>JALMGJ010000024.1:4575000-5775000 GCA_023362775.1 Charina bottae
TACTATCATATATATCAGCCTTTTTCAACTTGGGAAATTCCCAAGTAGTTGGGTTAGAGTTCCTAACCCTCCTACAGGTGATTTTTATTGGATTTGTCAGAAATTGAAATTAAATGCAAGGAAAATACTTTGCTCTTAAGCCATTATCTGGCTTTGAACAAAGGGGGGGAAAAGGAAAGTTCTCAACAGAGAGATACACCCCACACATGTCCTCCCCACAACACTTATAGGGCACCTATTAAATTCTGGGTGGAACCCTGCTCCCTCTTACAAGAACAAAGCACAGGCATTTGTCCCCATCCTGTCTTCCTCTTCCCTGCACTGCACCACACTACAGAAGAGGAAAAGGAGTGTGTGAACTCCTTGCCTTGCTGACAAATTTACTGCAGCCCTCTGAGCAAGAAAATTCTATTGGATTCAGTTCAGTGTCTTGGGGGCAGGGAAGAGGAAGGAGTCCAGCATGTTAATCCCTTGCATCAGCCAGACATCAAAAGAGAAAAGCGTTCCTCACAGCCAGGTTCCCAGACAATCAAAACTATATGACTATGTGGAGAGAGAAAACAAGGTGTAGTTAATTAGCTACCTTTGTATTAGGCATTTGCAAGCAACAAGGTTCAGCACACCCCCACCAATACTGGCAGGGCATGCTGCTGTATATAAACAGGGAGCAAACCCCACACTCAGCAGCACTGATGATGTTACCTAGTCAGGTAATGAAACGTCTGCAAGCAAACAACCAAGCTCAGAGAGCACAAGGACTCCACAGTTCAACCCTGAGCTACATATATTCTCTTTGATTGGAACAAGGTTCTAATCTAAGGCTGACATTCCTCAATAAACCATTAAAAAGCACACTAGTTTTTGCATTAAGAGTAGAATGCCTGAGGGTGAATTGGATTCACCATTGTGCTAAGTAAATCACAGTAGGGTGGCAACCAAATTTTCTATCCCCTTACACTCTCATCCCCACCCCACTATACCCTAATTATTTATGGCACGTATCCATTTTTGACCCTTTTTGAATCTCCTTCAAAATGTCCAGGAGTTTAGCAGGTGTTCATCTCTACAAAAGACAAACTTGGTTTCAGACCATGTGTACTAGGTAAAGGCAAGTCACAGGACAAACTCAGGAAGATTTCTCCAATCTTGTGCCCTTGAGAATTATGTGGTATGAAAATCCCCAGAATTCCCAGATAGCTTAGCTAAAGGAATTGCAGGGAGATTCAGGACCAACAAGGGGAATTTTTTTTACACAGTGCATACTTATACTGTGGAATTCACTGCCAGCACTATAGGAATGGCTGACGATTTGGACATTTAAAAGGGGACTGGCAGTGAGATTGAGGCGACAAATGGCTACTAATGTTGATTTACTCCCTCCATAATCATATGAATCATGCCTGCATGCCTTCAATACTGATTACTGTCCTCCAATCCAGGCTTCTGAGCCTTCCAAATTCATACATTTGGCCACTATCTAACATAGAATTCTGGACTAGAGAGCCTTCTGCCCAACCAAACAGGGTTCTTTGGTCTTAATTCTGGGAGCTGTATCAGGAAGGGATCAGTTGCATAAAGCACAACTGTACACACCCACAAATCATTTCAGAATGAGAAAGTGCATCTAGCAAATTCAGTAGAGACAAATTATTACACACTGTAGATCGCCTACAGATTTAGAAGGCTGCTTCCACATGGATTCAAGCTGTTCCTTTCTGGCTTGGTACATTGATTATCTGTGGAGTCCTTGGTGCTCTCTGAGCCTTGTTGTTTTCTTTCAGACATTTCATTGCCAGACTAGGCAACATCTTCAGTTCTCTTCGGTTGGTACATTGATTCTATCCATCCATCCATCCATCCATCCATCCATCCATCCACACGTATGATGAACCAAAATAAATTTCCAAAGATAAAAGGTCCACATCCTGCAGAATCCAGAGAGATGTACGATGCTGATGGCCGTGTTAAAAACTCTGAAGAGTTTCTTGTTTAGAATATTGGAATGTTTAATGTTCCTCGGAACAGAGTTTTCCAGTATCAGAGAATGGATTATATTTTAGCAATTTCTTCTTTCCTCTGTATCTCTGTGTGCATGTATGCATTTTTTTGTTTGTAAATTGAGAAGCTGAGAACTGTGAAAATTAAAGATAATAATAAGCTACAAAATGTGTGATATTATTAATTCTTGCTAAATGAGATTGTGAATACCTTCTGGGAGTACGTTATAAAGCACAGATTCTGTATGTGAATATAAAGGATTAAGTAAAAAAGTGTCATGAGTGTGTTTTCTGCCAATTAATAAAAACTATGCAATCTTGAACATACTGCCCCAACTGTGCTAGAGGCTCCTCTGACACTTACACAAGGATCGGCTAGAGACGTAGCATTATGCTCCAATAGCAATCTCATTTTTCCACCAGTTCTGGGAGGAATCCAGGATCTTCCTCAGGAAGGACACAAAGCTTCAGGCAGAGATGCTGGCCACAGCTCAACACCATTCATCCAACAGCGCTCATCACAGACGGCAATCTAGCATGTTTGCCAAGCTGGCTTCCTGCCTGAGATTGAGCTAAGCCTTAATTAATTGGAAAGGGAAAATGGGCCACAGGGAGTGACATTGAGTAAACGATCCTTCCTTGCACCAAACAGCACCCCAGAAAAAGAAAAGCCCAAGCAAGGCAAAAATGCAGGCCAAACTGGCAAGGTTCAGATTGGTGGGGAAAGAAAGAATGTAGAGTCATTGATACCCACTTCAGCTCTATCAGTTTCACTAAGCACCTGCTTAGCAATCGCACTGGCTGGATTTATACATCACAGTAAGCCACAGCGGGGGCTTGTTTGCTTTCGGTTCAGGATGATGTACGAGTCCAACCTCTGTGGTTTGAAAGCTCTGGTTGGTGGCTGAATGTAATGCACACACCAGACTTCTATGGCTTGTTCAACAAACCATGGTTAGAAAAGCTAAGGTTTAGTGTGGTATGTGAACCAGCTTGATGCTGGCAAGGAGAACTGGCTTTTGTTCCGTTTTTACCTGCCACTAGTGATAAAATCTCATGATGAAAACGTTTTTGCCCGCTACAGGAATTGAAGAGTGTGGAGTCCTTGGTGCTCTCTGAGCCTTGTTGTTTTCTTGCAGATGTTTCATTGCCAGGCTAGGCAACATCTTCAGTGTGAAAAGGGAGAGGGATTTGCTCTCTGTTTATATACCCTGGCTTGTCCTGCCTGTGTTGGTGGGGGTGTTGTTCTCTCCTTGGTAGTTCCTTGATTGGGCTGTTGTTTGCTGCTTGGTTGATTGACTGAGTTAATAGTTCCTTGATTGGGGTATATTGTGCTGTTTGGTTGTTCCTCTGGTGCTAATCCTGGTGTTAATCTTTGCATATCTGGGTGATGATTGCTGGCAAGGAGGTGTTCTGGTCTTTTAGCTTTTCTATTGTCTCTTATGAATGGTATGTAAATGTTGTTTACCTCTACTGTATGTGTCTGTACATTCAAAGATATATTGATGGCTGTTATACACAATGGCAGATAAATTCACACAGGCAGTTTCTACAAACTTTTGTTAATTAACAACTCAGTGACATCATTATGGCACAGATATATCACATAGAATGCATTTGAAGATATCCTTTTGATTATGGCATCGGTACATATGTGCAAAATGGTATGTGGGAAAGACCTTGGGAGACAGAAGGAACAGCTTCAGCCTACACAACGGTCTGATGGGAGGGGTACTTTCAGACTTGCAAGATTGATGTTATCCTTTCAAGGTAGCCCAGACAAGAAGCACAACCAGGAGTACTAGTTCTATCTTTATTGTAGGGTTACATTAACAGAATCTTGCAAGTCTGAAAGTACCCCTCCCATCCCTCACTTTTACTCTCACGAAAACTAGGAAGGGTCCCTTCTGAGATGCTTTCACCACCCCTCCTCCTTCAGACTCAAATTTCGTTTGCAGCTGTTCTTCCTGTCTCCCAAGGTCATTCCCACATACCATTACAATATGCACACTCAATCAATTGGTGCACAAAACTTACTGGTGGGCAAAAACTTTTTTGCGGGCAAAAAAGGAGCAAGGGCCAGAGAACCTCCATCTTGCAGATAATATTCTGCAGGATTTTTCAAACTTTTTTTAAAAATGGGGCACATTTCCTTTGTGACTTAAAAAATGGTAGCCTTTCTTTCCAGTAGATTTGAAAGTTGATAAGAGTACAAATTCCCAACCCTGAATACAGCCTCCTATGTCAGTCACTGTTTTAGAAGAGCTTTTTCTAAAGGTAAGCTATTCTGCTGCAGCCTCAGCAGTAAGAGTGATTGATTGGATCACACCAGCAGATTCAGAGATGAGGACAGAAGCTACCACTCACAGCAGAGATTGATTGAAGTAACCAAGGCCAGAATAGTGAGTCATGCAAGGATATCTGCAGAAGGGGAAATTCTTAAGTTCTCACAGAAACCTTTTATTCTCTTGAACAACATGTTTAGGAACTGCTGTAATATGCTTTAGGAAAAAGACAGTCCATTATCCCTTTAATAACTGTCTTGGAGACAGTGACCTGGTTCATACACCTTGCTAAGCCATGCTGTATACTTTGTACCATGGTTCATTGACTAAAACACCCTTGGTTGCCTTAATACTTTGCATTTAACCACAATGCAGCCAGTTCATGTTCATGTTCTATGAAGCCAGCTATTGTGGTTTGCAAAATTAGGATAAACTCAGTGCGTTGTGACTCAGTCATCCAATTGTAGTTTAATCAATAAATCGTGGTTAACTAAGTCAAAGGCTGGGTGTAAGACATAATTTTGTTCTTCTTTTTTTTTTAAAAAAAAAGCCAGATTGCTTATTATGCTAAGCCATAAACAGGAGTCTCAAACTGAAATCCTTGCAAGGGCTGCACCAGGGTTAATTCATTAGCCCAAGGGCCATGTGTGTGCAGGAGAGAACTGAAGCAGCACGATGATGGTTGGGGGCTTCTATTGACGCTGCAGTTGGGCAGGGAGTAGATGGCTCTTGCACGAACAGTGGCTAGGAGCAGTGAAAGACCCCCTACCTTATTTCTACCAGAGCTGGTCACAGGCCATTATCCTGCTCTGAGCTTACAGATCCCTATGTGGGGCCTCCCCTCCCCCTGACTTTCTTCTTCCAATACAGTTTCCTTAGGAAAGAAAAAAAACTACACCTAGTAACAACCAGAACATTTGGCAGCTATAAGGATTTGTGACAGAAAAAAAGGCAAAGAGAAAAAAAGGAAGGAAGAATTGGGGATGATGGGGGTATTAGATGAAGAAAAAAACTGCAGAAATCAAGAGAGGAGGAGGTGAGTGAACAGGAAAGGGTTGGAATGTGCAGTGGTCTGGGGCCATGATCAGTCCCACAAGGGCAAGGCTGGGAGAAACGACAGCAGTCGCAGCCGCCTGGGACACTCGTACATCATTCCCTCAGGAGTACCACACGGGTGAACTTTGACCCCAAGGAAGGAGAGTGCTCAGGCACCGGGCGGATGGGCAGGCGGGCTGGCTGGTTTTTGCTGCAGCCACAGAGGCAACTACAAAGGCTGAGGAGAGATGTAGGGCTTCTTTCTTTCTTTCTTTCTTTCTTTCTTTCTTTCTTTCTTTCTTTCTTTCTTTCTTTCTTCTTTCTTTCTTTCTTTCTTTCTCTCTCTCTCTCTCTCTCTCTCTCTCTTTTCTTTTTGCATCCTTCTTTTGTAATAATTTAAAATTTTAAGCAAAAAAAATAAAAACTAACAAACTATATTTAAGATGAAGAAAAGAAAAAGAGGGAAGGAAGGAAGGAAGGAAGGAAGGAAGGAAGGAAGGAAGGAAGGAAGGAAGGAAGGAAGGAAGGAAGGAAGGCAAAAGTGCAGAAGAAAAAAAGAAAGAAAAAAGTAATATACAAAAATGACTTCCGATTTTCTTTTACAACAGTTATAGGTACAAAATTAAATTGAACTCTTACTCTATGGTTACAACATAACTTTCATTTTTCTATCATCTACTATAGAGGCAGGGCTTTTCTGACGGCCCCCGTGAAGAAGGCAGCAGGAGCAGCAGCAGTGTCAAGCTCTCGGGAACAGAAAACAAGATTCCCACAAAGGCCTCTATAATCAGATTTATTGAAAGAGAAAAGGGATTAGGTTCCAGAAATTTCAGTGACTAGATCAGTGTTTCTCAACCTTGGCAACTTCAAGATGTGTGGACTTCAACTCCCAGAATTCCCCAGCCAGCATGCTGAAGAAAGGCTACCCTGAAGAGCTCTGGTACAGGAATTATGCCATCAATTCCTTGATTTATTTCTTGATACTGGTTTTCTTTTACCGTTTGTTTGCAAAATGTCATCTCAGAATTTGGATACAAGATACAATACAAATGGCTGATATAAAATACATAAGTAAATCTCAGTCATATCAGCAAGAAGCCCTTGATCAGTTATTTAATCTGATAGCAACCCCCTTCCTCTGACCAACACTCCTATTCCGAGCTTCTGCAGGGGATCCATCTTGGTCAACTTACTAACTGGCTAGTACTTAGGCAGTTAGCCAGTCTATAGAACATAGCTTTCCAAAGTGTGTTTCCCAACACACTACTGTGTTGCCTGCGGTGTCCTGGTGTGTCGTGCAAAAACCCAGAAGCGCTGATGGGGGAACCGAAAGAAGCGGCACCCCCGCCAATCAGTGCCACTGATTGGTGGGGGGGTGCCGCTTCTTTCGGTTCCCCC
This sequence comes from Charina bottae, assembly GCA_023362775.1. NCBI lineage: Eukaryota > Metazoa > Chordata > Lepidosauria > Squamata > Charinaidae > Charina > Charina bottae. The sequence continues at coordinate 4,581,716 of JALMGJ010000024.1, forward strand.
CATCAGCGCTTCCGGGTTTTTTGCGCGACAGACCAGGACACCGCAGGCCACGCCGCCGCCACCGTTGGTGTGTGTCGCCAACGTGAAAAGTTTGGAAAGCTCTGCTATAGAAAGAAGGCACCACATTCAGGAAAGTTGGCCAAGGTTTATTCTAGCGGGATGGGTCTGGAACGCAAATAAAAGGAACATACAGGACACTGGCCACATGCAGAGGGGGAAGCTCTCTATCTGTGATAACAGTAGGGCAGGAGCATCAGGGATTGGACTGATAAGGCTTCCCGAAAGGGCAGGCATAAACCAGGGACAGAGATTTACTGGCGCTCATTGTGAGAGCTGTGGGAAGACAGACAATACTTTTTAACTGGGCTGGCTTTTCTGCACACGTGAACCTTAAAGGAAGCAAATAAAACCTAAAACACCCCCCCCCGCACAATGCCAAAATGATTTTTATTTTACACTGCGTCTGTAACCATGTCAGCATCCTTTCCTTTCCTTGCCTGACCAACCAAGAGTTGCTAAGAAAGGGAGAAAATAATCACCAGGATAGCTCACACATAAGCCTCCCTGCTGAAACTGCCTCTTTTTTTTTTTAATCTGTTCAATCCTGTACGATTCTCAGAGACTGCAGTTTTCTTGGCAAGGTTTTTCGGAAGTGGTTTGCCATTGCTTCCTCCTTCCTAGGGCTGAGAGAGCGCGACTGGCCCAAGGTCACCCAGCTGGCTTTGTGCCCAAGGCGGGACTAGAACTCGCAGTCTCCCGGTTTCTAGCCTGGTGACTTAACCACCGCACCAAACTGGCTCTCAACTGAAACTACCAGTGAAACTGCCTCTAACCAAGGATAAAATGGGGGTGCAGCCTTGCTCTCTTTCTCATCCAGCTCTCCAGCTAAGGAGGCCTGTAGGAGTCGCCACATTGCTCTTGAAGCCTAGGCAGCCTTTGGCTTTAAGGGTGTTTCATATGTACTGGATTCTAAGCAACAGGCACCAGTAGCAAAATGCAGATCTTTACCCATCATTGGAGAATAAAAGCCACTGGATGCACCCTTTTTTGCAAATCCTGGTAAGGGAGGGAAGAAATCGAAGGAGTTACCTTGATATAGTCTCTGTTAGTATCAAGGGGAGACTCAGCAATCTGAGCACCTGGCCAGCAATCTCTGTCCAGACTGGGCCTTCTGCTCAGGTTGTTATCCGGTCAAAACCGGGGTAGGCAAACATAACAGTTCTTTGGTAGGGAAGGGCTGTAATGGAAAGCGAGTGGGGAAGGGACATTCTGGTGGGGGAGTTACGGGATGGGGTTTTGCTTTCTTCGGTTGTGTTAGGCATATTATTAAGGCTTACACTACACTTTACGTATGTTTATTGCAGGCTTCCCCAATTTGGTATCCTACAGATGTGCTGGACATTTGTAGCCACTGCAGGATAAGCTTGAAACTCAATAAACTGAAATCCAATACATATGGAGGACCCCAAATTGGGAAAAGCTAGTTTGCTATCTCAAAATGATGGCAAAGTGCACCATGCAGTTTCAGTTGGAGGAGTTCCAGGGACGTAGGCATTAAATGTACAGTAAGCTAGGCTCATGGGTCATGATGATATCATTGTGCAAATGACATGAATTATGTCATTGGCCATGCAATTTAATTTGTGACTTGCAACCATTGCTCCCCCACCCACCCCCGTTTCCATATCCAGGGGCAGAAAAGAAAAGAAAAGAAAAGAAAAGAAAAGAAAAGAAAAGAAAAGAAAAGAAAAGAAAAGAAAAGAAAAGAAAAATAGGGTAAATGTGCTGCTCTGGAACTGCAGATTATCCACTCTTGCTTTAAAATGGTTAGTGTGAATTACTAAAATTACTATTCTAGCACTTTCCTTTATGTTTCTCAACCATGGAGGAAACAGTTACATCTGGAGGGTGCAGAGCAGGGGGAGGCATCTTTTTCTGCCGTTTTCTTTTCCTCCACACTGCCAGGGAAAGGACAGAACAATTTCACTAGAAATCTGAACGGACCAATTACAAATGCCTTTTGGAATTACTCCATAGGATGACTTTCTCTGCATTAAAGAACATTGGGAGACATTTCATGCATCATCAGGGTAATGTTCCATCTAATTTGGTCCTGACAGGGCTAATGATTTGCTTTGTGTCCAGGTTTATCTAGAACAAAAAATGCATGCACTTTTCTCATCATATTGAAACCAGAATTTGAAATATGTGAGCCCTTTATTATTTAACAGACTTGCATTTTGTGCTCTGATATCACAACTGAAAGGCAAAGGAATCCAGATGTTTGTGGTTCATAAACCACAGTTTGCAGCACAATATTATCCGAGAACCAGTCCCAATGACTTATTCAATATGCCATGGCTTAGCATGATATGCAAACCCAGCCAATGCCTTGCCTAGCAGTGAGATTTTAGCCAGAAATCTAAGGGCTCATTTGCACACTTTGCTTGCACTGATGTGAAAGTACCCTCCTAACCATTTGTAAAGGACATGAACACAAGATGCCATCCTCAACCTGTCCCTCACCCACAGTGAAGACAGCCTGTACCTGTTTTGTTTTTGTTTTTTTCTCTCTCTCTGATTTAGAAGTGATGTTTTTCAACTTATGCCAGCACAGCCAGTCAGTGGCAAATCATTCCAAAGTAAGCTTGTGGACAAGAACTTGCTCTGCTCTTAGTAGCCACCTAAGGCTGCTGTGGGCACACATGCGGGTTGCTGGCCACTGATTTGGCTTTTGGCAGCGGGAAAGTCAGGGCTCTCCATCTGGGCCAAAAAGCCAACTCTTCCTCTTCTCTTGTTGGTTGTGGGTGGCAGAAGAAGCAGGTATTTTGGGTGCCACTGCTGCTGCCAGCCAAAAGATGCACTCCCTCCTCCCCCTGAGTGGCTAAAGAACTACTTTCCCCAATTCTCTTCCCACACCACAGAGGAAATGAAATGGGACAGCTGTGCTCTATACAGAAAGAACTCCGTTGTTTTTTTTAATGCAACAAGCGAGCTAGTTTAAGTAATTTTTCCTATTTCAGAATTCAGGTTTCTGGGCATCAGAAGCACTATTCAGATATTGCAAACTTGGGAGGGTGCCCGTTGTTAGCCAACCTCACTCAAATGACGTCAGCCACCTGCAGACATCCATGCATTCAACACAGATGTCTGTAGGAAGTTGGGATCTGCATCTTGCCGGGGCTTCTGTGCTCACCCTGGATAATCCATCCAGTGTTCTCAGATTCTAATCCTGCAAGGCATCTGCTTGCATGCAGACAGTATCACTCCAGCCATCAAAGTGTTGGTTGGGAATAATGGAAGTTGGCGTCTGACTCATTTGGGGGGCTGCCAGGTTGGAGAAAGCTGAGATGAGTTAGTCAAGTAGCAGGACAAGTATGATGAAGCTTAGGTGGAGCAGGAAATTTTCACTGAACAAAAAGTTGCAAGTGAGGACATGAAAAAAGAGGGGGAAGTGGCTGCATTAGTGCAGAGGGAGAATTTATGCCAGGTGGTGGACTCATGCTGGCTAAGGATTATGGGACCCCAACATATCAGACATTTGGGATAATGAAACTGATCAATGGTAGCTTCTGTGGTAGCTGAGAAAAGGTCTGAGAAACAGTCCCTTATCTGATGGCAAGGGAAAATGGTAATTTGGAGACAAGAATGGAAACATACCAATGTTGGCATTGTTTGGAGAGTCCTAAACAGACAACGTTGCAGTTTTTTAGGGGGCCATAACCTTGGCAGGGTTTAAGGGGCGTGGTGGCTCAGCGGGTAAGACGCCAGGCTTGTTGATCGGAAGATTGCAAGTTCGGAGGTTCGAATCCCTAGCCCTGTGTGCAGAGTGAGCTCCTGCACTAGCTCCAGCTCTTGCCAACCTAGCAATTCGAAAGCATGCAAATGCAAGTAGATGAATAGGTACCACTTCGGTGGGTAGGTAACAGCGTTCCGCGCGTGTCATGCGGCCACATGACCGTGGAAGCGTCTTCGGACAACGCTGGCTCTTTGGCTAACAAACGGAGATGAGCACCGGCCCCTAGAGTCGGACACGACTGCACAAATGTGCGGGGGGTACCTTTACCTTTACCTTTTTAACCTTGGCAGACTTAACTTGCAAGAAAGATTGCAGATGCAGGTAAGGAATAAGATACAGTCAGCAACAGAGTGTAGAGAATATGGAAAATGGGGGCTACATCCTTACAGGGGTAACAGCGGGGCAGACTGACAAGCTGGCTTTAAAAGAAGATACATGAGCTATTAAAGCCAGGCATGCAACTTCCAATTCTGGAACAGCTGTGCTATTAGAGCTGGACCTCCAAATTCAGCACCACACTTTTTAAATTAGCAGAATTGCCACTGACAAGCATTGTGGGGAGAGAAAGAATAAAGAGAGCAAGAGGTAAGAAAGAGAGACAAAGAGAAAGACTGGGTTTGTATAACGCACTACTATAGACTAAAATGGGCTGGATAAGTTGTGTTTCAGTGGTTTGTAGGACCATAGCTGTCGTCTTTACATATTATTTGAACCAGGCCTGCAAAAATCTTGTTGACCACCAGATGGTAGCAAAGTGAAATAGGAAACTGCTTCCCCTCCATTTTGGCAGCCCAGATCTGGGAGCCTATGCATAGGGAGTTATGTGAACATAGTGAGGTAAGCAGGGTTATTTTTCTAGGTTTAAGACTTAGCGTGTTACACACAAATAGAAGGAACATTCCAGAAAGTGGAACTGAAGGGGACAATATCTGAGTGGTGGAGTGCTCCAGAGTGTGGGAGGATCTTCTTGCCCAGAGTCCCCCCAACCTTGGCAGCATCATTGATCCAGAAGCAGGATTGTTCCCTTGAATAATCCCTGGAGGCAACATCAAAGAACTTTCGGTTGCTTGGGCCTGCGGTCCTTGCTAGCTGGCCGAAATGCTGCTGGTAGAAGCAACTTTGACCTTGTCCAGCAAAGACATTGTTACCTTTCCTTTCTGTTAAGGGGGGAAAATAACTCATCATTTCTTTCACCACATCAGTTGTAAACTTCTGGAAGAGGAGAAAGCAATGAAGCCTGAAAAACCTGAACTTTAGCAGAGAGATCCAGTTTGGATGTCAAGCGCAGATCAAAGCAATTCTAGCGTGCTTTGTGGGGAAAATTTTCTGTACAAGTGGCAGCAGCAGAGGTGATGGGAGGGAGATTAAGGAAATCCTTAGCACAATGGGAAGCCATACTCTGCAGCTGGGGTGGTCCTGCAATTAGTGATGCACAACAGTAGAAAAAGAAAGCAAATCTCTTTTGCTCCCAGTTTTTCCCAGGCAGGACAGGCCTGTGCAAATATTTCAGTCAGCCCTCAAGAGCACACAGGCCTTGCATTTCTTTTCTTTTTTTCAGGGGATGGGGGGGGGGGGAGGATAACACACACATATAATTATATCCTAAGGGAGAGAGCAACATGAAAAGAGACTGTGTCTCCAGCGGTTGGAGTGGGAAGCCGAAAACTAGAATCACTGGATTCACATGAACTGCCAGCAAATGCTATAGGAGCTCTAGATGAACAGCCTCTCACAAAGGCTATGGCACGGATGGTGAAGAAGAACAAAGACGCATGAGGAAGAGATAATTTTCATCAGGAAAGGATGCTGTTAGGCATGGCTTAGTTTCTGAAAAGAGAACTGCTGGGGTTCAAGCATGAACCCCAGACATGCCAGTCCCTGCCATTTCTTACATCAAAAATGCGTAAGGTAGGCCAGGGTTATATTGTGATTAGAAAGACCGTCTGTACAGGCTCAGAGGTATTGTGTGTTTTTTTTTATCACACCTCAATAAGCTAGCGGAGAAGACAGTATCCCAGCTGAGCTATTTAAAATCCTAAAAGATGATGCTGTTAAAGTGCTGCACTCAATATGCCAACAAATTTGGAAAACTCAACAGTGGCCACAGGATTGGAAAAGGTCAGTTTACGTTCCAATTCCAAAGAAAGGCAATGCCAAAGAATGTTCAAACTACCGTACAATTGCGCTCATTTCACATGCTAGCAAGGTTATGCTCAAAATCCTACAAGCTAGGCTTCAGCAGCATGTGAACCGAGAACTACCAGAAGTGCAAGCTGGGTTTCGAAGAGGCAGAGGAACTAGAGATCAGATTGCCAACATTCGCTGGATCATGGAAAAAGCAAGAGAGTTCCAGAAAAACATCTACTTCTGCTTCATTGACTATGCTAAAGCCTTTCATTGTGTGGATCACAACAAACTCTGGCAAATTCTTAAAGAGATGGGAGTACCAGACCACCTTACCTGTCTCCTGAGAAACCTGTATGCGGGTCAAGAAGCAACAGTTAGAACCGGACATGGAACAACCGACTGGTTCAAAATTGGGAAAGGAGTACGACAAGGCTGTATATTATCACCCTGCTTATTTAACTTATATGCAGAGTACATCATGAGAAATGCCGGGCTGGATGAATCACAAGCCGGAGTTAAGATTGCCGGGAAAAATATCAACAACCTCAGATATGCAGACGATACCACCCTAATGGCAGAAAGTGAAGAGGAACTAAAGAGCCTCTTGATGAGGGTGAAAGAGGAGAGTGCAAAAGCTGGCTTGAAACTCAACATTAAAAAACCCCAGATCATGGCATCTGGTCCCATCACTTCCTGGCAAATAGAAGGGGAAGAAATGGAAGCAGTGACAGATTTTATTTTCTTGGGCTCCAAGATCACCGCAGACGGTGACTGCAGCCATGAAATTAAAAGACGCTTGCTCCTTGGGAGGAAAGCTATGGCAAACCTAGACAGCATATTAAAAAGCAGAGACATCACCTTGCCGACAAAGGTCCGTATAGTTAAAGCTATGGTTTTTCCAGTAGTAATGTATGGTTGTGAGAGTTGGACCATAAGGAAGGCTGAGCGCCGAAGAATTGATGCTTTCTAACTGTGGTGCTGGAGAAGACTCTTGAGAGTCCCTTGGACTGCAAGGAGGTCAAACCAGTCAATCCTAAAGGAAATCATCCCTGACTGCTCATTGGAAGGACAGATGCTGAAGCTGAAGCTCAAATACTTTGGCCACCTAATGTGAAGAGAGGACTCACTGGAAAAGACCCTGATGCTGGGAAAGACTGAAGGCAAAAGGAGAAGGGGACGGCAGAGGATGAGATGGTTAGATAGCATCACCGATGTAATGAACATGAATTTGAGTAAACTCCGGGAGACAGTGGAGGACAGGAGGGCCTGGCGTGCTATGGTCCATGAGGTCACGAAGAGTCGGACACGACTAAACGACTGAACAACAACAAATATGAACTCTGCCAAGATCTTTAGGAAAAAAAGAACCCCAGTAGAGATGATCCCCTTTAAAATCTATGAAGACTAATTGGCTAGATTCATATACTGGGCTATGCCGTATTCTGCTTTATTTGAATTTCACTTAGCATGCTGTGTCACAAGCTACACTTTAGCTAAGGTTTAAAGTTTACTAAGTCAACCCAATCTGAAATTGACACCATTTGGGGTTTGCACAAGTCTAGCTATGTTACAGGGGGCGCGATGGCTCAGTGGGTAAGACGCCAGGTTTGTCGATCGGAAGGTCGCAAGTTCAGAGGTTTGAGACCCGAGCGCCGTGTGACGGAGTGAGCTCCTTCACTAGCCCCAGCTCTTGCCAACCTAGCAATTCGAAAGCATGCAAATGCAAGTAGATGAATAGGTACCACTTCGGTGGGAAAGTAACAGCGTTCCGCGCGCGTCATGCCGGCCACATGACCGCGGAAGTGTCTTCGGACAACGCTGGCTCTTCGGCTAACAAACAGAGATGAGCACCGGCCCCTAGAGTTGGACACGACTGTGTGGGGGAACCTTTACTTTTACCTTTAGCTATATTACAAAGTCTGGTTACCACAAACCTCAAACTGTACTATTTCAGATCCCACAAGATAATGACCCTTAAGTCTTCGTTAAAATGCAGCATGCAGGGGGGAAGGGTAAAATGGCCCCCACTTTGAACACCCTTCCTAATTTTAGTATATTGTGCAAACACCATCAATATCTGTTAATAAAGAACTGGGGGAGCATAAGGGAAATAGAATAGAATATCCTACAAGAAGACACGGTGGGTTGGCCAGGTCTTTGAACAGGAACCCTGCATATTGCAATGTTTTGTATGGGCTCCCCTAGTTAGAATAGATGAAAAAGATCAGCTAGTCCCATGATCTTTTCTTTTCCTAAAAGTCAGGTTATGAAATCCTGGTCACAGTGTGCCATAAGTGAAGAGTAGATATAATGCAAACAGGTCTCTGCAAAGCAAACAGATTTATTAAGTAACTAAAATAAACAAACCAAGTCATATTGTTTCCCGCCAACAACTTTGGCATGTAGTCAAGCTTAAAAGGGGGGCGGGGGGGGCGGAGTGCTATCCACTTAGCCAAGCATAATGCCAATACACTCATGCTAGTACATTTGTAGTCAACCAAACAACTGGAATTAAAGTCATTCAAATAATGGAAACCACTCGTGTGAACGAGCAGCACAAATCAACCAGCATAGATAGAACTTTCATAACATCTAATGGCAACTTAAACACAGTTCTTTCCAATGAAGACATTTTACACTTTAGCTGACTTTTACTGACTAGTTTTAGACACTGTGCTAAGACAAAAGCAAGGAAGCCACATTATAGTGTGAACCCAGCTGCTGAATTATTAGGGAGGAATGTGTATTTGTGATTGTCTTTGTATTTTATCATAAGCTGTGCCTTGCTTAACCATATTTGGGTTCACACTATACCAAGCTACCACCCATAATTCACAGATCACAACTGTTAGGTTGAAAAATAGTCGCATCCACAAGCGGGGAGGGAGATGTAAAAATCTGCAAGATGGTAGGCGTGGCCTTGTGATCAAGCCCTGTCCCTTCTGTATATGTGTGCAATGTCGATGCACATACAAAAGTGGTGGGGATTGGATTACAATGCCACATCTGCCAACTTGCAGATGTTGAAACACCCCCCCCCCAATACCACTGTTCAAACAACGTATCAAGTCAAAAGCAAACAAGCCAGATTATATTCTAATGTAATGTGGGAATCAGGACTATGGGCCTCCCTAAAAGCAAGCATCTAAAAGCTGTCTACATCTCAGGCATCTGGGAGCACAATATAATCCAGCATTGCTCGATTGCACTTTACAGGAAGGAAAGCGGGGAAATTATACAATGCTCACCCATGTGTAATGATTAAGCTGGACTAGAACAAGGAAAGCCCAGGTACAAATCCCCCTTCAGCCACTGAAACTTATTAGGTGAAATTGGGCCAGTCACCCTCTCTCAAACCAACCTACATCATAAGGTTGTTGTCACAGAGATAAAATAAAGGGAGTTTCTCTTCTAAGCTGCCCTGAGTACCTGGAAGAAAGGCAGGATATAAATCTAACTAATAAATAGGATGAGAGTTGTAAATTATACCACCCAAAAAAACTTTACTAATGTCTGCAACAATTGTTTCCTCCAAGGTGTGCCCAATATGTACGTGGGCTTTGAAATTCATGACATGGCATGCTCATATTTTTGCCATCAAGATGCCTGGAGTACTCTTGGTACTTGAAACACTCATAGCTCAAGAAAGGAAGAGTCACTCCAAGCCTGGCTGGCAGCTCGACAAGTCAGAGTTTCTCAGAGCTCTGAGCTCTGAGACCTGGCTAACTTTCTATCTTGTTTGCAGGGGTCTACAGACCACTGAAGTTTCCCCCTGGAGAAGGGGGAACCAGAAGATTGCTCACAGAGCCATTGTAATTGCCCACTCCTGTTTTTCTTTGTTGTTTCCACCGCGGAGAAGAACGGGGGTGAATGCAGTGAAATGGCCGAAGGAGGATCCTAGCTCTGCAGAGAACGTAAGTCTCTCGGGAGACACAAGAGTGACAGCCAGCTTTTAGACCACTTTATATTAGTTTTCTTTTTAGATTAGTACATTTTTATTATCTAAAATTTATCTTTGGACTTTGTTCAAAATGTTGGCTAATTTTGTGTTTTCTTTGCTATAATTAATTTTGGTGGAAGTTTGATAGATTTTATTTTGGCAACATAGTGAACAAGTTTGTATTTTTCTGCCTTTCTTTTGTATCAGAGAAATTGGGACTTAAGAGACTTTGTTGGTATTTCTCACTCGACAAACTAACTGACTTTTGAGAAATTGTTTGTTTGGGTTAAGCAGCTTGCAGCCTGAAGAATAAAGAAGAATAAAGAATAAAGTATAGAGAATGTGTGCCTCTTTACCTTTTTTTTTTCTACTTTTTTTTAGAAAGGACTATCTTTCATTTGGAATATATTTTCATCTTTCCTTTTACAAACTGTTTGAAATACTGCTCTGTGGAATTTTTTCATCTTTTACTTTAAAAGCTTTTCTCACTTAAAGAAATAGACATTATTGATAAATAATAGAACAGCTGTTCCCTGCTCCCTGAGAAAATTCTTTGTTTTGGCTACAGCAGCTGATTACGGTTTGAACAACAAATAATGGCATTTCTCACAGCACTTCAGGATTTTAAGGAAGAAACCAGCAAAATTTTTTTGCAAATTAAGAAATCCATAGAACGTATATTAATAGTTTTGGTGGCTCAGGAACAGAAGATACAAGGGACAGATTTAGAAACAGAGGAAAGACCTTTCGAACCAGTAGAGAAACAGGGAAAGAGGACTTTGAATGTATTGGTACAGAAGAAGATTATGATATTTTACAGGAAGTGGTCTATTAAACGTTTGGGCATAAATACATTGTGGCAGCTGAGACAGGAAGATTTTAATATGCAAATTGATAGATATGGCAAAATAAACATTTTGACATCCCACATGAGTTATAGAAATAAACAAGTTGCATATTGTGATATTGGCATAACCTAAACAGGAGATTTATTGATATTGATTTGGAATGCAAGGTTTAATGAAAATGCGGATTTGGTATTGTACACAGAGTAAGCACAGATATGAGAAACTGTACAGATGCATAAAAATATGATATTTTAAGTGTAAGATACAAGATTATAAATAAATATGTTGATATTATATATTACTCTTTCTGGAGACACATTTATGAGAAGACAATGAGATGATGAGATGGAATTAGAATGTAGGTTACTACAAGAATATGTTGTATGTATTAGGTTATATGTTATGTTAGGTTTTGTATTTTTGCTATATTATGTATTATGTTATGTAATATGTTAGATTATGTATTAATGGAATATATAGTCATAACATGAACAGAATATACTGTATTTTATTAGACAGATAAGGCCTTTATTTGTTATACTAATTGGACTTTATTGAAGATATAAATATAGATGTAAAAATGGAAAGAGCAAATGGAAAACATTTAATTGATGCAACAATGAACATTTGATTACTATTCTAAGGAGTAGAAACCAGAGATGGATTGTTGGAAGATATCAAGAAAGGCGAAACCTATATGAAGAACAGAAGATTGGATTATAGAAATCATAGGGTATATGACAAAGAAAAGTTTCTGTGTATTGTATGAAGGACTAACATTTAAAGTTAATTGTTGTACTTAAAGTTCAAGGATAAATTGGAGGACATCTATTTTCTATATTTTCTTTGTTTGTTATTTTTTGACTTCACTTTTTCTTTTCCTTTTTCTTACTTTGTATTTCTATTTCTTTTCTTTTGTATTAGCTCTTAATATGTATTTTAAAATTTAATAAAACTTATGGATACAAGAAAGGAAGAGTCTACAACTTCCAAATTGCTCAGTGAGGTGGGGGTGGGGGTGGGGTTATGCACTGTCAGCTACAGCTAAAAATTCAGCCAGCACATGAAAGGTAAACATATGAATATCTCAAATTCTTAAGTATACTATTCCCCACCTCCCCCCATCCATACAGCACTGGCCATTCTTGATCATATTTTGTTTTCTCCCTAAAGTTAGCCCTGGAATAGCATTAAAGATTAACGAAGAGGTTCAGGAACTTGGGGCTATGCAATCTGTTTTACCTTCATGCAAGATTTTAAACCAAAGTCCATTTTCGTAAAGTAACTTGATAAAGTTTGTGCCCACCTGTTTTTGTGCTCAACAGAAGCTAAAGGAATGTTTTAGTCATGTCCCAATTAATCTGATTTCTACTCTCTCAATGGCCCATTTTTAAACTAAGACCCATCACAAGTTCCAAGCTATGCTGGAAACAATGCAAACATTCAATGTTATAGAAGAAAAAGATGCTGGATCTCACAGATGCTGACTGGCATTTGCCTCACTTGACCTGGAAGCCCTTCCTTCTATCCTCAGGTATCTATGATTTACTAGGATTGCTGACTGACAACACAAGGGCATTTTGCACATGCTCAGAGATAGTTTGAGTCTATATTATTCTGTAAGTATATATTATTATACACGGGGCGTGGTGGCTCAGCGGGTTAGACGCCAGGCTTGTCGATCGGAAGATCGCAAGTTCGGAGGTTCGAATCCCTAGCCCTGCGTGCGGAGTGAGCTCCCGCACTCGCCCCAGCTCTTGCCAACCTAGCAATTCGAAAGCATGCAAATGCAAGTAGATGAATAGGTACCACTTCGGTGGGTAGGTAACAGCGTTCCGCGCGTGTCATGCGGCCACATGACCGTGGAAGCGTCTTCGGACAACGCTGGCTCTTCGGCTAACAAGCGGAGATGATCACCGGCCCCTAGAGTCGGACACGACTGCACAATTGTGCGGGGGGAACCTTTACCTTTACCTTTATATATTATTATATTGAGTGTATATTATTATTATAGTGATCATACATCCGTTATTATAGGGACAATATTTCAGAAAGCTGTCCTTTAGATTTAATTTAATTATTTATTTTCTTGAATTTTCCTTTGTAAAGCAAAGTTATTTTTTTTTTATTTTTTTATTTTTTATTTTTATCCCGCCTTCATTATTTTTTATAAATAACTCAAGGCAGCAAACATACCTAATACTCCTTCCTCCTCCTATTTTCCCCACAACAACAACCCTGTGAGGTGGGTTGGGCTGAGAGAGAGTGACTGGCCCAAAGTCACCTAGCTGGCTTTCATGTCTAAGGCGGAATTAGAACTCACAGCCTCCTGGTTTCTAGCCCAGCACCTTAACCACTAGATCAAACAGTTAATTTTTTTATCCTTATGAACCTCTTTCAGATTTGTCCTTTTTTCAGGTTTGTCATATAGTCACTGCAATTATTATGCCAGCCATCCCCAACTTGGGGATATACCAGCCCTCTACAGATGATGATGATGATGATGATGATTCCTCTATCTACCTACATACCTACCTACCTACCTACCTATCTCAAGGTGGTGAACATACATAATGTTCTTGCTTCCTATTTTCCCCACAACAACAACCCTGTGAGGTGGGCTGGGCTGAGAGAGAGTGACTGGCTCAAAGTCACCCAGCCAGGTTTCATGCCTAAGGGAGGCCTAGAACTCACAGTCTCCTGCTTTCTAGGCCAGCACCTTAACCACGACACCAAACTGGCTCTCAATATATATTGGACTCCATGTTCCATCACCCCCAACCAGCATAATCCAAGTGAAATGTCCTGAGGATAAACTGCAATGTGGAAAAATGCTGCAAAATGCAACCATACAATTTGACATATGTGCTCTAACAAAATCTAATATAGGTAGAAAATGCATTCTCCATCAGACGCTAGGATTATCCCTCATATCCTGAAGCATATTTTACTGGGAATATGTTTTATCCTCCTTCATTGCAGAATTGAGATTTCTTGTGGGTCTTCACTAGAACTCCAGTAATCAAACCCAGGTGCAAAATCATAGCCACTTAGCCGTACAATTAGTTACCTTTTGCACTTTGCAAGACTCACCTGAATGACTAGACATCAGGAATTCTAGTACATCCATTAGATTCACACACCAAAATGTATTAAAGGCCTTTGTTCTCCATTTGGACCAAAGGGCATTCACTCCCTTTGCAAATGGTAAACTTGTAAAATTGGGATAGATAATACTGATTTTGCTCAGAGGGCTACTAAAGAAATGAATGAAAACAGGCTAAAAATATCACTTTCAGGATTCACAAATGCAACTGTGTCTAGCCATCTAAAATGGCTTCCTGGTGACCATCAGTGTTTGGCCTGCAAGATGGCTTCACCCAGAACTCAGAGATACCAGTGACAACAAATTAGGGCAGAAGTCCAAGGCCCCAGTCTGCAGAATTTGGGTTTAAAAAGGGAGGGCTGGGGGACACACATAAAAAACAGGCAGAGCTTTGCTCAGACCATTGTGGCCGCCATCTTGACTTTTTTTTACCATACCCTGTGGACACCCCTGATTGAAGGAAGCCTTGTTTTTTTCCCATCCAACTTGGTGAAACTTCTCAAAGTCTTTGAAGTATGGCATAATAGTATTTTTCAAACTTGGCAACTTTAAGCTGTGTGGACTTCAACTCCCAGAATTCCACAGCCAGGGGAATGCTGGGAGGTGAAGTTCATACATCTTAAAGTTGCCGAGTTTGAAAAACACTGGCATACTATAAAAGACTCTCCTTTTTTCAAATGCGGCACATTCCTAAGGACTTTGAGGCACGAAACCTTGTGGCAAACACAAATGATGACTGCCTACACAAAGCTACTTCCCCCATAACTCTGACACGTAAAAATTGGTATAAAATTAACCATATCAATAACCGAGTTTAAGTCAAGTACTGTACATTAAACATTTCATTACCTTACAAACAAGGAAAATGAAACCCAATATTTTAATACATGATTTTAGCTTAATTAATTTCACATCAGAAGATATCATTTCATGAGAGCGCCCCTCCTCATAAATGTTTAAGCTGCATTTTAATCAAAGAGACTAGCATGGCTCAATACCATTTAGACACCCAGACACTAACAAACCATTAAAAGACTTGAAGAAAACAGTAACTCAAAATAGTACAATTAAGATAACTATATTGTTATATATATTATGACAGGTCCAAGAGATCTGGCATGGACTCTTCATGAATTAAATATCAAACCTACAACCTATGCCAGCCTTATTTGCAACAGATACTGATGGTCCTCAGCAGATTGATCGACTGACTGATTGATGATAATTTAGTGTTGTTTGATGACAGAATGATATTTGAAAACTTCTCAGAACATTCTGAACTTCGACCATTTTTATACACAAATACTAGATACATCTCAAGTATTTCTAGTATGGAGTCCTTCAGATGCATTGGGATTTCAGTTTCCAGAATTCCATCAAAATGACCGAATATTCTGGCAGACACATGTCCCCAAATACCTGGAGAGCATCAGATGGGGGGAAATGCTGGAAAGGGTATGGTAGCGAGATGTTTGAAGCACAGCACATCTGTCCACAGGACATTTGGATGACCTTTGGATTCTTAACTACCACTCAAGATTGACATGAGGATACAGAAGAGAAGTCCCCAACATCTGTGTTTGCTCTTCTGACCTCTTTGGAGGAGCATGATAGAAATTATGAATAACCATTTTTCATAACTATCAATGAACTTCCCTTTACAGATCCTTCTCTGCATTCTTGCACATTCGGAATAGTATTCAAGTCTAAAGAGCAGGACAGGGAGGGAGGTTCAAAGGCTTATGTATATTTCATGCTTGTATAGACAGCACTAGAGACTTGGAGAGTGCTGGAGAGGGTACTCATGCTCTCCCAAACAATAGACCCCACCCCCTGCTACCCGGACTCTTGTGCTGACTTGAAGGAAAAGCACTTTTATGTACAATTTATTATTGAATCATAAACCAGGAATTAGAATAGACTGCAAGCTTCCTTGAAAATATATTAAAAATACATGTAAGTTGGAAATCGCTTTCAGTTGGATTCCACAACGTGATTAGGTTACAAACAGTGATTTGTAAACCATAATTTATGGTTTAACATGTCTGAACCCACCTAGTTGTTGTTTATCCAACAAACTACAGCTAAGGAAATGGTGGATGAGTATGATGTGTGAGCCTAATAATTGAGAGATATGTAAGAGAGATATTCTTGAAAGATTCCATCAACGCTGCCTCCTAAAAATTCTGCAAATTACTTGGGAAGATAGGCGGACTAATGTTAGCGTATTAGAAGAAGCAAAAACCACCAGCATTGAAACCACGATCATCCAACATCAACTTCGCTGGACCGGCCATGTTGTTCGAATGCCTGACCATCGTCTTCCAAAGCAGCTACTTTACTCCCAACTTAAGAATGGAAAACGGAATATTGGTGGACAGCAAAAGAGATTCAAAGATACTCTCAAAGCTAATTTTAAAAAATCTAATATCAGCATTGAGAACTGGGAAGCCCTAACTCATGAGCGTTTCAATTGGAGGTCAGCCTTTATTAATGGCGCTATGGACTTTGAAGAAGCACAAGTACGGGGCGAAAGGGAGAAACGAGCTAAGAGGAAGGCACGTCAAGCAAACCCTCATCATGACCATCTTCCACCCGGAAACCTATGCCCTCATTGTGGGAGGTTGTGCGGATCCAGAATTGGCCTTTACAGCCACTTACGGATCCACTGTTAAAATTTTACCCTTGGAAGACAATCTTACTCGGCTACGAGTGATCGCCAATGAATGAATGACACTATTTTTGAGAAATCTAACATGCAAAACCAAAGGCCTTTTGCCACTTCAGTAGCCTCCTGTATTTTTTTAAACCCTTAGTACATCAGCATATTTTATTTCATTTATTTATTAGATTTATATCCTGCCTTTCATATAATTGCACATCCCTAGATGACTGCTTATCCAGCACTGACCCCCATGTGCAAGTGAACCATTCAAGATAAGAGTACAACATTGCTTTTCATCATCAGTGTTTTTTGATGGAGCCAGTTCACACATTCAATCGCCAGTTATCAGGCGCAAAGCGGTCACCTAATATATGAGCATGTATGAACCAGCCTGGGTTGTATTCCTGCTCCAAAATTGACCTCCCCCGTTGATCCCAGGGGTGTCTGCAGAGAGGGTAAAAATGCCAAGATGGCAGCCACACCTGTGCCATCAAAGGCCTGCCCCTTTTTGTGTGTAGCGCACCACAGCTCCTCCTTTGTCAATCCACAACTGAAACAATATTGCAAGTGTACAGACTCTATTAATTTAAAGCTTTGATTAGTCATCCAATTAGACATTCACAGGGTATTGATAGCCTGGGGGAAGAACACCCCAAACCTAGGATCTCTCACCTTCCATGTAAATGTTTTCCTGATTGGTAATCTGGAAATAATTTTTACTTACCACAGGTAACCAGTCAAGTGGCTATTTTCAAGCCTGCAATAAAAGACCAACCTCTCTTACATTGCAAGAGATTATTGCAGAGAGAGCTACTAAAAATATTTTTCCACCTACAGAAGGTGGTGATTACATTATTTAATATTTATATGGAACATTTGCTAGGGAGTTCAAAGTCCCTCCCAGACGTATATTCCGACAATTCTTCTTGCACTGCTGCAAGACGATCACAAGATCTTTGCTTCTACAGACATGATGGTATAATTGAGACAGCAGCATATTTTACACACATGACTGAGCCGAGATTCAAACTGGGTATTTTTGACTCAAAGCTCAGTCTCCTAGTCTTCCAATATTTCATACTAAGCCAGCCTTCCCCAGCCTGGCATGTATTAGATGTCTACTGATGAATGTGCTGAGGGGGTGATGGGCTTTGTAATCCAACATGTTTGATGCACAGCAGTTGGGGAAGGCTGCATTAAGCATTTGAAAAGCCACTTGCTGCCGTGGCCCCAAACTGAGCTCTCCTCAAAAACCTCCCTGCTCACATCCATCTTGTTACATGCATTAGGGATTAACAAGTTTTGGCTTTCTTGTCCATTCGCAATTCCCTGGAAGGCTGATCTTGCCTCGTCCTCTTGCCTAGCCGGTCCACACACCACGTCGGCAGGCCACCCCAGGAGCAAGCAAGCAAGCAAGCCAGCATCCTTTTCAGCTCCAGCGGTATAATGACAATCACCCTGTGACAAGTACACCTCGCTTGTTCTAGCTCCTGTATTCCTTCCCATAGAAAGGGCTGTCTGTATGGTGCCTCCTGTGTTTGTCACCATCCAGGCATGATCAAGGTGAAAGTGGGAGACACCCCACATTTCTTTTCCTGCCCTGTTTTTCTGCTGCTTCCCAAGCAATTTACACTACCACGTGGGGCCTGCTTCTCCATAGCTTTGCTCCCCACTGTATCAGGTAGCTAAAGGGAAGAGATGGAAATCCAGTCACCCAAAGGGACATTCTTGAAAGAAAAACATGGTATCCCTGATTCTGCTCCCCAAAGATCTTCCCTCCAATAGCATTAAGAAAGGGGGGGGAGATTCAGAAAAACACTTGCTTGAAATCTCACCTTTGGAAGAGATAAACTCAATTTTAGATGTTAGGAAGGGCATGCTGCAGTTATTGAGGACAAAACACTTTGCACATACCCAGAGACACTCTTTTTTTTCTCTAGGATGGCATATGTGCTGGGGCTGGCAATCCCTGGCATTAAAAACTGTTGCCAATTTACAACTAAGGCAAGTTTATCTATCTAATCCTCCCACCATGAGCCCCCAACCCTGTCCATAACCTTTTCATCCCCATTGCTCTTGCCCCCATGACAGTAAGCCCTCCTCCCCATCTTGCAACTATCGATTTTGCCCCCACCCCGCCCCCACCGTGGCCGCAGTCACGACCTTCACCCGAGGTCCCACCCGTACCCCTTACCGGCTCCACAGCCGTGTCCGTGGGGGGCTGTCGGGTCCCCTCCCAGCCTCTCCAGCACCCTCCCCACTAAGCGATCAGGGTTTTCCGGCTCTGCCAACGGGACCCAGCAGCAGGCGGGCACCGACTCGGGACTGAGCTGGGTTTCGCCTCCTCCACCACCTCCTGGGGAGAGCTCCTCCGACGAGAAGGAGGTTGGGGAGCGCAGCGCGGAATCGGGGGGCCGCAGCTCCAGCCAGCGGCCGTCGCCCGTGGTTTCCGCGCCTCCTTCCGTCAGATCTTCAGGTGGCTCCTTAAGAAATCCAGGCAGGAGGATTTTGGAGACGCTTTGCCTGCGAGACAGCTGCCCCCCGGACCCAGGAACAGCCCGGGCGGCCAAGTGAGAGCCCTGCTTCTTCAGAAATTTCTCCAAAGGCTTCATCCCACCGGCCACTGCGGGGGCACCCAAGGGCGCAGCAGGGCCCCAGGACGAGGGTTGATCCAATGCGCCCTTCTCAGCCTAGGCCAAAACGGGAGATCGGGGTGCCCCACTTCGCGTGCTGGAGGGAGGTAACGGGGAGGTGCGTGATCAGACAGTCATGGCTATACTCGATGTTGGCGAAAGGGCACGATCTGGGAATGAAGTGGGGGGCCGCAGCTTGGGACAATCTTACTGAGCGTGGAAAGGGACTGGAGAGCAGAATAAGCGGAGTCTTTCGGGCTTGCTTCTCACAACGGCGGGAGCGATTCGAGACGCCCCTGATGGGCCTGGCCTGTCTGACCCCCGAGTTGCTAAACGAAGAGTAGAAAGGGCAGGAAGGGAGGCGGCTGCCTAGCCTTCTCTTCTGGCCACCTCAGCAGCGCGGAGCTGGCTAATCTCTTGGCAAGGATTCGCCGCCTGCCTCCCCCGCTTCTGTCCTTAGCGCAGAGAGGCGCGCGCCCTCAACCGCGGCAGGGCTTTCCCGGAGTCGATGAGGGGGTCTACGTTTGCAAGCCGGATCTCCCCGCCGCCGCCGCCGCCGCCACTGCAGCCCCGTCTCCCTCGCCTTTCCCACTCCGTGCGCCTCGCACGCGCTCTATTCGCCAGGCTGTTGCTGCTGCAGGCGGGATCCTCCTTTATGGATGCTCGTGACAGCGGGGGAGGCGGCCGCTGTAAGCAGCAGGAGCGTGGGCTGCAGCCTGCCTCTCTGCAGGGGAGTTTGCAGGCGCGGGCTGTTCTCGGCTCTACCCCTTCCTTCTGCTTCGTATTTCCCGGCGTAAAACGAAGCAAGAGTCGCGAATCGGCAGCCTCCTTTCTTTCTCCCTCCAGATCTCCTCCGCCCTGGGAGAGTAACAAGGCGGCTCCAAGCCCCGCCCCTACCTTCTCTTCCTCCTCCCCTTTTCTTGTTCTCTCTTTTTTCTTTTATGCCTGCACTTGTTGCGTGCGGTATTGTGGCCGAAATACACCCCTTGATCTTGGGCGACGAATGGAATTAAATCCTCCTCCTCCTCCTCCATCTTCATCATCGTCATCATCATCAGGTTATTCAGCTATGCTGCCAGCTTCATTAGAGTTTACATGTGTCTTGATACACATGAGTTGCTAGAAGTGGAATGCTCAGTATGTTTTAGTTGATCTACCTTCCCTGAGTTATCAGAAGAACAAAAAAAGCATTATGCCAACAACTCTTCCTTCTTATTCAAAGTGTGCGCGTAATGGCTTTAGCCTGAAACAACTTCTTCTGCGCCACAACTTTCAGGTATAAACTTTGGTCATCCAAGATGCGTTTTAAAGGCCTTTTCCTCCACTGCACTTTACATTAGCACAAAACTGCACCGGCAGACTTACAGCGTTCTGCCTGCATCACACCCCATTGCCCTTAACATGCTTCCAGTCCATATTTTAAACAGCCTTAAGCTGAACCTTCTAGTTCTGGGCAAAATTCACCTGACCTATTTTTCCTGCTTAATCCGTCATAGAACCAAAATGTGTATATTCTGCTCCAGGCTTCGGGGAGGTATCTTCATGTGACCAGAAGTGTCAAAGAACTCACAAGGAGCATAGAACTTAACATTTAGGGTGGGGTGCCCGATCGAAGTGGTGATGGGACGGGGATGTTATGACGGGAACCGGGGGCAGGCCATCTTCGGGGAAGACGCCCCCGGTGTTTGTTACCGGAGGCGTGTTCCGGCCCCTCAGGTTCAGGCCCTGGTCAGAGGATCCTCGGGCGCCCTGGCTTTCGGCTGCTGCTACTTAATGCCAGGTCTGTTAACAACAAGGCCCCCCTCATATGCGATCTGATCACGGAGGAGGGGGCAGACCTGGCGTGTATTACAGAGACCTGGCTGAGTGCAGAGGGAGGAGTAGCTCTCTCTGAGATGTGCCCAGCCGGGTTTCAGGTGTGGCATCAGCCGAGACCCCGGGGCAGGGGAGGAGGGGTGGCGGTTGTCATCCGGGAATCTCTGGTGGCCTTCAGGGGCGCTGCTCCACAAGTGACTGGGTGTGAGGCCCTGTTTTTCAAGTTGGGTTCTCGAGAGCAGTTGGGGGTGTTGTTGCTGTACCAGCCTCCCTGCTGCGTAGCAACCTCCCTGCCTGAGCTGCTAGAGGCTGTCTCGGGGTTGGCGGTGGAGTTCCCCAGACTTATGGTTCTGGGGAACTTCAACCTGCCGTCCCTGGGGCGTGCCTCAGAGGCGGCTCGGGAGTTCATGGCCACCATGGCAGCCATGGGCCTGTCTCAGATTATTCGAGACCCGACTCGAGACAGTGGCCTCACTCCAGACTTAGTCTTCTTGTCGGAGCAGTGGCAAGGTGATCTGAGGGGAGAGTTAGATCTGTCCCCACTGTCATGGTCAGATCACGCCCTGGTGGCCTTGAGATTCTCATATGCCGCCCCACTCCGCAGGGAGGCAGGACCCATTCGAATGGTCCGCCCCCGGCGACTAATGGACCCTATGAGGTTCCAGAAGGAGCTGGGTGGTATACCCGAGGATCTATTGCATGGTCCAGCGGAGGTCCTGGCCGCAGCCTGGAATAGGGAGGCGGCCGGGGCCTTGGACAGGATCGCGCCTGTGCGGCCTCTCTTGCCACATCTGACCCGATACTCCCCATGGTTCACGGAGGAGTTGAGGGTCTTGAAAAGGGCTAAGAGATGCCTAGAGCGCCGCTGGAGAAAGACAAAGACTGAATCTGACCGAACACAAGCTAGAGTCGCGGTTAAGACCTACCTTGTGGCGGTAAGAGCGGCGAAACGTCAATATTTCTCCGCTCTTATTGCATCCGCAGATTGCCGCCCGACGGCCCTGTTTAAGATAACACGATCACTTTTAGGGAAGGTGGAGTCTGTGACCCACCTACAGGGCCATGGGGAAGAATTTTCTAAGCATCTGCAGGATAAAATCGCTCAGATCCGGTCTAAGTTAGACTCCAAGCGTGAGGCAGAGTCTGGAGAGATGGTTCAAGCAGCCAGGGAGGTCAACCTGTGGTTGGGTCAAGGCGATGGTTAATATATCTCTGGAGCAGGGGGTGTTTCCAGATGCTTTTAAAGAGGCACTGGTATACCCCCTGCTCAAGAAGCCATCGCTGGACCCTACTGTATTGGGCAATTTTCGTCCTGTCTCCCACCTCCCCTTTTTGGGGAAGGTGGTTGAGAAAGTGGTGGCCTTGCAACTCCAGAGGATTCTGGATGAAATGGATTATCTGGACCCCTTCCAGTCAGGTTTCAGGCAGGGATATGGGGTGGAAACTGCATTGGTCGCGCTTACAGATTATCTCTGGCGGGAGCGGGATGGAGGAAGTGCATCCATCCTGGCTCTCCTTGACCTCTCAGCGGCCTTCGATACCATCGACCATGGTATCCTTTTGGAACGGCTCGAGGAGTTGGGGGTGGCCGGTGTAGTTTTGCACTGGTTCGCCTCCTTCCTCTGGGGCCGGTCCCAATCAGTGGTAATAGGAGATGAAAGATCCAACTCTCGCCCCCTCGTTTGTGGGGTGCCACAGGGTTCGGTTCTTTCACCTCTCCTATTTAATATCTACATGAAACTGCTGGGTGAGATCATCCGTCACCATGGGATGAGATATCATCAGTATGCTGATGATACTCAATTGTACATCTCCATCCCTGGTGAAGTAAGTGATGCAGTGGCCGCCCTCTCTCAGTGCCTGGAGGCTGTGGGGGTCTGGATGGGGAACAACAGGCTTCAGCTGAACCCTGGTAAGACGGAGTGGCTGTGGATTGATGGTTCTTCTAGATCTGGGAAATTACCATCTTTGGTTCTGGATGGGCTTGCACTACCCCGTTTGGAATCAGTGCGGAATCTGGGGGTCCTCCTGGACTCACGACTCCTGCTTGAAGAGCAGGTGGCAGTCGTGGCCAGAAGGGCCTTTGCACAACTTCGTGTTGTGCGCCAGTTACGCCCTTTCCTAGATCAGGAGTCCCTCCGTACAGTCACTCATACCCTGGTCATCTCTCACATAGATTACTGCAATGCGCTCTACATGGGGCTACCCTTGAAGAGTATCCGGAAGCTTCAACTGGTCCAAAACGCGGCTGCGCGTGCAGTTATGGGTGCCCCTAGATCGGCCCATGTGACACCTCTGTTACGCCAGCTGCACTGGGTGCCAGTGTGCTTCCGGGTGCAATTCAAGGTGTTGGTTATGACCTTTAAAGCCCTACATGGCATGGGACCGGGCTACCTGAGGGACCGTCTCATCCCCATGACTTCAAACCGTCCCACTCGATCATGTAGAGAGGGCATGCTTCGGACCCCGTCGTCAAGGGAGTGTCGCTTGGCGGGGTCCAGAAGGCGAGCCTTTTCCGTGGTGGCTCCCACTCTTTGGAACATTCTGCCCCCGGAGGTGAGACAGGCCCCATTGCTCCTATCCTTCCGGAAGAATTTAAAGACCTGGCTGTGCCGCCTCGCGTGGTATGGGAATGGGAATAGTTCCTCTTGGGGATGGCTAGTGCCATAGAGCCCTTTTAAAGAGAACCATCTATCGCCTATTGGATCTTTATATTTAATGTATTAGTTTTGTAATGTATTTTAAATTGTAGTTTATTTATTTATTTATTTATTTATATTTCAATTTATATACCGCTCCATCTCCCCGCAAGGGAACTCTGGGCGGTTTACAAAACACAAAAATTAAAATCCGACAATTAAAACCACCCAATAAAACACTCTAATATATTAAAATTAAATATAAAAATCCAAGATGCGGTGGTATGATGTTTGGATGTTTAAAAGGGCCCTATGGCACCAGCCATCCCCAAGAGGAACTGTTCCCCCCCTCCCCCCACGCAAGGCGGCAGAACCAGGTCTTTAAGTTCTTTCTGAAGGCTGGGAGCGATGAGGCCTGCCTCACCTCCGGGGGTAGCATATTCCAAAGGGTGGGCGCCGTTATCGAGAAGGCACGCCTCCTAGACCCCGTCAGGTGACATTCCTTTACGGACGGGATCCGTAGCATGCCCTCTCTGAATGACCGAGTGGGACGGTTCGACATTATGGGGATGAGACGGTCCCTCAGGTAACCTGGCCCCATGCCATGTAGGCATGTTACTTTTAAAGATCTTAAATTGTTGTACTGTAAACCGCCCAGAGTCCCCCTCGGGGGAGATGGAGCGGTAATACAAGTTAACATATAAATAAAATAAAATAAATAAATTTATCTTTCACCTTCATCTTACTGACACATACAATATGAGCTAGAAAGATGCATCTTTTAAAAACACTTATTTTATTGACATGGTCAGCGTGTTAATTACAGGACTTCTTATTTAAGTATCTTCTAATTAATCCTTTAGTTTAAATCATCATACCTGGATATTTATCCTGCGCTCTTTGCCTGTTCATTTTGCCTAATGTTCTTATTATTTTATTACAAAATAATCCAAATAACCAGCTGAGTATTCTGAAGAAAGAGCACGCTGACAAACCTTATACAGTACCCCTACCGGGGGCAAATAAGTAGGGCAGAAATAGAAAGGAACAGTATTCCCTGCTTCTTTCTGTTTTTTTCCATTTAAAACAAAATTATGTCAGATTGCATATAGAAATATTTCGGAATCAGTTTTTGAACTGAATTAAATATTCCGAGTAGGGGCGTGGTGGCTCAGTGGGTAAGACGCCAGGCTTGTCAATCGGAAGATCGCAATTTCGGAGGTTCGAATCCCTAGCCTCACGTGATGGAGTGAGCTCCCGCACTCGCCCCAGCTCTTGCCAACCTAGCAATTCAAAAGCATGCAAATGCAAGTAGATTAATAGGTACCACTTTGGTGGGTAGGTAACAGCGTTCCACATGTGTCATGCCAGCCACATGACCGTGGAAGCGTCTTTGGACAACGCTGGCTCTTCGGCTAACAAACGGAGATGAGCACCAGCCCCTAGAGTCGGACACGACTACACAAATGTGCAGGGGGAACCTTTACCTTAAATATTCCGAGCACCTTCAGGCAAGACAGGGCATTAATGGATTTGGGAATTGAGCAGGTCCTTCACTCTGCCCCACTCACCTCTGCTGCCACAACCCTTTATGGAAACTTCTGAAGTCGGTGAGGCCTGGTGAGAGGAAATCTCAGTCTGGGTTCCCTCTCCAAGGCTCGAGGTCTCAGGATTCCATCCAATTCTACAACTCCCAGGGTGCTGTCCTAGGGAGACAGGATTGTGTGCTTCAAATATTCTTAGGATTATTTTTTTCTGAAAGAATCTTACATCCCTAAAGTACAGGAGCTACAAGGAGACTTCACATTTGGTGGAAATATGAGACACAAATTTATCTATAGCACATACCCATAGTTTCTTAGCACACCTCCCCTAAAAAGATGGGTTAAATTTGTTCATCGCTTTCTGTTTTTTTGGCAAATAATGAAAGATAATAATATCATTTTAAAAGTAATTCATCATGACGGGTAAAAACAAGGCATATCCCATCCCTCTGCACCAAATACTGCTGAAATGATAACATGACTTGCAATGAGCCGAACTCATTGCCTCCAAATATTAAAACTAACACAAATGTACACCAAAGATTTTATTTATTACTGCACTTGATCTTAGCCAAAAAGAAAAGTGGGTAAAAACTGGGAATCAGAAATTAGCTGGCTTTACTAAGGTGTCATTTTTAATTGAAGTGTTATTATAGTAACACTCAGAGTCTAGGAAGTGGGTGGCCTTAAATAAATAAATAAATAAATAATGTGTGTAATAAATAATAATAACTTCTTTGAGGTTACTTTTTTGCAAGCCTTGCTTCTTTTGTTCCTGCGTATATTCACACAAACCTAATTGCATCAGCCTCCCTTTCTCTTAGTTGGAGGGTTCAGAGTACATCACCTTCTAAGGTCTGATGCCTCTCCCATTCAAAATGTTCTAGAGAAATCTCCATTTATTCCTTAAGGCCATTAACCAACCATCCTAGTTCATTAACATGGAAATTTTGTCTGACAAAGGATTGGCTGGCCAGGTCCCCATAGAAAATGGGAGGGTACATTACAGGGGGGTTTTAGTTTTAGTTTTTTAGGGGGGCGCAATGGCTCAATGGGTAAGACGCCAGGCTTGTTGATCGGAAGATTGCAAGTTCGGAAGTTCGAATCCCTAGCCCTGCATGACAGAGTGAGTTCCCACACTCGCCCCAGCTCTTGCCAACCTAGCAATTCGAAAATGCAAGTAGATAAATAGGTACCACTTCGGTGGGAAGGTAACAGCGTTCCACGTGCGTCATGCCGGCCACATGACTGCGGAAGCATCTTCGGACAACGCTGGCTCTTTAGCTAACAAACAGAGATGAGCACTGACCCCTAGAGTCAGACACGATTGCACAAATGTGGAGGGGGAACCTTTACCTTACATTACAGGAGGCACTTGCAGAAGGGACAGGTAACTAGCTTGCATGGGCACAGATAATGTTTTGAAGTTTGATCATGAACTTAACAAGACACTTCACTGGATGGCAGCAGTATTTTGCAGGCCTGACCAAAGCCCTTTTGTGGGTCTGAGGCAAAGAAGGCAATGGTGGACTTTCCATGCTACAACGAAAGCTGGTTGAATCTGCAGTTGAAGCTTCCTTTGAAGGTAGGACAATATGTCCCGTGCCTGAAGATAGCACGTTCTCTTAAAAGTGACAAGACACTATAAGTCTGGTACTGTCAGCCCCACTAGGTAGACTAGACCAGAAAATCAACTCCACAGGAAGACTTTATTGAGACTGGCTATAATAAAAGGGTCTTGCAAGTCTGATTGTGCTCTACTTCCCCTCCTTCTTACCCCAATGAATCAGGGAGGCTTTTGCCTGAGCTGCTACCAGATATTATCTTGCTTCCCAAAAGAATGTTTCAGCCCTCTTTGTTAGGAAACTATTCTTGCGTATTTTTGTCAAAGCCATCTCCCTTACTCTCTGTAGGCAGCATAGCTTTCTCCAACAATACCTTGTTGCCATTTCACAGCATCTGCTGCCTGAGACAATTACCCCATTTTGTCTAGTGGTAGAATATGGCAGCACAGAGCTAATTTTGAGTAATCTTGACAAGCTCAGCAAGATTGGATCTGGATAGAATGTGGATGACAGACCACCAGGAAATCTCAGGGGTGTAGTTCCCACCCTCCAAATCCCAGAAGGCAATGGCAAACCACGTTTGAATTGTTGCCAAGAACATCAAATGGACATTAAGTTTCAGAGCCCTTCCTGGTGCGTTGGCATCAAGGAGAAGAAACAGACAGTTCAGCTGAAGGTTTTTTTGTGTTTTTGTGTAATTGTACCTGCATGTTGGTTCCTTTTCTTCTCATGACTCATTTATTTTCTGTTCATTCCTCCTCCAAAAGCATACAGCTGTAAAGACAGAGCTGTCAAGACTCCAGGGGTGGCTGGGGAAAAAAGGATGACGTGGAAACAAACATTAGGATTTTTTTAATATGCATAATTTCTTATAAAATAAGAAAAAAGCTCATTAGCAACCGTGGCAATAAAGAAGTTTGGCCAGATTAACTTGAAAAACTCCTTGCAACAGGATGCAGGCAAAGCTTAAAATGTAGTGTGATAAGAACTGTTCTAGGTTGAAGGGATGAGGGTGGCCAGATCTCTGGAAAGCATCTTACTACAGATGAGAAATTCGTTCTCTTGTCCCAATTTTTGCATTGGAAACATTTGAGAATCTCCCTAGGTATATAAGAACTATTGAGGACATCATAGACAGTGTATAATTTGATGGAGTGATGGGAGGAGCCAAACTTCTTTTTCTGTGAAGCTGTGATATGCATGAGAAAATATCTTATCTGCACTCTGCTTTCATGGAATGAGCTCTAACGTCTCTTCTATCCTGTCCATGTCCTGCTTTTATCCATTCATTCAACTGTCCATTCTCTGTTCTCTCTCCCACACATATACAATATGTGCCCTATACTGTATATCAAGGGGTGTGGTGGCTCAGCGGGTAAGACGCCAGGCTTGTCGATCGGAAGATTGCAAGTTCGGAGGTTCGAATCCCTAGCCCTGCGTGCGGAGTGAGCTCCCGCACTAGCTCCAGCTCTTGCCAACCTAGCAATTCGAAAGCATGCAAATTAATTAAGCACGCAAAGATTAATAGGTACCACTTCAGTGGGTAGGTAACAGCGTTCCGCGCGCGTCATGTGGCCACATGACCGTGGAAGTGTCTTCGGACAACGCTGGCTCTTCGGCTAACAAACGGAGATGAGCACCGGCCCCTAGAGTCGGACACGACTGCACAAATGTGCGGGGGGAACCTTTACCTTTACTGTATATCAGCCTTTCTCAACCTTCTGACCCTGGAGGAACCCTTGAAATATTTTTCAGTCCTTGGGGAACCCCTGCACATTCAGGCTCAAATATAGGCCAGAAGTTACAAAATTATTATGTTCGTTTCATGTGTAGGCCTGTATATATAGTATGCATTAACAGTCTTCTTAAACTAAAAATAAAGAATGAAACTTATCTCTTTAATGTGAAGTTGCCCAGATTTGAAATAATATTTTAAATAAATCATGATCTCCCAGGGAACCCCTAGTGACCTCTCGCAGAACCCTAGGGCTCTACGGAACCCTGGTTGAGAAACCCTGCTGTATATGATCTATATCTAGTTTGTATAGTGTCATCAGTTCAGTTTTACTGAACATTATATGCAAATCCCAGGATCCTAATCTGAGGAGATTATCATCAAAACATAATACTTTATAAAGCACACTGATGGCATCATGCACACATAAGAACAGCTTACCACTAATGTTTTCATAGTTCTTCCATGACTATAGATCATGCTACCACTTTGTCTATTGTTTTGTTTTAGAGGTTTATGTTGTCTGCTGCATCACTCAAAAGCTGGATTGCTCCTCTTTTTATGGTGGTGGGAAAACAGCAGCAAAACTGTTTTTTTCCCACCTCCTTTATCTATGCACTTACTTTTTACTATTGATTTCCCTTTGCATGTTTTACTGTTTCTGCCCACGATTTTTACAGTCCTAGACATCTATCTGCATTCCTCACTTTTAACAGGAAGGAAATTGACAAAGCTGTTCAATGAGAAATTATAAGAATTGTTTGAGTTTAGATAAAGGTCCCTCTGGCACTCAGCAGTCAGCCAGACAACTTATCTTCTAAAAAAGAATAATAATGTTTCCATAATACTGTTCTTCAGCATAAAGCTATCAGAAACATACTGTCTCTGAACATACAATTTCTATTTAACTGCTATGGATGGTAGCCAATATCTAACTTTATGAACAAACATTGAACTTTCCCAATCTCAGATCCTCAGATATCATTGCACTATTCATTGGTTATGCTAGCTGGGAATCATGATACTAATAATGGTATCAGGGAACTTTAGGCTGAGAATGAGCACTTGGGTCTAAATCAGATTTCTCTAACCTGGTTGGATCAAATATGCTGTGACTATAACTCCATCATACCCTCCCCTATTATGGGAGTTTTAGTCCAACATATCTAGAGAATGGTTGTTGTGGGTTTTCCGGGCTGTGTGACCGTGTTCTGGCAGTTTTGGTTCCTAACGTTTCGCCAGTCGCTGTGGCTGGCATCTTCCGCATCAGCCACAGTGACTGGCGAAACGTTAGGAACCAAAACTGCCAGAACACGGCCACACAGCCCAGAAAATCCACAACAACCATTGGATTCCGGCCATGAAACCCTTCGACTATACATATCTAGAGAACATTGAGGAAGACTGATCTAGATTATAATATTGCAAGGGACATGAATAAAGACTGAGCAGAAGACCCCTGATTATTTCAAATTAAGATACAGAATGTGACACATGGGAAATACTTTGGAAAGGAATTGGCAATTCAACCTGCAAGACACCTTTATTTTATTATTGCAGAACAGGACATAGATATGGATAGTCCACACAATTGCACCAGTCACTATCTCTCATCGGAATTGGGACAGATATGTCCAGAATATAACTGTCTTGAGCAGAATAACTGTACTTACCAAGATAATGATGCTTCCCAGATGTGTTGCAACAACTCCCATAATACAGTACCAGACACTGCAGTATGGCCAATGTAATTAGGCTGGCAGGTGAGGTTGGACACACCTGGAAAGCATCTAATTGGGAAAGACTATGCTAAACATTATCCTGCATCAGCATGGTGTCCAAAAGTATGAATAATTACTAAACTATTAATATATTCTGATTAGTCTGATGTTCAGCCCAATATATATTCTCAGGGTAGAAGCCTCTCCATTCTTGCCTTATTAACACTACTTGAATACACACCAGCTGGGTTTGCTTTACAGGCTTAAACAGGTTGGTTAAAGATTTAAGTAGCTAACATTTGCACACCTAAACTTGGGTAGCCTTACCCTATCAATGCTTAGGGGATTTTTTGCTTTGTTTTGTTTTGCTTACTATGTTGTGCAAACTGAACTCATTAAATTATTTTATGATTCAGAGTACAGTGCAGGTTGAGAACATGGGTTAATTCAATAATCTGGTTAAGTATTTTATGAGAAAGCAATACATAGGTACATTAGTCAGGCAGCATACAAGATGATGACGACGACGATGATGGTGTTTTCAGCCATTTCCTTATAACTTTCTCCAACGACTTTCTCCAACCTGGTGTCCTCCAAATGTTGGATTACAATTCCTATTACCACCACCTATATCAGTGCTTTCCAATCTGCCGCTGTTGGCGACACACCAATGGCGGCAGCGCCGGGGGCACGGGCAGGAGCGGGGGCGTGCACGGCAGCGTGCACGGCGGCGTGCATGGCGGCGGCGGCCTCTGCTAAAACACGGAAGCGCTGATGGCGCGCCGCTGCCGCCGCTGCCATGCACACCCCCGCCGCTGCTTCTGAGTTGTGTGGCAACAAACCAAACTGTGTGTTGCAACACACTAAAGTGTCGCGACACACAGTTTGGAAAGCTGTGACCTATATGATCATGATTGCAATTGCAGTCCAGCAACATTTGAAGTGCACCAGATTAGAAAGAGGTGCCTTGTATTTTTAGATACAGTATATGCCTACAAAATGACTGCAACATGCCTGAAAATATCCTTCTGCAAGAACTGACTGGGAACAAAACAAGGACATGATTTTGTTTTTATGCAATGTCAAATCTCCCACCACCTCCCAGTGGGGAATTGCACAAGAAGAATTTCACAAGCAGTATGCAAACAGCCTGTAGAATAATATAAGTACAATGTTCATTAATATAAGAGATCGTACTGTTCAGTTTCAGCAATGCCATCTCAAATGTTTGCCTTTGCTATTAAACAAAATGTTTTCCAAATTGTTCCACCTCCAGATCAGGATGGCTGTCAGCCTGATAACATTCAGGAAGGCAATCAAAATTGCTCTTCTGTAGGGCGTATGGTAAGGAGAACCCCATTTAGATGGATAGGAACATAAAAGGCCATAATAGGTTGTGGTTGGTTTTATCTCTTGAATGTTGTTTTTATTATTGCAAACCACCTAGATAAACTATGGAGTAGGTGGCGGAGAAGTGTCTGTATAAACAAAGAAATAAGAAAAGGAATTAAGAATGAAAAGTGGAGAGGATAGGGAAAGAGGATACAGAAAGAATAATTCAATTCTATGACTGACCTTTTGATTTGTCACCGTTAGGATAAAATGGGAAACATGAGGGCACATAAAACCATGTAGCTTTGAACTCTGACCACAGTTACTGAAAAATAGTGGAATGGTTACCCACTATTTTGAGATGGAAAAGAAGGTAGTGTAAACCCTAAATCGGTCTTAACATGGATATTTTAAAAAAAAATAGAACCTACCCCAAAGCTAAGAAAAATTAATATTTTGTGCCTTCCCAAAGTATTGGACTTGAACTTGAATTCTTTGGCCTGCAGCTGACTCACAGAATAATTGTACATTGTACTGACATCAGGGAGCATATTGGTGGGAGCTGGAGGGCGGGCCATCTTCGGGGAAGACGCCCCCGGTGTTTGTTACCGGTGGCGTGTTCCAGCCCTCCGGGTTCAGACCCAGGCCCTGGACAGCAAATCCGTAGGGGCCTTGGTATTCAGCTGCTGCTTCTCAACACCAGGTCAGTTAACAACAAAGCCCCCCTCATACATGATTTGATCATTGAGGAGGGGGCGAACCTGGCGTGTATTATCGAGACCTGGCTGGGCCCTGAAGGGGGGGTTGCCCCTTTCGGAAATGTGCCCAGCCGGGTTTATGGTATGGCACCAGCCGAGACTCCAGGGCAGGGGAGGAAGGGTGGCTGTTGTCATCTGAGAGTCTCTAGAGGCCTATAGGGGCACTGCTCCACAAGTGGCCGGCTGTGAGACCCTGTTTTTCAAGTTGGGTTCCCGAGAACAGTTGGGAGTGTTACTATTGTACCAGCCTCCCTGCTGCGTAGTAACCTCCCTGCCTGAGCTGCTGGAGGCCGTCTCAGGGTTGGCGGTGGAGTTCCCCAGGCTTATGGTTTTGGGGGACTTAAACCTGCCATCCCTGGGGTGTGCCTCGGAGGCGGCTCAGGAGTTCATGACTACCATGGCAGCCATGGGTCTGTCCCAGATTATTCGAGACCCGACTTGAGACAGTGACCACACCCCAGACTTAGTTTTCTTTTCAGAGCAGTGGCAATGTGATCTGAGGGGAGAGCTGCATCTATCCACATTGTCATGGTCAGATCACGCCCTGGTGACCTTGAGATTCTCTTATGCCGCCTCCCTCTGCAGGGAGGCAGGACCCATTTGATTGGTCCACTGCCGGCGACTGATGGACCCGGCTGGGTTTCAGAGGGAGCTCGGGTTATTCCCAAGGATCTGCTGCACGGTCCAGCGGAGGCCCTAGACGCTGCCTGGAATAGGGAGGCGGCTGGGGCCTTGGACAGGATCACGCCTGTGCAACCTCTCTTGTCCCATCAAACCCAACACTCCCCAAAGTTTATGGAGGAGTTGAGGGTTCTGAAGAGGATTAAGAGGCGTCTAGAGCGCTGCTGGAGGAAGACAAAGACCTAACCCGACCGAACACAAGCTAGAGCCGCTGTTAAGGCCTACCTTGTGGCGGTAAGAGTGGTGAAGCATCAATATTTGTCCACTCTTATTGTGTCTGCAGAATGCCGCCCGACAGCCCTGTTTAAGATCACTCAATCTATTTTGGGGAAGGTGGGCCCTGTGACCCACCTACAGGGCCGTGCAGAGGAGTTTGCTGAGCATCTGCAGGATAAAATTGCTCGGATCCATTCCAGGTTAGACTCCAAGCGTGAGGCATGGTCTGGGGAGATACCAGGGGAGTGTACTTACCCAGTTATCTGGGAACAGTTTGATCCTGTTGGACCTGAGGAAGTGGACAGGATCGTTCGGACAGTAAATGCCACCATGTGTCATCTAGATCCATACCCCTCCTGGCTCGTGAAAGCAGCTTGGGAGGTGACATGTGGTTGGGTCCAGATGATGGTTAATGCATCCTTGAGAGAGGGGGTGTTTCCAACTGCCTTTAAGGAGGCATTGGTGCACCCCCTCCTCAAGAAACATCGTTGGACTCTATTGTACTGGACAATTTTAGTCCAGTCTCCCAACTCCCCTTCTTGGGGAAAGTGGTTGAGAAAGTGGTGGCATTGCAGCTCCAGAGGGTTCTGGATGAAACGGATTATCTAGACCCCTTTCAGTCAGGTTTCAGGCCCGGATATGGGACAGAAATGGCATTGGTCATACTTATGGATGATCTTTGGCGGGAGCAGGATGGAGGCAGTGCATCCATCCTTGCTGTTCTTGACCTCTCAGCGGCTTTTGATACCATCAACCATGGTATCCTTTTGGGGTGACTCGGGGAGTTGGCGGTGGGCAGCGTGGTTTTGCACTGGTTCACTTCCTTCCTCCAGGGCCTGTCCCAATCAGTGGTGATCGGGAGCAAGAGATCCGACCCTCGGCCCCTTCCTTGTGGGGAGCCGCAGGGTTCAGTTCTCTCTCTACTCCTTTTCAACATCTACATGAACCCACTGGCTGAGATCATCCGTCACCATGTAATGAGGTATCATCAATATGCTGATGATACTCAATTATACATCTCCATCCCGGGTGTGGTAAGTGATGCTGTGACTGCCCTCTTTCGGTGCCTGGGGGCTGTAGGGGTCTAGATGGGGACCAACAGGCTTCAGCTGAACCCTGGTAAGATGGAGTGGCTGTGGGTTAATGGCTCTTCCGTATCTGGGACATTGTCATCTTTGGTTCTGGATGGGGTTGCACTGCCCCAGACAGACCCGGTGTGGAATCTGGGGGTCCTCCTGGACTCCTGCTCGAAGAGCAGGTGGCAGTTGTGGCCAGGAGAGCCTTTGCGCAACTTCGTGTTGTGCGCCAGTTACGCCCTTTCCTGGATCGGGAGGCCCTTCAAACAGTCACTCATGCCCTTGTTATCTCCCATATAGACTAGTGCAAGGCGCTCTACATGGGGCTACCCTTGAAGAGTATCCAGAAGCTATAGCTGGTCCAGAATGCAGCCATGCAGGCTATCGTTGGTGCCCCTAGATTGGCACACATAACACCC
The DNA here is from genome assembly GCA_023362775.1 of Charina bottae. Lineage (NCBI taxonomy): Eukaryota > Metazoa > Chordata > Lepidosauria > Squamata > Charinaidae > Charina > Charina bottae. Next base: position 4,616,335 of record JALMGJ010000024.1, read on the forward strand.
CTACTGCGTGAGCTGCGTTGGGTACCGATTTGCTTCCAGGTCCAATTCAAGGTATTGGTTATCACCTTTAAAGCCCTACATGGCATGGGGCCATGTTACCTGAGGGACCGCCTCGTCCCCAGTACATCAACCCATCCCACCCAATCATGCAGAGAGGGCATGTTGTGGACCCTGTCTGTAAGAGAATTCCGTTTGGCAGGGTCCAGGAAGCGGGTCTTCTCTGCAGTAGCTCCCGCCCTTTGGAACATCCTGCCCCTGGAGATGAAGTTAGCCCCATCGCTCCTGAGCTTCCGGAGGAACCTGAAGACTTGGCTCTGCCACCTTGCTTGGGGCCGGGAGGGGAGTAGTTACTCTTGGGGATGGCTAGTGCCTTAGAGTGCTCCTCACACACATGGACTGAATTAGACCTTTCTGCCACTTGGATTTTATTCTTATTTTTATAATTATTTGATAACCGTATTTACATTTTATATATTGTATTTACATTTTATGGTTATTGTTTTAAATTGACCGTTTTTATTGTAAACCGCCTAGAGTCCCTCTTGAGCGGGGAGATGGGCAGTGACAAAATTTGATAAATAAATTAAATAAATAAATAAATGTTCCTCCATTTTTGCTGGATGTGAACCAGTTGTTTCGCTTCCTTTGGTTGAGTCTAATTTTTAGTAAATCTTCTTCCACATGTCTGTAGCTTGAATCATGTCAACTGGATTTCTATTTTCTCAGTGGAAACATTTCGTTTCCACTGAGAAAATAGAAATCCAGTTGACATGATTCAAGCTACAGACAATTCCACCTGGATGACTGAGAACCTTCATAGACTTCTTCCACATGCTTCAGCCAAGTTTCATTAGAGCTGGTCACCGTACTTTCCAACTGATGGGGTGTGAATTCCAGAACAGTCAATAAGGATATCAGCCTGGGGCCATGCGACAAATGTGCCCAAACCACTGCATGCAACATTTCTGAATTTCATTAGTGACCACAGGTTGGTTGCAGTACAATTTTTTAATTGTTTCATTTTATATTTTGTCATAGATTCAAATCCCTAATATTTAACAGTAGTTATGCAGTGTATTTGGAAAGCTTTTTCAAATCATTTTGAAGCAAGATCCAAGAATCTGCATCATATACTGTAGCACCATCAGTAATATTAATGATCGCTAGACATACATTTTGGTTGCAATGCTTATGCTGCTTTTTCACTAGAGGCACCACATCAATGGTCTGAAGACTCGGGCAGCCTGGCCAATTTGATTGTTGACATCTACTCTGGCCACTCTTTTCTATTATTGGACAATTTGGGCACATTGTTCAGTTTGCTCAAGCTGAGCTCCATGAAAGTGGATGGTAGCCCAGGAGCCATTCGTTGTGAATACCTTGGTATTGATGGTTAAGCCATACGAATAAGCAACTTTTTTTATGTCAAGTAGGATTTCACCATCTGCAAAAATCACACTATCATCAACAAACATTAGATCTGTAATTAATTCATCTTGTCCAAATTTGACACCACACCGATTAGCAAAACCTTTCTGCATGACTGCATGGATCACAATGTTGCACAGCAAGGGAGATGCAACACAGCCTTGCCTCAGACCAGCACATACAAGGAAGTCTTTGGACATTTCACCATTCACAAGATCCCTCATATACCTGCTGTAGGAGGCATACTATTTTAGCAGGCACAACTTCAGCAGTGAGTGCCTTCCATAGCACTGGCCAATGGACACTGTCAAATGCTGCTGCAAAGTCAACAAATATAGCGATGAGCCTCTTTCCATGCCTGAGGCGTTCCTCAATCAATTGTCATAGTACAAATATTTGGTCACAGCATCTTCTTCCAGGCACTAACTGGCCTGTTCTTCTTCTGCTACTTGCACTTGTCTTTTCTGAAGCTGTTGGCTTTGCATCTTCAGAGGACAGGAGTACAGCTAGACGATTCTCTCTGTGCCCAAGTCTTGTTGGCTTACTTTCATAAATACCTTGCCCACAATTGACAACAGGCTAATCTCATGGTGATTTTTGCCTTCCTCATTGTAACCTTCTTTGAAAATTGAAACTATTATTGCCCGTTTTCATGAATGTGGTATTTCTTCAGACTGTCAGATCATTTGAAGAAGTTAACTCCCATAATCCCCAATTAGCTTGGTCAGTCGTGATACTGGCTGGGGGTTGCAATCCAACTCTGATTCACTTCCTTCCCTCCCTGCCAATCCATGAAGACAGCATTTTTAAGGGTGTCAGGAAAATACGAATTTCATTTTTTAATTCATAAGCAAAACACACATTCTGTATGCATGAACAGCTGGCAGAGGAATTCTGCACCACATTCACATCTGTTTGTTTTGTTTTTTGTTTTTCCTGAGTATATATGGTTGTTTATTACCTAGTGTTTGCAACATTGCCCTAACTGGCAGAACTCACTACATGCTAGTATTATATTTTAGAGTTAGATTTATAGAGTTTTTAGGACACAGTCTGGAGATAAGGGGATTCAAAGTCACTGAAGACAAAATAGTACACAAAAACAGAAATATGAGCAGGAGTAAGTTCTAATGTAACCACTGCAGGTTTGAGGAAGTCTGACCAAAAAAATCTTTCTTACAGATTTTCTAAGATCTGAGTGGGACAAACCCCACATGTTTATTCAAGAGGAAATAAGAGGCATTTCAATTTCTAGTATAATATAAACACAAAGACACACCTGAGTTGGATATTCTTTCTAAATTTAGATACCATGTGCCAACTCTCCACCCCATTACTATAACTCGGGCCTTTGCATAGGAACTGCCAACTAAGAGCAAGTTTAGGCAACTCCTTGTTGGTTTCTGGGCTTTCGTTTCTTACGAGAGGAACTGAGCAAAACAGAACAGGTGGTTACGTGCCACCTTTGGGGCAGGGCATGGGGGTGGGAACTGGAATGTCAAGATGGGTAAGTAAAGAGGGCCAGCAAGCCCCAGCAAGCAACAGAACTGAGATGTTCCAGGCCAAATAGTGCGAGAGAGGCAATGCCAAGTAGACAATGAAGGTACTTGTTAGGAAGGAAAACTAAGCCGAGCCAAGTGAAATATTGGGCTTGAATACAATGCAGAGATTTAGCATCCTTGCCATGGAGAAATTGGGCCAGCTGGGCAAGCCCCCTCACTCTCACTCCCAACTCAAATATATGCTGGTATACCTATATTAAGGGACGTCTACTAGGTGATTCACAGTAGATTGGCAAGAATATCTGAATCCTAACTTTTTAAATATGTATCACCATGACCTAAGTGGAACAGACATCTACAAAGGTGTAATACTTGAAAAATAATTTTTATTTCTGCATGGAACTAAAGTGCAAGCCAATTCCTTGCACCAGCTCCAGGAGTAACGTAAGACGGCACTGCTGCTAAAGCGTAGGTACAGGATCTGTTCAATTGGGCCGCCCCAGGCAACTGATGCACCCTGTTGGGTTCCAGAGGGAGCTTGGGGGTTTCCCTGAGGATCTGGTGAGCAATTCAGCCAAGGCCTTGGTTGCAGCCTAGAATGGGCAGGTGACTGAGGCCTTGGACCAGATTGCTCCTCTGCGGCCTCTCTTTGTGAGCCAGTCCTGGGATGCACCTTGGTTTTCTGTGGAGCTCCAGGAGATGAAGCACCAGAAATTCCGCCAGAGCACCATTGGAGAAAGACAAAGAGTGAATCTGACTGAACTTGAGTAAGAGCCTATATTCGGGTCTACATTGTGGTGATAAGAGCAGTGAAACATCATCATTTCTCTGCCCTGATTGCAATCATCCAATAGCCACCCAGCAGCCATATTTAGGATTGCCTGTTCCCTGCTGGGGGGGGGGAATGGGCCACAGGACCACCTATAGGACTATGGTGAGGAGTGTTCATGCTATCTGGCAGATAAAGTAGTTTGGATTCGCTCAGAGTTGGTCAGGTCCAAGTCAGTTGTCTGGGGCACAGTCTTGTGATGTTATCTGGACTGAATTTAATTCTGTGGCTCCCAGTGAAGTGGACAAGGTCCTCCAAACTGTAAGTTTTGCCTTGTGTTTGTCAGGATGGAGGCTGAGTCCGATGAGTTCGATTTGGAGGTAGAAGGGCCGATAACAATTGAAGTGGGGAAAAATGGGGATGGCGCGAAATTTGAATCAGTTTCTGAGCAGCCAATTGGAGGCAGCCCAGTAGGACACTCGCCTCCACCTACTGTATTAGCGCGTGAGAAAGGAGGTGGAAAAGGTGGACGGAGCAATGCGAAGCGCGATTGGCTCCTGCTCACAAACAGCGCGAAAATCAAATGGATAAAAGATGAGCACAGCATGCACCCATTGCCGGACACAACCATTCACATTCCGTACTGTGTCCTGGAGTGAATCGCAATCCTGTCGCCGCATCAGACTTCCCGATCGGACCTCGCCCTGCTTCCACGCCAGAGCCTTGCCTTGTAACCCAGCCAAGCCTCGTGCCAGAACCGTGCCTCGCCGTCCAGCCGAGTTTCGTGCCGGAGCCTTGCCTTGCCGCCCTGCCAAGCCTCACGCCGGGACCCTGCCTTGCAACACCGCTGTGCTTCGTGCCAGAACCTAGCCTTGCCGCTGCACCTCGTTCTGCATTGGGATCTTGCCCTGCCTTTGTGCTCAGCCTCGAGCTGGTAACTTGCCCTGCAGCCTCCACGTCCAGCCTCGAGCCGGAACCTCGCCTTGCAGCCACCGCACCAAGCCCTGCGCCAGAATCTTGCCTTGCCTTCACACCAAGCCTCGAGCTGGTAACTTTCCCTGCAGCCGCCACGCCAAGCCTTGTGCCGGAACCGCATCCCGCAGCCGCGCCAAGCCTCGTTCCGAGATCATCCCTCACCGCAGCGCCGAGCCTCACGCCGGAGCCTCACACCACAGCCGTGTCAAGCCTCACGCCGGGACCTTGCATCGCAGCCACATGGTGGCTGCCCACGTGCGCGCCAACCGGGAATGGATCACCGCTGGCCACCCGAACTCTGTGAGCTCCCCGTGTCATATTGTTTTTCCTAGATATACTTTGTGTGTCTTGATTGTAAATAAAAGCCTTGTTCCACACCTTCCTGCTTCGGGTCTTAGTCGGAACAGGACAGTGTTTATTAGAACCCTGGCCCCTCCTGGGTTGTTAAGTTGGCCCAGGAGGTGACCAGGGGTAAGGTCCATGTGATGGTATCAACCTCTTTGAGTGAGGGGGTGGCCCCCAGGCCTTGAAAAAAAGGTGGTGTACCCCCTTCTCAAGAGGCCATCACTGGACCTCTCTATTCTGGACAGCTATTGTCCAGTTTCCAACCTTTCCTTTGTGGGGAAGGCATTGGAGAAGATGGTCAGATAACAGTTGCAGAGGATCCTGGAGGAAATGGTTTATCTGGACCTGTTTTACTCAGGTTTCACACCAGGGTGTAGTATGGAGACAGTGTTGGTTGTACTCGTTGATGAGCTTTGGCAGAGCTGGGATACAGGTGGTGCATCCATCTTTGTGCTCCTTGATCTTCAGCAGCTTTCAATACTGTTGACTGAACATTAAGCCATCCTACCAGCAGGGTATGACAAATGTACTATACTAGTGCTATACTAGTCTCTTCAGGGAGGCATGTCATCATCTATGCTGCATTTGATTATAAATGCCATGTTTTAGAATACTTCTGCTGGAATATCTTATGCTCTCATAGAAGTACAGTTACAGGTAGTCCTCATTTAGCGACCGGCAACTCAGTTGTTATGCAAAGTGGTTGCTAAGTGAAACTGTGACTGTGCTTACGATCTTACTTCAGCTTTCCTTTGCTTTACAGACCTACAAATGTCATAAATGCAAGGATTGGTCGCAAAGTTACTTTTTCATCACCATTGTAACTCTGAACAGTTGCTAAATGAGGCAGTTGCTAAATGAGGACTAACTGTATCTAGACTGAAAGAATGGTTGTTAAACCTGTACGTTTATAGAAGATAAATATCCTAGCTCCAATACTGTATATAAATGTGCACACGTAAAGACGAAACTTAATTCTAGTTAAGGTAAAGGTTCCCCCCACACATTTGTGCAGTCGTGTCCGACTCTAGGGGCCGGTGCTCATCTCCGTTTGTTAGCCAAAGAGCCAGCGTTGTCCGAAGACACTTCCACAGTCATGTGGCCGGCATGACGCACGCGGAACGCTGTTACCTACCCACCGAAGTGGTACCTATTCATCTACTTGCATTTGCATGCTTTCGAATTGCTAGGTTGGCAAGAGCTGGAGCTAGTGCGGGAGTTCACTCCGTCACGCGGGGCTAGGGATTCGAACCTCCGAACTAGCGATCTTCCGATCGACAAGCCTGGCGTCTTACCCGCTGAGCCACCACGCCCCATTAATTCTAATTACCCACCTGTAAAAGAGGCACAATAGAATCAGTATTTTATCCAGGGCTTACCTCTTAGAACCAGGGAGATCTTCTCTAAATACAAATCTGTATAGGCTTAAAACATAAAAAGCAAATAAGCCCATGGCAGTCAGAGGAGCTGTAGCAAACTGCATGGCTAAAATCTCAGATGAATACATCATTCATCAAGAGGAAGGCCAAGAAAGGGGTTCAGGCAAAGGCTCAAAGCATCCTGAAATGCTGAATAAAGCTCATTGTGTCTGCTCGGCACATTCATAAATATGTCACAGAAAGTTTTATTGTTTTGTTTTAAGTACATTCTGGGCCTTATAGCAATGCTTTAAAATGTATGGACTATGCTGAACAATACCCTGAAGGAAGACACTGACAGTAGTTCCCGAAACTGGGAATTAGGACGTTGGCTTCATACATAGTGCCTTATTCTTCCCCGTAGCTAGGAAAAACGGGTTTTTATTCATTCATGTATTTATTTTTGTACCATAAGAGGAATTATGCAAACATGCTCAATATGCATTTTATCAGAATTAATTTCTTCCGTGGGGCAGTAGTTTCAGCTTTTAAACCAATGTCCACGTTGGCCAGCTCACTTATTGATTAGATTTGTGGCAGGAGAATGCAGAGAGCTACTCCTATTCAAACCACTTCTTAACCTGCCTGCAGGTATTACGGTTTTTTTCTCTACCCTGCCAGAGATTACTTAGAGGAGGCAAAAGGTTAATACAACTCAAGCATAGAAAAAGGGAAGCTAACTCTTTGAACAGAACATCCACCTGATTACTGCAGAATTATTGCTGCTGCTCCTTCTTTCACCCCTGCAAAATCTGTTGTAATATTATAAAGTAAAACATTAAAATATATAAGAATACATACTGCAAAAAATGTTTTGACAGCCTCCATCATTTGTATTTCTGCAATGTGTTTTCGTGACATACGGCTAGCCAACCGGCTACCTCTCTTCACACGCTGCAACCATGGAAACAAAGTGTTTTTTAGCCAAAAGTGTTTAGTGAAAGTTGAACTAAATAAAAAGCTCTGAATAGTACGAAAGAAATAACACATTTTGTCAGATAAAAATACACTTTAAAATATATGCTGCTTGCTGCACAGAATGTATAAGTTGTTTGCAGGAACCAAGGCAAACTCCATTACATATATCTGCATAGGTTATACAGAAAAGTGCAGCTTTGAGATAGGATTATGGGAGTTGTAATCCAACATTTGTGGAAGACATCACATTGGAGAAGGCTGGATTAGTCTATTTGAATACATTAGCACAGCTGACCTGACCCGATCCACTGATGCTGGAAATGCCGTTGAATTACCTCTCCTCTAGTAGTTTGTTTTGATTAGAGGTGAGTTACTGATAGGTATCCCTGCCTAGCATTACTCAGGTCAACAGAACCAGCATTTGTTGAAGGTGTGCATCTTGACCCTTTGCCTAAAGCAGCAAATTTGTTCCCTCTGGGTTCAGCCAGGAACAGTAATATTTATTGCTTGCTAAGCTCCCTGCTTAGAGGGGCGTGGTGGCTCAGCGGGTAAGACGCCAGGCTTGTCAGTCGGAAGATCGCAAGTTCGGAGGTTCAAATCCCTAGTCCCGCGTGACGGAGTGAGCTCCCGCACTCGCCCCAGCTCTTGCCAACCTAGCAATTCGAAAGCATGCAAATGCAAGTAGATGAATAGGTACCACTTCGGTGGGAAGGTAACAGCGTTCTGTGCACATCATGCGGCCACATGACCGTAGAAGCGTCTTCGGACAACGCTGGCTCTTCGGCTAACAAACGGAGATGAGCACCGGCCCCTAGAGTCGGACACGACTGCACAAATGTGCGGGGGGAACCTTTACTTTTTTAAGCTCCCTGCACAAGCATTGTTTTAAACACCATCTATACTGAGTGTCGATTTCCCACTAACTACAACTGAGAACAGAACACCCTCTTGTTCTTTAATATCCTTCTTTGTACACAAAAGGTCACTACTGTTACTTTGTACGAATTTACGCTGCAATTTACCTGTCCTGCACTGGATTCTGAACAGCACATAATAAGAGACTGGTCATAATGTTATGATCTTCAACAGAGGCCCTACTTGCCCACCAGATTGGTGGACAGGTCTGCAGCAGCTTCATATTCCTGGATTACAGTAACAACAAGTTCATTAAGCCCCAACATTATAAGTATTTAGACAAACTCCACCTTTATTTTCTAAGCTGTCTTGAAAGGGTTTGCACCCTGAAAGGCAACCCGTAAAAGTATTTTAAATAAATGGCTTGCTATGTGACGGTTTGATAGTTATAATCTCCAGTGCAGAGGCAGTATGCCTTTCCATATCACCAGCTGCAGTGAAATTATTGCTATCACATCTGCTTATTGGCTTCCCAGAGATAACTGCCTGGCCATATTGAGAGAAGAATGCTGATGACATGGGTCTTGGTCAGTGAATCAATTTATGCCACTTACTTGTGCATATCAATCTGGACCAGGGTTTCTTAACCTTGGCAACTTTAAGATGTGTGGACTTCAACTCCCAGAATTCCCCAGCCAGCCAGATACATACAAGAACAAAACTACAATATTCGTTATAATCTAAAAAAATAGATAAGGAGAGTGTCTTATGGCAACTTCAAGAATGGAACAAACTTTAACATTGGAACAAGAAACAGACAATAAATGGGTAACATATGCTTCATTCTCTTTCTCCAGGAACAAGGTCTTTGGTCTGATCTAGTAACGCTCTTTTTATATTTGTAGGATTGATACTGGTGTGAGACTGATGCCTTTTCCATTTAGATGGAAGATGCTTCAGAGGCTTACATGATTTGAATTTATTTCTTTATTTACATGCCACCCAACTCCAACTGACTCTGAGCAGCTCACAATATAATACCATAAAAACAATACAAACCAAAACAAGATGGGATCCAAGCACAATATATAGACAAAAGCGAAAATAACAGACACACCAAACATAGGGCCCCATCCATCTCAGCCAAGGCTTGGGAGAACAATCAGGTCATGAAGGCTTTATGGAACACCAACGGGGTGGGAGTGGCATAGATTTCAAAGGGCAAGTGCCATGATAGAGAAGGCACGCTTCCTGGGTCCCCATAGATGACACTATTTAAGGGAAGAGATTCAGAGCATGCCAACTCTGCCACCACATAATGGCCAGGTAGAAACAATCGGAGACAGGCAGTCCTTCAACCTGGCCCTATGTCATGGAGGACTTTATAGGTAATAATCAGCACTTTGAATTTCACCTGGAAGCAGACTGGCAACCTGGCAGAAACTAGGCTGCTATCAGCCTTGGAAAACCCAGATGGGGGAAAGAATCTTGGGGTGCCTCTAAAGGGTGCAGCTTGCTTTTTGGGCACTGATGTTTCCTTACAGTAATTTTCCCCAATTGGCATCCTCAAGATGTGTTTGGAATGCCAGATTTCCCAGCCTTCTATTAGCAACCTGCAATAGCAACACATCTAGATTTAGGAAGGCTCTCTATAGATTAATATTATCCATCTCAGTGTATTTGCAAAGCAGTCAATAGTACCAAATTTGCTAATTTTCCAGGGCATCTTACAGCACTTAAAATATTGGCATTTCTTCACACCTGGGAAAAGAGAAGCACATAACAGTGCAAACATAACATTCCTTGGAGGAATGCCTAAGGACCTTGATTGATCGATTGATTGATTGATTGGTTGGTTGGTTGGTTGGTTGGTTGATTTAAATTATTTATAGAGCCACCCATCTCACAACAGTGACTCTGGGTGGCATTCAAAGATTAAAACCACCATAACAACATATAACTTATGACACCCTGGTTAAAACAACAGCCCCCCCCAAACAAAAAGCCACATCACCAGTAGAGCTCACCTAACCTCATGGCCCAAATGCCTGGGGGAACAGCTAGGTCTTCAGAGCCTTATGAAAGGCTATCAGGGTTGGGGCCATCTGTATCTCTATTTTTCTCATCATTCCTCCACAACACTACTTCAACCGGTCAGATACGTTAAGCTCCCTTAAAAAAGTAAAGGTTCCCCCCGCACATTTGTGCAGTCGTCTCCGACTCTAGGGGCCGGTGCTCATCTCCGTTTCTTAGCCGAAAAGCCAGCATTGTCCAAAGATGCTTCCATGGTCATGTGGCCGGCATGATGCACGCGGAACGCTGTTACCTACCCACCAAAGTATTAATCTACTTGCATTTGCATGCTTTCAAATTGCTAGGTTGGCAAGAGCTGGGGCGAGTGCGGGAGCTCACTCCGTCACGCGGGACTAGGGATTCGAACCTCTGAACTTGCTATCTTCCGATTGATAAGCCTGGTGTCTTACCCGCTGAGCCATCACGCCCCTTCTAAGCTCCCTTAGTACTATACTAATGCACCACAGTAGGAATGGAAGGGAAGGCATTATGTAACTCCTGTGACCATGAGAGTGACAACAGTAAGTGCAGAAGCTCCTGGCAGAATCACTCTTGCCAGTAAGCTTGTAAGGGAATGGGGAAAGCTAAGCATCATCCACAAGGTGGGACTCTGCAAGTTGAGGGAAGACATTCCACCTAGAAAATGGATCCCAATAGCAAGCCTGGAAGAAGTTTAAAATTGCAAATCACTTTTGTATTGATGCCAAGAAAACTGTATGAACATAGCTGTAAAATTCAGATGAATTTGAAGCCAGCTGATGAGATTCCCCAGATCAGACAGCCCTCCTTTTATTATTGAGAAAGAGGGTCAACTCCCAGAAATCGATATGGACATGATGACATGGCCGGACAAAAGTTATAAGGAAGTCTTATCACCGAATATAGTGCCAGTAGTTAAAGGGAGTTCCTTTATTTTTTACAAGAACGTATACAGCTGGATACGAAGGGGCGTGGTGGCTCAGCGGGTAAGACGCCAGGCTTGTCGATCGGAAGATTGCAAGTTCGGAGGTTCGAATCCCTAGTCCCGCGTGACGGATTGAGCTCCCGCACTAACCCCAGCTCTTGCCAACCTAGCAATTCGAAAGCATGCAAATGCAAGTAGATGAATAGGTACCACTTTGGTGGGTAGGTAACAGCGTTCTGCGCACGTCATGCGGCCACATGACCATGGAAGTGTCTTTGGACAATGCTGGCTCTTCGGCTAACAAACGGAGATGAGCACCGGCTCCTAGAGTCGGACACGACTGCACAAATGTGCGGGGGGAACCTTTACCTTTTATATAGGTAACTTCTTCGCGAGCTGCATTGGGTGCCAGTTTGCTTCTGGGTCCAATTCAAGGTGTTGGTGATCACCTTTAAAGCCCTACATGGCATAGGACCAGGGTACCTGAGGGACCGTCTCGTCCCGATAACGTCAGTCCGCCCCACCCGTGCATGCAGAGAGGGCATGCTTCGGACCCCCTCAACAAGAGAATTCCATCTAGCGGGGTCCAGGAGGCGTGCCTTCTCTGCGATAGCGCCCGCCGTATGGAATATCTTGCCCCCGGAGGTGAGACTGGCCCCCTCCCTCCTGACCTTTCGGAAGGCCCTTAAGACCTGGCTCTGCCACCTGGCCTGGGACAGCAGAGGCGGTAGTGCCTCCTGGGGTTGGCTAGCCCCGTAGCAACACTATCTATGCTACGTTCCCTACGTCCCCCATCTTGTATTTTATCTATTTATATTGCATTTTTTAGACTTTTATTGTATCGTTTTTAACCTTGATTATTGTAACCCGCCCAGAGTCCCTTGTATGGGAGATGGGCGGGGAATAAATTGAATAAATAAAATAAAAATAAAAAATAAAAATATACAGCTGGAACATGACATGTAAGAAACAACTAAGGAAAACCTTAAATTGTCAAAGTGAAAATGAACCGTACTAGTTGTAAGAGCAGATTCTCACACTGATAAAGAAGCTAATAGCCATTGTATAAACAGGATTCAGGTACAGGTTAGTCTTCTGAGGAAAGGGCATATTGATGCATTAAATTCATGTTACAAAATGAGACAGATTTGTATTTAATATATTTCCCAATGCTGGTCCATTTCCAGAGCTTTTTTTAAATATAAAATGGGTTTTAATTCTTATGTTGATTAGGCAAGAGTATTTTTAAAATGTTCATTGTTAGGCCATTCCCATGGTCCATTTGGACCAATTGGCTTAATTTGTCTGAGTGACACTGATCACAAAACCTGGATTTTTTTCTGCAGTAGATTTTATTTGTTTGGTATAGAAATGACATGCTGTTTTATTTGTTACAGACATTCCCAATCCCAAATATATTCCAGTAGTTTATTACTTATTTCAGGACTGAGCTTTGATACTGAAAATAGATAATGAAGTTGCCCCACTGTACAGAATGAGAATAAAACACTGAATACTGATTTTTCTGTGGTTCTTGGGCCCTATTAATATAACCAGGCATGGATGCTTAAGGAAGCTGCAAAGTGCTATAAAGAATTAGCATTTAGGTGGCATAGATTTTTTCAGGAGTATAATGTTGATTTCCATTAATTAGTTTAAAGCTGTCTATAACCCAACACTAGTAGGCTAATAAAATATTTTTCCACATGTCTAAGAAAGTGACAGCATCCATGAACTGCCAGCAAAGGGGGATTGTGTCTATGTAAAATCATGCATGCATGTAAATAGCATGGATTTAAAAAATGAATATACAGTATTTGAATTTAAGGGTATGTGTATGTGTGTGATTTTGTAAAGGCTGTCATGTAGTTAGGTAGAGGTTTAATTTCCAGACGAAGGCCTTTTCCTCATGGCCACATTAATGTGCTTTCCTCTAGCCCAGGGGTGGGCAACGTCAGGCCCGTGGGCCGTATACGGTCTACAGGGCTCCCGCCTAAGGCCCGCGGGGCTCCCACCCACAAACCCCGCCCCTTCCACGCGATTGGCTCCCACCCACAAATCCCGCCCCCAGTGCTTGTGATTGGCTCCCGCCCACAAACTCCGGCCCCCAGTCTGCGGAAATCCCAGAAACCCCGCTCCCCACCCCCACCCCGGTCCCCGGTTATAAATATCCAAATGGCCCTTGGCAGAAAAAAGGTTCCCCACCCCTGCTCTAGCCCATGAGGGAGTCGAAAAGTAGGTTGGCATACTTGGCACTGCCTCCACTGTTGGATCCTATTCTGCACCTGCAATAAGGAAGGTGACTGGGGCTGTCCTCACCCATTAAATTCTGGAAGAGTTAGGGAAAGTGATTGGTCAGTTCCCTCGCTGTGGGTGGGTGTGTGGGGGGAAACAATAACTCTTCCTATGGGATAGGGCTGGGATTCTTTCTCTTCTCATCTCTTCTCTTCTCTTCTCTTCTCTTCTCTTCTCTTCTCTTCTCTTCTCTTCTCTTCTCTTCTCTTCTCTTCTCTTCTCTTCTCTTCTCCTCTCCTCTCCTCTCCTCTCCTCCCCTCCCCTCCCCTCCCCTCCCCTCCCCTCCTCCTCTCCTCTCCTCTCCTCTCCTCCTCTCCTCTCCTCCCCTCCCCTCCCCTCCCCTCCCCTCCTCTCCTCTCCTCTCCTCTCCTCGACAAGCTTTATATTGCCACAAGTGTGGCAGGGTAACACTGTAACATCTATAAATCACTAGTGAAGTAGCAAATCCAGACAGAGCAAAATGGGAAAGGAGGTACAGTACTATCGGAGAGGATGGGAGGGTCTGGAAAGATTTTTGACAAGGCGAAATGAAGACTCCAGCTTTTTCCTAAGCTGTCTTTCTCTCTCCACCTCCCTTGTATGTTTTCCTACTGCAATAGATAGCAAGGTTTTCTGAATGCCAATTGCTCAGTTCCAGCAACAATAAAATATGTACTTTCCCATCCTAAATTAGATAGTTGAAGACTTGGGGTAACCAACTCTGCAGTCGCACTTCTGTTTTGATGATCAAAAGAAATCTCAATGCTCAGAGGCACCATCTTTTTTATTCTAAGCATGCATGACAGGCTTCTATAAAAGAGGGAGCAGATCTTGCAGGCTTTCCATCTGCCCTCTCCTGTCATGCGAAGGATCCTTCTAGATGTCTCCTGGGGAAATGGGGGGGGGGGAATGCTATGCAATGCTAGAATTGCAGGAAGGGAAGACTTACAAGATGCCATTTCCTCACACTCCCCTATTCTCCTTCTTCCAACAAAATCTGGATTTCCAAGAGTTTGCTTTCGGTGGATATGCTTTCTGGCTCTGCATGACATTCTCCATTTTGCAGTTTGAGCAAAATGTTCTCTGGAGAGTAAAGGAATGACTTATGGGAGTTCTGCAGGCAAATAAATGTTAATAGCCCCTTAGAAACTACCACAGTGGGAACTGGATTATTCAATCACGGGAAGAAAAAGGAGCCCCTGGAGATGGGCTCAGTGGGAGGGAAAGTCACTTCTCCAGCTGGGCCTGCACCAAAGCAAGTATAGGGGGAGGTAAACTCCATGGAGTTTCAGGGAACCTATTTCCAAGGGAACCTGCACTGAACTGCAGCATTTAAAAAAAAATCAGAATACAACGTTTCTGTCATGTCACTCCCTCTCATCCTCAAGAATTCCGTGGCCAAAAAACTGGCAACATTAAAAAAAAAAAAGCAACGAATGATCTTCTGGTAGATCAACATATCAAAAAAAAAAAAAAGGGGGGGGGTAGAATTTAGTACTGATGTAAAACTGTTAGCCAGGGGTTTCATGAGTATATCAACCCACTGTGAAGCCCTAATCTCCTAATCTTGAATAGGTCAATATTCCCCTTTTTTACAAAAACAGGCTGCACAAATGGTCTTTCACTCAGCCAAGACCAAAAGGCAAGAGAGTTTCAGTGCCCAGTGACTAGATGGGGAGGGGGCAGGACCACGTTAGACGTCTTAGGCGGGCAGCCAATAGGAACAGGGAGGGTGGCTGCTGCCTGATCATGCCAAATCCAGTCTTGTCACCAAGGTGCCCTACATGATCCCTATGGGAAGTCTTGTGTCATAACAAAAAAAACACCACTCTTGACACCAGAACCATTAAAAATGCTGCTAGGCTGCCTCTGGAGTGGGCTGGGAATAAAGCAGAGCTATGTCATGAGGAAATATCCCTTAATTATCAAGGCACCTTTGTGCCTTATAAGCAGGATGTGAGGAGGAGCTCTAAGACACTAAATTGGATGATGTATTTTTGTACATTACTTAACCACAACCTCCCCAGCGAGGTTTTGGGGATATTTGGTGAGTTAGCACAGGGTACTTGCCATATCTTTTAGACTGGGGTTGGGTGGGGGACGGAACCAATGCTAGTATTGACACAGCAGCCATGATGCCAGGTTAATAGATATATGCCCCCAAATCAGTTTGGATACAGCAAATCTAGCCTTAATACAGGTAGTCCTCATTTAGTGACCAAAATTGGGACCAGCAACTCGGTAGTTAAGCGAAGGAGTCGCTAAGTGAAACCATTACTGTGCTTACGATCTTACTTCAGCTTTCCTTTGCTTTACAGACCTGCGAAAGTCGTAACTGCGAGGATTGGTTGCAACATTACTTTTTCATCGGCTCGTTACTGTGAATGGTCGCTGTCCGAGGCAGTTGCTAAATGAGGACTACCTGTAATTAAGAAAAAGTTGAACACGCCTGCAGTCTTGTTATCTTAAAGAGGCAACTTTCATTTCTGAAGCTGGCATACCCCATCGCTTCAGTCTGTTTTTGTTGTTGTTTCCATTTGCACCCACAAGGTGTCTTGAAAGGTAAGTCTCTTTAAGCTTTTATAGCATAGCTTTCCAAACTGTCTGTCATGACACTTTAGTGTGTCACGAGAAAACCTGGAAGTGCTGATGGCACGTCGCCGCCGCCCCTGTAGTGGCGCGCATGGCGACGGCGGTGGTGTGCGTGGCGGCGGTGGCAGCGGAGACAGCAGCGGCATGCTATCAGCGCTTCCGGGTTTTAGCGCGAAACACGAGGCCGCTGCCGCCACCACCGTGCACACTACCACTGCCGCGTGCACCCCCGTGTGTGTGTGTCGCCAACGGCGGGACTTTGGAAAGCATTGTTTTATAGAATAATTTTATTTATTTATTTATTCATTTATTTGTTTAATTTTATTTCTATCCCGCCTTTATTTTTTTTTATAAATAACTCAAGGCAGCAAACATACCTAATACTCCTTCCTCCTCCTATTTTCTCCACAACAGCAACCCTGTGAGGTGAGGTGGGCTGAGAGAGAGTGACTGGCCCGAAGTCACCCAGCCAGCTTTCACGCCTAAGGCGGGACTAGAACTCTCAGGCTCCTGGTTTCTAGCCCATTGCCTTAAAACCACTAGACCAAACTGGCTGTACTAAGGAACACAAAACCTTTTCTTTTGGGGGGACTAGAACTCTCAGGCTCCTGGTTTCTAGCCCATTGCCTTAAAACCACTAGACCAAACTGGCTGTACTAAGGAACACAAAACCTTTTCTTTGTAAGAGTATCATCATGCCCAAACTGCATATGTTTCCATTAAAAAGGCAAGCAAATGTTTTTAAAATATATGCTTTTGTTTTATATTCTGTTTTTTGTGTTAAATCTTGTACAAGGATAGGATTGGCTTCTTCCTCAGTCCCAGGAAGCTCAAAGTAAAAAGCCGGTCCCCTTCCCCCATCTGTCTCATGGGCATCCAACAGCAGGTGACCTTCCCTTTAACAGCTGAGTTTCAATCTGCAGTCCAGAATCTGACAAAGGAACAGATTAGGGACAAAGAAATAGATTTGTAAATAATCACTTGCATCTCTGGAAATGCTGAACTTAGTCTCTTTGGGTTTTGCATGCCTGTTGTGAATGTATTTTAAGCATTTTTTTTTGTTCAGAAAATCTCTCGACATGGTACTTCCTGAATGGGCAATAATGGACTGAAGCTACTGAATCAATACTATTTGAGTCTACTGTTCCCTCTCTGCTGGAGTTAAGGTTTGGAGAAAGAATTCAGCCACTGAAAAGAGAAGTGAATGAGAACTGCAGCTACTGTATGTGCCCCCAAAATACAGGGGTTCAGTTCACCCACTATGCTATGCCATCCTATTTATTTATTTGTTTGTTTGTTTGTTTGTTTAATTTGATTTGGACTCCAACTGCCTCTGGGCAGTTCACAAATAATAACATAAAAACCCAATACAAACAAAAAACAAGGTGGGATCTGGGCCCAATATACAAACAGAAAGTAAAAATAACACACACACCCAAGGGGCCCCATCCAATTGTTTGACTTCGCTTAGTGTGCTGTGGAAATCCAGTCCCTGAAGTTTTTAAAGCACAGTTTTTGGCACCTTATGAAGTGGGAACAAAAACAAGAGTGGGTTAATCAATAAGCCATGGTTAAGCAAACCATGGCTTAGTTTTTAAGTTTTATTTCTACATTAATAAAGAAATAATACAGGAAATATTTTCCAGAGTTCACTGATTTAAAAAAATCTGCCTATATAAGAAGAATGATCCCTCTTTCCCTTATTATTACTTACCCTAGAAGTAGAAAATTCAGGGCAGGTTTCAGACTACAGCAAACAGCATCTTTTGGAGGTGATTCTGGAATGAGTGTTGACAGGGAGCTGATGTTAAGCTCTGCTGAATTCAGATCATTTTCCACATTAGCATTCCACAGCTTTTTTTCCCCTTCAAAATAGAAGGGGCAAATTAAACACACTGCTTTTTAGAAAGCATGAATACAGTGGCATTTTATATAAATATTTATTCATATACTTATTTAATTTGTTTATTAGATTTATACACATATCCAATCCAATAGGGATTGAAAGGGAGGGAGATAGATACTGTAGATCATACACTTTTACAGAAATCAATTCCTAACTACACTGATGACAAAATGATGAAACTTTCATCATGATTTATCACTTGCCACTTCCTCCCCCCTTGCAGATGTTGACCTATGCATGCACAAACACACATACATACATACATCAATATTAAAAAATTGGATTTAATTCCTTCCAAGCCATCTTGCTGGAACCAAGATTTAAACCATAGATAATAATGAAATTTATTATCACAACCTGATGTTTTCAGCCTATGAAGATATGAAGTGGGTGGGGGACATGGGCATTCAACATTTTGGAAAATTGGTGTTCTAGCTGATTTTCACCAAATTCTATGGTGTGGGGGATTCCAGAAAGAGTCCAATCCTCTGCATATTTATCTGGCAACTTGAGTGAATTCTTGCTGAAAAATGGAAACCCTGCCACTCAGAAAAGGAAACTACTTTCTTCCAGCAATGTGACATTTTGAGTATGATCTGGGGATTAAATATATTTTCCATTCTGCCCCATACCCTGACATACTAGATACCCAAATTTACCATGCTTCACCTCTGATCCACCAAAAACCAACTAGCTTTCCTCTCTGGCTACTCAAAATCCATATAAAAAAAAGGTGAGAGAGATAACTGTGGATGTATGTTTTTTTGTTGTTCGTTGTTGTTCAGTCGTTTAGTCGTGTCCGACTCTTCATGACCTCATGGACCATAGCACGCCAGGCCCTCCTGTCCTCCACTGTCTCCCGGAGTTTACTCAAATTCATGTTCATTACATCGGTGATGCTATCTAACCATCTCAATCTCTACTGTCCCCTTCTCCTTTTGCCCTCAGTCTTTCCCAGCATCAGGGTCTTTTCCAGTGAGTCCTCTCTTCGCATTAGGTGGCCAAAGTATTTGAGCTTCAGCTTCAGTATCTGTCCTTCCAATGAGCAGTCAGGGTTGATTTCCTTTAGGATTGACTGGTTTGACCGCCTTGTAAACCAAGGGACTCTCAAGAGTCTTCTCCAGCACCACAGTTCGAAAGCATCAATTCTTCGGCGCTCAGCCTTCCTTATGGTCCAACTCTCACAGCCATACATTAATACTGGGGAAACCATAGCTTTAATTATACGGACCTTTGTCGGCAAGGTGATGTCTCTGCTTTTTAATATCCTGTCTAGGTTTGCCATAGCTTTCCTCCCAAGGAGCAAGCGTCTTTTAATTTCATGGCTGCAGTCACCGTCTGCATACATGGATGTATATTTATTATTTGTTAACATATATTTTATATCATTTGAAATATCACATCCCAAAAGATTTTAATTGTTTTTTACATCATGTGTAGTTACCAAAACTTTCAAGTCCAGCATTTTTCAAATCTTATGTTGTGTTGGAAATGCTAAGAATGAGCCAGACATTCCCTAGGACTGAACACCGAGACAGCAATATTGCAATGGTGGTCACTTATGGATGATACAACTTTGTTAACTATTATTGATCTTGCTGTAGCAGAGCCCCTTAACGGTGGTTAGGAACTGAAATTCAGTTCATCTAGAGCAGAGCTTTCCAAACTTTTCATGTTGGTGACACACTTTTTAGACATGCATCATTTCGCGACACACTCTTACAGGAGGGCACAAGTCAGGC
This sequence comes from Charina bottae, assembly GCA_023362775.1. Taxonomy (NCBI): domain Eukaryota; kingdom Metazoa; phylum Chordata; class Lepidosauria; order Squamata; family Charinaidae; genus Charina; species Charina bottae. The sequence continues at coordinate 4,636,036 of JALMGJ010000024.1, forward strand.
ACTAGGACCTGCGCGGAATCACAGCAGGTTTGGAGGCAGCAAGGCTCAAGGCAGGCACTAGGACCAGTGTGGAATCCTGGCAGGGCTCAGAGGCAGCAGCAGCCACGACACACCCAGACACTGCAGCCGACACACTAACGTGTCCCGACACACAGTTTGGAAAGCTCTGATCTAGAGCAAATTTTCTCAACTTTTTGACTCTGGAGGAACCCTTGAAATATTTTTCAGGCCTCGGGGAACCCCTGCACATTCAGGGTCAAATATAGGTCAGAAGTCACAAAATTATTATATTTGTTTCATGTGTAGGCCTGTATACATGCATTAACAGTCTTCTTAAACTAAAAATAAAGAATGAAACTTACCTCTTTAATGTGAAGTTGCCCGAATTTGAAATAATTTTTTAGATAAATTGTGATCTCCCAGGGAACCCCTAGTGACCACTCGCAGAACCCTAGGGTTCCACTGAACCCTGGTTGAGAAACCCTGATCTAGAAAGCACCAGGCTGCAAAAGGCTGATTTGTGGGATCAGAAGATTTTTCAGTAACATAGTCTAGATATCACTTCTGTGAGACATGCAATAATTAGGTAATAATAAAACCTATCTTTATTTAATGAAGCATTTTGATAAATAATTGAACTCAATTTATGATGGGACTATTCTCCTTATTTACTGTTTTCCCTTTAACAGCAAGCACTAGAACATTTGTTTGCAGAAAGGTATACCCAGTGATTAAAGAACAGAAGAAAAGTATAGATGTATAAGAAGGAGGTTGTTTTCCATCATAATTCACATGAAGAAAAATGTCAATGGAGGATTATGATCCTCAAGGAACTACATTCCTTTGTTAGTCATTACAGTAACTTCTCTCTGGGAAAAGAACTGCATTCTCCCCAAAACAAAATAATGTTTTGGGATGTCAGAAAATGAAGCTCCCTTGGAAGATGGTTCAGAAACATATACGGCTTACCAACATAAGTCAGCTGCACAGGGGCTTGTGCATCCCCATTCTGTGGAGGCATGATTCAATCATTCTTAACCCTTCTCATTCATGGAAAGGAGGTAGCTGCGTTTCCGTAGTACATTAAGTTGTAAGGGTTAGCTTAACCAACGCCATTCTGCTTTTGGAAACTGCTTGTAAAAGGGAATTAGGTGAAAGGGGACTAGAGATTAGATAACGCAGGGCAAGGATGTTCACTATACCAGGAGACGCTCTGTCTCTAGGAGAGAGTTTGTTTATGCTTCCTTACTGCTAGCAATGCAGATTCAGAAACCTTGTACGCTGTCTCCCTCTAGGAGAGAGTTCACTATGCTTTCTTACTGTACCTGGGAAACCTATATAATGGTTGGAGCTGCAATATGGGGTGTGGATCTCTTCCCAGACATTTCACTGCCATGATGTCTGCAGAGATTTCACCCAGCTTTGCTTGGCCAAATAAATGCTGTTATTTTAAATCTCCAAGCCTCGACTCAAGTCTGTTTTTGGCAACCTCAGGAACTTGGGTAAAAAGTGTAAGCCAGGGACCTTACAAAGTCATGGTTTGTTAAAATGCAACCCTTGAAGCCAGGTGTTCCCAATCATTTGGGGCCAATAGACACATTTGAGATTTGCCCAAAACAGATGGCAGATTTGCCCATTCCTGAAATAGCTACTCCAATAGGCGCAGCCAGTGATTTAAAGGCAAGTTGGTGAAGTTGCTCCCAGCCCTTCATTTTAGCCCCACAGGATATTCACAGTCAACTCCCAGTTTAACTGTCTTCTTTTCTGGGAGACGAACTTAAGTACTGAACTGTAGCTACTTATCATCATGATCATCATCCAAAGAATTCTTCAGGGGACCTCCAAGGGCTTTCTTCCAAGTAAATATGATTCTGGAGACTGTTGCTTTAGTTGCAGCATGGGAGGTTCCACTGGAAGTTTGTTTAAAATTAAAAAGAAATATTTTAACCATTTTTAAAAGGGAGGTGGGGGCAGCAGGACTGGCAGGTACTAAGGGACATTTCTGCGAGGACAGTAAGGTAAAGGTAAAGGTTCCCCCTGCACATTTGTGCAGTCGTGTCCAACTCTAGGGGCCGGTGCTCATCTCTGTTTGTTAGCCGAAGAGCCAGCGTTGTCCGAAGACACTTCCACGGTCATGTGGCCACATGACGCGCGCGGAACTCTGTTACCTACCCACCGAAGTGGTACCTATTAATCTACTTGCATTTGCATGCTTTCGAATTGCTAGGTTGGCAAGAGCTGGGGCGAGTGCGGGAGCTCACTCCGTCACGCGGGGCTAGGGATTCGAACCTCCGAACTTGCGATCTTCCGATCAACAAGCCTGGCGTCTTACCTGCTGAGCCACCACGCCCCCTGCGAGGACAATAGTGGTACCCATAAAAACCACATTGCAATCCCAGTGTTAAAAATGGTTTGTAAAACATCCTTTACAAATTATAATAGTTGGATTCACACAACAATCTAAGCCCAAAGCAAATGAACCATATTGCATAATGTGGGAAGCTGAGCCACATGTTCCCAAGAACTCCATGTATTTACACCCATTTCTGCTATCATGGAATTATAATTCTGAGCTGGGTAAGCTTAACACTCCATCATTTATCCCAGATGTTTCATGCAAAATTGCAATATGATAAAATTACCTGCATTGAACAATAGAGAAGCAGCACAAGCCACTGCAGCAAATTACTAGGGAACTGTCCAAATTAAGAACCTGCCTCTTTCCACCAACTCCCCCCCCCAAAAAAAATATCCACTGGAGGTTTGTTTCTAAAATGTGAAAGGGATGAAGACAGTGGCAGCAGGCAAAATCCTCTGAAGTGGGAACCCAGAATGAGCACTGACATGGAGAGACGGAGGATGAGGCCTACAAAACCTCCAGGCGCTGTTTTGTGTGTTACCACCATGTTACAGCCAGTTGCCTGGCAACCTGTTCTCTGGGTAAAATTTGGGATGGCAATAATTGCAGGCAGGAGACAAGATGCAGCTTTTTTGCCACCCCTAATGGTGGGAGGCAGCTGAGAGGAGAGGAAGCATGGGAGCAATGACACTCATTTTGGAACGAGGTGTCCCATCTCTGTAATGTTAAGAACATTTTTCTCAGAAGCCTAGTTCCCTGCACAACCTCACATGCTTTTAGGTCTCCTGCTTGGCAGAGCTCACTTGTTTGTCTATTTTCTTTTTTTCTTTTCTTTTCTTTTCTTTTTTCTTATGCAGGTGAAATAGAGACCTTGATTTCCCAAAAGTAAAACTACAGCCATACCTTTCTTTCCCTGAACAAGTGGCCCTCACTTAACGAAAACTCGTTCAGTGACTGTTCAAACTTATGACAGCACTGAATGAATAGTATTTACAACTGGTTCTCAAAGGCCATCGCAGAGTCCCTGTGGTCACATGATTGAGATTGAGGTGCTCGACTCGCAATTATGACATCGCAGTTTCCTGTGGTCACATGGTCACCATTTGCAACCTTCTTTGCTGGCTTCCTACAAGCAAAGTCAATGGGAAAGCTGGCAGGAGGTTGCAAATGGTGACCACATGAAGTCCTCGCTTAACAACAGAGTGGTATTCACTTAACAACAGCAACTGGGAAGTGCCGAAACTGCCATTGCTATGCTACGCAGTCACGTGATGTCACACTTTATGACCACATTGCTTAGCGATGGAAATTCCAGTCCCAATTGCCATCGTTAACCAAAGAATACCTGTATTGCATTCCCCTTCCAGATCCTCCTACTTGCTTTCCTATGTTCGCACATTAGGTAGCTGCCCTCTCTATGGAAGTACAGATAATTACTAACCAATGCATCTCTTTGCATTGCTGTCAGCTTCTAAGGGAGAAGCTGTGAGTTCTTCTCTGCCCATGCTCGGAAGTACTCAGATTGAAAAATAGCACCAACATTCAATCCTGGTAAACTGGCGCAGATGATGCCCTGCAGCATAGACCGATCTAGATGTACCATCAGAATCTACCAACTGCAAGGTTTAACATGTACTGGAGTACAGCCAGCTGCTACCGAGATTGCCATCTGGACACTCCCTTAGGGTGGAACTAGGTATGAAAAGGGAAACACCAGGTTCTCAACCTGTTGTTTATTTGTTTCTTTGGATAATGTTAATGCTGAAGTAGCGGGATGGATGGAAAAAACTATTAAATGGAGGAGGGAGCTTGGGGTTGTTCCGGGAAGTCTGCTGCACAGTCCAACTGAGGCCTTGGTGGCCACATGGAACAAGAGAGCGGCCACGGCTTTGGATCGGATAGCGCCTGAGTGGCCTCTCCGTGCCCATAGCTCCCATAGCTCCCCGTGGTATACGAAGGAGCTGAGGAAGCTTAAGAGGGCGAAGAGACGCCTACAGCGCCACTGGCGGAAGACAGGGAGCGAAGACGATCGAACACAACCTAGAGCCGCTATTAGAGCCTACCTCGTGGCGGTAAGGGTGGCGAAACATGGTTATTTCTCCGCTCTTATTGCGTCTGCAGATTGTTGCCCGGCGGCCCTATTTCGGGTGACCTGGTCCCTCCTTGGAGGGAGTAATACTGGGTTTCACCTACAGGGTCGCTGCGAGGAATATGCTGCGCATCTAGCGGATAAAGTCACTCACATTCGCTCTACGTTGGACTCCAGCTTTATGGCAGCACCAGTGGAGGCTACGGGGGCTAAGTCTTGCATGGTTATCTTGGGGGAGTTCGATCCTGTTGCACCTGAGAAAGTGGACAGGGCCCTTGCAGCTGCTAGTTCGGTCACCTCTGTATTAGATCCGTGTCCCTCCTGGCTGGTCAAGGCTGCCCAGGAGGAGGCGCGTGATTAGGTCTGGGCAGTGGTTAATAATTCCTTGAGGGGGGTGGTGGTTCCATCGGCTCTTAAGGAGGCAGTGGTGCACCCTCTCCTCAAAGGGCCATCACTCAACCCAACCAGTCTGGATAGTTTTCGTCCAGTCTCCAACCTCCCCTTTTTAGGGAAGGTTGTGGAGAGAGTGGTTGCGTGGCAGCTGCAGAGGACCCTGGATTAAGCGGATTATCTGGACCCTTTTCAGTCAGGGTTCAGGCCAGGTTACGGGACTGAGACAGCATTGATCGCACCCTTAGATGACCTCTGGTGGGAGTGGGATGGGGGCAGTGCAACCATCCTCGCTCTTCTTGACCTCTCAGAATCCTTCGATACCATAGATCATGGTATCCTTCTGGACCGGCTTTGGAAGTTGGGGGTGGGTGGCACAGTGTTGCGCTGGTTCTCCTCCTTCCCCCGGGGTTGGTTCCAGTTGGTGTTGATGGGGGGGGGAGGTCCAGCCCGTGTCCCCTACTTTGTGGGGTGCCTCAGGGCTCGGTTCTCTCCCCTCTCCTATTTAACACTACATGAGGCCGCTGGGGGAGGTGATCTGACGGTTTGAGGTGAGGTATCATCAATATGCTGATGATACCCAGCTTTATATCTCCACACCCGGCTGCCTGAGTGATGCCGTGGATGTCCTGTCCCAGTGCCTGGAGGCTGTAAGGGCCTGGATGGGGTGCAATGGGTTTCAACTCAACCCAAGCAAGACTGAGTGGCTTTGGGTATGTGGGCTGTCTGGTGACAAGGTTTTTCCATCGTTGGTCCTGGATGGGGTTGCACTACCCCAGACGGACCCAGTGCGCAATCTGGGGGTCCTCACAGACTCACGGCTACTGCTTGAAGAGCAGGTGGCAGCCGTGGCTAGGAGGGCCTTTGCACACCTTCAGTTGTGCACCAGCTGCGCCCATTCCTGGACTGAGAGGCTTTGCTCACAGTCACTCATGCCCTTTTGACCTCCTGTCTGGATTACTGCAACGTGCTCTATATGGGGCTGCCCTTGAAGAGCATTCGGAAGCTTCAACTGGTGCAGAATGTGGCTGCACAGGTAGTAAATGGTGTCGGATATTCGACACATGTAACACCACTACTATGTGAGCTGCATTGGTTGCCAGTGTGCTTCCGGGTGCAATTCAAGTTGCTGGTTGTCACCTTTAAGGCCCTTCATGACTTGGGACTGGGTTACCTAAGGGACCATCTTCTCCCAGTTGTTTCTACCCGTCCAATTCAATCTAGTAGGTTAGGTATGCTACGGGTCCCGTCAGCCAAGGAATGTCGGTTGGTGGGAACTAGAAGGCGTGCCTTCTCTGCCGTAGTGCCTGCCCTCTGGAATATTTTGTGTGAAGATCTGGTTATGTGCCCGGGCCTGGGACCCCGAGCGTGATAATGGCCCCGTTTCTTGGCTATATTAACATCCATGCATTGTCTACATGGCGGCCATGTACATTGATTTTGTATTTTAATCATTTTAATTGTTTTAATTACTTGACTGTTTTATAATTTTTATGATTGTAAGCTACCCAGAGTCACTTGTTGAGATGGGCGGCTATAGAAATTAAATAAATAAATAAATGAGGAGGACAAAGCAGATTGGGCTTGTATTGTTGATTTGTTGGGTCTTCTGACCATTTGCCAGATGTGCATGTTCTCCCTGCTCAATTTAGCTTTGAAAAGACAGAAGTCATCATTCAAGGAGAAGTTTGAAGGGAATGAGTTGCTGGAGACCTGAAAAATTATGGGCTGTTATAATCTTGCATAAGATAAATCAAATCTTTCTTATGCATATGGTGGAATATGTAGAGGGATCAAGAACTGAGTTACATCATAGAAGCCACTAATCATTATATTGCTCTGTTGCTTGAAACTAAGGCTTTCTTCAGAAGAGTATTTGAAGTCCAGCATCTTGATCAAACAAATGCCATAAGATAATTGTAAATTGCACTTTGGAGAGAAGGGACTATTGGGTTACATGGCCTTGGGTTATATTAGACTATGTGTGCATTTAGCTCTATATTTGCTTTTTTTTATTCCTTTGGTTGCTGTCTTTCTAACTAAAGAAACAGTTGCTCATATATACATACCACACTATTCCCTTTCAAGAGAAGCAGCATTATGCGAAATTCAGAAAAGGAGTAAGAAATAGTAAACCAAAACAATTAAAGGCATGAGATAAGAAAAGATAAAAAGCTAAATCTAGTTTATACTAACACAATTCACTGTATACGTCCTCATACTTTTTCAAACCATCTTTGCCTCCACCACATCCATAGACTGCTTCAAATTCATACATAGTCTTTAGTTCTTTAAACTTCTCATCTCTTTCCTTTTGAAGATTTCAACCATGACTTTCTCCATTTCCTTCCTTTTGACCCTTTCATTCTTCCTTCATTTATTTGTTTTGTGAGTTAATCCTCATTCATTCTATATGATCCTATATGACCAACTACCTCAACTTATTTCTTCTGCATTGATCACTCCCTCTTGTATTTACTCCACATTCATTTATCCCCCATTAATTCTTGATTCAATCTTTTCCATATAATAAAGTGGGCAGAAGCATGCTTTTATACATAGCCATTTTTGCTTCCTTTGACAAACATCCATTTCTCACAATGGATCACATACTATCCACTTCTTTTCAACCAGCCTTGGTATGTCTTAAAATTTCTCAATCCATTTCCCCATCTTTAGTAAATTAATCTGTCCTCTAAGACTTTTTCATACAGAGCTTATACTTTTACTTCCTGCACACATCTACTGTTGCACTTATTTCTTTCTCTTTTTTTTCTTCCATGTCCACAAAATCCACTCTTGACATTACTAAAAAAAAGTGTCTGTCCCACATTCAATATATATTTCACTAATTCTATTATTCATCATAAACAATCAAATAAATTATGCTTTTAGATTAATATTCATTACTTCGCCAAACCTTAATCCTCTAAATAGACTTAAGCTTAAACCATGTACTGTATTTGAAACAGACTTTTTTTCTTAAGCAGACACTCACCAGTCAGCATTCTCAATCATTCTTGGGTTTATAAATGGCTGAGTTAGATTGTCTGTACAGTACTCTCATTTTGTTCCTATCCATCCATTAACGTCACATAACAGAATTATGTTTTCTCCTGGATTATGTTATTCAGAACATTGCACAATTCTTCCTAAAACGTATCCATTGTTCTTTTACTATCACTATCCATTAAAACATAACGTGCAGTTACTGCCAGCCTATAGATTTCTCCTTTTATAAACACCTACAACCTAGATGACACCAGTTCCTACTCTCTGACATAGGTTTTAGCTCTTCCATTCATAATGAAGCCTATAATTTAATATCATCAACTCCACTCTGCAAGATCAGATCACCTTCATTCAGATCTGTTACACTCTCCCCCTTTCTCTTAGTTTCACAAACACGGAATATATCTATTTTTCTTTCTTCCTTCCACTTCATTGGTTCATTCGTGTTCTTTACCATTTACTTCTTGGAAGTTGCAATCTTCCATAAATCATGGTCACCAGCAGATGGGCCCATATATATTGACCTCCACCTCTCATCAGGGCTTTTATTTCAATTTAGCCCCATAAGATCCACCTGGGCAATGGTGTATACCACTTGTGTAAGCCTCTTTGTTACATACACAATAGAGAAGGAAAAGCATTCTTATTGTCCTCAAATAAATCCTCTTACTGCATACTGTATATCTATTCTCAAATCTATTCTCAAATCCCATTTAATTTACATTTACAGGTAAGAAATACAGGGTCTAACAATCTTAACAACAGCATTTATGCCACATCATTAAATTATTATATTGCTTCCTATTTAATCTCACAACACATGGACAGACTCAACCATAGTTTCAACTGGGAAACTGTAAGCATCCGAGACCAAGCTACTGTAAATCCAAAAATTTATTTATTTATTTATTTATTTATTTTTCAAATTTATTCCCCGCCCATCTCCCATGCAAGGGACTCTGGGCGGGTTACAATAAATAAAAAATTTAAAAACTATACAAAATATATAAAAACACAAGCATAACATAATAAAATAAAATCCAAGATGGATTTGGACCCGCAGAATAGATCGTGGAGCTACGGGGCCAGCCAACCCCAGGAGGCACTACCACCTCCATCGTCCCAGGCCAGGTGGCAGAGCCAGGTCTTAAGGGCCTTCCGAAAGGCCAGGAGTGAAGGGGCCAGTCTCACCTCCGGGGGCAGGATATTCCATACGGCGGGCGCTATCGCAGAGAAGGCACGCCTCCTGGACCCCGCTAGATGGAATTCTCTTGTTGAGGGGGTCCGAAGCATGCCCTCTCTGCATGCACGGGTGGGGCGGGCCGACGTTATCGGGATGAGACGGTCCCTCAGGTACCCTGGTCCTATGCCATGTAGGGCTTTAAAGGTAGGGAAGCTTTAAAAATGCTAGGGAATTCCTGGAAGCTTGGCATTCAGACAAATCAGCCATCAACAGACACATAGAGATACACCACATTTACACACCATTCAAAAGCGACAATAAAAAAGCTAAGAAGAAAACAAACAGACCAGAACACATCCTTTCTAGCATCCAACACCCAGATCAGCAGGGATTAACACCAGGCAAACAATCAAGCAGAAAACAATACCCTAATCAAGGAACTACCAAGGAGAAAACCACATCCCCACCAACACTGGCAGGGCAAGCTACTGTATATAAACGGGGAGCAAACCCCACACTGACTAGCACTGATGATGTCTCTTTGATTGGTACTGAAACATCTGCAAGCAAACAACCAAGCTCAGAGAGCACCAAGGACTCCACATTATTTGGTAGGCCGATCTTGAAAATTGGTGCGTGCAGGGTGAGGGGTGGGAGAGTCTGATAATAATAGTTTGCTGACCTTGGCTGATCTTGAAAAAGCTAAGCGATATGAGGCCTTATCAGTACTTCATAGGCTGACCATACGTCCCGTTTTGAACAGGACAGTCCCGTTTTTAAAGCATTTTTCAAGCGTCCCGTCATTTTCATAACAATCTCAAATTTGTCCCGTTTTTTAAACCCGGTGGGAATGGTGTGGAAGGAGGATCCGAGCCAGAGCTGCCGATTGGAGGCAGCCCGGAAGAGGAAGCCCTCCCGCCTATCAGCGCGTGGCAAAGGAGGGGCGGGGTGGCGGGGTTTACAGGTGGGAGCCAATCGTGTGGACCGGGGGCGGGGTTTGCAGGCGGGAGCCAATCGTGTGGACCGGGGGCGGGGTTTGCAGGCGGGAGCCAATCGCGTGGACTGGGGGGGCAGGGATCCCTGTCTTTTTCATGAATATGGAATATTACATAAGACCCCGTCCCGTTTTTGTCTGAAGGAAATGTGGCCAGCCTAGTACTTCATGAGAGACAGTCATGAAATCCCGGGACTACAAGCCAGACTGGAAAATAATAATAATAAAAAAGAACACTCCAGAAAAAGGCAATCACAAACTACTTCTAGTACTGTTGCTAAAGAACCTTCATAGACATTTCCATGTATTCACAAGCTCAACTCAAGTGAGTCTTTGTCTTTAAAAGCTTATAATAATAGGCAATGCAGTCCTAAAAAGTCAAAATGATCAATGAACAATCTTAGAAAATTAAACTGGTTGAAACTGCTACATTCAATCATCTTTCAAACCAGGTGGGGGGAAATAGAGGTTGAGAGATCCCATTAGATTAGAATTACCATCAACCCAGCTAATTTTGTATTGGTCTGGTATTATTGCCTTCTAATCTGTCTGGAGTTTGCCCTGCCTTTTTCTCTTTCTCTCGCTGCTTTCAACTCTTCTGCCAGTAGCTCTTGGTCAGCCAGCAAAAGGGGCTTTAATTGAGCAGAAGAGGCATTCAACCTGCATAAGTGATGTATACCTCACCATGTTCTTCTACAGTCTGCAGTTTTTTAGTTAGGGTTATGCCTTTACTTTCTACTTTTAATATGGCTGTGTAGGGACTGGGTTCTAACATTTTAACATTATGCATCTTGAATAGAATTACAAATTTCTTTATCTGCCTTTTATGTTTTGAAGGACAGGCCTGGGTACTGTAAACACATTTTGGGCTAAACGCTGGCTTGGATTATGCAGTTACTAATTTGTGTACTAGAGCTCTCCTACTATGAGGACTTTCTGAGCTGTAAGGGATTATTAGGTGGTATCTTATAGACACCAGCCATCATCTCTTGTCCAGATGGTGTGGCATAAAACAACTTGAAATCACATGGTTAGACAGAAGCAGAAAACACCCTGGAGGGGAGCCTGGAGGATCCAGCATCTTGTTCAAGACAATCCATCTTTTGTTCTCAGAGTGTGCCTCCGCAGCCAAATTCTCTTGGCCTTTGGAAAGCCAGATGGGTCAGGGCTGGGAAGATTGGTTGAACAGACCTGAGTTTATTAACACACTGAAGTATGTAAGGTTGGATTGGATTCAGCTTCAGTTAAAGTGGGCCCATCTTGTTCTTTTCTGTGGTTGTATTAAAAGAAACTGAATTCAAAAGACCAGCAGTTCTAATAAAAAATAAAAATCAGTGCATGTTAAAGACAATGTACTTCAGATTTCACAAATGTCTATATCAAACAGCTTCATAACCTTGTGGAACAGAAGGATAGAAAGAGGGAAATCTTTGCAGTTTCTTTTAGGGAAATTGCCCAGAAAGTTGACTGTTTGATGAGGTATTTCAGGAAAACCAGGTCTTCTTTCTGATATCCCAACATTTTGCAGTTTGCACTATCAAATGTTATGCAGGGATGAAACAGGCACTACAGTGTACAGTGCTCACTATCAGTTTTGGAGTTGTCACCAAGATTGTAACCAGTTTAGAAAATGAGCCACCATGGTCCCCAAACCCCAAGTTTGCACTGTTATCTCTGTTGTTATAACACAAAAATCCACTCCAGTACCTTTCAGCTCATATTTTAGATAACTGAACTTTTGGAAGGAGTGAATTAATTATGGGACATCAAGTGAATTAATTATGGGACATCAAGCGAATTAATTATGGGACATCAAATTAGGCCCAACTTCTGATGATTATATGGAGAAATGCCCTTCATCTTGATTTGTCCCCAGTATAATCCACAGCTTTTCCAAGGACTTTCCGATGATATCCCTGATCCCATCCATTCAACTTATTCATGGCCTTCTCCTTTTACTGCCCTAAACATTGCGAGGCATAATCATTTTTTCCTAGTCCAGCCTTTCTCAATCTTTTGACCCTGGAGGAACCCTTGAAATATTTTTCAGGCCTCAGGGAACCCCTGTACATTAAGGCTCAAATACAGGCCAGAAGTTACAAAATTATTATATTCGTTTCCTGTGTAGGCCTGTATATATGCATTAACAGTCTTCTTAAACTAAAAATAAAGAATGAAACTTACCTCTTTAATGTGAAGTTGCCCGAATTTGAAATAATTTTTTAAATAAATTGTGATCTCCCAGGGAACCCCTAGTGACCTCTCGCGGAATTCTAGGGCTCCACGGAAAACTGGTTGAGAAACTCTGTCCTAGTCCCTCATCCACTGATATCACATGAGTTTTTAGTATGTATGTATGTATGTATGTATTTATTTTCTATCCCACCTTCATTATTTTTATAAATAACTCAAGGCAGCGAACATACCTAATACTCCTTCCTCCTCCTATTTTCCCCACAACAACCACCCTGTGAGGTGAGTTGGGCTGAGAGAGAGTGACCGGCCCAAGGTCACCCAGCCGGCTTTCATGCCTAAGGTGGGACTAGAACTCTCAGTCTCCTGGTTTCTAGCCCAGAGCCTTAACCACTAGACCAGGGCTTTCCAAAGTTTTTCCCGCGGCGACACACCAACCGGCGTTGGTGTGTCGCCGCAGGAAAACCCGGAAGTGCCGTCCTTCCAGCAGCACGCAAAAACCCGGAAGCGCTGCTGCCGCTTTCAGGTTTTGCACGCTGCAGTTGGTGTGTCGCCGCGGGAAAACCCGGAGGCGCTGATGAAGATCAGCACTTCCGGGTTGTGTGGCGACACACCAGACTGTGTGTGGCGACACACTTTTGTGTCGCGACACACAGTTTGGAAAGCTCTGCACTAGACCAAACTGGCTCTGAACATTGCCTCAAGGGACCAATCATTCTTTGTTTTATACCAGACCAATTGATAGTTTTTTTATGCAGTCCATGGTACTCTTAATAATCATTTATAAAGCCATAATTTGAAAGTGTTTATCTTCTTTCTCTTGCTCTTTCTCAATGCCCAGCTTTCACAGCCATACACTCCCACTCAAAAAAAACATTGCTTTAACTATTCTGATCTTTGTTGTCACTGAAAGAATATTATCCTTCATGATCTTGTTTAAGTTTTCTATTGCCTTCCTCCATATAAAATAATTAATTTTCTCATCTCCACCGTACTGCTATCATGATCTATTCTTGAGCTCAAGAAACAAAAGTATCTACTGGCAACTGCAAGTTAAATAAGCAGGAAGATTGACATTAATTTTGTTTTCTTAATATTTAACATTAACTTGAAGTTTTCACTGTCTGTTTTTTCCTTTCCTATTGAGCTCTTCTAAGTCTTCTTTATGTTCAGTTAACAAAGTGGTGGTGTACACATATCTTAAATTGTGAGTGTTTCAACCTCCAGTTCTGATTCCACTTTTCATCTTTTCCAATGCTGCTATTCTGATAATATATTCGCTGTACAAGTTAGGCAGATATGGGGACAATCTGTTTCAAATTCACTCCTTTTTCTATTCTGAACCATTTTGTTTCTCCAAATTCCAAACGATGTCTTTGTGTCTTTGTTATCCCAGATGGAGTGTTAAGAGAAGTCTGCAAGAAGAGATGACATGGGGAAAACCATTATGCTGAAAACTAAGGTTATCTCATTTTTTTTAATGAAAATCAGTAGGCGCATGGCAAGCAGAAGGGACAGCCATTTATCTTTCAGCATCACAGTTTTTGCATAGCTTAAAGCTGCTGCCATTCAATTTTTGCATAACATCTGATTATTTAAGGCAGGGCTTTCCAAACTTTTCCCGTGGCGACACACCAATGGTGGCACGCAAAAACCCGGAAGTGCCGCCGCTGCAGTGGCGCACAAAAATCCAGAAGCGCCGCAGCGGCGCTTTCGGGTTTTTGCGCACCACCACCGCTGCAGCACTTTCGGATTTTCACACACCGCAGCGGTGGTGGCAGCGGTGTCCTTATGTGCCATGCGAAAACCCGGAAGCACTGATGGCCCACCGCTGCCGCCGTGCACACAGCCACGGCGCGCCATCAGCACTTCTGGGTTTTGACGCGACACACCTGGGCCCCGCAGGCGACACAGTATTGTGTCGCGACACACAGTTTGGAAAGCTGTGATTTAAGGCATAAGAATTCTATCTCAGAAATACTTTAGCACCTCTATATAGGAATCTACTTGCAGGAATGTGTGGAAGGAAATTGGGGCACACTTCCTGACTTTACAGGTCTCAGAGAGGAGCAGGCATTAAAATGTTTTGTGATTTTCCTTGCCTCCAGGAAGAAAGATAGTCGCTGGCGAGAGGGAGGCAGTAATCTATCCTTGATCGTAGTACTAGGGGAGAGAGTATGGTTTGCCAAAAATGTTGTACTAACGCCTACAGATTGCAAGCAGTTGGGCCCCAAGTAACAGCTTGGCAGGGAGGTGGAACAAGGGAGGGTGGGAAGGGTTCCCAGTGTGTCTCAAGTCTAGCGGGAACTAAATCTCTAAGAGACCCCTTCTCCATTTGGTGCCCAAGAGATACGGTGCCTACATATGACTGCCTGTATTTATGAAGATAAAATGCAGTGCTTTCTAAAACAGTCAATGTAGCAGTGGCTGTAGTGACTGCTACATATGGAGATGACTACCGCAGCTATGCATTTCGTTTTATGATTTTATATGGTTTTATATTGCCTTATTAACTCTTTTTATTTATTGCATTTGTTTGCTGTTCTTATACTGTTTTTCAGTTGTTCCTGAGCCACCCAGAACTTTGTATGGAGATGGGCAGCTATATGAATTTGATAAATAAATAAATAAATAAATAGCCTAGCAATTTGATCTAGGGGAGGTCTGGCTTATTCTAAAACTGTCCCTCCCTCCCCTTAATGAGTCTTTAACCTGTTTCATACAGAACAACTTTCCCCAAAGCACACTTTAATATCAACAATCAATTATATGGGAAAAACCATTAAAGAGCATTAACTATTAATGCAACCAGTTGCCATGACATTTAATTTATGCATACTTGTGCAATTTTTAAGGAACACAAGTATTTTCTATCCTCACAGCATGTCTGAATGCATTTAAGGTTACTGTTGTTTCTATTTTAAGGTGAACAAATCAGATCAGAGAAAAATTTCACCAAAGTCAAACAACGGCCATACAGTCTTCTTTATGTTTTTTCAGAGGTACATCTTATTAAATTAAATGTATTTATTCTAGGTAAGGATGTATAAAATCTATAGCAAGTCTAAACTCAAGCATCCCAAATATAAGTCCATCTGTGTTTTTTCCCCTTCTCATTTTCTCTGAATTTTGGCCCAACTGGAATATGTAGCATCTATCTTCACTGTGCAGAATTTTGAGAACTTCCTCCAAATATGAGTTATACCTTTTTTTTAAAATTTCTTGTTCTTATGAAAAAAACTACTCAGAATAATGCCAAGGTTTCAGAATCCTTAGAAATCAAATGCAAACAGTATTCCTTAAATTGCCACTTCCAAAAATGCTGGAAAAGCAACTGTCTGGAAACTGACATCCAGTATTTAATGCACACAAAGGCTGAAGAGCCAGGGGTTAGGTTCTTTTGGAAGATACCACCCTCCATTCTTGAAGAGATGCCCTCTACCTTACACATGTGGAACTATGTGATTGGAAGTGAAGTGGAAATCACAATTTGCATTGCATGTGCTCAGAGGGTTTTATTATTACTTGTGTAATAATCATATTCAATCATTAGACCAGAGCTTTCCAAACTGTGTGTCGTGACACAAAAGTGTGTCACCACACACAGCGTGGTGTGTCGCCACATCACCCGGAAGCGGTGGCGCGCGCGTGCACGGCGGCAGCAGCAGCGGCGCGGGATCAGTGCTTCCGTGTTTTAGCGGAGGCCGCTGCCGCCGTGCACACGCGCGCCACCGCACGCCCCCCGCACCGCCGCCATGCGCGCGCCGCCGCCATGCACGCGCGGGCCATCGCACCCCCCCCGCGCTGCCGCCGTGCACGCGCACGCCCCCCCGTGCCGCCGCAGTGTGCGCGCGTGCCGCCGCCGCCGCTAGTGTGTCGCCAGCGGTGGCACTTTGGAAAGCCCTGCATTAGACCATTTCTCTTAGCCAGTGTTTCTCAACCTCAGCAACTTTAAGATGTATGGACTTCAACTCCCAGAATTATCTAGCCAGCTGGCTGGAGAATTCTGGGAGTTGAAGTCTACACATCTTAAAGTTGCTGAGGTTGAGAAACACTGCTCCTAACTAACAGAATATGTGTCCACCCATGTTCCAGTTCGTGAACCCAAATTATTTATAAATATTTCTCAAAGCCATAGATTACATCAGCCTTTTTCTTTCATTTTTTTTAAAGATCTCCTTCACCAATAAAATGCCTAAACTGGGGCCTGATGTGAACATAAATCTTAAATATAGTTTATTTTTTAAAATGTTATATTACAAACTGGTAAAAATTATGGTTTTGGATGGGATGGGGGGAGTTTGCCAACCATCGCTTATGTTAATAGGGTTTAAAATTACATTAGTACAGAACGGGGGTGGAAGCCGTGTGGCTTATAGACACCATACCGTGTACCAGCAATGTTGTGTGTCCCCCATGAGTATGTGGGGTTAAACATTTAAGTTCCTTCTTTGCATTTTTTGGGAATCTAGGTGAGATTATGGGGCAAACAGCCTATGCTTGTGCACTAGCAAGTAGAAAAGAGAAAGAATCATAATGGTAATGATAATAATAATAATCCCTTTTTAAACCTAGGTTAGTGCAGATATCTGGATAATTCTCTCTTGTCTTCCCCTTCAATTTCCTGTTGTTCCTATTTTATTAGAAAGGAATTTTCAGTTCTCCTTCTGGCAGTCCCAGCAGCCGGGTGACACATGTGAAACCTTGGTGACATCGTTGCCAAACAGACTATGTGTGGGTGTGACAAATTACATGGCATTTAGAGGTGGGGGGGAGAACAATCCTTTAATAACAGAGAAAGAGAGAGAGCATCTGTACATAAGCTTGTATGTGAGAATATTAACTTGTTCCATGCAGGAAAATTCTTCCGTTTTTTTGCTACCATATTTTCATTCAGTTTGCTAAAAGAGAATTTGCTTTTAATATTTGTTTCTAAGAAAAATAGGTTTTCAGTGAAATTGTCTTGGGTGGAATATTGCTATTCTTTCACTTCCTTGGTTACAAGGTAATCAAGGGGTGTCTGTAGATATCCTTCATTCTTTGTACTATTCTATTTCCAGCAGCTCCCCTCGGTTTTTGCACATTTCTGTTACATTCCCAAAGGGGATGTCTTCATCCACCTCGTGGGGCGGCGTGGGCATCCAGGAAGGCTACAGGGTGATGGAAGGATGAATAGTGGAAATCCACAACAGTAGCAGTAGCATCCTCCAGCACCCACAACAATAAAATAACTCAAAAACACAACCAAGAGAACTTTGAAAGACATTTTTAGGAACTCTGAGGTTAGGGTAAAAAAACAGAAGCCATGATCAGAGAGAGGGAGAGGGAGAGACTGAGACTTTTGAGTAATTACACAGCATGAATATTTACCCATTTCTATTCCAGAACATCATATACTCAACTGATCTCCATTTACCAGAGTGAATCATCAATTGCACCTATGTTGCTCCTTTCAAATTTTCTGGGTGCCATTTAGGAATGCTGTTAGGGTCAGTTGCTAGAGCTGCCACTACGTTCTAGCCCAAGGGTCGGCAAACTTTTTGAGCCGAGAGCCATTTTGGTATGCTCGTGCACATTTTTAAGTGCT
Source organism: Charina bottae (assembly GCA_023362775.1). NCBI lineage: Eukaryota > Metazoa > Chordata > Lepidosauria > Squamata > Charinaidae > Charina > Charina bottae. The sequence goes on from JALMGJ010000024.1 coordinate 4,653,843, forward strand.
CGAGAGCCAGGGGGCGGGGTTTGCGGGCGGGGGCCAATCGCGTGGAAGGGGGCGAGGTTTGCGGGCAGGAGCCAATCGCGTGGAAGGGGGCGGGGTTTGGGGGCGGGATCCAATCGTGTGGAAGGGGGCGGGGTTTGGGGGCGGGATCCAATCGTGTGGAAGGGCTGCGCTGCGCTTGGCCGGCCGCCCCGGCCCTCGCTCACCTTCCATGGCCGGTCCTCGTTGCACTCTCCAAGGCCGGGGCCACCCGCAGCCAACCACACCTCGCGCACAGCCCGCGGGGCTCTCTGCCGCTCCCTTCGACGGAGGAGGGACTGGCGTGCCTTGGGAGCTGCTGCTGGCAGCATGTCTGGGCGAGGCGCGCGGGCGGAGCTGCCCGTCTGGCACTCTGGCACTTGGGCGCTCCCGAGCCTCTTCCCTTCTCCCTCGCCACGTTCGGGCGTTGAGGCCAGGCAAAGCCGGGCGGTCACGCAGGGGCGAGGCGAGGAGTCCCGCTACTCCGCCTACCGCCACATCCGTCCATTCCCGGCCTCGTGGATCCCTTCGAGGGGCCGCGGGGCTTCCCCGCTTTCCTCCCAAGGAGGCCTCAACGGCGCACCCTCCCGCCCCATCAATCCCCCCACCCCGCCGTTCGGCGTCCTCTCCCCCCACTAACCCAAGCCCTGCGGCGGCAGATACTCCACAGCGCGGTTGGAGTTTTCGGAACCGGGTACCCCGGGGCCACCCCCCGCTCCCCCGTCCATGGAGAGCGAGAGGAAAAGGGGCGCTCGGGCGCTTTGCGCTGCGCCCGGCGCCCGGCGCCTTCGGCTCCCGATTGCTGCAAAGGGCACCACCCCACGCCAGCTACAGACCCGACCCGCGGCCCGCAGAGGGCTGCAGGGCTATGGCCACCATCCTGCCTGCGGGAGTCCGAGGAGGAGAGCAGGAAGAGGGGGAGGGGGAGGAGTCGTCGCCGCTTTTACTGCTGCTGCCGCCTGCCTGCCTGCCTGCTCCAGCCCCGAGCGAGCCGCCCGCTCCTTCGGCTCCTGCCTTCACTGCAGAGGCACTGCGCACTACGAGCGCACCGCCCGGCAAGCCCCGGGCGAGCCTCAGCCCAGCGGGAGGGGGCAGAACGCAGAGGGAAGGGAGACGGCAGAGAGGGCAAGGAGCGTGAGGCCTGCTGAGCTTTTGCCGGCGGACCCGCGCTGTGGCGAGCTCTCCTCTCCCCCCGCTAACTCGAGCCCTGCGGCGGCCGGGGGAAGCCGAGCCAGGCGGGGGTGCAGCGGGGCCCAGCGGCGCGCTGCGGGCGAAGAGCCGCCTGCTCTCCCCTTGGCCGCCTCCGGTCGCTACAGTCGCCCCGCCGGAACGGAGCCTGGCTTGGCTCCCCCGGCCACCGCAGGGCTCGGGTTAGCGGGGGGAGAGAACGCCGAACGGCAGGGTGGGGGGATTGATGGGGCGGGAGGGTGCACCCAGCGGGCCTCCCGCGGCCGCTTAGAAGCAGAAAAAATACTTTGCACGTGATCAAGGGCACTCCTGCCATGTTTTAAAAGGAGGGCGGTTCCACAGGGAAGAGGAGGGCGCTTGGGCAACCCCAAGGCTCTGGCTTCTTGCCCTGCCTGTCCCCCGCTCCCCCGGAAACCCTCCAGATCTCCTTGGGTGTACACTTGGACTTCCCGGATTGGCGAGTTGTGTGAAGCGGCCTTTCTCCCACCTCCTCTGGGTTTCCAGGGGAGGAGCGCCTGGCAATTAAGCAATAGGGAAGGAGGAACGAAATGGGGCGTGTGGCTTGTGTGTAGCGATTCCGCCCATCCTGCGAGGTTTCTCCAACTTGAATGGCCTTCTGTCATTAAGGGCAGCTTCTCCCTTTAACGCAAGACTGAAACTGCGCTTTTCCGGCCTTCCTTTTTCAAAGAGGGAGAAGTGCGGGCAGGGGGAAGGGGGTTAAGCAGATTTTAAAATGCACTCGCTCAGTAAGCGACTGCCGTTTGCGCTGCAAGCTGGCCTCCCAGGTGGGAAAGGGGGCGGCATTAACGCGACACAGACCGGGGATAGGCCGGACTCGGTCCCGATGTAACCCCGCCGTTAGGTCTCAAAAGCATCTGCTCGGCCCAGCAGCAACTCGTCCGCTGCAAGCAGAACTCCGGCCGGCCTCCTTCCAGAGGACCCGCCCGCCCGCGCTGTCTGTGGGGAGAGAAAAGCAGCCACCGCATAGGCCCGCTTAAAAAACAACCACCCCGAAACCGCTTTCAAGCCGCCTCTCCGGAGGGTCCCTGCGGTCCCGTCGGGTGCACCCTCCTGCCCCATCAATCCCCCCACCCCGCCATTCGGCGTCCTCTCCCCCCGCTAACCCGAGCCCTGCGGTGGCCGGGGGAGCCAAGCCAGGCTCCGTTCCGGCGGGGCGACTGTAGCGACCGGAGGCGGCCAAGGGGAGAGCAGGCGGCTCTTCGCCCGCAGCGCGCCGCTGGGCCCCGCTGCACCCCCGCCTGGCTCGGCTTCCCCCGGCCGCCGCAGGGCTCGAGTTAGCGGGGGGAGAGGAGAGCTCGCCACAGCGCGGGTCCGCCGGCAAAAGCTCAGCAGGCCTCACGCTCCTTGCCCTCTCTGCCGTCTCCCTTCCCTCTGCGTTCTGCCCCCTCCCGCTGGGCTGAGGCTCGCCCGGGGCTTGCCGGGCGGTGCGCTCGTAGTGCGCAGTGCCTCTGCAGCGAAGGCAGGAGCCGAAGGAGCGGGCGGCTCGCTCGGGGCTGGAGCAGGCAGGCAGGCAGGCAGGCGGCAGCAGCAGTAAAAGCGGCGACGACTCCTCCCCCTCCCCCTCCCCCTGCTCTCCTGCTCGGACTCCCGCAGGCAGGATGGTGGCCGTAGCCCTGCAGCCCTCTGCGGGCCGCGGGTCGGGTCTGTAGCTGGCGTGGGGTGGTGCCCTTTGCAGCAATCGGGAGCCGAAGGCGCCGGGCGCAGCGCAAAGCGCCCGAGCGCCCCTTTTCCTCTCGCTCTCCATGGACGGGGGAGCGGGGGGTGGCCCCGGGGTACCCGGTTCCGAAAACCCCAACCGCGCTGTGGAGTATCTGCCGCTGCAGGGCTTGGGTTAGCGGGGGGAGAGGACGCCGAACGGCGGGGTGGGGGGATTGATGGGGCGGGAGGGTGCACCCGGCGGGCCTCCCGCGGCCGCTTCTCCAGGAGCGCCAAGGCGGGTTGCTCGCGTCCCGGGCCCGCGCCCTTGCCCAGCGCCTGGATGCCTCGGCCAGCCAGCGCGCCAGCCGCTCCGGCGAACTCTGGTGCCGCCATTGCTCGCCGGCTGGACCCTCCTCCCCAAAGGTGGCGGTCCGCAGGCCCCGCTTTCCAGGGCCGTTCCTGCCACATCCTTTCAGCCTTTCCATTCTTCCTTTCCCCCTTCCGAAGCTGCCTGCTCTCCCCTTGGCCGCCTCCGGTCACTACAGTCGCCCCACCGGAACGGAGCCTGGGTCGGGTCCCCCGGCCACCGCAGGGCTTGGGTTAGCGGGGGGAGAGGACGCCGAATGGCGGGGTGGGGGGATTGATGGGGCGGGAGGGTGCGCCGTCAAGGCCTCCTTGGGAGGAAAGCGGGGAAGCCCCGCGGCCCCTCGAAGGGATCCACGAGGCCGGGAATGGATGGATGTGGCGGTAGGCGGAGTAGCGGGACTCCTCGCCTCGCCCCTGCGCGACCGCCCGGCTTTGCCTGGCCTCAACGCCCGAACGTGGCGAGGGAGAAGGGAAGAGGCTCGGGAGCGCCCAAGTGCCAAAACGGGCAGCTCCGCCCGCGCGCCTCGCCCAGACATGCCGCCAGCAGCAGCTCCCAAGGCACGCCGGTCCCTCCTCCGTCGAAGGGAGCGGCAGAGAGCCCCGCGGGCTGTGCGCGAGGTGTGGGCGGCTGCGGGTGGCCCCAGCCTTGGAGAGCGAGAGCGCGCGTAAGAGCGTAAGAGTTTGGGGGCGGGATCCAATCGCGTGGAAGGGGCGGGGGTGGGTTCAGCTGCGGAAGAGCCACACTCAAGGGGCCAAAGAGCCGCATGTGGCTCGCGAGCCGCCATTTCCGACCCTTGTTCTAGCCCATCCGTATCAGATCTTCAGAAGCTACAGTACATAGTTTTGTTGCATCCTACCTCTCATACATCTGCATGTAAACGTAAGTAAAAATACAGTACTACTGTATGTTACCCTCAGCTTGCCATTCTGCATCCTGCAACTGATAAGGTTCTAATTGAAAATATAGAAGAGGATCTTTTTGGTTGTTTCTAAGCATCCTTCAGCCAAAAGAACATTTTCCGTGTTTTCCAAGCAGCATAGTAGAGATGACTGCAAAGTACATCGTGCATGCAGATGGAGAAAACCCTGCAGCAATATCTAATTGTGGTGGTAGCGATTATATAATGTCTACATGTGTGTGCATGCACATTTTCTCAGGCAGTGATCCTTGGGTGTGAGAATAAGATGTTGCTGCAGATTTTTAAGACTGAAGAGTTTGACAAAATGCAGGGGGAGGGTATGAATCAAAGAAGAAACCACAGATGTTATTATATAACATTATACTAGAAACTGGAGTAAACTTAAAGAATACGCTGGAGTTCACAGCTGCTTGGAAGCCATGTATCTTGACTGCCTAGTATCCTAGGCCTAGAGCTTCATGTTCCAATTCTTTATAATTTTATCTTCTGTTGTACTGATTCAGATATGAATAAAGCCACTACCTGGGCAGAGAATACTTCTGTTTTTGTAATATGAAGGAAACAAATAATCAAACACTCAGCCAGGTTCATGAGATTTGCAATGTTCACATATGAGAGAAAACCACAGAAGAGGCACTCACAGGAATCAGGTAGTTTTTCAGAGAACGTAATGGTATGTGGGAATGACCTAGGGAGGTGGGGGGGAGATGCTGCCTAGGGAACGATCAGATAAGAGAGGGTATAGCCCACAGCTGCATAACGGACAGAAAAAGAAACTTGAAAAGCAACATCCCTAACTTATCAGGCTGTAAAAGAGACTGCAGGAGATTTGTACTTTCAGACTTGCAAGATTCCGTTCATGTAGCCTTACAATAAAGTAGAATTAGCTCATCTGGTCATGCTTCCTGTCTGGTCTACCTGGGATGGCTGACAGAGAAGCCCTAGAACAGAGCTTTCCAAACTTTTCATGTTGGTGACACACTTTTTAGACATGCATCATTTCGCGACACACTCTTACAGCAGGGCACAAGGCAGGCACTAGGACCTGCGCGGAATCACAGCAGGTTTGGAGGCAGCAAGGCACAAGGCAGGCACTAGGACCTGCGCGGAATCCTGGCAGGGCAGGTTTGGAGGCAGCAAGGCACAAGGCAGGCACTAGGACCTGCGCGGAATCCTGGCAGGGCAGGTTTGGAGGCAGCAGGGCACAAGGCAGGCACTAGGACCTGCGCGGAATCCTGGCAGGGCAGGTTTGGAGGCAGCAAGGCACAAGGCAGGCACTAGGACCTGCGCGGAATCCTGGCAGGGTTTGGAGGCAGCAGCAGCCGCGATACACCCAGACACTGCAGCCGACACACTAACGTGTCCCGACACACAGTTTGGAAAGCTATGCCCTAGAATCAAGTATCTGTATACTCAACCCTACTTATTCCCTTTGATTGATTATGTGCCATCAAATTGCTGTTGACTCTTAGCAACCACATAGATAGATTTTCTCCATGACGATCTGTCCCTGACCTGGTCTTTCAAGTCTTCCAACGGTGCACCCATCGCCACTGTAACTGAGTCCATCCACCTTGCTGCTGGTCGTCCTCTTCTTCTCTTTCCTTCCAACTTTCCAAGCATTAGAGCATTCTCCAGAGAGTTAGGTCTTCACATGATGTGTCCAAAGTAGGATAATTTGAGCCTGGTGATTTGTGCATTTTAGTGAGAACTCTGGGTTGATTTGTTTGATGATCCACTTTTTTGTTTTCTTGGCTATCCACAATATTCTGTGGCAGAAACTGATAAGTCTGTCTCCTGCTTCATTTTGGTTTCCTAAGCCATACAATCCAACTACATTTTCCTCTTTAATGTTTTCAACTTTGGCGTTCCAGTGTCCAATCCCAAGCAGCACATCTTCTTTGCATGTTCTGTCAATTTCAAATTGAACTTGATCATAAAAATTAATCAACCTCCTCTTCTGCATTGGTGGTTGGAGCATCAACTTGAATGATCATCATATTAAAGGGTTGTCCACAAAGTCTAATTGATATTATTCAGTCATTGATTGCATTGTAGCCAAGTACAGTTCTTGCAATACCCTTCCTAACCATAAAAGCAACACCGTTCCTTCTTTGTTTTTCATGCCCTGAGTAATAAACAGTGTGATCTTCTGAATGAAAGTGTCTAATCCCAGGCCATCTCAATTCACTGATGCCTAAGATGCCAATTTCTAGACGTTTCATTTCATCTTTCTGTGTCAAGCTTTCCAGTGTTCATGCTTCTTACATTCCATGTTCCCACTATAATTCTTTCTTTGCAGCTTTGGATTTTCTTTTCCTGCATAGCAATATCAGCAAGTAGACATCCCAAAGACTTTAATCTAGCCACATCATAAACACCATTCGTACTCTGAAAGATCCTCAGCTCTTCCTCAGCGGCATGTTGAGTGCCATCTGACCTGAGGGGCCCATCATGATAGCGTCTTTTCTGATGAACAGTTTTATTAAAAGATATCATCAATCATTTTATATTTTCTATCCATGTGTTTTTCTTAATAAAAATACAGGAGTGGTTATTATTATTTTCATGTCCAGGTCAAACTTTACTCTGCCAAAATGTAGCCACCGCCACAGCTTTGTCATTAGCTTGCTGTAGGTCGTCAACAGTACAAGGCTCCGGCAGTAATAATCGACACACCATCAGATGCGCCGGGTCTGGGGTTTCTCCGCCATCAGGGTTGGTCGTGACAACAACCGTTTTGGTGGGTTCGTCTTCCGCTTAGCTGTGGTTTGATCTGTCTTTAGAAGGACTAGCCGGTGCAATTCACCGTTTCCAGGGTACGCCTGATTGTATTGTTGTTTCGACAATCTTCGGGGAGGCTCCTTCTGTGTACCCCAGGAGTGGTTTGCCATTGCCTTCCAGTGGGTCCAGCATGCAGCAGATGAGGCTGAGTTGCTCAGACAGGCCTGCTGGAGAGGAATGAGTGCTGTTTGTGGGTTGCGTCATGGAGGCAGCTCTGCACCTACCAGAGTTTCCCAATGGTGGTCCTGGGAATCAGAAAGGGGCCCTGTGTAGCCGCAGACAATCCAGCTGACCTGTTACTCCTTTTTACTTTGGGTGCTCTCAGTCTCACCACAGATTCCCTCTATTGTGTGAATTACAGGGAGCAACGAGCAACAACCCGGAGGGAAAGAATGGAAGATGGACCTAGTGAGAGTATGGCCTGGGGGGAAGGGGTACTCAGCTAGGGTTTGTGGAGTTGGTAAGACAGTAAAGAGTGTAATGCAAGAGAAAAATACATGAGAGTCAGTGGAGGTAGGTGGGCCAGTAGGACTCTATCGAGTTCACCTTGAGTGTGAGGGGGGAGCTGTCAGGAGGCAGAGTGCTGCGGGTGAGCCGAGAGTCACTTGGGTTTTCATTGGGCTCTGTAATTATGCTAGCTAGGACATAGGCGACAGAAATATGAATAATAAAAAATAAATAGAAATATTAGTGGGGTAAATTAGGCGTCTTGTGGGGCAAGGCATGGATGGGCCAATTCTGATGACAATGGGACAGGGAGCTTATAACAGCAAGCAGTGGGATGCTATTTCAGAGGAAAGGGGACTTGGTCATGGATGGACAAGTGGACCTGGCACGTATTATGGAAAACTGGTTCGAGCAGGGCACGGATATGTCCTTGGCTAAGTTTTACCCTCCTGTAAATCCAAGGCTGAGCAGTGAGCGGCAGTCTATGCCTTTTAATAAAATTGTTTGTCGGAAAAGGTGCTATCAGACTTCTGATATTTGCCACGATAGACTAACACAGCTCTCCTCCTTCAATGTGATGATCCACATACATTTCTCAACAACAATATAGAAGTGATTGCCGTTGCCTCCTTCCAGGATTTATTTTTAACTACCCGGTTTAGCCTACAGCCCTGGAATATCCTGGTGGTCTCCTATCCATGGAAGATCAAAACCTACTTAGCTTGTTCAAGATTAGCAATGATCAGATTGGTGCTGCCATCTGCTGTATAGCCACGCTCATTAAAAAATGTCATCTCAAAATGCTTAATACTTGATCAGAAAAAGTTCCAAACGGTCTGCAGTTCTGAGGCTCTTTTATGAATAGCTGCTTTACTGAAAGCAAAGAAAATGGGGGAAAACAAAGAATGGGAATAAATGGGCAGTTTCCTCAATACGTGGAATTATAGAGTGCAGTCCCTCAAGGATCAGAGGTGGGACCAGTTTTTTAAACTTATTATTAAGGGGGCATGGTGGCTCAGCAGGTAAGATGCCAGGCTTGTCAATCGGAAGATTGCAAGTTCGGAGGTTCGAATCCCTAGCCCCGCATGACGGAGTGAGCCCCCGTACTCGCCCCAGCTCTTGCCAACCTAGCAATTTGAAAGCATGCAAATGCAAGTAGATAAATAGGTACCACTTCCATGGGATGGTAACAGTGTTCCACGTGCATCATGCCGGCCACATGACCGCGGAAGCGTCTTCGGACAACGCTGGCTCTTTGGCTAACAAACGGAGATGAGCACAGGCCCCTAGAGTCGGACACGACTGCACAAATGTGCGGGGGGAACCTTTACCTTTACCTACCTTGACTTAGGGGTGGGCACTGAGTTGTCCAGAATGGTGGACAACAGTAAACCCTTCAGGGGACTGAAAAGCAAAAATGACTGTGAAGAGCTCCAGAAGGCTTTAAGCTGGATGAATGGCTGAGTGGCAAATGCAATTCAGTTTAAGCCAAAGTAAAGTAATGGACATGGGGGCAAAACTCTTAGCTTCACATACTTCTTGATGGGGGGGTCTGTACCTAACCAAGAAAAAGATCTTGATGTCAGAGTGGATGGGTCATGGAAGATTTGAGTCAGCATGCAGCAGCCGTGGAAAATGCAAGTTCTATGCTAGGGATCATTAGGACTTTAATTGAAAACAAAATTACCAACATTGTAATGGTGCCCTTATGCAAATCTATGTATGCTACATCTGGAGTCACCACTTTTGAAAAAGCGTATATTATCGCTGGAAAAAACCGCATGAGAGGATAACCAAAATGATTGGGGACTTAAATACCTTAGTTAGTTAGTTAGTTAGTTAGTTAGTTAGTTAGTTAGTTAGTTAGATTAGGGACTTAAATACCTTAGTTGGGAGAAAAAAGTAGAATGTTTGGCGGATTGAGGGGGACATGTATCATGAACTATAAAATCAGAAGGTGGGCAGGGAGAAGCTTTTCTTCCTCTCTCAGAACATTAGTACCAGGGATCATGCAATAAGGCTAATTAGGAGACTTAGAGCAAACAAAATCTAGTAGTTATTCACATAGCATATAATCAACACAGAGAATTTGTTACTACAAAACTGGTGGTGGCTTCTATCTTGGATGGCTTTAAAAGGAGATTGGGTAAATTCATGTAGAAGAAGTCTGCCAAGGACTATTTGTCTTGATATTCAGTGCTGCCTCTGGGTTGAGGGCAGTGCACCTCCAAAAATCAGTTGCAAGGCAAACAATGTTAGGAGAGGGGTACATCTCCTGCCTCTAAGCACTCGTATCTCAGGGTTTTTCAGACTGTGTTCTGTGGAACCATAGACTTCCATAGGAATTTGATGGGAAAAAAAGCATACTCGAATGGACCATCTATAGCAATTTTTCTAAGGTACAGTGGAAAGTGTGAGTCTTGTTCTCCCATGAAAAACACCACAGCTGCCATTTTGCAGATCAGGGGTTCTGGGAAATTACTTTTTAACTAACAGCCTGAAAAAGTTTGAAAAGCCCTGCTCCGGAGGTCCCTGGCTGACCACTGTGCAGGACCGAGACGGGCCTTGGCCTGTTCCAGCAGAGCTATTCTTATCCCTCTATGTTCTTAAGCGATAGCACTTTAAACACAGAGTATCACAAAGCAGGGAAGGAAAGGAGCACCGTCTTAGAACTTTTCCTCTGATCCCAATATTGCGTATATAATCCAAACAAAACTGAAAACGGGATCAACTTCACACGAACTTCTAAGATGCCCCAGTTATTAGCATTCTCCTTTATAATAATCAAGAAGTATTGATCAGGAAATACTTTAGCTGGGCCACTAGGTCAACTAGGATCTCCTCTTCCACCTTTGAAGGACTGGCATTTCAAGCAATTAAAATCTTGCAGTTGTTTTGATTCCTTGCTCCTCAATAGGACCAAGTGACAGAGGAGTATTGCTAGATAACTTTTATAGATGAGCAACTGAAACTAAGGAATGGTACCAATCAAAGAGAATATTTGTAGCTCAGGGTTGAACTGTGGAGTCCTTGGTGCTCTCTGAGCCTTGTTGTTTTCTTGCAGACGTTTCATTGCCAGGCTAGGCAACATCTTCAGTGCGAAAAGGGAGTGGAACTTGCTCTCTGTTTATATACCCAGGCTTGTCCTGCCTGTGTTGGTGGGGGTGTTGTACTCTCCTTGGTAGTACTTTGATTGGGTTGTTGTTTGCTGCTTGGTTGATTGACAGAGTTAATAGTTCCTTGATTATGGTCTATTGTGTTGTTTGATTGCTCCTCTGCTGCTAATCTTGCTGTTAATCTTTGCCTATCTTGTTGTTGATTGCTGGCAAAGAGGTGTTCTGGTCTTCTGGCTTTTCTATTGTCTCTTATGAATGGTATGTAAATGTTGTTTACCTCTATGTGTCTATTGATGGCTGCTATGTCTGAGTGTCAAGCTTCCAGGAATTCTCTAGCATTTTTGGATTTGGCTTGGTTTAAGATGCTCACAGTTTCCCAGTTGAAAGTATGGTTAAGTCTGTCCATGTGTTGTGAGATTAAGGAGTTTTCATCATGTCTTCTGACTGCTAGTTGGTGTTCATGGATGCGTTCTGCTAGTCTTCTGCCAGTCTGTCCAACATAGTGGCTGTTACAGTCCTTACACTGTATGTTGTAGATAACTCGTTTTTTCTGCTTGGGCTACTGGGTCTTTTGGTTTTGCATCCAGGAAATTAACTTGAAGAAACTAGCGGGGTGCAAAAGGACATCAAAGGAGTGCCCACCTTATGATGATTTTGCGGGAACAGATGGAATGCTGTGCAACCGGTTAATGGAATGATGGACTTGGACTTATTATCTGGCAATTAACTGCATTGTTTTCCTAGAGGATAAGATTCCAAAGAGTTATTAAGATCAAAGTTTCATGTGTGTTTAAGTACTGGAATATTTCCATAGGAGCATTTTTTAACTATGCATCAGGTGCCTCAGCTATTCAGCTTTACCCATTAAGGAATTTGTATTGAATGCAAATAACTGATAACTACAATGCATTGTACACTCTTCTTTAAGTTTAAAAAAAGCTCCAGAAAGTACAATAGAGCAGCTACTCTGTTAACCTGTGCAAGGTAGATTCCTGCACTGAAAATTTGTGCTGGTTGTCAATTGCTTTTCTTGGGCACAATTTAAGGGGCGTGGTGGCTCAGCGGGTAAGACGCCAGGCTTGTCGATCGGAAGATTGCAAGTTCGGAGGTTCAAATCCCTAGCCCCGCGTGACGGAGTGAGCTCCTGCACTCACCCCAGCTCTTGCCAACCTAGCAATTCGAAAGCATGCAAATGCAAGTAGATGAATAGGTACCACTTCCATGGGATGGTAACAGTGTTCCACGTGCATCATGCCGGCCACATGACCGTGGAAGCGTCTTCAGACAACGCTGGCTCTTCGGCTAACAAACGGAGATGAGCACCGGCCCCTAGAGTCGGACACGACTGCACAAATGTGCGGGGGGAACCTTTACCTTTACCTTATGGGGGGGTAATATGCTGTGGGTTTTTCTGTGTTTTAATCCTTATAAGCTGCCCAGAGTCACTTGGGTGAGATGGGCAGCTATATAAATCATATAAATAAATACATTCCCAACATCCCAGCCAGTTCAAGCTCCCCATGTCTTTTCCAACCTCATTCTATTTTTTACCACTTAAAGTGAAAATGGAAAACTTGTGGCCTGTCGGACGTTGCTGAACTGTAACTGCCAATAGCCTTAGCCTTAGCCCAGCATAGCCAGTGATGAAAGTTACTAGGGAGTTGTACATCTACAACTCTTTTTTTTTTTTTTGGTAGCCTCCTCCATCTGCTCTGTTGAAATTTGAGTTTCCTGCTGAACATCAGCAATTCAATTTTCTGGTTTTAGTAGGGCAGTCCAAAGACTGCTTGACTCACTTAATGGCCAGATCATCATGTCCATAAATCAACCCATGTTGGTTTGTAAGGGGGAGGGGGGATCTGGGAGGGTTTTCGTTTTTAAAAAAAAATCTAAATAGGATGAAATTTGTAAGAAACCTAGATCATTATGGGGAGGTAAAGTACACCCAGTTCCATAAAAATAGGTGTGTGGGGTTTCCCATCACATAGTCTTTTGAACTCTCAGGTGACACCACTTAATATGACTAAAATACATGTGGCTGCCAGCCAGGCCTAAATGAAATGAGAGGGTTTGTTCTTATAAGGACAAAAGACAGGAAGACAAACGCTCATCTGCATGCAAGGTCAGATCAGAACTTACTTTAAGGCCTTCTGGAAGCTTGTAAAGACAGAGCTGTTCTGGACCACAAGTGAGGGATGAAGAGTGCATACTCTGTGTTACTGTAACCCAGGGCTTTCCAAAGTTTTCCCACGGTGACACACCAACTGCCGTTTGGTGTGTCGCTGCGGGAAAACCCGGAAGTGCTGCTGTTGCAGCAGCGCGAAAAAACCCGGAAGCGCTGCTGCCGCTTTCAGGATTTTGCACGCCGCCGTTGGTGTGTCGCCGCGGGAAAACCCGGAAGCGCTGATGATGATCAGCGCTTCCGGGTTGTGTGGCGACACACCAGACTGTGTGTGGCGACACACTTTTGTGTCACGACACACAGTTTGGAAAGCTCTGCTGTAACCTATTATTATTGCCTTGGTTTTATTGTTGTTTTATTGATGTACTCTGCTGGGAGCCCATGCAGAATAAATGACGTAAATAAGGTAATATGTTTATTCTGCACAGTTAAAGAAAGCTTATTAAGGAATTATTTGTAGGAGTGATAAATGCATGAAAGATAATTAAACTAATACAATTGAAAAGTTATTGTCGTTAAAGGATTGGAGTATGTGTATCTGTGTGATGATGAAAGGATGGAATGGGGGGAAATGGATAAACTGGATAACTGGAAGATCAAACAAGAATGAGATAAAAGAGGATGAATAAAAATAAATTAGTTATTTGCAAGAGGACTGCTGCCACTCACACAGAACCACTCATATGGAGAATCTGGGTGGAATGAGAGATAACACCAAATATATGCACCCCTCTCTCTCTCTCTCTACTCAGCTGACTGTGACTGTGGTATGACTGAGATTTTGGTCATTCAGATTTAAGGTTTTAAGAATTTAAAAACCTTAAATCTTAAAACCTTAAATTTAAATTGATTTAAACAGATTTAAGTTTAAATCATTAAGGATTTAAGGATTCATCTATTGATTCCTGTATTCAGCATTTTCCTGAGTAAGTATCAAATTTGTAGAGAGATTTATACACAAACATGTAGATCTCCTGAACCACCTATTGGAAGCAGAGCTCCACATGGGATTTTCAGTTGGGAACCAAGTATATTCAGTACTCCATTCTTCCTTAAGTTAAAAACCACCCTGAATTTCCCAATTCTGCAGTGTTCATGCTTCAGACAGACTTGTATTTTTAGATGGAAACACCATGATTGTTATATATAATTTAAACTCTGTGTAGGTATTTAAAGGGGGTGTGGTGGCTCAGCGGCTAAGACGCCAGGCTTGTCGATCGGAAGGTCACAAGTTTGGCGGTTTGAGACCCTAGCCCCATGTGACGGAGTGAGCTCCCGCACTCGCCCCAGCTCTTGCCAACCTAGCAATTCGAAAGCATGCAAACGCAAGTAGATAAATAGGTACCACTTTGGTGGGATGGTAGCAGCGTGCCGGCCACATGACCATGGAAGCGTCTTCGGACAGCGCTAGCTCTTCGGCTAAGACACGGAGATGAGCACCGCCCCCTAGTGTCGGACATGACTGTGCAGGGGAAAACCTAGGTATTTTAGAGAGCCAGTTTGGTGTAGTGGTTAAGGCATCAGGCTAGAAACCAGGAGACGGTGAATTCTGGTCCCACCTTAGGCATGAAGCCAGTTGGGTGACCTTGGGCTGGTTATGAAGGTAATGGAAAACCACTTCTAAAATCTTACCAAGAAAATTGCATGGACTAGTCCAGAAGTCAACACTGACTTGAAGGGACCAAAAAACAAACAAACAAAAAAATATTTTAGCTGCCCTGAAAGAGAAACCAAATTCTAACCTTAGCCATTTCAAACTATTGCTCCTACCACTGTGGCTCCTGATACTCAAAATTACAAAAAGCATCTCCAAAGTTGTGACAGATTGCCCAAACATGTAAAATTAGAAAAGGAATAAATACCAATATATAGTGGTCTTATTTTCCAATCCACCCTTGAAAGTCCTGCAAACTTTCTTTATAACTATTTGAAGGTTAAGGTCATACTTTCCACTTACCGCAAAAATGCTAAGGGCCACACCCATGGTGATTAGCTACGTGGCACCCCTCTGAACTAGACCAGGCATTTGCCTGACTTCAGAGAAAATCTCTCCTGTTGCTGCTCATACAGGCTTAAGAGAAAGTACCTTCTGTGACTGGGTTCACATAGCCTGCCATATCTTTATTTTAATCAGGGCTTGTTTAGTAAAATGACTGGGTTCATACAACACATACTGTAAAACCAAACAAACCATTTTATATGTATGTTTATCTTACTATAATGTGTGAACCTTATTAATGAAAATCTTTAGATTTCAGACTTTAAAGACCTGGTTCTGCCGCCTTGCTTGGAACGAAGGAAATAATAGTTCGTCCTGGGGGTGGTTGGCTTAGTAATACCCTCCTTTTAAGAACTTACCATCTTTGGATTTTTCTATTTATTATTATGGTGGATTTTAGTTGTATAAGTTTAAATTGTTTTTATCATATTGTTGTAAACCGCCCAAAGTCTACTGTGGTAGAGATGGTCGGTGATAAATTTGAATAATAAATAAATAAATTGAAAATGCTAATTCTGAACCTCTTTTTAATTGTTAATAGTTTCCCACTCAGGTAAATGCCTGCATTTTCCCATGATGATGATGCTATCCGTTCAATTGTGTCCGATTCTCAGCGATTCTATGGACCAGCTCTCTCCACATTTTCCGATCTTGTACAGCTTCGTTTAGTTGTTTTATGCTCTGGCTGGTGTCGGCTTTGATGGTGTGTAGCCACTGTCTCTTTTGACGGCCTCGTTTCCTTTTACCACTGACCATTCCGAGCATAATTGCCTTTTCCAGCGAGTTTGATCGCATGACATGGCCGAAATAAGTAAGGTGGAATTTTGTTCCCCTCCATAGCTAATAGCCCTACATGGAAAGGATAGTAAAAATGATTATCACCCCCATTTTCACTGGGGATGTTATTTGTATAACTTAAATGTCAGTATTAAGACATTCACTCACTCCTGCGGACTCTGGTCCATAGAACAATTAGTTGTGAATTATGCTGCCCTCTACTGGCTTGGTTATTAGTCAGTCCAGAAGGCATATCGGAATGGGGGGTAGCATCTAAAGCGTACTGTATAACATTTGCCATGATGCCATTCATTTCCTGTATGATATTGGCAGGAGATTCGGTGCTGAGGCTTGATAATCTGACAGCAAAAAGTGGTGATAGAACTTCAAGGAGCTTCAAGGGCTCCATATGACCACCCACCCCTACCATATAGAAATCTGGCTAGGTAATTTTGAGGCATGTGAAATAATTGACCACCCAATAGTATCCACAATGGTGGTTTGTGCCTATTGGGAGAGATAAGGCAAAGGAAAGGATTGCTAATATTTTGTCCCTATTCTTTTATCTAGCAATGACCCTAAAAACTCTTGAGCACTGCAGTATAATTCCTTCAGTCACCTAACTGAACTTCAAAACAATCTCTTAGCTTGGTTCAGTAGACCCACATGGTATCATACTTGATTCTCTGATGAGGGAAGGGGAAAAGAACTGTAGCCTCACTACTATCCCTTTTATCTTATAATTATATAATTTCGATAGGACCAATTATATTTAATGGGGAGACACGGCATGTTATCTTTGTCCAGTGATTTATTCTATTCTACATTCCAATGGGCCTTTGCAAGGGCATATTGCAACCCCCTTCCTTCTGCACTACTACAGGGCAGGCATAATAAAGCTCCTATAACTTGCCACTTGTGCCCTTGTGGTATGGACAAAATCTAAATGATTACAAGAATGCTTTTACACTGTAGATTTTATTTGGCCTTACACCAAAATTTGATCTTTTTTTTTGTAATAACTCGGGGACAGTCAAGAGATTATGTGGTCATCCTGTTAGCTGAAAAGAACGTTCAGATCACTTATAACATCACCAAGAGAGCCAGTTTGGTCTAGTGGTTAAGGCAACAGGCTAGAAACCAGGAGACTGAGAGTTCTAGTCCCGCCTTAGGCATGAAAGCCGGCTGGGTGACCTTGGGCCAGTCCCTGTCTCTCAGCCCAACTCACCTCACAGGGTTGTTGTTGTGGGGAAAATAGGAGGAGGAAGGAGTGTTAGGTATGTTCGCCGCCTTGAGTTATTTATAAAAATAATAAAGGCGGGATTAAAAAAAACTAAAAAAAAAGTTCTGTTACATAGCTTCAAGAATGCAGCAGATACTGTACATCCTAAGTTCCTCCTGTATTCATTATGTGTTTGTCTATTTGTAATTGTTATTGGGGGGGTTGGGCATGGTGTTGGACTTTGACAGTAATAAAGTATTTGATTTGATCTTCTAATTAGGCCATTGCTCCAGGTACAAAAAGGTAACCTTACAGAGAGGCCAGCATTAGAGACATATGCTCTAATCACAGTCAGCAGTGAGCACCCACCCACAACTTCAGAAAAATAGGTGCTTTCAGAGCCATCTTCTAGGCAGGAGCCTGGCCTGATCTCAGTCTGCTCTTGACTCTAACAGTATCCTCTGGCAATGGTATTAGTCTTCCTCTCAAGTCACTCTCTTTCAGCCCAACTCACCTCACAGGGTTGTTGTTGTGGGGAAAATAGGAGGAGGGAGGAGTATTAGGTATGTTCGCCGCCTTGAGTTATTTATAAAAATAATAAAGGAGGGATAAAAATTAATTAATTAATTAATTAAATACATACATAATACATACATCTGTGCTTGAGAAGCGAGGAAGACTCAAAGCTAGAGGAGCAGGGAGTGAAGGAAAATAGGGGAAAGATTTCCTTCCTGCTTTGTCTTCTGTGCCTAGGAAGATTAAGACCATTTCGCAATCTCAACAACAGCAAGGTAATCTTAACGATCCTCCTTTGGATGATAAAGGGACTTAGAAATAAACATCTCAAATAACCATGACCTAGCCCCAGGTGCAAGGTCCCACAGCCACCCTAGAAACATATTTAAGGATTCCCTTACAAACTTTGCTCGGACTGAAGAAGCTTCTTGGATAAGGAGCGAAACGTTTCCACTGAGAAAATAGAAATCCAGTTGACATGATTCAAGCTACAGACAATTCCACCTGGATAACTGAGAACCTTCATCAACAGAAGTGCATTGAGTATGTCGCATTTCATTATTACTGCAGTTGACCCAAAGCCTTTCTTTAGAACAAAAACATTTGTCGAGGAAACCTATTATTATCTTGCTAGAATAGTCTCAGAGACACATTCCTAAATTTTCAGTTGATTGGTGTCTATTGAGTACATCCCATTACCTGTATCATCTCTACCTCGTTCTCTTTCACACAGTCAACCATTAAAAGAAAGGTTTTAAGGAAGATTGTATAGTTCTTTCCTATTCCTTTCCTATCTTGTATTTCATCTATATATATTCATTTTATCTTGTATTGCCTTGTATTTCAGTTTTTAGAAGTTAAACACTGTCTCCCAATTCCATTACAAGCTTATTATTTATAGCTAAGAGCAAAATCTTTCACTTAAAAACATTTTCCCAAGTACTCAATATTTTTTTCCTTTCTCCACAATGAATATGGAACCATTCTCCAGGCATCTTTTGTTTATACCCCTGAATTCCACACTAAGATAAACCCCTGCTGCTGCTTCTCCCTCACCAATCTCTCCCAAGCAGGAAAAAATATTTATTTATATTTCATATTGTGTCATCGCCCATCTCACTAAGAGTGACTCTGGGCTGTTTACAATAAAATTAAAATAACTAGAGATTAAAATACAATAAAAGCAAAATTCTTCAAATTGTAGAAAAATGCTGCTTCAGGAACCAAAACCAATAATAACAACCATTAGTCAGACCAACGTAGGCATCCTCCAGGTGTCTTGGCTTTAACTCCCAGAATTCCCAAACAGTATGGCCACTGCTGATAATTCTAGAAGTTGAAGTCTGCATATTTGGAGGACTCTATCAATCTTGGTGGCTCAGCGGGTAAGACGCCAGGCTTGTCGATCGCAAGTTTGGAGGTTCAAATCCCTAGTCCCGTGTGACGGAGTGAGCTCCTGCACTCGCCCCAGCTCTTGCCAACCTAGCAATTTAAAAGCATGCAAATGCAAGTAGATGAATAAGTACCACTTCGGTGGGTAGGTAACAGTGTTCGGCGCGTGTCATGCCAGCCACATGACCACGGAAGCGTCTTCGGACAGCACTGGCTCTTCGGCTAACAAACAGAGATGAGCACCGGCCCCTAGAGTCGGACACGACTGCACAAATGTGCAGGGGGAACCTTTACCTTTACTATCAATCTTTCATACCCTTACTGCAGCCCTCAAGTCACCTTCACACCAAAACCCAACTGCATACATAATTCCCTGCTATTTTGAGGTGGGAGACAGATGAAAACTGTAGTATAAACCTTGAAATAGGCTATCACAGTTTAACATTCCCAAACTCCCCACTGCAACTCTCAATCTGCAAAAAATATTAAATGTGGCCTTTCATTGGAAAAGGTTGTCTGCCTCTGTTTTAAGGGGATTTAAAAAATCTTATACTGTATAACTATGAACTTTTTTAGAGAAGCACCTGCCTGCTGATACAAGGCAGGGGTACTGATACAGAGGAGGCTGACAACTAATACCTTGATGAGAACTGGTTATAAATAAGGAGGAAGGAAGCAGGGGCTGGCTGAGGATAGATGGAAAGGTTAATGAACCAGCTTCCACTGAGTATCTACCACCTATTATCTTTTGCATCAAACAGTTGCAGTACTATTTACACAAAAAGAGCACTTTGGAAACAGGAACAAAAAATATTTATTAACAAGAATTAGCTATCACAGTGTCCTTAGGTCTAAGATTTCAAGACTGATGTTAAAAGAATACATTTAAACATTAAGGCAGAAAAAAAAAACCCAAATATATTTTCAACATACAGGGCTTTTCTTCAAACACTAACTGAACTGGTTTACTTTTTAAAATTAATATAATCAATTTTTTTTTAAAAAAAAAATAGGCCCCAGTACATCCCAAGCAGGAATTTACACATGCACCAAAAAAAAAAAAAAAAGACAGATAGATCCAGGATGTCTTCTGAAAACCTCACCAAAGGTTAGTTCAATGCCAATCAGTTTCCACCTGCCCAAATGATTACAAGGTGGTCATTTTCTAGTATGGTTTTGTAAGCAAATGAAGTACATTCAAAGTTTAGGGAGATTACAGGAGGTGAGTGGAAGCCATGCAGCCTGACAAGGCAATTGTAAGCTGCAAAGGGGAGGCAAGAAAAAGACTGTCTGTGAGGCATCATTTAGAACAGTGTTTCTCAACCTTGGCAACTTTAAGCTGTGTGGACTTCAACTCCCAGAATTCCCCAGCCAGCATCGGTAATTCTGGGAGTTGAAGTCCACACAGCTTAAAGTTGCCAAGGTTGAGAAACACTGATTTAGAGCTTTGAAGAACGGATAGTGCTGTACAAGGAGCAAACACCTTTTATGCCTTCTAAACAATGCACCAGAGACCAGTTTGAGCATGAAATGTCTATCTTTGATGGTTATTGTAGGGCAGGGCTTTCCAAAGTTTTCCCGCGGCGACACACCAACCGCTGTTGGTGTGTTCCCGCAGGAAAACCCAGAAGTGCCGCCGTTGCGGCAGCGCACAAAAACCTGGAAGCGCTGCTGCTGCTTTCAGGTTTTTGCGCGCCGCTGTTGGCGTGTCGCCGCGGGAAAACCCGGAAGCGCTGATGATGATCAGCGCTTCCGGGTTGTGTGGCGACACACCAGACTGTGTGTGGCGACACACTTTTGTGTCGCCACACACAGTTTGGAAAGCTCTGTTGTAGGGCATTAACTACCTAAATGCTTAATCTTGCACATGTCAAAGATTTATTTGCTGGGCCTTGGTGGGGGGACAGCTCATAGAAAAAATGTTAAGTAGATCTTTGCCACTGGGTCTCTTTATGAACTAAGTTTGTTTCCTGAAAAACGGACAAATGTTTTTGTCATTACGGTTTTCAAATAAGGTGACCCATGCCATCGATAATCTTAATCCCAAGAAATGAACAAAAATTTGTCCTACCATGACTTATTTTAAAATTGTACTGTTGGGAAAAAATACAGCCAAGGAAAACAAATTCATATAACTCAAGTTAACAAGGCCAGTTAAACAGAACAGAAAGAAAGAGGAACAGGTACATTAGATGGGAAACAAACAAAGGGATGCATTGAATAGTTTTAGCCTGACACTTGAAAACTGTCACATTTAGAAAGGAATAAAATAGAACTGCTCCTCTGTCAGCGAGCAGATAAATCTTCCATCAAACGATATATCAGAAAAAAAGGGACTGCAAAGACATCTGATTTTGCTGGTACCCTTCTGACAGACATCTTGCCTCGGTTTTGATACTGATATGGCCTGGCCTAGCAGAAGTATCTGCACCCAGGTGTGTCATCCGTTACCAAGGGAAAAGAGAGGAGAGGTTCCACAAAGGAGCTGTCTTCTGTCTTCCACAGGGCCAGCTCTGGTACTCTACTGAAATCAGCAAGATGCAGGATTCTCTAAATGTTGCTCCTTTCTTTGGATTTTTCATTTCTGCCATCCTAGGTAGAAATGAGAAGGGGGAAAAGAGCAGAACCCTTTCATTAACATGGCTTTGGAGCTGGCAGTATGAAGCCTCTTGCCCACCGCCCTTCTCTGCAGAGAAGCAACTCTCTCTTGAAGCAGGATCTTACCTACCCCCACACTTTTCCCAAGAAGAAACCACAAACCAGGCAAATCTGGCTGCCAAAAGAGGTGCTGAGTTGGGAGCACAGTCAAGCATCGACTCCCTGCCACTTCAGCCACATGCCTGTTCCCCCTTTGTAAACATAGCTTATTGTTGCCAAGATCTAACCAAATCCTTGATCATATCCCAAGCAATTCCCCTTTATGAAACAGTATCCTTTTTCTTGGCCACTACACACAAGCACATATCCTTTGCTTTACTACTGTGTCCAACCACAGAGCTCCTTACAAGTAATATTCCTGCAGAACAATTTTAACGCAGCATTCTTTGTGACATTCTACCTGCCTACATGAAAGGAAGGAGTTTTAAGGAACATTCCATCACCAAACTCCCAACTTCAGTCTGAAATGGTGTGGCCCAGTCACAAATTGTGACTTTAGTCGGTATTTATCTAGAGAATAGTCAGAAGTTAACAACTGTGGATACAAATATATTATCATAAGTCCTTAACTTTACCAACTTTTGCTACCTATCAATTCAACACTTTAATATGAAATAAGCAAATGTAAGATCTGAATTTAATTTACAGGTGTATCCTCAATTGGGTAACTGATCATAAAAAAAAATTAAGTCAAGAAACCAAGATAAAAACAACACAGTTATTCCCATTTTCTATAAAAGGTTTTAGGAATTTATTTCAATCTGTGGCCCCATAATAAGGAAATGGGGTTTCTGGAAAACTATAGACTCTTCCCCACATTTTAAAAAGGGAAATGCTTATCTTCACACAATTTGGAACAATATGTTTTAACATATTAATGTTGTGCCGATGAAGTAATAGAGCATCATATATTTTCATATGAAAAGAACATACAAAATAAAGATAAAACACTAAAAATGTGAAGCTTTTGCCAGATCAAGTAAATAGTGGTACTGTCATGGTTCACACCAGTGCGAATCCTGCCATGGGATATACAATGTAGATCAGAACGGGGAATGCTAGCAAGATCCGTGTCAGCACCAGTGAACTCTGAGAGACGGGGAGGATGGGTGCATTCCAGCAGAGACGGTTGGAGATGGTTTATTGCAGCAGTTAGCATCAAGGTCGTTCTGTTGGTGCCATCTGGAAATGTCTGGGAGATGAACGTGAGTTGGGAGGGGGTGTTAGTGTGAGTGAGAAATGTACATGTAAGAACCTTATCAACAGGAGGGGCTGGCACGGAGGAAGAGAAAGAACTTATTCAACTGTTTCGGCAGGAAAACCTCATCCTGAGCTTTAGCTATGTTTCAAGTTACTATTTCCTAATAAAGCTTCTTCTATATCCTAAATGGATTGTACTGAGGAGTCCTGAACTGGGAACTTAAGAACTGGAATCATCACAGGTACATTTATTTATACATTGCACAGAAAAGGTTGTTTAGATTTATTATGAGGTAATCTATCAAATAGTGAAGCTGCAATTAAAAAGATGGATTTTAAAATATCTTTTAGTTTAGTCAAATAGGATCTAGATATCAACCTTGATTTTAACTTCTAAGTTTATCTTCAAAAGTCTTTATAAATGAACCCTATTTACAACCTGTAACAAGAAACTAGAGTCTGCAACATATCAGTCAGCTGGAGAGTTCAACCACTCTCATGAGTAAAGGACGTTTGTCCCATGGAAGCAGACACAATAATTAAACTAAAAAGAGACAGAGGGGAAACAACAGACCTCAGGAGGGGGTGGCTTGATAGTGACTGGCTGGGAGGTTCTTCGGGGTGGTGAAGGTTTGGGTTGCACTTGTTGCTGGACTGTGTTGTAATAGGTGACCCCTCCGAACACCTGAGACTGGAAATCCAAAAGGAAAGAAAATTATTGGTCTGTTCCAAAATGATATTGTATATACATTTTTAATTCACTGAAATTCAAAACACAGACATATTAACTGAATTAGAAACTCAATGAGTTCAAAAAGACACCAACACCTAGTAAACTGTGAAATTATAAAATATCAACCTTGTATGTTAAAGAACCTTTGAACTGCCTACTGAAAGACAAACATTTTATTAAAACTTGCACATGAAGATTTTTTTGTAAGAATTTTATTAAGTTTAAAGCAGAAATAAAAACTACAAAAAAGCAAAATAACTACAAAAAAAAGAAAACTAAAAAGGTATAGAAACACAAAAAGAATTTTTTTAAAGATTACATAAAGAGGTGACTTCTGACTTTAAACATCAAGAATATACAACAATTTTCCATAATCAATCTCTATCTTAAACCAAAGTCACATTATTTCTATAAATCATTCCATTAGCACATTATAAAAATCACTAAATACAATCGCTCCCTCCCCTTATATTAAAAGTAATATATATACACACACCTCCTAAACAACCTCCCCCCAAAACACTTATTTAATTATTTCCTTCCTACCACTATTCTATACATTTCTGTCCACTATAATAAGAATCAAGCTAAAAAGCATATATATTTTATGCCTTTATAATAAATACTACTACAATTATAATAATTAATATTAAACCCAAAACCAAGCATTTATTATTTACCTTATTAATCTTAATCCAAATCCTTACAGAAAAAAGACATCAAACATACCTTAAAAGCAATCCAGATAAACATTCTCAAACCCTTACCCCACTTCAAAATAGACCAACGCATTCACATATCTCCACAATAAACATAAGGCATTTTTCACAGAGAGGTCAAAGAGCCCAACTGCCCTTAAAAACTCCGACTTCTCAGCAGAAAACCACCCATAGATAACAACCCCTTCCTTCCCATTACATTCCATCAGAAAAATCCCTTTATATTTTGTAATTGAACCTGTTCCTTTAGTTTCTTCGAGTCGACGGCCCGGTCATCTGACAATTCAGCAAAAGTCTCAATCTCGCTGTTAGTAGAAACATTTCTGTCATTGTTAAATTCCTCAACTTTCTCCACAACATCCCCAATCAGATGACACATTTTAGAGCTAATGTTTTCCACAATGTCCCGAATATCTTGAATAATAACTTGACAAGAGTCCAAAAGGATCTGTTTGAGGTCTTGATTGAACTCTGAGTCTGCTTGAAATCTTCCATGTCTCACACAGTAAATTATGGCGCCCCCTAGGAACTTAACCGGCAAAAGACAATGGAAAGTTTTCAGAACTTGTTTATGAAAGTGAGAGTCTAGTAACAGGCAGTTTCCCAGAGAAAGTAGCAACAGAAAGCTAAAAGTTCAAAGCAGCAGATTCAACGTGTAGAAAAATATTAAAATCTTTAAACTCAGTACAAAAATAATAACAGAGACAAATAGTTATTTCCAGTCCTGTTAATATTTAGATGGGAAACAAGCGAAAACGTTAAAAAAATTTTTTTTTAAATTAATCCCAAAAATAGCGATAAGCACCAAGAGAGTTCTCTTCTCCTTGATGTAGAAAGCCTCTCTTAGGGCACATAAACTTAAAAAATAAAAAATTGGGTGATTTAGAAATGGGGTGGCTCAACTTAGTTTCTCTTTAAGGCTGCAGCGCGGCTTGGAAATGGTGACGTCCCGGCCTCCCGGCGGCTCTTACCCGATCGGTGCAAATGCTGTTTGCGATTCTCAGGCTGCAAGTCACTGTTCTGGAGGGCAGATGGGATAATTCCGAGCGTTTTCTTGTCCGTGAAAACACTCCAGGGCTTCAGGAAAAAGCCTGCCTGAGCCCAAAAAACAGCTGCGTTGTCAGTTCTGTCCACTGCTCAGTCAGCCGTGTCCCCACCGGAAGTTGCGCATGAAGATTTTTTTAAGGATACATTCTATTCTAAGAAACAATGTACTGTATTTCATTCTTTAGCAGCTACCAGGATTACTGTATTATTCCTTCCTGCATTATTGTAATCCACCAGACTTAACTGCTCTTTTTCTCTATACAATGAACTTTTATTTTATCTCTTCACCAGTACTCTGGCTTAGTCCAAAAGCACATAAATTAGACATCTTGCTGACACTAAGGTGGTTTACATTTCAGCTCAGATGGAAAATCAGTGCACTTAAAACTCACTTCAGGACTATCAATTTCACATCAAGTAGTATCGATTAAAGAAAGTTATCAAGTGTTCATGACTTCAGTATATCCACAACTTTTTTTTTTGGGGGGGGTGTGCCTTTGAGTCAGTGTTGACTCCTGGCAACTGCCTAGACTAGTCCCTGCAGTTTTCTTGGCAAGATTTTTGGAAGTAGCTTGTCACTGCCTCCTTCCTAGGGTTGAGGAGGAGTGATTGGGCCAAGGTCATCAAGTTGCCTTCATGCCTAAGGCAGGACCAGAACTCACAGTCTCCCAGTTTCTAGTCTGGGCCTTAACCACTACACCCCACTGGCTCTGTAAAGCAAACCAAAATCACCAATTTTGTAGATTGTTAAAGAACTCCAACAAACAGGACAAGCCAATAGCATGTTCTGTTGCCATCTACCACTAAATTTCAGCAATTTTTATTTATATTTATTAAAAAATTTCATATAATAAAAGACAAATCAAAAGAAAAAAAGAAAAAACAAAAAAGTGCAAGGAAAGAAAAAGAAAACTAAAGTTAAGAAATCTATAAATGACTTCCAACCTCCTTTTCAACAGATAATTACAATCTTATTGTCCTTCCTCCCTCTCAAATATTTTGCAGATCCCCTCCTTTAATCTGCATCTTTCTTAATCTTCAAATCCATAAATCATCAGTTCATTTTCTTCTTCTTTCAGCAAAAGGTCCAAAAAAACCTTCAGCATTTAAAAGCAAAACCGTAAGTAGACTTACTTGAGCGTTAGGATACAGATGGGGAGGTGGAAGTGCTCCTGGAGGGTAGGGGTAACTGGGATTGCCAAAATTCATTACTCCAGGAGGAGGAGAGAAGTAGGTTGGTGCTATCAGCTGCTGCGGTGGTGGCGGTGGCGGTGGCTGCTGTCCAGGGGGCATGGAGACAGGAGGAGGATATAAGCCAGGGTTAGCCAAAGGTGCAGGTGTCTGATGTGGATGTAATCCTGGCAGAGACAGATAAAGTAGTCAAGCAATTCTGAAATCAAAATGGCATCAGGAAGCACAGATGGAATAGATAACATTTTAGTATATCTGCTCAATTAAAAGAATAATAATCTATCTGACTTCTAAGGAGAACAAGTCACTGGAGCATATGTCTACAACAGAGCTTTCCAAACTGTGTGTCGTGACACAAAAGTGTGTCGCCACACACAGTCTGGTGTGTCGCCACACAACCTGGAACCGCTGATCATCATCAGCGCTTCCGGGTTTTCCCACGGCGACACACCAACGGCGGCGTGCAAAAACTCGAAAGCGGCAGCAGCGCTTCCAGGTTTTTGCGCGCTGCCACAACGGCGGCACTTCTGGGTTTTCGCCGTTGGTGTGTCGCCGCGGGAAAACTTTGGAAAGCCCTGGTCTACAATATGCCACATATATCCCTGTTCTTTGCCTGCAGAGATTGATCTTCAAAGAATTTTATTAGATTTAAAGCAAAGATAAAAACTAGAAAAAAGCAAAAAAAACTACAAAAAGAAGAAAAACTAAAAAAGGGTGAAAACACAAGAATAATTTTTTTTAAAGATTACATAAAGAAGTGACTTGACTTTTACTAGCAAGAATATACAGCAATTTCCATAATCAATCCCTTACTTTGTATCAAACCAAACTCACATTATTTTTATAAATCATTCCCTTAGCACAGGGCTTTCCAAACTGTGTGTCGCGACACAATACTGTGTCGCCTGGGGGCCCCAAGTGTGTCGCACGACAACCCGGAAGCGCTGATGACGCACCGCCGCCGCCACACGCAGTAGCGTGCACAGCAGCAGCGGTGGGCCATCAGCGCTTCTGGGTTGTCGCATGACACACCAGGACGCCGCTGCTGCCGCCATGGTACACAAAAAACCGAAAGCGTGGCAGCGGCGGCAACCCGAAAGCACCACCACTGGCGCTTTCGGGTTTTTGCGCACCGCTATGGTGGCGGCGCTTCCAGGTTTTTGCGCGCCGGCCGTTGGTGTGTCGCCAACGGCAAAAGTTTGGAAAGCCCTGCCTTAGCACATATAAAAATCACTAAATACAATTGTTCCCTCCCCTTATATTAAAAGAAAATATATAAACCTCCTAATCAACTTCCCCCCAAAAAACAACATTTAATTATTTCCTTCCTACCACTATTCTATACAATTCTGTCCACTATAATAAAGATCAAACTAAAAAGCATATAAATTGTCTGCTCTTATAATTAATAATACTACAATTATAACAACCTTAATCATATTAAACCTAAAACCAAGCATTTATTATACCTTATTAATCTTAATCCAAATCCTTAAAAAGAAATGAAGTCAAACAGGCCTTAAAGACAATCCAGATAAACATTCTTGAATCCTTACCCCACTTCAAAGTAAACCAAAGCATTTACATATCTCCACAGTACACACAAGGCATTTTTCATAAAAAGTTCAGACAGCCCAACTGCCCCCCTTAAAAACCCCAAGCTCTCAGCAAAAACCTTCCATAGATAACTATCTCTTCCTTCCCATAACATTCCATCAGAAAAACAATTCCACACATGGTTTGCAATACGGTCTGTCCATTTAATTTCTTCAACCCAACAATCCAGACTCTGTCTGGCATTTCAACAAAAGCCTCGATCTCACTATCCACAGGAACATTTCTATCGTTGTTAATCACTTCCATTTCTTCCACAACATCCCCAGCCAGATGACACATTTTAGAACGGATGTTTTCTACAAATGTCCCGAATATCTTGCATGATAACTTGACAGGAATCAAAGAAAATCTGTTTAAGCTCAGAACGGAAATCTGAGAACGTCTGCTTGAAGTCTTTCATGTCTCAGGCAGTAGATTATGGCGCCCCCTAGGTACTTAACTAGCGAAAGTAAAAGTTAATGGAAAATTTCCAGAAGCTGTTTACATAAGTGAAGGTATGATAATGAGCAGCTCCCCAGAGAAAGTGGCAACAGAAAGCTGAAGATTCAAAACAGCAGATTCAATATGTAGGGAAATATTAAAATCTTCAAATTCAGTACAAAAATAACAGCAGGGAGGCAATTATTTACTCTCAGTCCTCCTTAGTATTAGGATGTGAAACAAGCCAAAACTTTAAAAGATTTTTAAAAATAAATCCCGGAAAATAACGATAAGCGCCAAGAGAGATCGCTTCTCCTTGCTGTAGAAAGCCTCTCTTAGGGTACATAAACTTAAAAGAAATATAAATTGGGTGATTTAGAAATGGCTGGTGGGTGGCTGGTCTTAGTGTCCCTTTAAGGCTACAGCGCGGCTTGGAAATGGTGACGTCCCAGCCTCCCAGCGGCTCTTACCAGATTAGCGCAAATGCCGTTTATGATCCTCTGACTGCAAGTTGCCATTCTGGAGGGCAAATGGGATAATTCAGAGCGTTTTCTGTCCGTGAAAATGCTCCAGGGCTTCAGGAAAAACCTGCCTGAGCCCTCAAAAAAACCCTGCCACGTTGTCAGTTCTGCCCGCAGAGCCCACAAGCTCAGCTGTTCAGTCTGCCATGTCCCCACCGGAAGTCCAGAGATTGATTGTGATGGTCACAATCCATCACAATCCAGTCCCAGTATCTTAATTTATGAAATTCTTCAGAAAATTCATCAGAATGCTAAAAGAATTCATTTATTAAAATATGACTACATGGAACGGATGCAAAGCTCTGAATACCAAAATTGGCGCCAAGCATTCAAAATTACTAACATCCTTCTGACCTCATTCCCTGTTAACTTCAAAACAAACGTTTTCCCACTCTTGATCTTCCCCCCTCCCAATCTGTCAAGTTTAATGAGAGTTCTGGTGTCTTATCAGTGTCCTTGGTGTTTCACATTCAGCAGAGGAAAGTGAAGGAGGCAAACCAGCTGGCTACAAAGTAAACTGACACGAGTCAGCTTCTGTACTGCTTGACACGTGTTGGCTCAGGCAAGCAAAGCGAGGCTGACATTGATCTTCAAAGGTCAATCTACCCGATTAGCAGAAGGATCAGAAAATCTTCCCTCTGACTCTATATAAATTTAAAAGTTCTTTCTTCTTGTTTTATTATTTATTTCATTAGATTTAGGCATTGCCTGAGTCCAAAAGATCTCTGGGCAAGGAACAAAATAAAAGCACAATACAATATAAATAACCAAGATGGTATCAGACCACTCAATACAGAACATGGATATAAACTCATCCATCTACCCTAACCCAAAGCCTGGGAGAACAGCCAGATCTTGAAGGCCTTCTGGAATGCCATCAGGGTGGGAGCCACATGGATCTCAGGGGGATCTCATTCCAGAGGGCAGATGGCACAATAGAGAAGACATGCTTCCTGGGTCCAATATATGGCATTATTTAATCAAAGGGACCTGGAGCATGCCAACCCTGCCAGCTCATTACATTTTAAGAAGGCATCCAAGGGGAGAGGAAAATAAAGTTTTAAAAATATCAGGTAGGCATAGTAAAAGATAGTGTCTTTCCCTGCCGGAGGTAGGATCTGAAATAGGTATGGATTCTCCTCTCCCCAAAACAGAAAGATAAAAATTTAAACTATGCCTCCAAATACCTAATATGAGAAAGTAATGATTCAGAATGTTCTTTTCTTCCAAAGGATCAATCAATACCTTACAAAAAACCCTTCCCTTTCACCTTTGTGGCCCCATTAAATCCAACCTCACATTTGTCAAGTTACAGGTTTCATTTTTCCTTTAGTTAAAGTCACTCCAGCGTGCAAAACTCATATTGGATTCTACTGCTGGCAGAGAACATAGGACCCCACCCCCACCCCAACTTTTGTTTGCATGATGTATCTGAGTTACAAAACTTGCTTTGGAGTTTTGTCTTTTAGGTATTTGTAAGAGCTTTTGCAACACAGCAAAATGGCACACTGGAATCCAAAGCTTCACTATGGCACTATGTATAAGTGAGTGAAGGTTTACAGTAGTGCAGAAGAGTTTTGACACCACAAAACAGTGGAGGAAAGAAAATGCATCTATTTTCCATCCTCCTCAATCCCCTTACAGAATTCACATATATTAGTCATTATAGAAGTTAATAGCTTCTTTAATGCAGAACAGCAACCATGTACTAGAAATGACAAACCATCTCACTTTTTTGTTGTTGTTAACAGCAGACAATATGTTTGTCGACATGTATCTCAACACAAATAAGTGATGCACTACAGGGATTTGTGGATATCTCCAACAAAACTTAAGTGCAAAGGGAGTGTTAGAGAAAAATGAAGGGGAGAAGAGGAGCAATGAAAAGATAGTCCCTACCTGGATGTGGGAGATGCATTTCTGGTTGAACAATCACCCCTTGGGGAGGAAGTGGGGTAGGATTTTCACCGTGTGCATAAATTGGACCTTGGAACTGTACTGTAATGACAAACCATTAGACATTATCCCTCTAACACTGATCGTTTAGCCATTGTTACTTTGAGATGGAAGTAAAAAGAAGCCACAGTTGCCATCAGGCAGAGTAACCGTAACAACATATAATTCTTAAACAGTTCAGTATATTAGCAACTAGAGCAGAAAACTGGGTTCAAGTCAACAATGTATCAGTTACTATTTCTCAGGGCTGTTGTGAATTACTTTAAGTCCCCCTTGTTCAGCACCATCATAACTTTGAATGGTCGCTGAATGAGTGGTCGTAACCCAAGGACTACCTGTCACTCAAACAGGACAGCACCATACATTCTATCAAGTGTGTCAAACTAAAGACAGGATGTATATGAAATAGATAAAAATGATAAAACTCTAAGCTTTAGAAATAAACAGTTTTCTAAGAAAGAGCAGGCTTCCAGAAATCCTTTTCCTTGCTCACCAGAGGCAAAGCCCCTTGTGGGTTTAGCAAAAGTACCTGTTCAGTATCTCATTGAGAGCTTCCTCTTCAATCTTCCCATTACTCTAGTACACATGAATCTTATTTCTCTGAACAAGTGTTTCAGATGCTTTATAAAAGGTTAAGTAAATGGTTTGTACCCCACAGTACTGCAAAACCCAATTCAGAAAAGGTCTGAGAGTCCTTTTAATGAACAGTGTGCACTCACATGTGTCATAGTAATGCCCTTCCATTATGCTTATGTGGACCGGTGGAGCAGGCTCTGGGACAGGCCTCTGACGCTGTGATGAGTAGCGCTTTGCACGCCCACCTTGAACCCCCTGGAAAAAAGCATAACAATATCTAATTTCTTAGCAGATTGCCAGAATCAATTCTTTTCCTACATGGTGAGCTTTGCTAGCCATAAAAGTTCTTCTGGTTGTTAAGATTACACTGCATCTTCTGCCTCCTTAAAAAATGGTTTTTGCAAAATCCTGAGAGATGAACCCCACATACATCTCTTTTTAATTCCCAATCTTCCTGTTCCTGGAGGTTCAGAGTGGCAAAATGTTTTGGAGGAGAGACAGGAACTCTGTGTGAAATTTTCCCCAGGAACGATTAGCTGTTCTTTTTTATAGTGCATTCATGTTTCTCTCTTGCAGTACACAAGGAGGATTGGGTCCTATAGGTATCCTGTCCTGTCCATCATTCTGCATTCCAAAAACATCAAACCAAGGCTAGATGAATCTATGACAAAGGCCAGTATCCCACTAGACTCAAGTTGCCCAACTGATCCTGCTGCTTGATGAAGACTCTCTCATTCCTTCCGTGGGAAATTCTACAACTACTCTCTGCCTCCTAGCTGCCAATGAGACCCATCATTTCAGAAGCAAGAAAGACATATGGAATGTTACCATGTCTTCTATCCTGTTGAACTGAGGGGGTGGAGCTGCTCCAATGTGCATCTGATTAGGCATACCTGTTAGGAAAGAGAAAGGGGGGGGGAAACACCAATTATTCCTCAGCTTTACCCTAATATTAAGAAAATTCTAAAAACAGAAAGCAAGTTTGGAGAAGGTCTAGATAAAAGGAAAGAAGCAAACACTGTCTGCTAACTGCGACAGGTCTCCCCAAGTCCTCCTATGCTGCCTCATGGCAGGGGATGGTCCTAGGAGAGATGCGCAAAGAACACTGGGATCGTATACCAAGAGTATATACTCCCAGCAGGGTCATCCAAGACATGCAAGTCATCCCAGCTGCCCAGCTAAAGCAAGCAGGCATCCAAATTGGGCAGCAGCAATATAAAAAGATGCTGGAGGCAGATGATCATTTAAGTGACAACAGCAAAGGCATCATTTCATACAGTGCAGAAGGCAATGACAAACCACTCATGTGTTTCACCAAGAAAACCACACAGACGAACAAGAGAAAGAGAATAATGATAGAGTGCCAGATGATGGGCCCCTCAGGTCAGATGGCACTCAACATGCTACTGAGGAAGAGTGGAGGATTTTTTGAGTACTACTGGTGTTTATGATGCACTTAGATTAAAGCCTTCCAGACGTCTAGTTGCTGATATTGCCATACAGGAAAAGAAAATCTGAAGCTGCAAAAAGAAAATTACAGGGGAAGTACAATGGAACAAGAAATGTGAAACAGAAATAGGAAATGTATCAACTACACATTGACATCTTAGGCATCAGCAAATAGAAATGGACTGGAAGTGGACACTTTCCGCCAGAAAATCAAACTGTTTACTACTCAGGACATAAAAAACAAAGAAGGAATGGCACTGTTTTCATAGTTAGGAAGGATATAGCAAAGACAGCACTTAGTTATCCAAGTTTATGATCAAAACACTGATGCAGCAGGAGGTTGACAAGTTTTATGGTTAAATTCAATCTGAATTCGAAAAACATGCAAGTGAGATGCGCCAATTTTGGTTGGAGATTGAAATACCAAAATTGGAAATAACGAGAAAAATGTAGTTAAACTATATGACCTAGGAAATGGAAATGAAGTAGGTGAACAACTTATAAGTTTATACCAATCTAATGATTTTTTTCATTGCTAACACATTCTTCAAACAACAAAAACAGTGTGTGTGTGTGTGTGTGTGTGTGTGTGTGTGTATGTATATATATATATATATATATATATATATGAACATCACCACAACACACAGAAATCAAATTGATTATATTATTGGTATAGGGAGGGAAGAGCTCAGTTATAACAGCAAAGATTTGGAACAGATCACGAACTG
The DNA here is from genome assembly GCA_023362775.1 of Charina bottae. Lineage (NCBI taxonomy): Eukaryota > Metazoa > Chordata > Lepidosauria > Squamata > Charinaidae > Charina > Charina bottae. The sequence continues at coordinate 4,687,244 of JALMGJ010000024.1, forward strand.
TGCTCATGTGCAAGTTCCAAGTCAAGCTAAAGTAGAACAAACCCAACCAGTTTCCACAATATGATCTGGAACATATAACCACTATTTTCAAGGAGAATATCAGAAATTTCTTTGAAGTACTGAACCACATTAATATGGAACCACAGGAATTGTGGAATGAAATCAAAGAAATTGTTACTGTATAGGTGAATGTGAAAAGAGACAGCCAAAGACCAAAAAACAGAAGAAACCAAACTGGATGTCAGAACAGACCGTGGAAATTGCCAAGACAAAAATCTCAGAAAGGAACTTACCAAAGTATTTCAGAAAGCTGTTAGAAGAGACAAGAAGAAGTATTACAACATCTGTAAAGACACTGAAGATGGAAACAGATGTGGAAAAACAAGGAAAGTCTTCCAGATGTTCTCTGAACTCAGAAGCAGGTTCTAACCTCAAATTAATATGCTAAAGGATGCCAATGGACAGTTAGTAACTGATTCAAAGAAGATCAAACAAAGATGGAAGGAGTGAGCTGAAATTCTGTACAGTAGGGATGTTAATATCAAAGACACCTTAGAATATAGTTCTTGTTTAGAAGAACCTCTAGACTAGAAGATGAACTTGGATCAGCACTCTGGTCATTACTAAGATGGAATATCTACAGAAATATGGTAGGCACCAGAAGAAGACTCAGCAAAAATTTGAACCAAACTATGCCAGCAAATCTGAAAGTAACATAGTAGCCAAAGGATAGGAAGAGGTCAGTCTACATACCAATACCAAAGACAGGAAACTTAGAGTGTGCAAACTATTATACAATATCCTTAATTTCACATGCTAGCAAAATAATGCTTAGGATCATCCAATGCTAGAAATTAAAGCCCTACATGGAAAGGGAGATGCCAGACATTCAAGCTGGTTTTAGAAAAGACCAAGGAACGAGAGACATTATTACTGCTGATGCACACTGGACAATTGACAAAGCCAAAGAATGCCAATAAGGTGTTAATATGTGCTTCACTGACTACAGAAAGGCCTTTAATTGTGTTGATCATATCAAGCTGTGGAATGTCCTCAGTAAAATGGGACCCCTGGAACATTTCATTGTCCTCGTGCAAAACTATAAACAAGACAGGAAGCCACAGTCCAGATAGAACAGGGCAAAAACTAGCTTCAAGTCAGCAAAGGGGTGAAACAAAGCTGTACATTCTCTTCTTATTTATTCAATCTATATGCTGAAAATATTACAAGGGAGGCTGATGAGTGTTATTTTGAAATTGGAGGAAGAAACATCAATAACCTGCACTACGCTTGTAACACTACTCATTGCTAAAATCGCAAATGATCTGCAGGCTCTAGTGGGATGAAGACTCTCAGCAGGTCTTCATGAAATATTTGGACTGAATGGTCAGATCAATTTGGCAAGATGGGGCCTGATGAGACTGTCTTATGCCCTCTTTAAATAGTCCAGCAAGATTGAAGTATATGCCAACTCAACTTCTTCCCCATCAAGGTCTGATTTATAGAGAGAAACATCAAACCGTTTAGGAGATAGTACTTTGTGGATGCTTAAAATACTGCTGCCATAATAGAGGTGGCTAATGGCAAGACACCCAAATTGGCAAATAGGTAATGATGCCATCCCTACTGTAATTGGTCTGAGCAAGTGGGCACATTTCTAAACAAAGTTCAAGGCTGCACCATATCTATTATGATATTTTGTGAATTTGCAAGCCTCCTCCTATGGCAGTCACTTTATTACATCACCCCAAAATGCTGCCAAAATTATAAATGTTCACCAGTTCAGGCTTGCCTACCCCAAAGTTAAGAGTGTTGAACCTGAATGGAAAAATCAAGATTCAGGTTCACATTTGGCCAAACTTTCTGAGAGTGTCTGGGTGATTTTTTTTAAATTCAGCTTACCTTACTGGATTGGAGAGGGAGTACTAAACACGCCACTCTGAGCTCCTGAAGGAGAGGCAGCATTTAAATGCCACAAATATATAAAGCAGAATGTGAAGCCTCCACAGCTAGAGGCACTGACTTTGTTACAAAGCTGACCTCAACCCACCCCAACCAGAAAAACTGACTAAACTTGCTCCCTTCTTGGGCTTCAAGTTAGAATAAAGGCACACAGAGCGAAGTTCTTGCCGAATAACATTGTTAGCCGCAGAATGCGTCCACCTCTTATGATTATACTGTGATTAATAAACATTTTGTGAGGATATCAAAGCTCCTGGCAGTAAGTGACTAAGATGTCCTACTACCAGAGATGGAAAGAAGGCAGAAGGGAGCCCGCCTATATTATCCAGCTCTCTCTCTGACCCTAAGATACTCTGGTTGCCACCGGCTTGACATTAAGACCCTGAGTGGCAGACACAAAGCAAACCCCCCCTCCGTAAAAGGAGGAGCTGAAACCAGCATACTATGAAATAAGCAATCAAATATTTGACTGTAGTTCTCTAGGATGTTTCATCTGTTTTTGAATTAACACTTTTTCCTGAAATGCTCTGTAGGAATAGATTATATATTCTGTGAAGAAAATTCATTTCTCTTTGCTTTAGCACATCGCTGAGCCACTTACCCTGTGGTTGTATGAACTGGGGTTGCCCTTGATTCCAGTTCTGTTCTGTTATATTCAGCTGAGTCATGTCTTGTTCAAGACCATCCAGATTTGCCTCAACAGGCACCTCCCAATTACCATTCTTTGCTGGAGAAGGCGATGGTATAATATCAGCAGTTTTTAACGGCGCTGGCATCAACCCTGATGGAGGTGGAACTTCATCTGCCAATTTTCCTGTCTCGCCTGCTTTGTTCCGACTCCTCCTTGCCCGAGAATAGGATTTTTTTTCCACAGGCCTATCTGGTTGTGTCTGTAGAACATCTGCAGGTGGAGTTTGATTTTCCAAAACAACTTCTTCTTTTTTAACAGGGCTGTTTTGAATATGTGGTATCTCAGACTTGGGAGAAGGCTCCCGTGCTGGGATTGGATCTGATCGTCTGGCCCGGTAACTGCTCTCAGGCTTTGACTGTTCACTGAAGCGAGGTGCATGTTGACTATTTACATCTACGGCTCGATAGCTTGGGCGAGTCTCTTTATAGCCACTGGGTTTGGGGAATGCCCTTGGACTGGCCATCCGCTCTGTCCCTGCTGAGTTTCGATTAATGAATGTCCGAGGTGCCACAGAAGAACTGTCCAGACTCTGGTGTCGTGGTGGCTTACTTGGCCGTTCACTGGACCAGTTGGATTCTCTCTGGGGTGGACTCCCAAACCTGAATGAAGAGGAGATGCTATCGATAAGAAATGAATGTTTTATGTTGAGTTCTTCATCACAATTGCTCGTCTGTCAAGGTCAGGAAAAAATTCAATATTATTCCATAAAAAGTACACAGAACCATGTTCCTACAAATTCACCTTGGTTTGCGCACCCTCCTGGGCTTGATGTCATCCGGGTTGTGTGCAGAGCGGATATCATATCCATAAAGAGCAATCAGCTCTTGTCTGCTTTTTGGTGCTTGCTCATCTTCTCGAAACTTGTCATGTTCCCACCGTCCCTCATCTTTCCACAACTTACGCTGGCGACCCTTAGGTCTTGTGTATCAAGATAAAGAAAAACAGTAAGAATTTATTAATTGCTACCTTGCCTTGGAAGCAACACAAAGAGATCAAAGGACTCTATCCCATAGATATAAGAATGAACTAAAGCCAGAGCCATTAAAAAAATATGATTCTACAAGGGGAAATTCAGATCAAAACCAAAAGCTTGGCAATTTTTTAAAAAAAGTCTTCATAGATTTCAGAAAGTCTACCAGGCTTCTCAAGAGAAAAATACCTCATCTGGGAAGGCTTTGCCACAACAGTCAAAGGAAATAGTTGTTTCTGTAAAATAATGCTTTATTAGAGCTCCACTCTCCTATTTATGGCTGCCCAAAGTCAATCAATCATCCAATAACCACTAAAACACTGAGAACGGGTTCCATACATTCCTTCAACTTCATTATTTTACTCTATTACCCACAGAATGAGACAATCGAAGAGAATATTTGTAGCTCAGGGTTGAACTGTGGAGTCCTTGGTGCTCTCTGAGCCTTGTTGTTTTCTTGCAGACGTTTCATTGCCAGGCTAGGCAACATCTTCAGTGCGAAAAGGGAGTGAGACTTGCTCTCTGTTTATATACCCTGGCTTGTCCTGCTTGTGTTGGTGGAGGTGTTGTTCTCTCCTTAGGAGTTCTTTGATTGGGCTGTTGTTTATTGCTTGGTTGATTGACTGAGTTAATAGTTCCTTGATTAGGGTATATTTGTGTTGTTTGATTGTTCCTCTGGTGCTAATCTTGGTGTTAATCTTTGCATATCTGGGTGATGATTGCTGGCAAGGAGGTGTTCTGGTCTTCTGGCTTTTCTATTGTCTCTTATGAATGGTATGTAAATGTAAATCTATGTGTCTGTTGATGGCTGCTTTGTCTGAGTGTCAAGCTTCCAGGAATTCTCTAGCGTTTTTGGACTTGGCTTGGTTTAAGATGCTCACAGTTTGGTTTAAGATGCTCACAACTGGGAAACTGTGAGCATCTTAAACCAAGCCAAGTCTAAAAATGCTAGAGAATTCCTGGAAGCTTGGCACTCAGTCAATCAACAAAGCAGTAAACAACAGCCCAATCAAGGAACTCCTAAGGAGAGAACAACACCCCCACCAACACAGGCAGGACTTGCCAGGGTATATAAACAGAGAACAAGTTCCACTCCCTTTTCGCACTGAAGATGTTGCCTAGCCTGGCAATGAAACGTCTGCAAGAAAACAAGGCTCAGAGAGCACCAAGGAGTCCACAGAATGAGACAAAATTGAGAAGCTAAAATATAGTCATCTTTACTGGCTTATACAACTTTTTCTGTAAGCAGCCAGCTGTGCCTTCAAGTAAAATGACCTGCCTACAAATTCTTTCTGCAATTGCTGCCTGCTACTCCTATCACCTACCGGATTTCTTCTTCCTGGGTCTGTCCACGGAGGTCATGCTCAAAGAAAAGACCTTTGCGAGGAATGTATGCTGGGTTCTTCCGGTCTTCATCATCGTCTAGATGCTTAGGAAGTTTTTTACCAACCTTGTTTTCAACTTGTTCAGTGCTTTCCTAAAAAGAAAAAAATCAAACACTCATTGACCTATTAAAAACCCACAACCAATATCCCAAAAAACATCTTTTTTACTAAAAACGTGACTGATCAAGTGCTGTTATTATGTGTTCTGGGTAGATAGGTGAGTGGGGACTACTATCAAATATAAATCAATCACCACAAATGTTTTAAAATGTATCTCTGAAAGCACTAAAATAATGAAAAAAATCAATATAATTACCAGCTGTATAAAATATGAGTACCTGATTTATAAAGCCAAATCAGTAACTGAGGCCATATTTCAATATATCAGAATATAAGCAAGGATATACATGATGAAATAAGAGTCAAGATAGGAGAAATATGTATAGTCAATTGCAGTAAGTCCTCTTTAAAAATCTGTACACCTTTGCATTTAGTTATTAGTGAAAACTGTTTCAGTATGGTGTTGAGGCAATACAGGTAGTCCTCAGTTAACGACGGTAATTGGGACCAAAATTTCCATTGCTAAGCAATGCGGTCGTAAAGTGCGAAGTCACGTGACGCTTAGTGATGGAAATCCTAGCAGTCCCCATTGCCATTGTTAACCAAATCCCACCGGTCATTAGGCAAGGACCCACCCTGATCCAAGCCATTCCCGGCTTGGTCCCTCCCAGCCCCAAGTCTCAGTAAGGTAAGGGACTGCCTCCATTTGAACTCCCCCCACCCATCTTCCCCCCATCTCTGCCCCTTTAGCCGCCCTGCACAGCAGTACTCCTCGGTGGCGGCACCAGGGCTGAAGTAGAGGCCCAGGGCCTTCAGCAGTCTCAGCCAGCCGCCACCACCCCCAGGCCTCTACTTCAGCCCCAGTGCCACCGGCGCTGCCACCGCTGTCAAGGAGTGCTGCCTCAAGCCCCATGCTGCAGCCAGCCACCCCAGCACTCCAGTGCAAAGCCCCAGCCACCCCCACCACCCTGCGCTCTGCCAGCCCTGCCACGCCTAGCTGACCTTCACCGTCTTCTTCCTCCCATGGCTGGGCATGCCCAGCCTAGCCCTATGGGAGGCAGCTGCTGGCTGCCCCAGGCCTTCTTCCCAAGGCCACACATGCCATTCTCCAAATTGCGTGTGCCCTTCTCGCGATGCTTCATAAGGCCTCTACGCATGGCAGGGCCAGCGGAGCGCAGAGTGATGGGGCGGCTGGGGCTTTGCACTGTGGCGGCTGGCTGCGGCACAGGGCTTCAGGCGGCACTCCTTGGCAATGGTGGCAGCGCTGGGGCTGAAGTAGAGGGCCGGGGACGGCAGTTGCCGGCTGAGACTGTTGAAGGCCCCAGGCCTCTACATCAGCTCCAGCATCGCTGGCGCTGCCACCACTGCCAAGAAGTGCCACTGTGCAGGGCAGCCAAAACGGCAGAGATGGGGGAAGATAGGCAGGTGGGGGGAGTTGAAGCGCCCCTGTGGTCGTAAATGCAGGCAGGCTGCCAAGTGCCCGAATTTTGATCACGTGACCACGGGAGCGCTACAACAGCCGTAACTTTGAGGACCAGGCATAAGTACCATTCATTCAATGCTACTGTAACTTCAAATGGTCGCTGAATGAATGGTTGTTAAGCAAGGCCTACCTGTATATTACTCCTTTAATTATAAATAAAACAAGAATTATAGTATAAACTGGTAAAAAATGACAAAAGGTCTGTTGAATAAAAATGAAAAATAATGGTTAAAGATAATGAACGATAAAAATAATGGAGAATTTCAGTTATAATATACTGATTCATTATTGCTTTTGAGTTTTACTGCTGCTAGACTAAGCCAAGATAGCACTTTTCTCTACAGCTGCAAAAATCAGAAACACAAAATATTGCTTATAAAATTCTTACAAAACTACTTGCTATAGAATGCACAGAAAAAATGTAGGAACATGTTTCAACTGCAAAAATAATACAGCTTAAGAGAAAAAACATCTATTGAAATGCGATGATTTAAAATGACATTTTAAAATTCTATGACCATAATGCTTTCCTGAACAATACAACTACAGTACATATTTTAATTTCTAGGTTAATTAGTGTTTAAGCTCAAAATTCAGCAAAACATACCTGCCCATCCCCACTCTGCCTTTCGCCGGCAACTGTGCCTTTTGATTGTGGTTTCTCATCCCCTTTGTCTGCTTTTGTTCTCAATTCAGTGTTATTTCTGTCCCGCTTTAAGTCCACTTTAGTTGTTTCCTCTTCACTGTATTCTCCCTCCTCAGCCTGAAACATCCAATTTGATTCACTTCAGTGGGACCGGAGAATAACAAATATTTCAACTTTTCTTACCATGCACAGATTGTACACTGGGTGTAATTTAATAGCTTTTTTAATATATGCAGAAACAAAACATACACCCAAAGCATACTTTTCTAGCCCTTACATGTGCAAGAAAAAAAAACTTAAATTTTATTTTATTTGTCCAACTTCTATCACCGCCCATCTCCCCCCACAAAGGGGACTCTGGGCGGTTAAATGCTGGGAAAGTAGGCAAAAATATACTAAAGAGTGTAAAAAAAAAAAAAAAGAGCTGAACTGCCTTCCATGATAAGGAAGTAAATATTTTATGCCCTGATTTGTCCAATGGCACTTACTGTCCCCAGTCTCCAAATCTACCCAGGTGTTTGAGAGTTAAAAGAAAATCCAATAAACTGTTGTGTTACGTATTCATATACCTTATAAAATGACAAGCGTATGACCTCAACTCACCTCAGAGTCCTCAGCACTTTCATAGTCAGAGAGTACAGCTAAAAATAAAGTGTTGTTTGAGGTTAAAAACAGCTTTTGAAATCCAATGTTTTCAAGGCTTAATTTCTCCTATTTTCCCCAAGCCTTTCATTCATACCCTCCATATCCAACTGACAACTGCACCACCCGTCTTGTGCCCACATATAATACCTTGCTTGCGGTGGCGGCGGCGCTTCCGGGGTTTTGCGCGCCGGCCGTTGGTGCGTCGCCAACGGCAAAAGTTTAGAAAGCCCTGTTATAGAACATACTCTCAATCTGGGATGTCAATGTTGGCCATATAGGAAGTGAACAGGTAACGGTTATACATGGATCATTTCTTAGCAGGATTTGACCTGGATGTGGCTGATCATCATTACAAGGGTCGGAGACCAATTAAAATGGCCCAACGATTAATGGAATCTGAGAAAATCGGAAGGGCTGTTGACACTATTGCCACTGAACATTCTCTACAGTTACAGAGAGCCAGAGTGCCTTTTGGTTTACTGAGGAATTCTAAGCAATGAAGAAAACCAATACATGCTTAGAACTTGGCTGTATTTCTTGGTGAATATAACCAAGCACAGGTTAGGACCCAAACATCACCTCCTATGTGGTGTGGTGGTTAAGGAGGCTTATTTCTCCATCATTATTGGATCGTCAACAAACCTGCACTGCAGGGCTTTCCTGAGTGATAGGTGAGCTGACCAATCAGTAGACTATTGGGATAATTTTTGGATGCTTTTTGAGGGTGAAGTCATTTGCATCAGCTTGGAATTAGATTCCACATTTTCTGTATGTAGGACACTGGTCAGTTTGTGAGACCAGATCAGTTATTTTAGCATGAGGAAGCACGTAGGCCACTACCTCTTCTCTAGACTCTTGTCCATTATGCCTATTAAGATCTAATAAGGAAGTCTAATTGGATGGGTATAGGAAGTGGTCTCTTTCCAATGCCAATCATCTTGAAGGAAGTTGTGTGATCTCTTTTGAAGAGCTCCACTCTGGAGTCTGAGATTTGAAATAACTATTGCTCACTTTTAAATATTTTTTCTTAGGCAAGATGCTAGAAAAGGTGATGGTTATCCAACTACAAGCAAGCTTGGAATAAGCTAATTATGTAGATGCATTTGAGTATGACTTCAGGTCTGGAGACAGCACAGAAAGGCCCTTGGCTGCCCTGATAAATTAATTTAACCAGGTGACAATTGTAGCGGCGTTGTGTTGATTCTTCTGAATTTCTCAGTGGCCTTTGACACCCAATATGCATATTACTGGAGTGACTCAATGGGTTAGGAACTGGAGCCACAATGTTATGATGGTTCCATTCCTACCCAAAAGTGGGAGAGTTTCCATAAAGCTTGTGATGGGAATCTCACAGGTTTCCATTCTTCTCCCTCTGCTGTTCAAGTGGGGATATTTATCCAGAGATTTGGAGTACAATGTCATCAGTATGCTGGTAACATTCAACTTCATCACTCTTTTCCACCAGAATCAGGACAGACTACACAAGTGCTTGAGAGCTACCTGGATGCAGTGTTAGAGCAAAGGAGAAACAACAAACTGAATCCAGACAGGATGGAAGGAAATACTGACAGGTGGTTCTCAGGCCCAGAAATTAAGGTGTCCTATTCTAGATGAGATAGTAGTTCCACCAAAAGAGCAGGTGTATATCTTAGGGGTTCTCCTTAATTCCAATATGACAGTAGAGGCACACTGGCCTTAGAAACAAGAACATTTATGCCAAGGTGCAGCTGCTGTCTGGACTGGGAAACTCTAGCCTCAGTGATCCATGTCCTTTACAATTATATTATTGCAGTGTAACCATCTTGAAGGTCCAGAACTGCAGCCTGCTACAGTAGCCAAACAGCACTGTGGAATAAAACCTATGCCCTGGTAAATTGATTGTATATTGGTTCCACTGCTAACAACAGAAATATCAGACTACACTAAAAAGCCTTAATACCAAAAATGAAGGGGGCAGGATAAGAAATACCTCTTTTTGCAACAAATGTTACTATAATTTTAAAAACATTGCTAGGCAATTATTTTGTATTTCTAACACCAATCACTACAATTAAAAGCTACTACCACTTACCATCTCCTTCTATGCCATCTTCACTTTCCTGTTTTGAGAGAAAACATTTATCAAAGAAAGAAATTTATGCAGATGCAAATATATTACATTAGACTGCTCTAAGACTGCAAGCATTTGTTTGTTACGAACAAATGTAGTGGAAAAAATATTTTTATTTTATTTTTTTTATTTATTTTATATCCTGCCTTTATTATTTTTATAAATAACTCAAGGCGGCGAACATACCAAATACTCCTTCATCCTATATAATAAAGCTATATAATAAATAATAATAATATAGCTATATAATAGCTGAATGAATTTAGGATGACTATTTTCTAAAGAATTGAGTGGTGTAGTAGCTTTATTGTTAGACTTAGTCTGAGGAAACCCAAATTAAGAATCCTCTCAGCCATGTACTTCATTGGATGATTTTGGATCAGTTATTATTTCTCACTAGCCTATCTGCCAAGTTACTGTAAAGGAGTGAAGTTGGGAAAGGTAGCTTCAGCCAGGCAGCTTTATAGACTTTGAGAGTTTTGTTTGAACTGAGTATTAAAAGACTGAGTATAAAGGACTGAGTATTAAAGATGTATTTACATGGCAACAGCAACTTTATGCTGTGGCAGGTGGCAGTCACGGCCAGGAGGGCCTTTGCACAACTTCGTGTTGTGCGCCAGTTACGCCCTTTCCTGGATCGGGAGGCCCTCCGAACAGTCACTCACGCCCTTGTCATCTCCCGTATAGATTACTGTAATGCGCTCTACATGGGGCTACCCCTGAAGAGTATCCGGAAGCTTCAGCTGGTTCAGAATGCTGCGGCGCGAGCAGTTATGGGTGCCATGAGATCGGCACATGTAACACCTCTGCTACGCGAGCTGCATTGGTTACCAGTTTGCTTCCGGGTCCAATTCAAGGTGTTGGTGATTACCTTTAAAGCCCTATATGGCATAGGGCCAGGGTATCTGAGGGACCGTCTCGTCCCGATAATGTCGGCCCGCCCCACCCGTGCATGCAGGGAGGGCATGCTTCGGACCCCCTCAACAAGAGAATTCCATCTGGCGGGGTCCAGGAGACGTGCCTTCTCTGTGATAGCGCCCCCCTTATGGAACATCTTGCCCCCGGAGGTGAGACTCGCCCCCTCACTCCTGGCCTTCCGGAAGGCCCTCAAGACCTGGCTCTGCCATCGAGCCTGGGATGACAGAGGTGGCAGTGCCTCCTGGGGTTGGCTGGCCCCATAGGAATACAATCTATACCACGGTCTCCAATCCATCTTGGATTTAGATAATTTATTACTGTATAGTATTATTTATTATTGTATTTTTAGAGGATATTTTTATAGTTTTTAAACTTTCAATTGTTGTAACCCGCCCAGAGTCCCTTGCGGGGGAGATGGGCGGGGAATAAATTGAAATAAAAAAAAAACTTACAAGTCCTAGAAGGGTGGAGTTGACCCATAGCAATACCCTGTTGTTGGGGAAGGTGCGTGCTGCGATCAAGCACTGTGTACAGATTTGCTACACTGTGGTGTGTCCAGTCCTTGGAAAGCAAAGAATCCTCACAGTTACTATGAGGGAAATATTGGAGGAGGGTACTGTGTATACAGCCTTGAGCTTCTGAAGGAATGGCCAGCATGTAAATGCAACAAATAACCATACAACTGTAATTAGAGTTGTGTTACCAGGTTCATATAAATATTAGGAAGGGATGGAGTTGTATCAAAGCTGCAGAAAGGTACCCTACTGGGACTGCAATTCCAAGAATTTCCAGACAGTATCTTTCGTGGACGCTTGGTAGGGATACTACTTTAAGACACTACATCTTTAATCTTTCAAATAATCCCCCTTCCCCCAAATTACAAGGTATAGGTTTTCCATCCTTTCTTGATATTTTTGGTTATTTTTCTTGGGATTTTTCAGTGGAAAAGCTAACATATAAAATCCTTGGTGGAAACACTATTTGATCAGGCCTGATTACAGGAAGTAAAAGGGAACTTACTTCTCAAGGATGTTTTGGAAAGACATTGTACCTACAGGGCTCAGTTTTAAACAGCAGTCAGAAAAGCACCATAAACAGGTTTAAGAAGTTATGGGTCATTACTTGACAGGACATGCTTGGTTGCTGACTGGAGTAGTTATTTTGCTATACTGTAAGTAAAGCATCAGGATATTCCAACAGAAAGAGGGCATCTTTTCCTTCCACTTCCAGGAAATCCTGCCCGATAAGACATCATTGGAAAGCAAGGATAACCTTATCCTTTTCACACAGCAAGAATATGAACACTTCCTTCTGGAAAAAGTGTCCCAAGGGGATAACTAATACTTGGAACATGCAAGGACCTAAATCTATTATTTCATATTTATTTTCCATGTGCTTTTTTTACTTCAGAATGTGAAGTAAAAACTGTGTCCATATTTAACTGTCCACATTAGCAACTACTTAGATGTTCCTGAGACATAATCAGCCTTTATATGCCTTGAAAGGAATACAGAAATCAAGAGAGCAGATAATAAGAATGTGGAAACAACATTAATTATTGCACAGATTTTACTTTCTTACAGAAGTGTTCACAATGATAATGTAAAAAAGATATCCCAAGCCTATATTAGAGCTGCAAGACTGGAATGTTAAGACCTGAGTACTTGCATGTGGAAAACAGGGTCAAAATGGAGAAACATTGTTATCGTTATACAGAAAACACTGCTATTTGCTAAATGGGTAGCCAAACATGTTGTCAACATCAAATAATCTCTAATTCCTGTACCTACCATGGCTGACATGGGATTTTTATACAAAAGTCTTTTATTTATACAATAGCCCCTTTCTGACTCTGAACTTTCAACTCAATGACCATTATAACTCACCCAGAGTTATTTTCAAAGAACTACAGTATCAAACTGGATTGTTATACTATTGTATTACTGGTTTCAAGATGCCACCACAAAAACTTCAGGACCAAATTTTCAAGACTCATTGAACAAAACCACACTGCTTCTTTTAAAAAGCAGAAGACCCCTCAGGTGTAAGAGAAGTAACTACAATATGACATGCCTTCAAACGTAGTATTACCTACTGACATACCCAATGAAGAATACAGTATGTGTAATCTCAAAGAGACTTAACAAACAAAGGTCAGTTTAAATTTCAGCAAAACAAAAGGTAGGATTACTGAAATTTGCCTTAACGTTGACATCCTTTGCCTTAGAATAACAGGTACGCACCGTCTGCATATTTTGCTCGGAGATACATTTATGTTTAATACAGCACGCAAACGGAGGCGGTGGTTATCTAATTTCGAGGCGAAAGAACGGCTATGGAGAAAACATCGAAAGGAAAGCCAGATACTAGGTTTGTTTTTCCCCAAGCAAGTGGAACCTGGGGGCCACTACTCAGCGATGAGTAAAGGAGCACTCTGCACGTCCTCAGGACCACTCTTCCCTCCCCGGCTCTTCCCAACTTTGCAGGAGTACCCAGGGAGAGGACCGCAGTCAAATTCTCCCCTGCAAAGGAAGGCAGGAGCCGATCAAAGAGCTTTCCCTTTTCCTCTTCCCCTCCCGGATCTTTCCACTCACACACTCCGAGTCGGCCGGGCTACCTCCCACCGTCACTGGCGCCTCCACGATTTCAGTACCAGCAGTAGCACCCCCGCTGCTTGCCGCTCCAGCTAAGCCAAAGCGGTGAGTTCCGCTGCGTGGGGAAGAACCTGCGCTTCCAGGCGGCGACTCGGACTCATCCTCCTCGCTATCCTGCGAAGCGCGCTGCCTCCTACGATCCGCCATCTTGACAGGATCCAAAAAAGGAAACAAGAAGCGAAACGGTTGGAAGGAGGAAGAAGAGGAAGCAGGGCCCAAGGAGGACGACGGGTAGGAAGGATGACGTCCAATCACGAAAAGACTACGGTTCCCAGCGTCCAACGCGGGTCGATTTCAATCTTCCATTCGTTTATCCAGAACTCTTTGCGCTTGGTTGTCGAAGAGGCACGGATAACTCTCGACGGAGGAAGATGATTGCGGGGAAGAAGAAAATTCGCGCCCAATCAACGGTGGTGACGTCACGAGAAAGCGGTTCAATAGCCGGGGAGAAAGAAGCCCGGCAACAGTATCACGTGCTTTATACGCCTGTAAAATTGCTGCATGAGAGGTGGGGGCGAAAGGTGTCTTGGCAGCGAGAAATGGCATGACGTTTTCCCATTGCGGCGATTACGTCATTCCAGTTTTCCTGCAGTGCTAAAATAGTTGAGGCGCTGCAGCCCCTGGAGGAAAGAAGATGGCCATTAATGTTTAAAAGAACAGCGGCTTATGGAAGGCTAGGGTGGCAAGCTGATTGTCAGAGAGACGACGCAAAATGCCACCCAGGCGTTAGGCGATGCATCTGTCATCACTGCTGCCTCTGTGCATCATTCTGGCAACTCCCATTACAGGATGGGATTGCCATTATCGGTAATATCGGAGGGGGCTCATCTCCATTTCCTGTACAGATCCCTCCCATAGTATATTTGATAGTAAGGCCCTGGAGGATGGGAGGAGTCTGACTAAACGATCCTCCTTTAGATGATAAAAGGACTTAAAATAACATCTCAATATAACCATGACCTAGCCCCAGGTGTAAGGTCACACAGCTACCTAGAAACATATTTAGGATTCCCTTTGCTCAGACTGAAGAAGCTCCTTGGATAAGGAGCGAAACGTTTCCACTGAGAAAATAGAAATCCAGTTGACATGATTCAAGCTACAGACAATTCCACCTGGATGACTGAGAACCTTCATAGACATACTGACTAAACAGGTTTCTGAGGTGTTGCTTGCTTGCTTCCCTTCCACTCCACACCCCCTTCAGGAATCCTTCTGATCCCCTTTTGAAGCCATCTTAATTCAAAGGCCACCTCGTTCTATGGCAAGGAATTTTGTAACGTGAAGTACTTCCTATTTTTGTCCTGAATATTTTATTGAAGCAATGAGAGTTACACATACTGTGCTGAAAAAAAGTAATTTAATTGAATACAGAAACTTAAAAAACAGTACAGGTAGTCCTCGCTTAATGACCATTCAGTCAGAGACCATTTGAAGTTATGAATGCGCTGAAAAAAAGTGACTTACAACAGTTGCAGCGCCCCCGAAGTGATCAAAATTCTGGCACTTGGCAGCCTGCCTGCACTTACAACCGCAGGGGCGCTTCAACTCCCCCCACCTGACCATCTTCCCCCCCATCATTGCCCTTTGGCCACCCTGCACCCTGCCTTGAGGGGCGGCAAGCAGCCCCTGAACTGCGTGGCACTAAGGCTGCTTGCCATGCCCCAGGAAGCTGCAGCCACCACAGCCCAGTCCCAGCCGCAGTTGCCCTCGCCACCCTGCACTCGTGAGACCTCTGCCCCCGTGCTCTGCTGCCCTGGATATACTGATCCTGGATTTGGGCTTGCAGCTGACGAATTTCCTCATCATGAAGTTTCTCGAGCTCGGCCAGCAGGATCTTGTTCTGCTGCTCAAGGAAGTGCACCTTGTTGATGTAGTTGGTGAAGCGGTAATTCAGCTCCTGCAGTTCGGCCTTCTCGGTGCAGTTCGCTTGAACTCCGTGTTAATGGCATCAGCCAGGGAGAAGTCAACCTCCAGGGCATCACCGCCAGTACGCATCTGCGGAAGGCTGCTACACATCCTCACGGCTTTGGAGGCATAGATGCCGCCGGGAGAGGAGATGACCAGGCGCCACAGTTAAAATTACTTTGTAATTGAGACAGATTGGCTTACGTATTTAACCCAATACTGTGCACTACAACTTCTGCCATACCTGAAGACTTTCTGCAGTAACTTTGAGACATTCCCATAAAGACTGATATCTACCAACTCAAAATGTACTTCACAATTACTTCATTAAGATGAGACCATTACATTTTAATGAATGCTTTGAAAGTTTAAGTTTTTGTGCTAAAATCGTCTAGGTGAGCAACCATGAGGCTCCAATCCTATACAGGTAGTCCTTGTTTAGCGACCACAATTGGGACCGGCAGCTGTTGTTAAGTGAAGTGGTTGTTAAGTGGGAAATCACATGACTGCGAGAGTGCTTTCCTTTTCTCCACTCCCCTACCCTTTGGAATGCTCACCCCAGCACTGGGTAGCCTGCTGACAGATGCTGCCTGTAACTGACAAGACTAATCAGTTTCACACCTTCCCATTGTTTGCCTCCTAACAATTTTACTTCAGCTTTCCTTTTTCCCCTGACTCCCCCACTCTTTGGAATGCTCACTGGAGCGCTGGGATAATTAGCAAGAAGGGAGTTAATGTTTGTATTTACATTCATTGGAGACGAAGGGATTACAAGAGAGCGGGCAGGCATACAATGGGGAATATACATCAAAAGGAATGCGGTGGTGCCGTCAGCCCCAGCGCACTATGCAAAATGTCCCAAGCACACTAGGCAAACAGTTCGGAGTATTCCCCATTGTGTGCCTGCTTACTGCGAGGGGTGGGTGGGAAGAAAAACAACAGGTCAGGCACAGGATAACGCATACTGACTGTAATGGCGATCACGTGACTGAGGGACGCTGCAAAGGTCATAAATGCGAGCATTGGTCGTAGTTATTTTTTATATTTATTTATATACATAAAAAGGTAAAGGTTCCCCCCGCACATTTGTGCAGTCGTGTCCAACTCTAGGGGCCAGTGCTCATCTCCATTTGTTAGCCGAAGAGCCAGTGTTGTCCGAAGATGCTTCCACGGTCATGTGGCCGGCATGACGCGCGCGGAACGCTGTTACCTTCCCACCGAAGTGGTACCTATTTCTCTACTTGCATTTGCATGCTTTCGAATTGCTAGGTTGGCAAGAGCTGGGGCAAGTGCAGGAGCTCACTCTGTCACGCGGGGCTAGAGATTCGAACCTCCGAACTTGCGATCTTCCGATCGACAAGCCTAGCGTCTTACCCGCTGAGCCACCACGCCCCTTCTATTTATATTTATATACATATACATACACACATGTATATATATATTTTATTAAAAGTTTTACAAAGAACATAAAAACTAACACAAAGGAAGGAAGGAAGGAAGGAAGGAAGGAAGGAAGGAAGGAAGGAAGGAAGGAAGGAAGGAAGGAAGGAAGGGTGCAGAAAGAAAGAAGAAAAAGAAATAGACGCTTCCGATTTCCTTTGCAGCAAATATAAGTACAATTACAAAATTACCTCTTACTCTATGATTACAAAAAAAGCTCACTTTTTTCTATTATCCAATTTTTTTCTAATCATCAAAACCACAAATCATAAGTGCATTTTTTTTCTGTTTCATGCAAAAAGTCTATAAGGGGTTTCCAGTCAACCATAAATATACTGTTTTTTCTCTGATCAAAGTAGTTAATTTAGCCATCTCTGCAAATTCCATCATGTTCACCAACCATTCCTCTGTTGTGGGTATGTTCAATCTTTCCACCTCTGAGCGTATAATAGTCTCGCTGCAGTTGTCATATACAAAAACAAAGTTCCATGAGTTTTTTCTAGTTGCCTGTCCATTAGTCCCAAAAGAAAAGTCTCTGGTTTCAATTGTATTTTAACCTTTAGGATCTTCTGAATTAATATATGTATTTGTATCCAATTTTTTTTAGCTTTTTTACATGTCCACCAAACATGATAAAATGTCCCTTCATGTTGTTCACATTTCCAGCAAATATTCAAGGTACCTTTATACATTCTAGACAGTTTCTCTGGTGTCAAATACCAGCAATATATCAGTTTATAAAAATTCTCTTTAAGGCTGGAACACAATATAAATTTCAGTCCTTTCACCCACATATTTTCCCATTGATCCATTTGTACATTATAACCAAAGTTTTTAGCCCATTTTATCATACATTCTTTCATGTGTTCTTCTTGTCTCATATTTCAATAAAAGTTTATACATTTTAGCAATAACATGTTCATCATTTGTACATAATTCTATTTCAAACTCAGTCTTATTTTGTTCAAAACCATGAAATCTTTTATCCATTTTAAACCTTTCTAATAATTGTGCATAAGAAAACCACTGACAAGCATATCCTTCTGTTATCAAATCTACTCTAGATTTCATTTTACAATCTTGAAAAAAATTCTAGTATATCTTGGTAAGTTAACTATTTATTTACTTATCATTTCTCGTCTATAAAATGCTTCTTGCGCTGAAAGCCACAAAGGTGTTTTTGGGCAAAACCTAAGTTTATATTTATTCCATACTCTAAGAATAGCCTGTCTAACATAACGATTTTTAAAATCTACATTCACCTTATCTTTATCATACCATAGATACCCATGCCACCCAAATCTCAAATCATGACCTTCTAAATCCAATAACCTATTTCTTAACAGCACCCATTCTTTCATCCAAACTAAACAGCAGGCAGCAAAATATAAATTCAGATCTGGTAAGCCCAATCCTCCTCTTCACATCTTGTAGTATCTTATATTTAACTCATGGTTTTTTTCCCTTGCCATACAAATTTAGATATATCCTTCTGCCATTGTTTAAATGGTACATCAGTTGTCAAAACAGATATTGTCTGAAACAAAAATAACATTCTAGGTAAAACATTCATCTTAATCACAGAAATTCTCCCCAACAATGACAGTTGTACTTTGTCCCATCTTGGCATATCTTTTTTGACTTCATTGCATGTCTTGACATAGTTATTTTGAAATAACACACAATTCATATTTGTCATAGTTATACCCAAGTATTTTACCTTCTTCTCAATCTTAAAACCCGTTTCATTCATCAACCTTTACAAAGTACGATGTATTCTATTCTACAGGTAGGAAAGATGCCAGAGACTTGGAAAGAGGCTAATATAACATTAATACCTAAAGGGGGACAAGATTTGAATTCAATAAGAAATTACAGACCAGTATCACTATTGAATAATGACTGTAAGTTGTTTACAACAATTTTAGCTGAAAGACTGAAAATAATTTTGCAACAATTTATTCCTGAGGATCAATGTGGGTTTTTACCTAAAAGACAGTTGAAAGATAATGTTAGAATAGTGTTGGATATTTTGGAATATTTGGAACAACGTAACAAAAAACAAGCTGCATTGATCTTCTTAGACGCAGAGGCGGCTTTTGACAATTTGAATCGGACTTTCCTGTTTAAGGTTTTAGAAGATATTAATTTTGGAGAGAATTTTATAAAATGGATGAAATCGATTTACACCTGAGAGACAGCACAAATAATCATTAATGGAGATTTAACCAAATCATGTGAGGTACAAAAAGGAACAAGACAAGGCTACCCACTGTCTCCTCCCTTGTTTATTCTATTTCTTGAAATATAAGAGATATAAGACAAGATGAGAGGATCATGGGCATAAAGAATAAAAAAGTGTCATACAAGTTAAGAGCTTTTGTGGATGACTTCATTGTGGATGATTTGATTTTGGCTGACCCTTTAAAGCACATCTTTCCAAACTGTGTGTTGCAACACAAAAGTGTGTCACCTGTGGGGCCCAGGTGTGTCGCGTCAAAACCCGGAAGTGCTGATGGTACGCCCCTTGTTGGGGCCAAGGACGGCCTCTTGAGGGGGCACAGTACCACCTCTTTCAAGGTTAGAGGTACCACCCCCTCAGAGAGGCTGAGGGTCACCTCCTTGGCCACTTTTATGATCCAAGAGGGGCCCAGATCTAGTAAACAGGTGACTGAGTTGACAGCACAGAGAACCCTGTCCATTCCTAGCAATGGTCAAATGACTCTCTTATTTGATGAATGACAGGAAAGGCATAGAATTTCAGAACTATACCTGGTCTGTCAAATGAGGCAATACATGACAAAAGTATTAATATTCTTTTCATTTTATTGTAAAAAAAATTTTTTATTTCAATTTTGTTTAAACATACAAGCAGAATTTCTCTTTTAATACTCCTTGTTAACACTGTTAAAACTAAATGAACCAAAGCAAAACAATTTTAAAAACAAAAAATGAACATTAACAGCCACAAATTTGGTATTTACAAACTTTTTTCCTTTATAAGATATTTACAAGACAACTGATTTTACATATTTAAAATGGTATAAAAAAGGATGCATTTGCAGACAACCACGTTTGAAGGGGCAGAAAAACAAGAGGGAAGGATTTATAGACAGTTTTTAGAACTACCATAAACTTGCTTAAAGAAAATGTTTGTTTGTTTAAAAAAATCAGATCTAATTTGCATTGGCTTTTCATTACACAATTTTCAAATGTTGAACTCCCTACAGGGTGGGAAACTATTTTTTCCAGCCCATTCCCAGCTAACATCCATTGCAAACTCTTTCTACAAACCCTACCTACTTCCACACGCCTATTCATCTTTTTATGATGCACGTGTTACAACTGATTCTAAGTCTTTCTGAAAGAGTCAACATTATATTCTGTTCACTGTGGGGAGGGAAGAGACAATATGCAATTTTATTCAGAACACAAACTGAATTATTTCTGATAATAGTCTTATTTTGGGCTAAACAGAAACATTGTCTTCTGAAAATGGAATCTAGATTCAAGAACTGATCTTGGGGCCCATTTCCAATTATTTTAAAGAAAGAAAGAAAGAAAGAAAGAAAGAAAGAAAGAAAGAAAGAAAGAAAGAAAGAAAGAAAGAAAGAAAGATCAAGTTCCAAAATCAACAATGCCTTCAAGAAGCTTCTACCAAAAGTCTGCTTCCTTGAAACATCCACGCTTGTACTTGCAGGGGACAAAAAATAACCACTTATGGATGCATGCTGGCATGCTAAAAAGCAAAAGATCCAAATACAGCCTTATTTAAAACAAAATCAGGCAAACATTTTGCACTACTTCAACTACAACAGACTACATGGCAGAAGAGAGGATTTGTTCTTGTAATTTTAATTTCAAGTCATAGAATATAACTTTTAACAATGCTCATACTAAGTGTGCAACCTTTGGTGGGAAAAATAGTATTTTAAATTCCCAGGGAAAATTACCCAGAAGTGGGACTGCAACTGTCCTGAAATATCTGGAAATTAAAATGGAAAAATGAAACCATATTTTTTAGTGTCCTCTGTAAGTGATGCAGGAAAATAACCTGAATTAGGGTTTTTTACAATCCAGGAAACTGAAACTTTTTTCCTTATTTATCTAGAAATTTTAGTCAGTGCAAAAAAAAAAGTTAGTTTCACTATTCCCCTAAGCAG
This sequence comes from Charina bottae, assembly GCA_023362775.1. Taxonomy (NCBI): domain Eukaryota; kingdom Metazoa; phylum Chordata; class Lepidosauria; order Squamata; family Charinaidae; genus Charina; species Charina bottae. The sequence continues at coordinate 4,708,276 of JALMGJ010000024.1, forward strand.
GCAATACACAAACAAAGGCAGCTTCCCAAAATGATGTAGATCAGGCAGAAGGACATGCGGTTTTACAAAGGAATTCCCTGTTTTCAGGGAAGGATGAAAGTGTTGATTTCCACTTACTGTAAAAGTTACAGGATTATGATTGGCTTAAGAAAGTGCCGAACTTTAAAACAATCACAAATTAAAGTTTCAGCTACTACTCAGTATTTCCATTGGGAAACCCAAACTGTCCAATTAAAAAAGAACAATAATAATTGTTTCACAGTTTTGACAGGGTATCTGGTAAAACAAAACAGAAAAACATCTAGAGACAAACTAGCATTGCATGGTTAATTCTGGATTTTGCCAAATTATCTATCAGAACAGTGACAAAGTTGTGAAGGCATGTAGCCCTTCACTACCAGAACTACCTGCATTCAGTATTACCAAATTCAAGACCTGATTAGTAATTGTATTTTGATCAGAAGTCATGAAAGGAACCCATTAAAAAGCATTGAAAAGCCAATGGGGCAGGAGAAAATACATGAATCATATATGGATGCTTTATAGAACAGTAGTTAGAAGCAATACGTCAAATGAAATGTCTGTGTTGCTCAATGATGGATAACCCCCTCCCCCAAATTTTCAAGGCCCTTAATTAGCAAGCTAATTATTCCGAAGGAATATGAATGAATGAATGAATGAATGAATGAATGAATGAATGAATGAATATATATATATATATATATATATATATATATATATATAAAAATAAAAATCAGAGGTGGGTTTCATGTTTGTGAGAACTCACAAATGGGAAGTGTTTCATTATACTATTATGCTTGTCCATCTTTCATAGCCTCTCAGTGGATTGTGCTGGTTGCAGCTATCCGATACAGCACAACAGAGGCAAACCATAAATTGCTAACCTTATTCTCCCAACACAAACCTCCAATACTTTCTACCAAGCAAAGAAAAATAAATGAAAAACAAGTGAAAAAAGATTCAGGGAAAAAATATGTAAGCATAAAAAATATTTATAGTGAACAAGAATATACATCATGGGGGATGGTAGAAGAAAGTGACATAACAAAACATATACAGTTCTCTGCCATTTGCAGCAAATAGCACAGGCCACCATCAAGACAGAGATTTCTCCTAGTTTGACATGCCTATTTCCTGCATGTCCGATGAGGAGTCTGTTTCTTCTGCATCTCTAGCCGGCAACGACTTCGTTCATCCAGCCACGGCAGTTCAAAGTTCCTGCCAGGCAGAAAGTGGTCCATAGAAGGTCATTAGTGATGGTGAAGAGAAGAAAGGGGTTAACAGTTCATGTCTACATTTGCATAAGTTGGCTGCAAGCCTACATGTCTGGCAGCAAAGATCATAGTAGAAATTAAACACAGAAGCACAATTTCTAGAAAATTTGCATAACATTTGAATATTAAATATTATTAATATTTAATTAATATTAAATATATAGATGATATTGAACTTTAGCTACTGAAAAGTGTTTCATCAATAGCATTCTTCTACAATAATGGGTGTTGTTTAATCATGCTTGCTGAATAAACCACAATTGGCGGAATTCACATAACCTGCTATCCCTTAAGCAACAGATTACAAGCTGTAACAAATGCATCCATACAACACACTAAGATGAAACCTCAACAACCACATTATGGCTTAGTGCAATGTGTAAACCCAGCCACTATCAATTTTAGAAAAAAGTGAAACAGTTAGAAAAAAAATTAAAATGTGAATGTTAATTCATGGGAGCTGAAACTAAAACCAATTATTTTTTCCCAATTATTTTCAAAGTATTTTATCAATACATTTTCACCTCCTTACCTTTGCAATGTGAAAGGAAGTAAACCATGACTGCAAGAATGCAAATAACAGAAAGGCCACAGAAATGTGATTTGTATGATACTTACCATTAGCTTAAGGATGGGAGAGTCCCATCAACAAAATTAAAGAGTGGGAGAGTTTAAAAAAGGGAACAATTCAAGTTGTCCCTTGTAAAATGGAAAACAGCATATTTTATAAACAACTATATATTTCTCTGAGATAGGATTGATACTGACAAGTATTTCTTTGCTTAATCCATGGACAGGTGAATCAGGAGCTGCAATTGAGCCTCCCAACCTTTTGCATAATTCCTATTTTTTAATATTTAGCTTTTACTATTCATAACCCAGCTAAGGGACTTATCATCAAGCCTCTATGATTCCTCACTTAACTTCACCACTGTTAAGTCTCAGAGAGCCAATTCCCTATAATTGCCTATGCATTATTGTCCTTAGTTTTCGTAGTAACCTACAATACTAAAATGCACTTAGGATTTTAGATGCTGTTTGATAAATTTTTGAATTGGCATTCTCTCATCATAGTGAAACCCAAGTCTGTCCACAAAATAAACAAGCAAACAATACACTGCATAAACAGGGACAAGGTAGCTCTCCCACAACTTTTACAAAATACATTCTTCCTTAATGCAGGTATATAATACATTGGTATACTTACTGTGGGGTTAATTTTGGTAACGGTCGGCCAAACGCTACAACAGGCAAATATGGGGTGATCAGCAAGCTTTCAACTAGAAGAGGAAATGGAAAAGAGAGGAACATTATATATTTAGCTACAATGTTTATTCACATATGATACTTATTTGAAAACATCTGTTTGTACAATAGGATCATCCCAATCCAAGATTCTCTGTGCATAAGTTAAGTATATGAGAAATTTGATGACCACTCACCATCATCTGACTCTGGAAAAAATGAGGTAACTTCAGGCTCAGATTCCTGAATTCCTTTCTTTTTATACATTCTAAGTTGCAGTCGCTGCAAAATTCTTTGCTCCCGGATACGCTGAATATCCCACCTGTGAGTGGAGGAGGCAAAGGAACAACAACAAAAAGTTTCACAATTTAATTTGTGGGCAAATCTGAGTATTTTAGGTTCTAGAAAAACCAGCATGCCACATAGTCAAGAGTAATGCAACTCTTTGTATTAAACAGGATGCTTTTCAATTTCTATGGGTTATCGCAAGTCCTTGTATTACAGCTAAATCATAAAATACCCACTTGCTTAATCCCTTGCTAGATGGAATTGCTCCCCATGCTTTCTTCAACTAGCTACAAAGCCCCAATCCAAAGCCACCCAGCATAAGGCAAATGCATTATGCTAAAAGATAAGATTTAAGACATACCAACTGTACAAAACCTTTCATATTATTACATGCCCCATTCTTAACTGCTGTTTGCAATCAATACAATCTCTATGTACTGTTAAATGTTTAAATAAAAGTGGCTGCCTAAGTTTCTGGCATGTAAACAGCTTTATTTCATCACTCACCTTTTCCTCCTTTTCTCATCCAATTCCAACTTTGCATGTCGTTTGGAGAAGACGTTGTCTTCTAAGTTCTGTGAAAAGTTTAATAAAAGGGAAAAAAGCATACAGGTAACATTATGTGCTGTACCTTTCAGGGTATCTGAGTTCCTCTCTTTCCATTTTCTGATGGAAAGATTTAAGTCTGCCTTGCTATGTGCCATGTGTTCATAAGAAGAGGATCTAAACTTCCTTTTATGATACCGTGTCACCCTAGGGTAAAAGGAAATAGGAACTGAAGATGTCCAGGACTGCCAGCTTTGCTTCTGGGAGGCCTGATATGCTTTTTGCATCTTTGCAACACCAATGGAAAAAAATATATTTATTAAGATGTTATTGCTTATTACTTTTCATATTACTGTTCATAAACACAATACAGTAAAAAAATATGACCTATCTAAAGATATATATATATATATATATATATATATTTCTAACTTATATCACCGCCCATCTCCCCCCATTTCCAGAGGGGACTCTGGGTGGTGTTCATTCAAGAAGCAAAATTTGAAAACACAGAGTTAGGAAAGACAAGCAAAAGGTAGGTTAATTGTGGTGAAATTGGATAAATTAATTACTGTAAGCAATTTCAAATACAGATGTCACAACTGAACAATTCTGCAAATCAATCTTTCTTTTGACAGTTTGTATTTTATTTAAATGATAGTGGTTAAGCATCTCCATCACGTCCCGCAAGTGTGAATAAAAGACACATTCTCACAGGCATTGAGTACTAGTTGAGGGGCAGGATTGGATTAGTTTTATCAAAACCGAAATGCTTATGTTACTGCAGGGATTTTGAATTTGGTCCTTCTTTGGTATTTAACATTCCACTTTGAAATGCTGTGAGATGGGCAGTGATAAATTTGATAAATAAATAAATAAATAAATAAATATTCATTTTGGTTTTGAAAAGGATTGTAGCCAGTCCTTAGGGCAACAAAAGATCCAAAGGCCCAAGTCCTGCCGCCCCCCCCCCCCCCCCCGCAATGTTGCAGAATCCCTCAAGGTCATCCCACCCAAATTTGGCAGCTTTCCAACTTTTGCCAGCAGTATTTTTTAAAAAAAATAAATAAACAGAAAAAGCCTTAAGTAGAAATAACTAATCAATTTCACTTTTAAGTTCAACAATTCCTTTCAAAAGCTACGTTAGTTTCACTTCTTTTGGTGATATCACAATGACCCCACTACTTCCGTGCTCAGAAATCAAATCTCTCCCCTCCCCTCCCCTCCCCTCAGTACGGTCGCTGCCCAAAAAAAGGATGGTCATGCTGATATAGTCGGTTCCCTTACCCCTTTCCTAAGCGCGCAGTTGTAACATTGTTAAAATAAATATGAATTGTTAGTAATTGGATTTGTGATATTGTAAGCCGCCTAGAGTCCTCCGATAGGGAGGAGATAGGCGGGGTATAAATATGAATAATAAATAAATTAAATAAATAAATATAGGATGAAAAACCACCACCACAATAAATGTCTTGCAGGATCACCATTCAATTGCCCACATGAATAGGCAGGGTTGAGATATTGGATATTTTTTTGCACTTGCTTGGCAAGACAAATTAAACCTAAATAGCAGGATCAAACACTGTAATAAAAATGTAGATTGTCAATCAGCATTGGCAACCAAGGCCCTGACAACCACATGCCAAAAAATGCCCTTTATCTACAACACTGCTCTGGAGATTTTTCTTTATTTGACAATTAAAAATAAGGATTGTCTTATGCAATAGTATAGCTTATCAAGGCATGACAATAATCCCTGTGAAATTCTCCTGAAACACCTCCCTTGGGAATCAAGTAGGCTGATGGTCAGCTTTGAAAATACTGAGCCAAGACAAAATGGCTGCTTATTAGTCTCATGAACATAAATCTCAGTACAAGAAACCCTGCTTTGTTCATATCCATAAACTACCTGTTTTATACTGAAGGCTAAATATAATTTGCAAACTCAAAAAGCCACCATAACATGCTAAAATTCTAAACAGTTATATTACCTACAGGTGCAGTAGTAGGTTTTAACTATTCTTTAGACTGCAAAGAACATGTCAGTATATCACTAGAGGATGTGGATCCAGAATTTTCAGCACTTTGAGAGAGGTATATTTGGGAGTTTATTTATTTACAGGTGCACTGAACTTATCAGAGGTTTAATGAATTCATTTTGGTATTTAATTTTAGGTGATAAATTGTGCCACTGTAAATAAACAATTTGCCATCAAGATTTGGGGGGGCTTCAGGGGTCACTCAAAATATGTAACCCACAGCCACTATGTTGCCACTCCAGATCAAGAGATAAGCATTACAAAGTTTACCAGGACATATATAAAAGAGATTGCCCGTTTTGTCTGATATTTCAACATATTTTCCCATAATAGTTGTAAGGAATATCTGGTTAATCTAAGGACAGTATGGTTTGAAAACATTAGGGTAGTACATTTCTTCTTCCATAAGAGTTTCCTAGGCTCCCTATTCTACATCAGCAATTATACCTAGTACATGTTGCTCAATTCTTACTGTAAGGCTATTTGCTTACATACCTCCAAAAGTTCAGAAGGATTCATATCTCTCAGGGGCTCTACTGTGTGGTCCCTCCATGATGGAACTAGAAAGGGGAAAACAGTGTCATGATACTAATTTTGAAGAAGTATTTCAGTAAAGGAAGCTAACAATGTAGCCATCCAAATGTTTTGAGTTAAATTCAGCTTAGATATTCCACTAGTATTAATTAGCTTAACACTTTCCTTTTTTTCCTTTTCCACCACTCTGCATGCATACTTGAATTTTGTCCTCTTTAGCAGACATACAATTTTCCAGTATTGTTCATCTGATGGCTTGAGTTTAACTTGCTGTTAAACTTATTTTTAAAAACTTGCCCACATCCACACAAGTGCTCAAGGTAGGTTACATAATGCCTTTTAATTTTATTCTCAAACACCCTCTGACAAAGACAGGATTTGCTTCAGGTTTCCCAGTCAGCTTTGAAGTTCAGCAAGGCTTTCATTTCAGCAATGTTCAAATACTACAATCCAAAGTGAGCACTGTGGAATAATTATTCAATGGTAAGAAACCACTTGTTTTTATAACATTTTACAGACACCTTTAGAGCGAGCTTGGTGCAGTGGTTAAAGACACCAGGCTAGAAACCTGGAGACCGTGAGTTCTAGTCCCGCCTTAGGCACAAAGCCAGCTGAGTGACCTTGGGCCAGTAACTTTCTCTCAGCCCTAGGAAGGAGGCAATGGCAAACCACTTCTGAAAAACTTTGCCAAGAAAACTGCAGGGACTTGTCCAAGCAGTCTCCTAGAATCGGACACGACTGAACAGATTAAAAAAATAGAAACCTTGATAGATATATAGATGGTTTTTAGTATTTAACAAGCCTATAAAATCAGTAATTTATTTATTATCTTCCAGAGTGTCAACAATCCAGAACTGAGCTGCAAGGATCTTCCCTTTTATCAGAGAATAAATCCCTGATACAAATCAAAATTCTCTTATAGAACACTAGATGGGTTCCTACATCATACCATGCCACAATGTAGCTCATCTGATTTGGGCTTAGCAAATTATATAATCTAGACATTGTGGTTTATAAATCATGGTTTATGACAATGTGTTTTGGGAACCAGATAAGCCAATAACCAATCAAACCACTGTATTGCTTACTATTATTTGTTACTTTATTACACATATATATCTTAAATGTTTTTAAGTAGATATTCCAATTAAAAGTATCTAAGGAGGATTCATTTTAACCAAGTTTATAAAAGAAATCCATAAAAGCCCATTTACCTACACATCATAATGTAATTCATCAGTGTCCTAAATTTACAAGCTAAAATGAGTCTCTTTCAGACTATAAATTGTTTCTTATATTGCAATTGCCTATTTTATCATCATCTGCTGGCTGTAAACCAGCACCATATTTTCTACCATCACACTTGCAAAGTTACCTGGAACATTTTCTGAAAATTGCCAAGCTAACTTTTTGCAGAGATTAACAATCTAAAGCAGTGCTTTCCAAACTGCTGCTGTTGGTGACACACCAACGGCGGCGGCGGCGCACATGACGGTGGCGGCGTGGGGGTGCGTGTGACGGCGGCGTGCACGGCGGCGGCCTCACTAAAACACGGAAGCGCTGATGGTGCGCTGCCGCCGCCGTGCACACCACCACCACGCGGCCGTGCACGCCCCCGCCGCCGCTTCCGGGTTGTTTTGCGACACACTAAAGTGTCGCGACACAGTTTGGAAAGCTATGATCTAAAGGTTATCTCTGGTGACCGTTTATCCAAGACATTCACAGAGGCCTCACAAACTAGGTCTCAATAGCAAACTATCACCAAATCTTCTGAGTTTAAATCAGCTCTAGCTCCACCTGAAGAATTGTCTAACTATCACAGGATCCTGCAAGAGACATTGGGCTCAATACTTTTAAAAAAAGAGAAAGGGATTCATGAATGCTTATTATCCTTGAGAATTACAAGTGAAAACATTCAGGGTATTTGAAGCACATGACCAGGTGGCTATTTTCATTGTGCCTGACATCTGAACTGCCCCAAAGTAACAAATTGGCTGCAGATGGAAGTAAGCTGCTGGACTTAATGAACCTTTAAACAAATATAGCAAGGCAATTATTAAGATACAAGCACTTATTGTTAGCAAAAACAGTCAAAGAGACAAGGGCAAAGCCAAAGAAAGACACAAAGAGAGATCAGGCCCTCAATTTGTTGTTGTTGTTCTACTATACAATTACAACCTGGCATTAAGAAAAAGCTAACTTAGAAGAGGAAGAGGTGTCCGCAATCTGGTGCGAGAGGAAAAAAATCTCTTTCCCAACCTTCAAAAGGAAATTGCTTTGCAGCTTCTCCAACAAATGTATTTTCTTTGCCATTTTGTGAGACACTGTAAAAAGAATTGCAAAATAGCTCATTTATGTTCAGGTTCAAACTGGTGAAATATGGGATGACATCAAACAAAAGTCCTAGACACTTGTAAGTAATCAATTTTATTGGGGAAGATTGGGAATTTCACAGCTGAAATTGGAGAGGCACAGAAAGAACATTACTCCAATAGGAACAATGGCAAATGAGGATATTCAGCGGGAGAGTGTTTCTCCTAACTGGAAGGACACTGCTTTAACAGCAGTACCCAAAGGGAAAAAAGAATACTATGCCTGATAAGCCAGCTTGTAAAAAAAAAATGATAACTTGATGAAAAAGAAATGTTTTCCTTGAATTATATCTTCATGGGGGGTTTGTGAAGAAAATCAAGCTAACAGCAGAACAAACTGTTACTATCAAAAGCATAGTGAATAACAAATTCTCATTTAATCACTGCATTCACATATTGAACCTTAAACTAACCAGAATATTTTAGCCTAACATGTTCTGTGAATCTAGCCTATCATTTATGATTCAGTGTGTTGTTTACTTAAGTAAACAATGGTAAGGTTATTTTATGGGTAAGTATGTTGTGTGACCCATGCAAAGTAACCTCATTCCGCGACCACCAGCCATTGAAGTATGTAAGAACAGTGATACCTGGTTGTTCTATGGAGAAAAGCAATCTATGTATGAAACATTTTGTCACACATCTTCTTCCTAGTTCCTTCAAGGCACATAGAGAAGCTATATGCTTAAGAACTGATTGAAGAAAGCCTGCTGTTAGTCGTATTTGTTTTAAATAATTCTGCCCCCACACTTAATCTCAAGATATAGAGTTGTTATCCATGGAAGGAATCAACTACTTCCTGAGAAGGCTACAAAGAAGGAAATTAAAACAAGCAGTTGCTGCACAAACATATACAATGGCTATCCTCTGTCTGACTGAAACTGCATAATGCCCCTCCTCTGAAACAAGGACATGTATATTAAGATGCTCTTCTGTAAATACTTCATTCCCTGTCCCAAATTTAGCTCTCATGGATAAAGATATGAAAGTATGCTTGCAATGGTTTAAAGTCTCAGACATTATGCTCTAAGATGTTTTCAACTGCCTACACTATAAAGATAAACCAACTACTATCATAGCTTCTCTTTAGGACACCTGAAAACTGTAGTTTGATAAAAAATATAGTGATTTCAAATGATTCGATACTTTGAGAAGACTTGATCAATAAACAATACTCTTTTCTTTTGAACCTTCATCTTTCCAAAATTTCAGATTATGATCCTGTCACCTACAATCCTTTCCTTGCTATGTAAAGTCAAGGCTCAATTCAATAAATTATGTAAGTATTACTTTTTATCATACATTTTATATAAGAAATTTGGAATGCCAAATTTATGTTATCTAGATGAAAACTTATTTTATTAATGCAAAGTCTAATTACTCATAAAAACATACTATCGCTCAAAACTTATCAGTTTGTCTTCTATTACCAGCATCAATTTATTATACACACACACACCTCCACGTTTTATGAAATATTTTAGTAATTTTTTAACCTATGCAATCTGAATCAAAAATAAGAACATGTACACGTTAATTTACATAACTGAATCTGATCTTGTTTGCATATCACAGTAGGCCTGAATTTCTGCAAATATTGGCTTACTGTGAATCAGACAACATAACCATAAACACTGCTCAATCTGCTTCCAGGAACAGATACGCAAACTGTCAAATCTCTTTCCATGGCTAAATTATGACGACACCTTACCTAGGATCTATAGCTTGCGCTCTTATCTGTCTAGTACTGGAAATCAAGCTTTGTTCATGTTTCTGATCCTTGGCTTGTTTGTAAGAGGCAAGACAAGGATCCTGGTTTAGAGAACAATCTGATTAAAGACTTTTTCATTTATCCATTCCCACTTATGGAAGGGGTCAATTGGCAGCAATTGAATAGTGTGTGGCAGCACATTAACTCATTGACAATAAAACAGAATTCTTCCATATCTTCCATACTTTGTTTCAATGTAAAGTACAACTGGAACTTCACCATGCCTTTTCTTAACAAAGCTACGCTATATGTATAATCTTGACTTCAGAAAAATGACCTTTACACCATATCTTAGCATACATCAGAACTTTGGCAATTCATTGTCTTTATCCTGTTTTAAAATAATCTGATCAGACTATCTTAATCAGGCTTCTGTTTGATAATCCATCTCTTCTAATCCACAGCAGGGCCAATTTTTATACCCAATCTGTAACGTGAAGCCCATTTTAATCATACTTATTTTCTGCCTCTTCCTCCATTTCTACTTTTCCTTCTGCTCCACTTTCCACCTTTTTCTTCATTTAAAGGTAGAATAGCTGCTGATTCAACATATACCTCAGTTCAGAGTGCAACTCTAGTTTGGATATTGATTCAGGCACGTGGATTTCAAAACTTAACTGTATCTTGTCCCACAGGGTGACAATGCTACAGCAGCACCCTCGTAAACTTAGGATAACCAATTGCCACAAAAGCTTAATTCTAGTCACTGAACAGCATGTCAGAGCAACTTTGAGATGCAGCCAAAATAGCTTATAACCCAGGAGTTGCCTAGGAAGGGAACGAAGGCAGAGAGAGACCTAACTTATTACCTTGGAAAGCACCAGCAATATGAGACTTCTCAATCACACAAACAAGTGCACTTCTCTTCAATCACTTTAGCTAATTTTCAACTGACAGTTATCTGATATATTTCCTTTCATTTGTACAACCAACCCCTCCCCCCATCATGAAATATCATGAAAGGGAGCAGATGGTGACAGAAAGGGATGTTTATTGCACATATTGTGAGCACATTGAGCCATAAATGTCACTGTTATTCATAAATATCACCACAGGTCACTTAACAGGGTGGTTGATCTTCATACACTGCTCACACGCAGTCTAGAGCAGGGAGGGTTTCAAAGGCTTCGATATTCCAGACCCAGTCAATCACCTGCATCAGCATCACTCAGAAATGGAATGTTGCTCTCTAGCTGTCTTCAAGTGTTCAAAAGACTCTTAAGGAGACCCCCAATGAATGAGTTCCATGCCCCCTCCAACCCAACATCAGGCCAATCACCACAAAGGCACAAGCAAGCCTCTTACTTGCTACAGTCTCCTCCTTCTTGGGAGAAGGCTCTCGCAACGGGGAAGGGGGTGGCTGGTGCCACCGACACAAGTACATTTCAGTGGTGGAAAGATACGGCAAATCTTCTATTTCACTGCAGGAGCCCTTGTCCTTTGAATGGCACCCAGGTCCTTTCAATGGAGTTGAAGACTTCAATTGTGTGTCCACCAACAAACGAGTTTTCTCTGGAGTCTCCTGACTTCGCAGTTCGCGTCTGCTTATCGATTCAGTTAAAGAACTACTGGGTTCCTCCTTTAATGGAGAAGCCTTTGGCGTTTTACATTTGACTTTTGAGAATTCAGCTACCAGCTTCTTCACTGGAGTTTTCCTCTCGGCACTTCCAAATGCGGATTTTCTGCAAAAGGACAGGGAAAGGAGCTAATAGCAGCAAATAGAAAAAAGGCTGTAAAGGACCTATCAGCTCTTATCATCAAGCTATTTAGAAATTAGAAATCAAATTAAAATTAAATTCCTCAGATCTCAGATTTAAAGGGAATTCACACATGGATTTAAGAAGAGCTTTTTTGAAGTCACAAGATTTAGTTCAGCACAACTATCACGATCTCAGAACTCAGAATCATGACAAATCACCAAAAGTACTATCCTATAGCTCCTGACCAGCTAGAGATAGACTTTATCACATTCAGTATTTAATAAAAACCTTAGTTTGAATGAAGTGTTTATCTCAAAACCAGCAATCAATAGATTGTGAATCAGCAGCAGCTCAAGTCATGAGCTCTCTATCTGAAATCTCACCTCATCATCCCTCCATCTATAAATGTGGGGGAGATGTAATAGCATTAATATTCCTTTACAGTAATGTTGTAGGGATTAATGAAAGTGTACATAAAGCATTTTCAATACTAAAAAGTAGAGGAATAATTAACATTTTGTGATCACTGATCTATCTCCAAAATTCTTCTGTGGAAGATTTTTTACCATCAAAGCATGTTAAAAATCAAAAGGCAACGTATGAAGTGATTATGGACATGGTGGTAATAAGGATGGACTGTAAGGATAGAAAGGTATGTAGAAATACAGTAAATGGTATTGATATAAACTAATTATAGCTATGCTTCCTTTTCTTTTTCCTATCTCTTGTCTTTAATTACTTTGGTCTACTACTTCATATTTCCTTTCTGCACTCTGCATAAAGTTGCTTACCCTAAAAGGGAATAGTAAGATGGGTATATAAGACACACTGTGTCCTCTTTTTTCCTTGGCAAAAGGGAGGAACAAAGACATATCAAATTAACATAAGCTTAGGTACCATGTTGCTCATGCAGATGATCGCTCAAAGTAATATTTCCTGCAAGTAATTCTACTTAGGAGACAACTATAATTGAGGGTGCCCCATTTGATTCATGATCTGGCTCTGAAGTGAGATTCATGTCCCCCATTGACTAGCAGGAGAAAACAGAAATGGCTATAACTTTTTAAAAAGTATTAACAATATACAATTAAAGTTACAGGTAAGAAGTAAAAATATTCCAGCATACAGCTAGAATTGAAGAATAATTTTCAGGGCTCACTGATAGAAACCGTGGCAGAATAGGTTTAAAAACATACAACTGCAGCTTTCTAGCTTTACCGTTTGTGACCCTTCCCATTCCTTCCATATGGGAAATGTTTCAAAGGCAGCGGCTGGGAGGTCTCCAAGAGCTCTTGCGGTGGGCACTCTATAGGCAGCTTCTCTGGTACTTCAGGATCAACCTTCTCCTCTGTTTCATACCCTTGAAATATCTTGTGTTTCTCACGCTCGTTGTCCTTCTTCACCAGTTGCATCCTCCTTTCCATACGCTCAATTCGAGCAAGGAGCTAAGAACACAATATTGCAATTTGGTATTAAAGGGGCATTTCATTAACTAAATACGATGTTCCTAGTTACTAAAACTTACTCTAATTTGACATTAGATGGAAACAAGGTGCAAGTTCTACACAAGTTGCACTATTTTCATATTGCTAAGTCTGCAGGGCTTACCAGTATACTGTATGATGGTTTGTTTAAAATAATTCTTCACAAGACTGGCACCATTTGGATGTACTGTAAGGAAAAAGATTCTTTTCCAAAATACATTATCACCCATTTTCAGCTAAATGACCAGCAACAGTAATCCTTCCTACAATGAATATACACACTATGTTTAAACTGTTGTATGCCAGTGTTATTGGACTAGCCAGTGATGCATCTCTTTGCCAGAAGAGAGCTTTTGTTTCAAAAAAAGAAGTCTACTTTCTTTTTATGAGGAAGCACCATGGTAGTTACTTCTAGTACAGGGCTTTCCAAAGTTTTTCCCGCGGCGACACACCAACCGGCGTTGGTGTGTCGCCGCGGGAAAACCCGGAAGTGCGGCAGCGCGCAAAAACCCGGAAGCGCTGCTGCGCTTTCGGGTTTTGCGCGCTGCAGTTGGTGTGTCGCCGCGGGAAAACCCGGAAGCGCTGATGATGATCAGCGCTTCCGGGTTGTGTGGCGACACACCAGACTCTGTGTGGCGACACACTTTTGTGTCGCGACACACAGTTTGGAAAGCTCTGTTCTAGTACATGTAAACCACCAGAAAGAGTAATTTTTTAGAACTGTCAGTGCTATGGATTCAAAGGCAAAAACGTGCACTGGAGCATGCAAGGGCATGCATATAGCACTTATTCGCAACTAGTTGAACCAAACTCAACTTTTCTTGGGACTGCATGACAGCTTCAAAGGGCAGCTGTGCAATCCAGGAAAATATTTACTTTAAAGCTTTAAAAAGTTGCAGCTGTCTGCATATTTGCCCCTGTGTAGTCTAAAGCACCTTTTTGCATTTGAAACTAAAGTGCCCCACAGCTTTAATAATGAATTTCCAAATCAGTGGACGCAATTACTTATATAAGAATGAGGTTAAATTTCTACTATAATTAAAAATTTAGAGGAGCAACCGTTACAGCTATACCTTATGTTATTTCCCTTTGTTAATGTTAGACCTATGTATGTTCCATTTTGAATTATATGCACATAATAGTGTCCATTTAACATTTCAAATTAGGGTATTTTTACTCACAGATTATTAAATGTATTATAGATTCTTCAAGAATCACATTACCTTATTAAAAACACAACGGATGGTTAATGTTTACTACTACTTCCTAGCTCACATTCATCAGATAGTACTGGAAACAGACTCTATCCCCATGGTTCTCAAAGCATATACTCAGAATCAATACCAAAGCTTTAAAAGCAACACACATATGACTACAAGCTCTCTATCTAATAAGGGTATCTTAATTTTGAAGCAGCACCATAGAAATCAAATATAGATTCATTTATGACAGCTTTATTGGCTGAAAACGCAGCTTAGCTGTGAATGCCACATGAAGATTTGTCAAGTTGTCCCCTATATCTAAGCTAATTTGTAAAGCAGGAGCTATCAGTGGTCTATTTCATAAGACTATCAGAATTTTCCTTCTCTTAGGCACACACTACCAAAACTTCTCTTTGCCTCTGTTTCCTTTATGCAGATTGCTATATGGTTATATTATCTAAAGTACCTGGCACATTGCATGCAGCCACTAAATAAAATTTTGAGAGTCCTCCTTTAGGCTCAGAAGCTGGCTAGGTAACTTTGGGACAGTCACTCTCTCTTAGCCCAACCCACCTCACAGAGCTGTTGTGGGGAAAACAGGAGGATGGAGCATGATGTATGCCATCTTCAACTCCTGTTACGAAAGGCAGGATATAAATCTAATACAAATAAATAATTGCAAAGTATTTGGATTGGAATGTTAAAATAGGATTTTTAAAAATTATCAGGTGAACACCAATAACTAAACAGGAATGCAAGTGAAATTATGCTATATCTAGAGCCTCTCAACTATATGATAAACCAAGAAAAGTAATTATTTATCACATTTATTCACCGCCCATCTCGTGTAACTACGAGATATTTTATATTTTATTTTTTAGATATTTATTTTTTATTTATTTTATATTTCATGTCATATTGTATTTATATTGTATTTTAATCTTATTTTTATTGTAAGCCCCCCAGAGTCCCCCGTTGGGGGAGATGGGCAGTCATATAAATTTAAATAATAAATAAATAAATAAATATTTTAAGTGCTTTGCACCATACTCATTTCCTTTTTTTAATTAAAAGAATGTAAAAATAAATCAGATGGGCCAAGGAGCCTGCCAGATTCTAAGGGAGATATTGCTAGGCACACAAGGCCCCACAGGTGTCACTTAAAGACTACATTTTGTTCCAAATTCTTTACCCCTTCCCCATTTCAGCCACTGCTATAGCAGTAAGACTGATTTAAAGTATTGCAAAAAGTTCCTGATGGTGTGAAATCATTCCACTTCCTCAGCTTTCAAGTGGAGTGATGGTTTGATAGCCAGGCAGCTTCATACAGCTACAAAGGCTCATTTCCCCTCCCCCCCCCCAAATGACCAGACAAATGCAAGCAATATGTACAGAAAATATGGTTGGGGTGTGAGAAGCAGCAGCAGTTCTTTTCTGTGGGGAGTGGAGGTGAAGGAACAGTGATGTCCAGGGGGTAGTGAGTCAAAAAAGTCCAGATGGTGGCCATGGTAGTGCAATCAAGGCCCCAGCCCTTTACTTATTTATTGAATTACCCAGATGGTAATTCTTAGAACAGTACAATTTAAAACCAATTTCAACAAAGCTTCTATTTTAAACATTACTATTGTACACAACATGTAAGTGAGGCTGGTGATATGAAAGAAGATATTCCAGTATTTGTACAACTGAAACTGAAATGAGGCACCTCCCCATAGGAAGAAGGGGTGGAACACAGAACAAGAAAGAGAATCACTGCAGATACCTTATAAATCTGCAATTAGTTAATACAGCAACAACCAAGCCAGGTATCTACCTAACTCCCAAACTTTCATTTATCTGTTCTGTATATATTCTAGCTCCTCCTGGTGTGCATGTTTATGGTCTGCTCTCTTTTTTTAAGCCTGTGCAAGAGCATGCGAACTACTCAGTCTGCTATCATAACATCCTTGACTGCAAAATGGCAGCTGACACCTTCATACTGGTTAACTTTGCAAAGGCGTGATGGGAGATTTTTTTTTCACTGTAATGTTGGAACAGTTTTCTGCTACAAACAGTAAAATATTAAATACATATGCTGTTACTTCCTGAAACCAGATGCTAATGCTACTACCCTACCCCACATAACACTTTGCACATAGACCCTGAAGATTATGACTAAAGGAGGGGAGAGAGAAGTACTTCTTTCTTTAGTAATAATGGGTGCAGCAGCTGCAGGAACTGGGAAGAGGGGGCTATTTTTAGGCTGCAGACGTGTCATGCATACAGGCCAGGATTAAAATCCTTTCTGGCAATTTAGGTTGGAGGGGGAATGGTTAAAATGATAAACCATCACACAACTAGGACCACAGCTAAGAAATTTACATTATACACTGTTTGCTTCAGATAGTACTGTCTCAAAAACAGCAAAATAAATAAACCAACCTTCATTTGCAGCTGATCCACATTATCTCTCCCCCTTTTTCAGCCCATACCCCATTTACCTCTTATGGTAACAGGGTAAGAAAGTAATAGATCACTTTCTTATCCATCCCCATGCTTGCAGTAGGCATCTCTTTTGTACTGAGAGGCAAAATTCTCAATTAACATCAGCTCTCATGCTGCAAGTTCATAGGCTCTGAACAGCTGAGTTTTGCATTATTTACTAAGATGAGGGGAAGGCAAAATAGGGTACGTAGGGTCCAGGCAAAGGTAGAGAGGAATACCTTACTGGAGTGGCACATACTTTTTTTCCCTGCAATATTCATAATTAAAAAGTAGATTGGTGCTTCTGGAAAATGGGAGAGGAAGGAAATCACACAGAGAAGAAAGGGGATGGAAGATAGGCACTAAACCTACACCTGTAATATTCCTTTAAAATGTACCAGTTAAAAGGCCCTCCCTCTCCCCTCTTGGCGTCCACATGGCATAAGCTGCAGCTGATTGTTTTGCTGCCCCAAACCAGGCCCCTTTAAATTAACTCATTTTGTGCCATATACTTCCCCAAAGCACATGCCTGTTGCTTTAAGTTAACCCTGGTGTTGCCAATGCCTTCCTGCCCTGGGGCCATAAACCCTTCCTCCTCCTAGATAGCTGCAATCCCTCCCCAAACATTACATATCTGGGCTGTACTAGTGTCCTTAACCCCACCTATCAGGTAGCCAAATCACCCAACATGCTTCTTGGCTTAACCCCTAGGCTATTAACCCTACAGTTGCTTAACTTGAGGCATACCAATATTACAGGCCATATTTTAGTCCAATTAACTATCAAGCTGTAACACTTTAGTTACACCTTGTATTGCTGGGTTTGTTGTACTTTAGTTTACTACAGTTATACAGAAAGTAGGACTCCATTTTTGAATTTTATGAAACTCTCATTTCCTCGCCACAGTTAATCTCTCTCATACTGTTTCTATATTTGATTTCCATTTCAGAAGCCAATCGCCAATTACACTAAACTCTTTACCCACTCTTCTACTCATGCACCCTATTTCGATTGGTGGGGGATCTCTCTGTTGGATTCTTAATCTTTCTTGCTTAACTCTCCCTGTATCTAGAGCAAGTCATTTCCAGAACTAGGTGCTGAAGTCATATACTGTACGCTCATCCCTTTACGGATTATCAGTGCCAGTTCGCCCTATCCACTCTCACTAAGCATGTGCATCCCCTTCATTAGACGCCATGATTTACATTAACCCCTCCCCGTTAACACCAGGATCCCGAAGTTAACCCTTCGAAAATCAGTGCACACCCAGTATTTTAACTATTAACCCTTGGATCACCACATTTTCCCTGAACATTACTCAGCCCAACTTGAACGTTAACCACTTCTACCCCACATTTCCCAACACCCAACTCACTGTGTCCCTCTCGGCTTTGAGTTCTTCGATCTCCTTTTCCTTGGCCTGCAACTGTTGCTGCTGCTGCTCGATAAGGTCCAACTGGAGCAGCAGGATCTGCTTGAGGCAGGCCGCCTGGCTGGAGTTGCCCCCGCCGGCCCCCATGGGGCTCCTCCGAAGGCTGCTCCCGCCGCCGCTACCGGTGCTGCTGCTACTACTAGCACTTTTCCACTTGCCGCTGGGTTCCGATGAAGCCGGAGAACCCCCCGCTGCCACTGCTGGGGGTGGAGGCGGCTGCCCGGGTTCAGCCGTAGCGGAAGCCGACGACGGTAGCGGCGGAGGAGGCGGCGGCGAGAGAGACGCTGGAGTTCCTCCAGGCCCGGCGTGGGAGCCGCCGCGCTTGCCGTCTTTGGCGGCAGTAGCAGCGGTGTGTCCGGGCAGCACCGCCTGGTACTTGGAGGGGCGGGAGCTGCCGGCGGCATCGCCCACGCCCGCTTGCCGAGTACTGCCTGCCGGGCACGGCGAGGGCACTAGGCCGCCCCAACAGCAGCCGCCGCCACCTTCCTGTTGCTGTTGTCCGGGAGCCGCGGCCGCCGCAGCCGCCGGAACGATAGCCCGGCCCTTGGGGCCCGCTGCCGCCACGGGGGCCGGCACGGGGATCTGGTTCTGCGGGGGAGGCGGAGGCTGGCGGAGATGCGGCGGCGGCTCCTCCTCTTCCTTCGGGCCAGGCTCCAGCAAGCCCGGCCCCGTCGTTGTCGTTGCCGCGGTTGCTTTGTAGACGGTCGATCTCATGGCGATGCAGCACCTTCAGGCTCCAGATTCTGCCGCGACGTCTCCTCCGCCTCCCCCTTCTCCTCTCCGCTGCCGGTCCGAATTCCCCACCTGGACCCCTCGGGGGGCGCCGCCGTCGTCGCCACCCGCCCCACCAAGACCCATCGCCTCCCTTTCTTCCTACACCACCTTCCCCCGGCCGGTCCTCCCGACTCACCAACCTTCACTGCTCCCTGCCGCTAGTGCAAGAACCATCTCTTTGCTTTTTTTGCTCCTTTTTCCAGACTACAGGAGTGCCAGCCCTGCTGATGCAGGAAAAGCGAAGCGGGGGCCTCGCTGGCTCTCCAGAATGGAGGGGCCGCTTCCTAATAAATGCGGCTGATCCGCTTAGATCAGTCTTAGATTCTTCTGCAAGGAATGGGAGGGAGGGGTGCGTTTGCTTCACCCTTTTCCCCCTAAGGTTCTCCTGGAAGGAGGAACGTGAAAGGTGGCTTTTGGTTTCTTTCCTTCTAACGGACACAGCGGTGCCCAGTGGGTATTGGGGGGGGCACAAATCGGGGAAGGGGATTACGTCTTTCCTCGCCCTCCCAGCAAGAATGGTAGAGAGGAAGCGTGTGGGCTGACCAACCCAGCTCCCAAATCGACCTCCCCAAATGAGGAACAGCGAGCAAGCAATCCTCCCTATCTAGTGGATCCCTCTCTCTGGGAAGCAGCCTCCCCCAAGAACGTGGGAAAGGTTACCGGCTTTCCCCCTTCGCCACAGTCTACAGGAGGAGCCGGATAGAACACACGATGTTGTGTCTTGTACGCTGGAAATGGGAAGCTAACGGGTTCCCTCCCGAGTATCTCGCTCGCCTAGCAGCTTTTCCCTGATCCTTTCTGGGAATAAGGTGGCCCCATATTCAGAGAGAGAGGGCAGTTGAAATTAAGGGGTTCCTTCCACCTACTCATTAATAAAATGAGTAGGGTGGAGAAAGTATTATGGGAAGGGCTACTTTTACAGGCAAGATTGGAACTATCCTCAGTATTAGTGGGGGGGAAATATAGGCGGGCTCCTTCTGCAAGGCGCAGGGGCGTAAGAAAAGCTCCCCTCCTCGAAGGCTAAATATTTAGAGGGGCTGGATGGGAGATGCGCGGCCTCAAGCGTCCACGGGAGGCGCAGGAATTTCCAGGCGTTTCTCCCTTTCCTTCTCCTCCCCTAAACCTTAATCCGGAATTTTGTCACACTCTGACAACACGGCGGAGCGGGGAAGGGGGAATTCGGTGCAAAAATCCGGGGCTCCCGTTCTGCTCAATCGGTTACCTTTAAACGGCCGCCATGGCCCGGGCCGCCTCCCCGCACTGCGCATGCGCCAACCGCCATTGAGGGATGGAAGAGAGGCACCCTGGAGGGGGAGGGGCAACGCTCTGACTAGGCGGGGAGGAGGGGAAGATAAAAGCGGGGAGGAGTAACGCAAGAGCGGCGGGAGTGAGATAAAACGGAAGGCTGAGGAGCTTCCCGCCTCTGCTAGCGTGTACTAATGTATTAGCGATGCGTAATGCAGAGACAGCCTCCTACAACGTATGACGTACTCTTAAAACATTAAATGCTTCCTCAGTACCGAGAGCACCTCCAAAATCAGAGAGATCACCTTGGGGATGGGAAAAAAGTATTATTCATTTATATTAATACACTTTGAATTTCAACATACATAGCCCAACAGCTGTGGCTCCAGAAGTGGATGCTCTCAGTGAACCATCTTAAAATCCTTGCGGTTCTGTTCTGAGCAAGGTCCATAACTTGGTGGTTCAAAGTTACAAGGGAACTGCATAGTCTTCTCCAATCTGTGCTCTCCAGCTGTGAACTTGCATAGTGCCCCAACTCATATCTGGGAAAGTCCTGGATTGGGAAAGGCTGAAGAATGCAACTGCAACTTCACAATTGAACAACCTCTTCCAGAGGGCTCTCCATCAAGGACTGCTTTGAAAGGCTTCTTGTGATAATCTGAGATTTCTAATATAAAGAGCTTTTATCAACCTCCATTGACCAAAGCTAGGATGGGCAGAGGAGATCAAGAATGATGGTCCCATCTGGTAACAAGCAGGCATGTAGGAGACTGCATCTTAAAAAGCAAAAGGAGAAAATGGTAACCAGCATGAATTAACAAATGTAAAGATAGAAAGGAAAAATAGATATATCGTATTGTAAGGCACCAAAACTTACCACGCGCCTTAAGAGTAAGCCAAGTACACAATGGAGACTTTGTAAAAGGAACAGCAGCAAGTTTAATTGGTACCAAGCAAGGTTGCCGGGTGGCAGCCAGACAGCTGTCACGTGCAAGTGACCTCTGAATGAAACCACCACTCCGAGCATAAGGGTGCACAAACTTTTATACAGGGAATACAATCAGGAAGTGAGGATGAGGATGGTATGCCTATATGTGGATGAGGTGTCCTCTGACCATTCCCTGGGATTGGCTAGTTCTTGGGGATCAGGGTCCCTCCCAGAGCTGAAGGATTCTGGGATTCACCAGGTCAAGGGGTGACGTGGGTCATCAACATAGTTACAAAGGATGGAACTTGTGAACATTCACACCAATTGTTCTATTATTATTATTTATTATTATTTTATTAAATTTATATTACCGCCCATCTCCCCCAACGGGGACCCTGGGCGGTGCACAGCAAAATAGTGAATTAAAAATATATGAAATTACATAAATACAAAATATAAATTCCAAGAAAAATATTAAAATAGGTCACTGGGAGGCTTCAAGGGGCCAGCCATCCCCAAGAGGAACTGTTGACGTTTCCCTCCCAGGCAAGACGGCAGAACCAGGTCTTTAAGCCTTTCCGGAAGGCTGGGAGCGAGGACATCAGCCTCAGCTCCGGGGGTAAGATATTCCAAAGGGCGGGCACCACTGCAGAGAAGGCCCGCTTCCTGGACCCCGCTAGGTGAAACTCTTTAAGCGATGGGGTCCGTAGCAAGCCCTCTCTAGCTGAACGGGTGGGACGGGTCGATGTTCTGGGGATGAGACGGTCCCTCAAGTAACCTGGTCCTATGCTATGTAGGGCTTTAAAGGTGATAACCAACACCTTGAATTGTACCCGGAAGCAAACTGGCACCCAATGCAGCTCGCGTAAGAACGGTGTCACATGGGCCGATCTTCTGGCCCCAATAATTGTCCTCGCAGCCGCATTCTGGACCAGCTGAAGCTTCCGGATACTCCTCAAGGGTAGCCCCATGTAGAGCGCATTACAATAGTCTATGTGGGAGATGACGAGGGCATGAGTGACTGTTCGGAGGGCATCTCGGTCCAGGAAAGGACTGGCGTAACTGGTGCACAATCCGGAGTTGTGCAAAGGCCCTCCTGGCCACGACTGCCACCTGCTCTTCCAGCAGGAGTCGTGAGTCCAGGAGAACCCCCAGATTCCGCACAGGCTCCGAATGGGGTAGTGCGACCCCATCTAGAGCCAAAGATGACAGCTTCCTAGGACCCGAGCGGCCATCAATCCACAGCCACTCCGTCTTACTAGGGTTCAGTCGAAGCCTGTTGTTCCCCATCCAGGCCCCCACAACCTCACTGAGACAGGGTGGCAACTGCATCACTTACTTCACCCGGGATGGAAATATACAGCTGTGTATCATCAGCATATAGATGGTATTTCATCCCGTGGTGATGGATGATCTCACCCAGCGGCTTCATATAGATGTTAAACAGGAGAGGGGAGAGCACCGAACCCTGTGGCACCCCACACAGGAGGGGCCATGGGTCAGATCTCTCCTCCCCTATCATCACTGATTGGGAACGGCCCTGGAGGAAGGAGGCGAACCACTGCAACACCACACCGCCCACCCCCAACTCCCTGAGCCGTCCCAAAAGGATACCATGGTCGATGGTATCAAAAGCCGCTGAGAGATCTAAAAGGATAAGGATGGATGCACTACCACCATCCCGTCCTTGCCAGAGATCATCCATAAGCGCGACCAATGCAGTCTCCGTCCCATATCCCGGCCTGAAACCTGACTGAAAGGGGTCTAGATAATCTGTTTCATCCAGAATCCTCTGGAGTTGCGACGCCACCACTTTCTCCACCACCTTCCCTAAAAAGGGAAGGTGGGAGACTGGACGAAAATTGTCCAGAACAGTAGGGTCCAGGGATGGCTTCTTGAGGAGGGGGTGCACCAGGGCCTCCTTAAAGGCTGCTGGGAACACCCCCTCCTCCAGAGATGCATTGATCATCGCCTGGACCCAACCATAAGTCACCTCCCGAGCCGATTTTACTAGCCAGGAGGGACATGGGTCTAGATAACACGTGGTGGCCTTCACAATCCAGAGGACTCTGTCCACTTCCTCAGGTCCAACAGGATCGAACTGTTCCCAGATAACAGAGTAAGTACGTGTCTCCGTAATCTCCCCAGACCGTGTATCACGCATAGAGTCCAACTTAGAATGAATCTGAGCGATTTTCTCTTGCAGATGCTCAGAAAACTCCTCCGATCGACCCTGTAAATAGGTCACTGGTTTAGATTGACCTAACAAAGATCTCGTTATCTTAAACAGGGTCGTCGGTTGGCATTCTGCAGAGGCAATAAGAGCGGAGAAATATACACGTTTCGCCGCTCTTACCGCCACAAGGTAGGCCTTAACAGCGGCTCTAGCTTGTGTCCGATCAGGTTCAGTCCTTGTCTTCCTCCAGCGGCGCTCCAGACGTCTCTTAACCCTCTTCAAAACCCTCAACTCCTCCGTAAACCACGGGGAGTGACGGGTCGAATGAGGGAAGAGAGGTTGCATAGGCGCGATCCTATCCAGGGCCCCGGCGGCCTCTTTATTCCAGGCTGCCGCCAGGGCCTCTGCTGGACCGTGCAACAGATCCTCGGGTATACTCCCCAGCTCCCTCTGAAACCTCATAGGGTCCATCAGTCGCTGGGGGCGGACCAATCGAATGGGTCCTGCCTCCCTGCGGAGTGGGGCGGTGCACGAGAGTCTCAGAGTCACCAGGGCGTGGTCTGACCATGACAACGGGGACAGGTCTAACTCTCCCCTCAGATCACTTTGCCATTGCTCAGACAAGAATACCAAGTCCGGAGTGAGGCCACTGTCTCTAGTCGGGTCCCTAATTATCTGAGACAGGCCCATGGCTGCCATGGTAGCCATGAACTCCCGGGCCGCTTCCGAGGCCCGTCCCAGGGACGGCAGATTAAAGTCCCCCAAAACCATAAGTTTGGGGAACTCCACTGCTAGCCCGGAGACGGCCTCCAGCAGCTCAGGCAGGGAGGTTGCTACGCAGCAGGGAGGCTGGTACAGCAGCAACACTCCCAACTGTTCTTGGGAACCCAACTTAAAAAACAGGGTCTCACAGCCGGCCACTTGTGGAGCAATGCCCCTGTGAGCCATTAGCGACTCTCGGATGACAACCGCCACCCCACCTCCCCTGCCCCGGTGTCTCGGCTGGTGCCACACCTGAAACCCGGCTGGGGACATTTCCGAGAGGGCAACCCCTCCCTCAGGGCCCAGCCAGGACTTGGTGATACAAGCCAGGTCTGCCCCCTCCTCTGCAATCAAATCGCATATGAGAGGGGCCTTGTTGTTCACCGACCTGGCATTGAGAAGCAGCAGCCGGAGACCAGGGCCCTCAAGGATCTGTCGTCCAGGGCCTGGGAATGAACTTGGAGGGCCGGAACACACCACCGGTAACAAACACCGGGGGCGTCTTCCCCGATGATGGCCTGCCCTCCAGTTCCCGTTATAACATCCCCGACCCGTCACCACTTTTATCAGTTGGCCCGCCCTACAGCCCCCCGAGCTTCCTAGGTCAGTAGCCTCCACTCCCAAACCCCCGGAAGTCCTGGGTCTCAACATAGGTCCCTTGCACCATACACTCATCCTCTCAAGCACATTCAATCCTAGGCAGTGGAGGGACCCCCCAGTGCACCAGCTCACGCCCTCGGCACTGTTGGGATCCCAACACTCCCCAACAAACACTACTAACACTTTTACTATGCACCCCCCTCAACTCCTCTCACTAGTGGAGGAGGGGCATCTCAATCATTCCTACCCCACTGAGAAACACTCAGGGAGCACTCAAACACACAAACAAACACTCCTAGCCCCACCCAGTATCTCTCACCTACTGAGGGGCCAGCACTCACACCAAGGGACCCAACCCACTGCCGCTTGCCTGGGAAGGAACCAATGGATCACTCCAAGTTGTTATATTCAAACAAACAGTCCTCTATGATGTTAGTCCTTGTGGCAAACGATGTTAAGGCCAGCCCAATGTCCAATGTCTGAGTCTCGGGTTCTTCTCCCCAAGTCCACCCGATCTCCAACATCTCCTGGGTCCAATTAAAACACTAGCAGCGTAGGAAGGAGTCCAAGTTGTACTATAATGACGCATTGGGGCTCGTCGTTCAACTAATCCAATAATAGTTAGGAGTCCGGCCACCAAGATGTCTGAAGGTCTTTCGCGCCAAAGTCCACCGGTCACTCTCCCAGGGCACTCGCCGGGGCACTCGCCGAGGGGGCCAAAAAGACCACTCCCCAAAGATCACAAACCAAATGCCACCCGGGGCCACCAAGACCGCCCCGCCCCACCAGTCCTCCAGTCGATGCAGCCTCCCGTCAGCCCAGCAAAGCAAAACCGCTCCTGGCTGCTACAGGCACACCGCGAACCTCCGCATTGCCGAGTATCTCCCGCAGCCACTCTGTCCCAGTTCCTCCGCCGCTTCTCCCCACCAGATGGCAAACAAGGTAGGGTCTGGACTCCAGGTCTGCCACACAATTAGCACTCCAGTTCTCTGACCGGGAGCTGCAGCCGCCGGATTTGCTCTCTCCCTCCGTTTCTCCGTTCCCCCGTAGCACACAATTCTGGGGTTCCTTAACCAATCCCCTTACCAGATGGACACTGGCCCGGGGCCAGAGATTAACACTTGCATCTTACAGAGATAACAGTAACACTTACAGGGACATTGGGTTATACAAGCATACTAAATCACTGAGGTCAGAACCATAAAGTCAAGTCTTTACATATTCACATTTTGGGAAGAGAAGAACAAAACATTTATTACAAGGAAGTCAAGTAAACATGTTAGCTTGTCAGGAAGGAGATGCTGACCAGATGGGGTTGGCCCCAGGCTGGTATGCATTCCAAAAGGAGGTAGAATTACTATGAAGCACCTAACATTTCTATGCAGAATTCTTTGGGGCCTTGCCAGGGCAAGCCCATCTCAAGGGTCATCCTTGGGTAACACTTCTTTGGTTCAGGCACAATCTTTGGTTCAGTGAGGCTTTAGCAATGTTGCATTATGGGGAATTGCTACAGCAGGGTGTCTTCCAGGCCAAGGTCTGTGGCCATTCCCTTCAATCCTCCCTTTTCTTTTCTTGTGGCGAAATGCTTTTCGCCTAGCTTAGAGACTGGGTGGAGTGTCAACAGTCTCGCTGGTTTACCTTCAGTGTGGGTAACCACAGTCAGCCCTTTGAGGGAAGACAGTACAATTCTACGAACCAAAGGAATAATGCAGGGCAAGACAGCAAGTCCAGTAAGGCCACAGACAAAAATAAACACAAGTTGCTTGACCCAAGTTGCCCCTGGGAGCCAAGAGAAAAGTTGGCCTGAGTCTGTGTTCCAGTTAGCTTGGGCACCCAGCCGGGTAGCCTGATCTTTTAAATCCTGGACAGCTTCCCTGACTAAGCCAGACTTATTCATATAAAAGCAGCACAAAGGGCCCCCTTTTCAGCAGTGATAAGGTTCAAGCCTCGTCTGTTTTGCATAACTACAGACGCTAAGGAGTCCAGCTGGTCCTGGACATTCGCGAGGCTTTGGGCTATCTTATTGAGGCTATCCTGAAATTCTTGGGATAGCTGATGGAATCTTACCTCAGCGTCAGCAATGCCGGCCACTCCGGTGGTAACACCGGCAGTTACCCCTAGGGCAACTAGGAGGGGGATGAGAAAGATTGCACGCTTCTGTACATGAGAAGTGAGTGGTACAGGAGGCGCTTCCCCCTTAGGAAGGATAGAGATTTGAGGTAGAAGATGGACAAGAGAGCAAGTACCTGTCCAATTGGCATGTAAACAGAGATAGGCATTAGTCCCACAGAGGAAAAACATACCCTGTTCAAGGCAGATGCCTAAATCAATAGAGAAGATAGGTCTCTCCCTTTTCCATGGGTTCCAAACCCCAATTGACCCTGCTAGGAACATTCCCGTAAGTGGCTGCAGGGAGGTGGCGTTGAGATGGGGTGGACCTTTGACTAAGGGAATAGAAGGAAAGACAAAATAGTCTGAGGCATTCCCTTTAGCGCATGGCAAGGGAGCACAAGGGATATCTTGGTCATCTTTCAGGCCAAGCCATGCTGGCCTGGAGCCTTTTGTGTCAGCAGGTAGCCCAAGCCAGGGAGGAAGCAGAGGTCCCTGTGGGGAGGCAGCTAACAGAAGCTTCGCTGCCAAGTTACATGCGGGTCCCTCCTTCTCTTTCCCAGAGATGGAAACTGTGGGCCGGGCAGAGAATGTTACTTTGCCCCTGTATCTTCCAGGGTCATGCCGCGGCTGCAGTATGCCTGAGAAAGTAAGAGAAAAGGGGAAAGATATAATACTAATCAGAATTAAGGTAGTTTGCTCTTATGGACTTGAAGGCATGCAAGGGAAGTGTAGCTTTAATTATGAATGAAAGAGCTAACATACGTCAGAAAGTATGCCTTGGTGGTTGTGGAAGTGGATGAATGTAGGAATCCTTGGCTAGT
Source organism: Charina bottae (assembly GCA_023362775.1). NCBI lineage: Eukaryota > Metazoa > Chordata > Lepidosauria > Squamata > Charinaidae > Charina > Charina bottae. The sequence goes on from JALMGJ010000024.1 coordinate 4,736,065, forward strand.
GATAGCTATGTGCTATGTTCCAGTTAATGGTGGGATTAGAAGAACCAGGGATGAGTTTTCTGAGAAACTACAAACTTCTGAACTATTGCGATCTAGGGGGGAAATTATTCTGTTAGGAAGGTAGGGAACAAGATTCGGCCATTTTGGAGACCAAGAATTAATGAGAACAGTGACTATTAAGAAAATGGTTTGTTTCAAATACAGTATGTGGTTTAAGCAAAAGTATACATGACAAAGGAATCAATATAAATCTAAAAGCAGAACTGATTTGTTTCTTTAATTTTTATCCCTCCTGTATTATTTTTATAAATAACTCAAGGCGGCAAACATACCTAATACTCCTTCCTCCTCCTATTTTCCCCACAACAACAACAACCCTGTGAGGTGAGTTGGGCTGACAAAGAGAGACTGGCCCAAGGTCACCCAGCCAGCTTTCATGCCTAAGGCAGGACTAGAACTGACAGACTCCTGGTTTCTAGCCCGTTGCCTTAACCACTAGACCAAACTGGCTCTATGATGAATGACTGAGATGCAAGGGTGATGAGAGATTCTGAGTTTGCAACAGGTCATTTTTTTTTTGGTAGTGCCAAGAGGGGTTCTTGGGAAAAAATGGACCCATAGATTAATCTTCTATCAGAATTAATGGAAAGTGGAGATAAGATAATGTAGAAGCTGTTTGGAACAGAGTGAAAAAATTGTTACAGATTGCCACAGAATTGTGTGGAGCTACACTAACAGAAAGAGGGGCACGATGGCTCAGTGGTTAAGACACCAGACTTGTCGATCGGAAGGTTGGCGGTTCGAGACCCGAGCGCCGCGTGACAGAGTGAGCTCCCGCACTCGCCCCAGCTCTTGCCAACCTAGCAATTCGAAAGCATGCAAATGTAAGTAGATAAATAGGTACCACTGCGGTGGGATGGTAACAGCGTTCCGCACGCGTCATGCTGGCCACATGACCGCGGAAGCGTCTTCAGACAGCGCTGGCTCTTCGGCTAACAAACGGAGATGAGCACCGGCCCCTAGAGTCGGACACGACTGTGCAGGGGAAAACCTTAACCTTTACACTAGCAGAAAATATAGAAATGGACGTTTGATGGAATGATGAAGTGAATGAGAAAAATCCCTATAAGAGAATGTTTGCTGAAAAAATGAGGATGAAAGAAAGAAAGAAAGAAAGAAAGAAAGAAAGAAAGAAAGAAAGAAAGAGAGAGAGAGAGAGAAGGAAGGAAGGAAGGAAGGAAGGAAGGAAGGAAGGAAGGAAGGAAGGAAGGAAGGAAGGAAGGAAGGAAGGAGAAAGAAAGAAAGAAAGAAAGAAAGAAAGAAAGAAAGAAAGAAAGAAAGAATGCTGTTCTTAGTATTTGGGAGCCCCTAGCAGGGTCCACGGCATTCACTTTAATTCACACAGCAAAGCTCTCAAAGCATGACGCAATAAGGGTTTTGTTTTTCAGCGAGCTAGTCACTGAGCCTGACACTGATCAGGGAATGGCTGTATAGTATAATGTGTATATAGAAAAATAGATACCTGCAAAGAGTGTAGTCAAAGAGAGGATGGAGTGCTTAAGTTTCAAGGAAGCAGAGAAAATGCAGAGTAATTTTCATGGAAATCAAAACATTGTTTTGGAAGCGGGTGAGGAAGGCTAAACAAGAAGCCTTCAGATGAGTTAATATCTATAATTTCTTTGGTTTACTATTTTTGCTCCTTTTCTAATGTTCTGCATAACACTGCATATCCCAAAAGGGAATAGCATGTTGGGCATGCATTTATGTATCTCAGTTGAGTTTGATTCAACACAGATGTAGCAAGACAAAGAAAGGTGTGTGGGGAATACAACTGAAGAAACTGTAAGGTAGTGAAAAAAACACTTGGGGAGGTGTTATATTAATTATATCAGACATCACAAGGAATCATGTTATGAGAGCTACTGAGTGTTCTCTATTTTTCTGGTTTTCTTGTCTCATTGCTGTTGGATACTGTATATTGCCAAAAACAGGATCAGCCACACACATGACAACTCTGAGATTTGCAGAAGTACAAACATTGCTAAACAAAAAACACTAAATATGATATACATTCAGTGGCTACTGAAAACTTCTGGAGAGGAAAATTAAGAAATTCAGATAGGACAAGGAATAAGGATAAGGTTCTGGCTGGCGAGCAGACTGAACAAAAAAGAAGAGCACCCCACATGAAAACATTTTTATTTCATTATGTTGTATTTCTCTTTTGTTTAGTATGTGTTATTTTCCATTTTAAAATATATTCACTTCCAGCCAAAGTAACTGTTCTTAATTTAAATGAGAGCCAGTTTGGTCTAGTGGTTAAGGTGCTGGGCTAGAAACCAGGAGTATGTGAGTTCTAGTCCCGCCTTAGGCATGAAAGCCAGCTGGGTGACCTTGGGCCAGTCACTCTCTCTCAGCCCAACCCACCTCACAGGGTTGTTGTTGTGGGGAAAATAGGAGGAGGAAGGAGTATTAGGTATGTTCGCCACCTTGAGTTATTTATAAAAATAATAAAGGCGGGATAGAAAATAAACAAACAAACAAACAAATAAATTTCCACTGAAGTCACTGGACCCTGAATCACAATTGTTTCAACTATTTCTACAGCACTTTAATTCAATCAAGTTTGGATCCCATCTGATATTAGTAAATAATTCTAGAATAGGGCAAGGGACACTAATAACATACCAATAATTATTTTTAATGATTTATCAGCTATCACATGAATTATGCAGAATTAAACCATCAGTTGATATTTTATTAATGGAGATATTAATGGAGAAGCTATTTGCTTCTAGAGTATTTTTGCATTAGTGAATAAAATAAAAATTTAAAAAGTTACCTTACACTGTATTTATTAATAGGTACTGTATGATCCATTATTAACCATAAACTATTATATTTAGTTACAGTAACTAAAAATCATAATTGGTAGATGGCCCAAATTTTTATTACTGACATGCTTTAAATGCTAATAAAATTTTTAGTAGTGACATAATTTACTTTTCATATAAAATTAAAGAGAAAATTACTACAGTATTTCATAGTAGTTTAATCTATCATATTTTATATCCCATCTTTCAAAGTGAAATAGACATTGCAGGTGGGTATTGTTCCATTTTATTGTTACAAGAAAAAAGAGTTAAAGGAAGAAACAGCACAAGGACTTCTCTTCCAAGAAAAAATTGTATTCCTAATCTTTGCCATTTTACCTTATCTGAATTTTTAGAAAGAGGGTTTACATATCCTCTTCATTTATTTTAACTTTGCTTATGAAGCCACAAAAGATACCTGACATTGGGGGGAAAAAATTGAACTCAAGACTTAGGGGATAAGAGGCTAAGAATGAATGAAGACAAAGTAATAGGTAGATTGAAGAACAATATTAAGTACATAATCATTAATTTTAATGCACATGAATCTTGGGCATGGGCATAAGCTTCCCAGGTTCAATTCATTGGTTTCAGGGAGTAAAGCAGGGAAGTAAGTAAGTTCAAGGGCACGGCAAGTGGCCATCCAGCCTGTCTCTTTCATGCCCTTCATATGATTAATATGGGAAAGTGGATGTCATTGCACCTTAATTCTGATGTAAACATACAACAGGCTCGTAAAGGACAATTAGGTCAGTTTGGTTTTTGGACTAAGCAAGGGGAAGAGCAGGGGCGTCTGCAGGGGTGTCAAAAAAATCAAGATGGAGGCCACAACCATGCGAATGAAGTCTTGGCCCTATTTTATATGCGATACATCCACAGTGCATGTAAAAAGGGACAGAGTTTCAATCACATCGTTTCCATCACCATCTTGACTTTTTTTGACACCATCACCTCCACAGACACCCCAGGAAAAGAGGAAAAATTGAGGGAATGAGAGAAAATCTGATAAGAAAGCAAATCCAGAAGCTCTATAGCTATAGATTGGATATACACAGCCTGAAGGGGAAACAGAGGCTGGCATCATACATCACTCTAACCCAGAGTTCTCCAAAGTGGTCAATATTGACCCCCCAAGGGTTGATGGAACTATCCATTGTTGTTGTTATTCATAGTACTATTAGTCAAAGTAGTACTTATTACATTATTTCCATATAATAAATATTTGGGGGTCGATGAAGAATCTGAAACTTCATGAAGGGGTTGATGAGCTGAAGAGTTTGTGAGGGGAGTCCCGCTCTAACCCATAGTGTGTTTTGTTTGGTTTTGGTTTAGTGTATTGTATGGTTCTAGACATTCTGGTTCGTAAACCATGGGGATATTTGCAAATTCAGGAAATTGTGATTTATTCAGTTAGCCATGGCTTAGCATGATAGATGAACCCAGCCAGAAAGTGTAGAATAATGGTGAAAATAGGTACATTCTAGGAAGAACTAGAGGGAAGCAGCCACCTTACCAAGAGAAGTGATTCTTTGGGGCATCAGATTTGAGATGCCATTGAAAGGAACAGAACAGAATATAGACAACTATTACTCTTTTAAAATAAAGAGAGTTGTGCTTGGGTATGTACTACATTTTCTTTTATGCAGACCACTACATTATCCTCCAAAGCTTTTGCAGGTCACTACGTAAACAAGCCATTCTAAACTTGCATTCACATGAGTGTGACAGATAAAAAATACTCATTCTGTTTTTGAACTTTCATATTGAAATGTGACTTCAATTGCACTAACTTTTCAGGACCTCACAATTTACAGACCACAAGGGACAGTGGGTACAATAGAGAGACTGGAATTTTCTCTGTCTTCTCTCTTAATCTCTTATTGTGCCCACTCTTTGTCTGCTAATCTCAAAGTGCTTCCTTCCTGCCTTTGTCTTTCCAGATCACACTATGCTGCAAAAGCAAATTCTGACATTTTCTTTTAATAAGTGGCTTTTTAAGTGGAATATAAATTTACTTGCAAATTTGCTGCTTTATCCCAAGGTAGAGCTTTGTTTGTTTGTTTGGTACCTTCAAGTCAGTCTTGACTCCTGGCGACTGCCTGGACAAGTCCCTGCAGTTTCCTTGGCAAGGTTTTTCAGAAGTGGTTTGCCATTGCCTCCTTCTTCCTAGGGCTAAGAGAGAGTGACAGGCCCAAGGTCCCCCAGCTGGCTTTCTGCTTAAGGCGAGGCTAGAATTCAGAGTTTCTAGCCTGATGCCTTAACCCAGTGCTTTCCAAACTCCCACCGTTGGCGACACACCAACGGCGGCAGCACGGGGGTGTGCACAGCAGCGGCGGCGGCCTCGTGTTTTGCACTAAAACCCGGAAGCGCTGATGGCACACCGCTTCGCACACCGCCGCCACCTCAGGGGCGGCGGTGATCCGCCATCAGCACTTCCGGGTTTTGTCGCAACACACTAATGTGTTGCGACACACAGTTTGGAAAGCTGTGCCTTAACCACTACACCAAAGTGGCTCTCTTTTCATTATTGGTATTATATTAATAATAGAGCCAATTTGGTGTAGTGATTAAGATGTTGGACTAGAAACTGGGAGACTCTGAGCTCCCTTAGGCACAGAAGCCAATTGAGCAACCTTAGACCAGTCTCTCCCTCCACCCAACCCACCTCACAAGGTTGTTGTTGTGGGAAAATAGGAGGAGGGAGCATTATGTACACAGTAAAACAGGTATAAATTAAGTGTAGATACATACAAATTAAAGCTACTGTAGCTTTTAATTTTGCCACCATTATTACATGGAATGGTGTCATCTCTTCATTACAATGTACTTATCCAGAGTAAACTATGCCAGAGGAAGAGAGCAGGAGTGAACAAGAAGAATTTGCAGAATTAAAAAATTACTTGCGTAAAAACAATAAAAATGGCCAGGAGTGTTACTAGGCAACAACCTGTTTGCCTCTGTTTCCCCTACCTGCAAGGACAGAAGACCACAATGCTTATTGTCTTTCCACTCCTGCACTTAACTGTAAGGTAAGCCCAATTACTCCAAGCTGCATAACAAGCTGGCCACTCATCGCAAGGTGTCCTCCTCTCCTGCAAGAAGTAGAGGAGGTGCAGGAGGTGCAGGACTGAGGCTACGTGGAGTGGGCATGTGGGCTCAGTGCCAGGACCTAGTGTGATATTCAGGAAGAGCTGAAAAATATTAACCAGTGTGCACAAACCAGACTCAACTGGCTGGATAACACCCCTACACATACTACAGATCAAGGACCTGACTGTCAACATGTCAGAATGAGAAATAGGGACACGGGTTTATCGATATACAGTCCATACCATGATACACATCATTATTTATTTACTAGATGTGTATCTCACATTTAGGAGCTCGAAGTGGTAGTGTTCACTCCCATTTCCCCCTATAACAAGATTCCTGTAAAGCAGATTGGGCTGAAAGAGGCTGACTGTTATAAAGTATTTGTTTATCATCCTCCAGCACTTTCCTCCACATTAATTCTGTCTTTAAAACCATAAAAGGTTAGGTCCAAAAGAATAAGACACTATTAACTATACGAGCAGTCTTTCTTTCCATAAGACCAAACCAAGAAACACATCCAAATAATGAATGAGAGCTAACTGCCTGAAAGTGATTTTACTGCAAATAGAAAATTACGTTGCAGTAAAAAAAAAAAAAGCAACCACAAAAGAAACAACTGTGAAAAAATAGTTCTGCATTTAGTGCTCTGCTGTCATTAGGCTGGATGAGTGAAACCAAAAACACATCAACACTGGGGAGGATATTAAACTTGGTTTGATAATTTTTACTTTTCATGTACTGTCTGTTGTATTCTTGACAGCTCCCTAATCTCTGTAGACTGTAAGGAACCGCATGTAGTTTCACAATATTTTTGCTTGGATTTCTGTTTAGGCACAGGACAACAATGGGGTTTTGAAAAGTTGTAAAAACTTTGTTCCATATCAAGAAATTATTGGTAGTTGTAGACAATGTTTGAAAAGGTAGAGCAGAGCTTTCCACACTTTTCATGTTGGTGACACACTATTTAGACATGCATCATTTCGCGACACACTCTTACAGCAGGGCATCATTTCGCGACACACTCTTACAGCAGGGCACAAGGCAGGCACTAGGACCTGCGTGGAATCACAGCAGGTTTGGAGGCAGCCAGGCACAAGGCAGGCACTAGGACTTGTGTGGAATCACAGCAGGTTTGGAGGCAGCAAGGCACAAGGCAGGCACTAGGACCTGCGTGGAATCCTGGCAGGGCAGGTTTGGAGGCAGCAAGGCACAAGGCAGGCACTAGGACCTGCGTGGAAGCCAGGAGGCAGCAGCAGCCACAACACACCCAGACACTGCAGCCGACACACCAATGTGTCCCGACACACAGTTTGGAAAGCTCTGAGGTAGAGCCTAGATTTCATTCCATTACAAGTAACCATTACCAAAATCCTAACCTACATTGCATTTTCTGGTACTTCATAGCCAGTACCTCTATATGCCCTGGTGGCTGCTGGCATGTCCCTCCCTCTCTACAGTTTATGTTGGTTTCCATATTCCTGTGGCAACATGGAGCAAGCCGCAGTCTCCCCATTCAGGGAAAAAAGTGGCATGTTCTTTAAGGAAGTAGGAACTGAGGCAGGCCACCTCCGTTGCTCCATTGCTGCTCTGATGCTTCCATTGCTACAATAGCAACCAGCCAGGATTGACACACCCACTGGAATTTTCTTGGGGCACCTTTTTCAGGCAGGAGAATTCACCAAAAATCATGACTATCCCAAACAAACTGGCACAGTTGATAGTTACAGTATGCAAAAACCAGTAGCCTTCCAGATACTGCAGATAAGTTTTACGAGCCTTGGCCAGTGTTCAGGTAATTTGGGAGCTTATCCTCTCTCCCAGATATTTTATTCCTGAGTGAAACTTTCTCATTTAAAATGTAGTAAACAATTTAAATTACAGCCTAAAGAAAGACCCCCATCTGTTAAGCTTCTGTAACATAAACAACTGGTCTTACATATATAACCTCGAAGAGCAGGTGGCAGTCGTGGCCAGAAGGGTCTTTGCACAACTTCGTGTTGTGCGCCAGTTACGCCCTTTCCTGGAGCAAGAGGCCCTTCGAACGGTCACTCACACCCTGGTCATATCCCATATAGACTATTGTAATGCGCTCTACATGGGGCTACCCTTGAAGAGCGTCCGGAAGCTTCAGCTGGTTCAGAATGCAGCCACACGGGTGATTTTAGGTGCCCCAAGATCAGCACACAAAAGACCTTTGCTCCGCAAGCTGCATTGGGTGCGAGTTTGCTTCCGGATTCAATTCAAGGTGTTGGTTATCACCTTTAAAGCCCTACATGGCATGGGACCAGGTTACCTGAGGGACCGTCTCATCCCTGTCACATCAACTCGTCCCACCCGGTCACGCAGAGAGGGCATGCTACGAGCCCCGTCTGTAAGAGTTCCATCTGACGGGGTCCAGGTGGCGTGCCTTCTCTGCAGTAGCCCCCGCCCTCTGGAATATTCTTCCCCCTGAAATAAGATCGGCCCCCTCTTTCCTGGACTTTAGGAAAAACCTAAAGACCTGGTTCTGCCACCATGCTTGGGGAGGGGAATAGCCAGTCTTGGGGTTGGCTATTAGATCAGCCTTACCGGCCCATGGGATAAGTAAGATCTACCATTGCTTGGATTGGACTGTAATTAGGTATTTTTACTGATTACTACTGTTATTTATGGTTTTTTATTGATTTTAAACTTTTTATTGTGAACTGCCCAGGGTCCCTCGTGAGGGAGATGGGCGGGATATAAATGAGAGAGAGAGAGAGAGAGAGAGAGAGAGAGAGAGAGAGAGAGAGAGAGAGAGAATAATGCTAAGCCACAGCAGCTTGTGGTTTTGACTTAATGTAATATGCAAACCCAGGCACCATAGCTTATGAACAAAGTTTAAGGCCTAGAAAATTGTGCGAATCCAGTTTGTCTTAGTAGTCCTCTTACACAGAGCAACTAATCCCACCCTTGGACATCCACAGGAAAGGGTAAGGGGAGCAAGTGTTGTTATGTGTACCATGACATCACTGTGCATATTATATGTGTGTGATGACATCATGACACATGACATCTTTGTGACTTCAGCCAGCCATCTGTGGCCCCATCTACATTCATCTCTCTGTCATACATTCATGGAAACTCATGTGATTTAGGCCCCCAGCATCTTGAAGTAATCATGCAGCTTGTTTTACAAAAACAGTTATAACACAAATAATTTATAGAAAAGTTTCTGATATTTATAATAACTATTTTCATGTACAGGTTACAATGTTCCTGGTGCAACCCTTTCCAAATTCCTTTAAAAAATAAATATCTTCTTGCATGAATTCTCAGCTGCTCCTGAATTGAAACTCATGGACAACTAGAGAAATATAAGGATGTCAGCAATATTTTAACATTTATATTAGGCAAAACTCCTATCAACAGGCTAAGGTGTGGAAAGTAATAATCTCAAAGTACCAAGATACAGTATTCCCAGGCAGCTGATTTTAATTTCTGTTTCTACATTGTTTTAAGTAGACGTTGGTGGAGATATTATATTGCAAGGTACCAGCAACAACTTTATGTATAAGAATGTCTCTGGGTCAATTTAGGTAATTAAAACAATGGGTGGCAACAGCCAGTATTTTATCTTGAAACACAATTGCCTGCCCAGAAAAAATAAAGGTAAATTGGGATGATAAAGAACATGCGGAGGATGGGGTAGCAGCACAGAGCATCTTCACCAAGCTGCTTTCAGGTTAATGTGCTTTGTGACCAAGCTAAGCGCAGAATGGCAGCCATTTTGTCAATAGATAGACACGTCCCCATAAGAACCATTTTGCATGGGTGTCATATACTCAAAATTGCAAGTGTGCCCACTACTCCAATAATCTGCCTACTCCTGGCTTAAGCCTTCTCCAATTGGGCACTTCTCAGAATGAAGATGTTTGGAATAGAAGTTTCTGCAGCAGCCCCACTACACCAGCCAACATCACATCTGCTACTGTCACAAAAAATTCATCAGTACAGCATTCCAAATTGAATCCTGCCAGAGAAAGAGCTGAAACAGACATAGATTGCATATAAAAACAGGCAACACAAAATTCTTTACTCTGTCAGTGTGTCTATGTTCCTACTAATAGCATCAGTTTACATTGAAAAGTTAAAAGCAACCCCAGACCTAAATATGAAATGCTCTTTCTCCATATTTTCATATTGCGGAGGCAGGAGGGGGGAATAAAATGTTAATATTGACAATTGTCCCATCCACATCACCATGACTAATAGGACATAATGTAACTCGGTACCCCAACCACAGCACACAACAATCTACCTTGCTAGACTATGATTTTTTAACCATGGCTTGTTGATTATGCCATAACTGGCAGGATTTTTATGTAAATTGAAGCATAGTGGCTTATAAACCACAAAGGTTGTTTTTACATAACACACCAATATAAAATTATTTCAGAGCACAATGCATAATCCCAGCTGCAGGCTAGGTTCACATATATGGTTTGTTTGTTTGTTTGTGGCTTAGTTTCATATGTGAACTAGACGGTGCTGCCTTGTTTAACAAGCAAGCAAATAATGACTTAACATAATAGGTGAACTCAACTTCTTTCACTACAGTACTAAAGGAAAAGGGATATGTATTCTCATGTTTCTACAATTTTGTCCTCTCCACATGGGTAGGCTTGACGTTTGATGGTGGTTTTAGCTTTTTTGTTGTTGTTGTTCAGTCGTTTAGTCGTGTCCGACTCTTCCTGACCCCATGGACCATAGCACGCCAGGCCTTCCTGTCCTCCATCGTCTCCCGGAGTTTACTCAAATTCATGTTCGTTACATCGGTGATGCTATCTAACCATCTCATCCTCTGCCGTCCCCTTCTCCTTTTGCCTTCAGTCTTTCCCAGCATCAGGGTCTTTTCCAGTGAGTCCTCTCTTCGCATTAGGTGGCCAAAGTATTTGAGCTTCAGCTTCAGTATCTGTCCTTCCAATGAGCAGTCAGGGTTGATTTCCTTTAGGATTGACTGATTTGACCTCCTTGCAGTCCAAGGGACTCTCAAGAGTCTTCTCCAGCACCACAGTTCGAAAGCGTCAATTCTTCGGCGCTCAGCCTTCCTTATGGTCCAACTCTCACAGCCATACATTGCTACTGGAAAAACCATAGCTTTAACTATACGGACCTTTGTCGGCAAGGTTTTAGCTTTAGTATTGGCTAAAAAAATTAATAGGAACACAGATTATTGTTTTTAATTCTCTCCTCGTGGTTGGAATTGTGTTAAACCGTAATATAGTACGTTGGGGTTTGACTTCCAAATGATCTTCAAGGATAGCTTTGCGTAGAGCAGGGGTGGGGAACATCTGGCCCGCAGGCCGTATAAGGCCCGTGAAATCATTTGGTCTGGCCCTGCCAAGGCAACCGCAGGCGGGACTTGAAATTCAATAAATCTAGGAGCTCCTGCCCACAAACCCCGCCCCCTTCCACGCAATTGGCTCCCGCCTGCAAACCCCACCCCGGTGCTTGTGATTGGCTCCCGTCTGCAAACCCTGCCCCTTCCACGCGATTGGCTCCCGCCCGCAAACCCCGCCCCCAGTCCACGAATGATGTTATAAATATCCAAATGGCCCTTGGCAGAAAAAAGGTTCCGGGTTGCCGCCACCGCACTTTCGGGTTTTTGCGCGCTGTGGCGGCGGTAGCGGCATCGGCGTCCTGGAACCCGGAAGCGCTGATGGCCCGGTGCCGCGCACAGCGGCGCACCATCAGCGCTTCCGGGTTGTCGAGCGACACACTTGGGGCCCCCAGGTGACACAGTACTGTGTCATGACACACAGTTTGGAAAGCCCTGCATTAAAGTATGATTTGTTTAACCTGGTTACTGAATAAACCTCAATTGGCTAGACAAGAAACTAAGCCAAAACTAAATATGGCTTACAGCATGTTTGTACAACTTATTAGCCATGGATAAACTAACACTAACATTTCCTTTTTAAATATTTTTTGAATCAATAACAGTGACTCAGCTGGATCAAAGTTCTGCCTTGGTCAAGCTTTGGATGCCATATGAGGCTTAAATCAGGTCAAAACTATTTACATCCAGATGCAGCCAAGAATCTGGTATGATCATCTGCTTCCCATTACAGACATAGCTGGAGGTCACACAACTTGCTTACCTATATTCAGCTGAGCCATGGTTTGTTCCATTAACCCCGTTTTCTGAGTTTGCACAACACACTGAACCATCAACTAACTACAGTGACTCAGCTTGCACAACGTGAGGGTAACCTGTAGTAAGTTTGTACTTCACTGGATTGTGTGAAGAGAGTCACTCTTATGCTAAGTTTGTAGCATGCTATATACATTTTGTCCTGGTTTGTAATGTGGTAACAAGAGGTCCCGGGTCATTTTAAAGACCTACAGATCTATTTTCATGTTCTAATTACATCACAGTGAGTGGGGTGATCTCTAAAGTAACTCAAAACTCTGAATAAAACAATATCCTTTGGAATTCGTTGCCATGGGATTCACCAAAAGAAACTCTTTTATCTACTATTACTTATTTACATAACATTGATTTGCTGGCCAGCACTTCGCTCAGATTGCAAACCTCTGGCCACTAGGTGGCTCTGGATATCCGACTGGTGCAGCCATTGCCCAGGCTCTCTGTGTACTTGTTTGAATGCCTTTGCTGTTATCTTTTTCCATATGTCAGTGCAACTCTATTTTTATCTCAAGGTGATTCAGATGTACATTGGACATTGTTGCGATGCCTCTGTGCTGCTGTTACCCACAGCATCCTCACCACTATTGCCACAGTTACACAAATGTCACACCTTCCTCCAAGATTGGTATAGTGGAAGGAACTCATTAGCTACAAAACTATGGAGTTTTTTTGGGGGGACAGTGGAACTAAGAATTATACAACAGAAATAGAACTCATCTCTTGTAATAGCAATTCCTACCGCAGCGTTTTAAAGAACTCAAAGTCCTGAAGCCTTTTTCAAAATTACTGTGAAGACCTTTGATGCCGTATTATTAGCTACTGAGCACACCACCTCTGGGATCAGTCTGAAGGAAGCAATTTGGAAATATGAATGCAGACAGGTGTTACAGTTTTTGCAAATGCCTGGCAAGGAAGCAGGCTGGCAAATTCCAAGGAACATGTAGGTCATTCACTTAGGGAACCGTACTATCTCAGCAACAGTGTTTGAATGTTAGATTAAACCATTTGATGTTTGGCTTATTGTGTCTTCCAAATCATGGATGAGACGGTGGTTAAAGAGGACCTTAGCCATAATCTGAAATTAATCCTCTGGAAAATGAGCAGAGTGCAGAAACAGCCACAAAACAGAGGTACTGCATGGATCACGGGTCCTTCGCGGCACTTGTAGCCGAGGGGCGGGGCTTGCGAGAAGGATGCGTGTATGTACGTAATCCGGCGATCTTGGTGTGCAATCCCAGAAGACGGAGATGGCGGTAGCAATGACGGTGTCAATCGCCGGCTGGCCCTCCGGAGATCATAGCCTCGAATGGGAGTCTCTTCTCTTAAGTGAAATTGGTGATCTCTTAGATGATGATGAACTTCAACTAGATGTAGAGAATGAGACCTATGAAAGCAACCTTGGTGACCTTAACTTCGATCTAGATTTGATGTCTTGGGACTCAGACGCATGGGATGTTACAAAGCAGACCCCAGTAGATATAGAGTGCAAAGCAGAACCTCTCTCACCAGCTGCTTGTACAGATTCAGTTCCTTCACCTTTATCTGTGGACTCTCCAGTGCAGCATGTACCTGAAGGTGTGGAGTTTGGCAGTAGTTCACACTTATTCACATCTTTGTATGACAAAGGCAGCCCGAGATCCTCATTACCTGTAGAACAAACCGAGAAGTCCCCACCTAAAACTATGCATGGGTCACGAAGAGTCGGACACGACTTAACGACTGAACAACAGAATTAGTGTCTCCAATGTTCCTTGTTTCTCATCCCAGTGTGTGTGTGGGACTGTTTTGAAAACAAAGGAACTGGGATAAAATTTCATCTTGCACCCTCACCCTCCCCCCCCACCAGCACAAAGCAAAAGTATGCAAAATGGCTTCTGGATGTTTCTCCAATCCGTTAAAACAGGGCTTTCCAAAGTTTTCCCGTGGCGACACATCATCGGCGGTGTGCGAGAAAACCCGAAAGCGCCGCTGCTGCTGCTTTCGGTTTTTGCGCCGCAGCGGTGGCAGCAGCGGTCTTTGTCTGCCGCTGATGGCCCACGGCCACACGCCATCAGCGCTTCCGGGTTTTGACGCGACACACCTGGGCCCCGCAGGTGACACACTTTTGTGTTGCGACAGAGTTTGGAAAGCTGTGCCTTAAAAGCTCCATTTTAGGTCACACAACTGGGATTGCAGCTTAGAATGGAGAAGTCAGCAACCTTCTGAGCTCCCATAGCATATGTTGGCTGGGGAATTCTGGGAGTTGAAGTCCACACATCTTAAAGTTGCCAAGGTTGAGAAACACTGCCCTATAGGAATGCATTGAAATAGTTTTTTCCGCTGCAGGCCCTGGCCAGATCTAACCCATTTTTAACTTAATTATCTTTTGCTGCCTTCTTCTCCCACACCAAACCTGGTCCCATTCTGTTCCGTTTTCTGAGTTATCCTGCTGACTGTATTCAGACAAGCAGGCAGTGTCCTGAGCCCCTTTACTTCTTTTCTTTGCATTATTTAACTAGGTTGGAAAGAATAAGACGACTGTTGTAGCCATCTGTGTTTTACTGTGTCTTCTGGGGCATGTTTGCTAGTTGAAAGATTAATACAAAGCTATATTCAATGTGCTTGCAAATACAGTATTTCCTCTTACCTTTGTGCAACAGAAATAACCACGTATTATAAAAAAACATATTATGTAACATATTCTAATCTCAGTAATGTTCTTTGTGATGTGTTTCTACCAAAATCAAGTGCAACCTCAATGATTTTGGAATAAAAAGCAGTTATCTCTGCAGCCAACCATTGTAGTTTACGTGACAGTGGAGAAGGGTATAAAATGTCATGGCTGGAAACCCCCCTTCCCTCTCCTCTTCAAAAGAAGGCAAACTCGGAAACGTGCTGTGCCTCTGAAAAGCTCCTGAAGCATTTTTGCAGGTACAAATTTAGAATCTGGGTCCCTTCGCAGCGTGAGCGGTTGTCTAACCGGACTTCCATTATTTCCCTCGTTTCTCACAGCAAACGCAGAAGGCAAACTTAGGCCACTGCAGATGTAAACAACTCGTACTTGGCTGTACTGCAGTTCCCCTGCACCGAGGAGTTTCCTTGCCAAATTCCCGCCTCCTTTTTCACCCGCTGGGGGAACACTGACATACCCACAATTACAAAAATGGAGATGTCTTGTTTGGGGTGAGAACTTCGCTTCCGACCTCCCGCCAAGTCAATCCTTATTTAGTCTTAAAAAGGAAGAAATTAAAACAGAATTAACAAAAACAACTCTCCCTCCTCCCGCTCCCGGCCTGCAAAATAAAACATGCCTTGCTTTGTAACAGGAAGTTTCTGTAGCTAAAGAAATGCACGCACGCAGGCACGCACGCAAACGGCTCAAATCCTGCTTGTACACGTGCAATATCCCCGCCTCCCCACTTGGCACATGTCACTGCAGCAGAGAAGTCTACTGAAGGAGTTGGGTCTAAAAATGGATCGTGCCTCACATGGCCTGAGCACGTGACTGAAAGAGGCAAGGCTTTTTTAAACAAACAGCCCTTCTTACTGGGAGATGGCTTTGGAAAACACAAGCAACAGAAGAGAGCAACTCACATGGGGAAGCTGCGAAAAGGCAGCCCTGGATTGCTGGCAAGCGATTGCCTGGAAAAGCCACAGCAATCCTAAATCAGGCTTCAAAGAGAAAACACGATAGAAGCAATTGCCAAATTCATCTTCTCCAAACAAAAATGACTTCTAAAGTGATTTAAATAAGTGCCCTTAGCATTGTCATGGCTAGCTAGATCACTCCGTTTTAGGGGGCTGCAGTTACACAGTGCACTCTTGACCAGTGTTTTTCAAACTTGGCAACTTCAAGATGTGTGGACTTCAACTCCCAGGATTCCCCACCCAGCATATGCTGGCTGGGGAATTCTGGGAAGTGAAGTCCACACATCTTGAAGTTGCCAAGTTTGAAAAATACTGATCTAGACTGAACAGGGATTTGATAGTTTGTGGTTTAACACATCATCAGAACCCAGCCATACTGTTAGTGAGCATTGCCACTGTATTTTGTTAAGCTGGATTTCTAATTTAGGATGCTGGGCGAACCTAGCTGGTAGGTATTGACATTAACATCCCCCATTGAGAGGAAGTGAATGTTGCATTGGATGTATCTGCTCTATTTTCTGGTGTCTCTTGAAACTAGTGACCTGAGGGTATTCCCCACTGCAGCACTGAACTGTTCTTCATCCCATACTTGTTTTGGCAGAAAACTATATGGGCTTTGTTGATCCCTATCCTGGCTCTATTGCCTCTGTTCCCACGCACTGCTTGTCACCTGACTTCCCTCTCAGGTAATAAGGAAGAAAGCTCAAGAGATGTTACACACCTTAAGGCTGTCCTTGGACTAGTGTCAAAAGAAGGGGAAAATGCCTCTTCAACATGAGTACAGCTAAGGACAACTAAAGCCTGTATATCTCACTCCTAGGCTTTGGACAAGAGGAAGGGAACATGAGGACATAGGGGAAAAAATGTTGCAAGGGCATGCTTGCACTATGGTTCGATGCAAGTGGGGAAAGTCTTTAATCAAGTTAGATTCTTTAGATCAATTCAGAATAAATCTAATAAAACAAATCTAGAATAAATTTAGAATAAATCTAATAAAACAAATCTGTTTTATTTAAGTGAGCTCAAGAAATTTAAGAAACGATGTCGTCTTCATCTGCAGTTCATTAAACCTGAGCAACAAAGAAATGAGTTCACAATAAATTCACAACCCAACCCAGGTTTTCCCAACCTAGAACTCTGCAGTTGTGTTGAGCTTCCACTGCCATGATTGGCAGATGTTGGTTGGGGAATTATGAGAACTGAAGTACAACACAGAGAACCTCAAGGTAGGAAAAGCTGCTGCGAGGCATAGCCAAGTTGCTATGCCTTTGCCTAAGTATTATTTGATTAACTATGGTTAATGTAGTAATAATTAGTTGGGCCTGCATGTGCTAAGCCATAAGCCATGGTTTATAGACTACAATGGCTAGTTCAAACATATTGAACCATAAACTAGGCAACTACCTCTTAGCATGTTTCACAGACCCAGGCTGCATGTGTAGATTATGGTTCAGTGTTGTGCAAACCCAGGCAACTAGATTTAAGGCACAGTTAAATCACTACGTATAGGTGAGCATGTCCTGGGAAGAACAGCCTAAGTGTTGCATGTTAGAGAACTATTTCTCATCTGCAGACTGCAACCCAACACCTTATTGACATCAGTGAGAAAATATGTTCCGTGTTGCAGCAGTAGGCTTTCAGATGACTAAACTGCTCTTTGCGCAGTATGCTAGCCAATGGTTATTTGTTAGGGGTTTGAGATCTAGGCCACAAAAACATAGATGGCCACAGATTTTGGCAGTCCAGACATGGCTAAACTAATACTGGAAGTGAATCAGATCCAGTAATAATTCATCATTTACAAAAACAAGCCCTCAGGTCTCTAATGGATTGTTTAAAGCAGTGTTTTTCACACTTGACAATTTAAGATGTGTGGCTGGGGAATTCTGGGAGTTGAAGTCCACACGTTTCAAAGTTGCAAGTTCGAAAAACACTGGTTTTAAGCTTCTATGATAGAAGTAGTTAATTCTCACCCTTCTTTATCAGTGACAGGCTCCTGTTAACTTCCAACATAGGCATGAAATGAAAATGATTGTATTATATGGCAACACCCCCAGGTTGTGCATTTGTTACTTTTAAGATGTAGTGAGATTCCTGGTTTACTGGGCGCAGCCTGCTAATAGGTATCCCTGTACAGGCCCCACTGAAATTAATAGGAATTGGACAACAGCATGATAGGGGCGTGGTGGCTCAGCGGGTAAGATGCCAGGCTTGTTGATCGCAAGTTCGGAGGTTCGAATCCCTAGCCCTGCGTGCGGAGTGAGCTCCCGCACTAGCTCCAGCTCTTGCCAACCTAGCAATTCGAAAGCATGCAAATGCAAGTAGATTAATAGGTACCTCTTCGGTGGGTAGGTAACAGCGTTCCGCGTGCATCATGCCGGCCACATGACCGTGGAAGCGTCTTTGGACAACGCTGGCTCTTCGGCTAATAAACGGAGATGAACACCGGACCCTAGAGTCGGACACGACTGCACAAATGTGCGGGGGGGAACCTTTACCTTTATGATAGTGCTGGATTTTCTTATCATTGCATATGTAAACCTCAATAAAATTATTATTTTTAAAAAAGATAATGCTGTATTTTCAAGTTAAGTACCAATAGTCTTAGGGTATCCCTGGCTTAGGATATCCATAGGGTTTCAGAAAGAGATATGAGAAGGCCAGGAAATAGTCCCCAAACAAGGGTGACCAGAAGGTGAAAATGTAATTGTTACTAGAGTTAAAATCAACTCATAATTCTGTGTGTGTGTGTGTGTGTGTGTCTGTAAAATTATCAGCCTGAATCAGTCCACTGCATGATGAAGTCCTCTTTACTGAAAGTTAGATTGTAGTTTACCATGCTGGCCCAGTGCATGTTGGTAAATAGATTTTTTTTTAACTTCCTAGTCTGGGGCAAGGCTGGCCCGATGGCTCAGCGGTTAAGACGCTAGGCTTGTTGATCGGAAGGTCGGCGGTTCGAGACCCAAGCGCCGCGTGACGGAGTGAGCTCCCGCACTTGCCCCAGCTCTTGCCAACCTAGCAATTCGAAAGCATGCAAATGCAAGTAGATAAATAGGCACCACTTCCGCGTTCCGCGTGCATCATGCCGGCCACATGACCGCGGAAGCGTCTTTGGACAGTGCTGGCTCTTCGGCTAAGAAACGGAGATGAGCACCGGCCCCTAGAGTCGGACACAACTATGCAGGGGAAGCCTTTACCTTTACTTTAGCCTGGGGCTGAGAGACACTATTCCAAAGTCACCCAGCTGACGTCAGTACCTAAGGGAAGACAAGAACTTGATTCATTAAAGTAATCCTGGAAGGTAGGATATTTTGATTATCTTCATCCTGAAGATCAGAACAGGAAACTGACCTCTGGAAGAGGAGGGGGAAGATGGATTACTCTGGGCCCCACGCATGGAATATTAGAAACTGTCAGATAGAATAATACCTTCATATGAGAAAACAACACAATTTTAACGACAGTTAAAATATATTCCCAAGAGTCATTTCAGTAGGATTGAAGTGAGTCTTAATGAACCATCCTGAACTGGGTGCCATCTAGCCCTCATCTGAAAACCTCCAGTGCAGTGTTTCTCAACCTCAGCAACTTTAAGATATGTGGACTTCAACTTCCAGAGTTCCCCAGCCACCATGGGAGTTGAAGTCCACATATCTTAAAGTTGCTAAGGTTGAAAAACACTGCTCCAGTGAGTGAGTCCGTCTATGCCGACTGCACTACTGCTCACTTTCGCAGCTCTTACTGTCAGAAAATTCCTCATAATGTCCAACTTGAATCTCCTTTCTTTTTATTTCCACCTGTTTGTTCTTGTCCTGCCCAAAGTTTCAAGAGATAACATGTCTACCTCCTTTTGCACTTGATGGCCTGTTACAAGCCAATCCCGAACAAAATCAGTCCCACAACGGCTTAGTCTAATGTCAAAGACTGCTAATACATAGCTGCCAACTGACCAAAACAAGGCCACCTCTGCTCTTTAGCACTTCTTGTCTGATGTGCAAAAATCCACCAATGAAACTTCTCATGGTACTGAGGTAAAATTTATTATCTGTACCCATGAAGGTACTGCTAAAAACACAGCTACAGTTGCCTGTGGAAAAGCTGGCATCCTAGTGATGTTTAACAAACACAGACTAGTGAATCATTCACTTAAATGATGGTGCATCCCAGTTCTACAGCTAATTGCTTCTCAGTTATTAAATAGCTGCCAAACAAGTTTCTTCAAGCCAGCATGCTGGTGGGCAAGGAAACCACGAGTTACACAGTGCTAATTATGTCCAAGTGTTTCCCTACACGTGCAAGATACCTTTATTGCTCAAGTGAGAGTAGCAGGCTGTGACACGAATTGGTATGGGGAAAAATGGGCAAGGCGCCTCAGTGCAACTGTTGGCATACAAGCTGACTTTGAATTTCCCATAAGCTTTTTTGAGGAACTAAAAACAGCAACAAGCAACGACGGCCCTGTGAAATAGCTGCTAGGTGAAACTGGGTCCAAGGGAAAGAAATGCGAGGTTAGGAGCCGACCCACAAAACTCTTCTCTCTCAAAAACTTCTGCAGGGCTTCCACGTCAAGATATACACACAAACAAGCAGGGAGAACGGATGAGCGCCCTAGACTCCTTGATGCATATTTGGTATTCTGCAACTGTTCTATGCCTACGTGGCTGCATTTGCAAAGCCATCCAACTGCACCGAAAAGCGAGAGAGAAGAGAATCCTTGGCTTTCTCTAGGAAGAACTGTTATAAATCTCTCTGCAGAGAGAACTGCAGTGCTGTGCCTAGAAGGTTTTTTTTTAAAGGGAATACAGCCTTATTTAATTTAAAGAGATTGCCCTACATTCCAGACTATCTCAGTTTCACAAACAGCTAAAACAATACCACACCCAGTGCAACTCCATCTTCCAACTCGAAGCTCCACAGAACACACACGACTAACAGTGTGCCACACACTATCTCATACACCAGGGCTTTCCAAAGTTTTCCCGCGGCGACACACCAACCGCCGTTGGTGTGTCGCCGCGGGAAAACCCGGAAGTGCCGCCATTGCGGCAGCGCACAAAAACCCGGAAGCGCTGCTGCTGCTTTTGGGGTTTTGCACGCCGCCGTTGGCGTGTCGCCGCGGGAAAACCCGGAAGCGCTGATGATGATGATCAGCGCTTCCGGGTTGTGTGGCGACACACCAGACTGTGTGTGGCGACACACTTTTGTGTCGCGACACACAGTTTGGAAAGCTCTGTCATACACATTCATACAATATATTACCTATTTCACAACTACTCAAGTCTTCCCCTTTAAAAGTAAAAACTAACCCTCCTGAAGCTTCCTCCAGGATAATCAACATCCTAATGGCCATTTGCACCATACCCTCCTTGGAAAAACCTACCAAATTCCAGAATTCACCAACACTATACTTTCAGTTCCATTCATCCCAGATTATCCAAACTTCAACTGGTACTTTTTGGAATGCCTGCTCTTCACTCTGTTTTCCTAAAGTACACAATTACCTGCCTCAGCAGGAGTGGAGAACCTCTAACCCAGTGTTTCTCAACCTTGGCAGCTATGCTGGCTGGGGAATTCTGGGAGTTGAAGTCCACACATTTTTAAAGTTGCCACGGTTGAGAAATACTGCTCTAACCTATAGGCTTGAAGTGGCCTGCAAGGGTTTCACAACAAATCAATGAAGCCTCCTTTCCTAATTCTTCTCTACCCTTGAAATATTTCTCTATTCCCATGCAAGAGGAATTGGGCAACAATCTATGCCTCATCCTGCATAGTCTCTTTCTGCCTAAAAGGGAAGGTAGGGGACCTTCTTTCCTTGGTACAGAGCAAGAAATCTTGCGTATATGTGGATGCGTAGTTTCCTTACATTAAGCCTGGATTCTTGTGTTGCATCCTAGTACAAAATATGCTGATAGGTCAGCCTTGACTCTCCGTTGAAGGTCTTCATTTTAGAACCTGACTATTGTGAGGAGCTGTTCTTCTCATTATTGGCCAGTTGTTAAGTTCTGCAAAAAACCCTTTTTTGAAGTAACCTTGCTTGGAGAAGCCTGTTAGGTGGACACAGGAGAATGTTTTCTCTTATGGTGCTCCAAACAGTGGCACATACTCCCTGTGGAATTCTCATTACCCCAGCATTGTTTCTCTTTTTCAAGGTGCAGCTTTTCAAAACCATTTTGAGTGGATATTAAAAAAAACCTGCATGATTATTACTTGTTCTATAAACTATTTTGGTTTTTGGAAAGGCAGCATATAAACCAATGTTTCTTAACCTTGGTGACTTTAAGATATGTGGACTTCAACTCCCAGAATTCCCCAGCCAGCATGGCTGACTGGGGAATTCTGGAACTTGGAAGTCCACATATCTTAAAGTCGCCAAGGTTGAGAAACACTAATAATTATTCGAAATAAATAAGCTGGCCTTACTCCTCTTTCTTGCCTGAGCAAAGGAAGCAATAAAGCATGTTCTGCAAAAATAGGAATCAGGCCGAAGTTTTGAAAATAGCAGATTCATTTCAACGTCAGTGGGCTGCGGGCGCGCGCCCGGTGCTTACGCGCAGGAATGCCCGTCCGCCGCGGGCGCGCCTGCCCACCTCTTTACTCTTGGTTCTCCAATCTTTGCCAGGTTTTCCTCCTGGTTTATGTAAGCAGCTGCAGGCGGGAGGGAAAAGGGAGCGGCGGCTTTTGCACGCGGCTAAGCCAGCTCCTTCCCCTGGTTGTCGCTGCGGCCGCGGTTGCAACCTCGGCCGGATCACGAGGGGCGGCCATGAGCTATTTGGGCGGCCCGCCCCGCTCCACTTCCTTTCCGCGAAGCCAATCGAGGTGATTGCCTGCCTTGACCCAGCCCTAGGAGAGAGCGCACTTGGTCTGCTTTCCCCTCTTCCTTTCCTCGGGCTGCGCCCGCGGCCGGCAGCATTCTCCGAGTGGCCAAGGCGCGTCACGAAAGTAGAGCGAGCTCGGAGGAGCGTGTTCGCCCCCAGCTGCGACCTCCCCAGCCGTGCAAAACAATTCAGGTCGCCTCGTGATTGCGAGGGCCAAACAAGCTGCCGTGCCGGGCAGCGAGCCCAAATTCCCTGGCAGGGCTTGCCGCAGCCCCCTTCCAACCCTTCCCTTTACACCCTCCTCCTCCTCCCCCCCCCCCCTTGGCAAGCCGCAGCAGAGTCGCCTGCTTTAAGGATCAAGATGCCAAACGTCTCAGGCGGAGGCTTAACTTCTGAAGGGACCAGGCGTGTTTTTTGGAGGCGGGCGCTCCACAGCCAAAAGGCGCGCCAGTTCTTCGCAGTAAAGCGGCACGCCGCAGGAGGGAGGGATCTCGCTTTGGATATCAAACGCTGCATTGCAGGGGGAAAACGTGACTCAGGCAGTACGGTAGCTACTCTACTGCAGTCCAAGAAACGCAGTGTTGCAGTGTGACATACTAAAATATGAAAAACACTTCCTATATGATGGAAAAAGAAAAGTTTTGCTCTGCGCTGCTCCAGGACCCCAGAAAAACAGTTACGCTTTTCGCCATCTGTTTTCTGCATTGCAGACATAACGTTTTTGACAAGTCATTTTATGCACGTTTATGTACGTGTGAATAAGAATAATATTTTGGCGGTAGAGTTGAATAGGGGATTGGAAAAAGCAGAGTCTTAATTTCGTGTATGTAAAAATTCTGTTGAATGTTCTAGAAAGATCATTGTTGAAAATCGGGTAGTAGTGACGGCTTC
This sequence comes from Charina bottae, assembly GCA_023362775.1. Lineage (NCBI taxonomy): Eukaryota > Metazoa > Chordata > Lepidosauria > Squamata > Charinaidae > Charina > Charina bottae. Next base: position 4,759,536 of record JALMGJ010000024.1, read on the forward strand.
ACTGTACTACACATTTGGATTTGGGCACCGCATACACGGAGCTATTGGTACACTTCAGATACTATGTAATTAGAAGATAGTCGCTTTGGGGGGCACTATGTTGCAAAATCGTAATAATATACAATTTACAGGCAATCTTCAGCACCATTACTCAGAGTGTATCCACTGTATGTAGAATAAAAAACCCCAGGAACCATTTCTATGCATGCTTATCTGCACTGTTACTGAAATGTTTACCAATGAAGAGAATATTTGTAGCTCAGGGTTGAACTGTGCAGTCCTTGGTGCTCTCTGAGCCTTGTTGTTTTCTTGCAGACGTTTCATTGCCAGGCTAAAATGAAATTGAAATGCTTCTACTTCAGAAAATTAAATTCTGATCTACATGTAGGATTATATACAACAGTGCAGAAAGTAACACTTGTGAAATAGTTTAATTGTATGGGGAAAGTGTTAGTAGCATTTATTTTTATAGTTTAGAAGAAAAATGCTTTTAAAATGTAAATGTTCTATTCATACAGAATAGAAAGTTTAGTGTGTGTTGTTTTTTTGGGGCCGTGGGTGAAGATTGTCGGAGGAAATAAGCTCATTTGTTTCTGCATATTGCTCTAACATTTGGTACAAATGAGGCTATCATCTTAAACCCGTAAATATTCATTGAACATAGCATGTAATTTGAATTCAGCAATTCTGTTTTGTCTTTAGCATGCTCTTTGAAACCAACTAGTTGAGTCCTCTGGGCAGCTAACAAAAAATTAAAGACATAAAACTAATACTAATATTGGGGGTCTGGAGCTGCTCTTCTAGAGACAGAGAGAGACTGGGAGTTAAATACAACTCCTAAGAGTGTACTTCTCTCCACCTACAATGAAGTAGAAGAAGATCCTGTCGCACATGCCAGATAAAGCAGCTCTTAACCACAGGAGTGTCCTCAGAAGGGCCTCTTCTGCAGCCTGGAAGAGCCTGACAGATTCTTAATGTGAGGAGGAGTCTCTCAGACTCTCAGTTGCTTTGGAGGCTTCGGGAAAATGGTGTTTTGGAGTAGGCAAAGATGCAAATATAGCACCTTTCTGTGGAGGGCAGCTGCCACACAGTCCTGGGAAAGGACACATTTGGTTAAAGAAGGCACCTCCATGCCTTGCATTGAAGCCCCCTTTTGCATTTGGTAACCAAGCACTCCACAGCCCTTCCATTCAGGGCTTTAAGAGTTAATAAGGTAAAGGTTCCCCCCGCACATTTGTGCAGTCGTGTCCGACTCTAGGGGCCGGTGCTCATCTCCGTTTGTTAGCCGAAGAGCCAGCGCTGTCCGAAGACGCTTCCGCGGTCATGTGGCCGGCATGATGTGCGCGGAACACTGTTACCATCCCACCGAAGTGGTACCTATTCTTCTACTTGCATTTGCGTGCTTTTGAATTGCTAGGTTGGCAAGAGCTGGGGCGAGTGCGGGATCTCACTCCATCACGCGGGGCTAGGGATTCGAACCTCCGAACTTGCGATCTTCCGATCAACAAGCCTGGCGTCTTACCCGCTGAGCCACCACGCCCCTTAAATTGTGCCCAAGAAAAGCAATTGACAACCAGCACAAATTTTCAGTGCAGGAATCTACCTTGCACAGGTTAACAGAGTAGCTGCTCTATTGTACTTTCTGGAGCTTTTTTTAAACTTAAAGAAGAGTGTACAATGCATTGTAGTTTTCAGTTATTTGCATTCAATACAAATTCCTTAATGGGTAAAGCTGAATAGCTGAGGCACCTGATGCATAGTTAAAAAATGCTCCTATGGAAATATTCCAGTACTTAAACACACATGAAACTTTGATCTTAATAACTCTTTGGAATCTTATCCTCTAGGAAAACAATGCAGTTAATTGCCAGATAATAAGTCCAAGTCCATCATTCCATTAACCGGTTGCACAGCATTCCATCTGTTCCCGCAAAATCATCATAAGGTGGGCACTCCTTTGATGTCCTTTTGCACCCCGCTAGTTTCTTCAAGTTAATTTCCTGGATGCAAAATTAGTGTCTACAACACTGCCCACTTGATTACACCTCAGAGATGTTGTAAGTCTCCAGTCTTAGTTTCTAAATGAAGCTTGGTGACATGCTTAAGATGTCACGACAGCAACTGGAGAGCAGGTTGTTCCACATTAGGCCTCATCCTTGCTTCAAAAACTATCGCGGTTCACTAGGAGGAATTTCATTTGCTGGGTTGCTCAAGAGAACTTAAAACAGATCTGTGTGATTTTCAGGCTGGAAACAGGTACTGTAAACATGGAGTGATCCTGGAACTTGGAAGTTGAAGGAGGAGCTAGTTCCTTTTTGATAGCCGTTTATCTCTGTCTCCCCCACGTTCGCTTATCCTCTATTCCAGTGGATTCCCAACTTTTTCCTTTATATGGACCACTACTTCATCTCATAAGTCAGTAATTGGTACCATGGTGCTGGGGAGCACCATGACATCTGCAGGAGCCCATTTTAGCATTGGTGGGACCAGAAAGTAAATTTAAATTTATTTCATTTTAAATTTAATGTCTCAAATCCTGAAATATGTGGCAATCCTTCCAGAAATCTTGCAACAGAGACAGACAACAGACACACAGACTTTGGAGTTTGCGCCAGGGACCAGCTGAGCTACTCTCACAGATTGGGAAGCATTGCTTTTTTCCATCTCATTAATTTAATTAGATCACGTGAAGAACTAAAGGACACTTCGTTCCATCTCACAAGTAAAAAATGCCCCAGTAATGCCTATCATCATCCTACACCACCTCTTCTCTGTCTAGTTCAGGGGTATGCAACTCTCAATGTCCTGCTTGTGTGTGACCTCTGAAAGCCTCAAGTGATATTTTAAAGTCCTGCCAACTATAAGTTGCCTCCATTTATAATTTTTAATAGGACAAAAGAAGAGGAATGTACCTGATGAGTAATCATATTAACTGTCTGCATTTAGCTTTTGTCTGGGTCCTGCCCACTTTCTGGAGTTCAGCCCCATTCAAAAGGCATGCTGTTGAAAAATATATGCATCCTTTTATTTAATAGCTTGCATGGTCCTTTCTCAGGTGTGGCTCACTTCCCTTTTGGATAAAAGCAGGAGGGACATTGAAATGTCAGATATGCAAAGTAGAAGGCAACCAGCTTTTCTTGACCATTTTTTGCAGCCCTCGCAAATCTAATTGCAATATTATCTACTTTAAAGTACTGTACATACACAGAGTCTTCAGATCTAGCTGCTTTTCTCCATCTAAATAGTGTAGCATGCCACTATTTGTTTCTCATTCATGCATTCTCTGCATCATACTGATCTCTCATCCACCCTCCACTTTAATGAGTTTTTCAGGAACTACTCAAGAGTTATTAGGAAACTTTGGTCAGGGCACATTCAGAGTGATCAAGCTAGTCAAACACATAATATATGGTTAGTCAAGATTGTTTCCAGCTAGCATGAGGACTGGAGGTAAGTCAAATCAAGCTATTTTTGGAAGTAAAATCGCCTTCCAATCAAAATCAATTCCTGGTGATTACAACATCATAACATAAACATGCTTATGTAGTTTTCTTGGCAGCAATATGGAATTGGTTTTCCTTTGTGTACGTGCGTATTCTCAGTCTAGTCTACAGTGCTGGGATTTCCTTTTGGTCTCCCATCCAAGTGCTAACCAGGTCTTTTTCAGTATAAGCCAGGATTAGCTAAGTGCAGCCAGGGATGAGAGTTATTTGCTGAAGGCTAATCTGTGAGTTTATTGGTAGAGATCAGTTTGAATCCAGACTCCCATTTGAGGTGGGAAACATACTGTTGGGTTTTACATGTTGTTGTTGTTTATTCGTTCAGTCGCTTCCAACTCTTCGTGACTTCACCATCCCCAGCTCCCCGAAGGTCGAGTCCGTCACCTCCAGAATATCATCCATCCATCTTGCCCTTGGTCGGCCCCTCTTCCTTTTGCCTTCCACTTTCCCTAACATCAGCATCTTCTCCAGGGTATCCTGTCTTCTCATTATGTGGCCAAAGTACTTCAGTTTTGCCTTTAATATCATTCCCTCAAGTGAGCAGTCTGGCTTTATTTCCTGGAGTATGGACTGGTTTGATCTTCTTGCAGTCCAAGGCACTCTCAGAATTTTCCTCCAACACCACAGTTCAAAAGCATCTATCTTCCTTCGCTCAGCCTTCCTTATGGTCCAGCTCTCGCAGCCATAGGTTACTACAGGGAATACCATTGCTTTGACTATGCGGATCTTTGTTGTCAGTGTGATGTCTCTGCTCTTAACTATTTTATTGAGATTTGTCATTGCTCTCCTCCCAAGAAGTAGACGTCTTCTGATTTCCTGGCTGCAGTCAGCGTCTGCAGTAATCTTTGCGCCTAGAAATATAAAGTCTGTCACTGCCTCCACATTTTCTCCCTCTATTTGCCAGTCATCAGTCAAGTTCGTTGCCATAATCTTGGTTTTTTTGAGGTTTAACTGCAACCCAGCTTTTGCACTTTCTTCTTTCACCTTCATCATAAGGCTCCTCAGCTCCTCCTCGCTTTCAGCCATCAAAGTGGTATCATCTGCATATCTGAGATTGTTAATGTTTCTTCCAGCGATTTTAACTCCAGCCTTGGATTTATCAAGTCCAACACGTCGCATTATGTGTTTTGTGTACAGCACGTCGCATGATGTGTTCTGCGTACAGGTTGGGTTTTACATATGGCAAGCCATAGTTTTAAGCATGATTGGTTGAATACAGTAAATCACAATTGGCTGGGCTTACACAATATACTAAGCTGTAAACTACAGGCATTCCTCACTTAATGAGGGTAATTGGGACCAGAATTTCCATCACTAAGCAATGTGATTGTAAAGCACGATGTCATGTGACCGTGCAGCTTAGCAACGGCAGTTCCGGCAGTCCCTGGTTGCTGTCGTTAAGTGAGGACCTCACATGACCATGACTTGTGACTTCCTGCCGGCTTCCCTATTGACTTTACTTGTGGGAAGCCAGAGGGAAGGTTGCAAATGGCAATCTCGTGACCACGGGACGCTGCAACGGTTGAAAATCCGGGCCAGTTGCCAAGCACCCAGATCGCAATCACGTGACTGCAGGGTTGCTGTGACGGCTGGAACTTTGGGGCCTGGTCATAAGTATCACTCGTTCAGTACTGTCATAACTTTGAATGGTCGCTGAACAAGTGGTTGTTAACCAAGGACCATCTGTATTGTTTTAAAAATCACAATGGCTGGACTCAGACATCATGTTAGACCACGGTAAAAAAAAAATATCCTATTTAGTGCAGGGATGCATGGCCCATCAGCATCCCTTATGTGATACCTGGTGGATGGGGGCAAAACTTGGGATATTTTTTTTGCATGGGGTGATGGAAAGTGTATTATGGAGAAAAAGTTATGCCTTAAGAAACTCATTTCTTAAACCCCTGGCCTACCCATTTTTCAAATGTAGCCTCTCAGCCCATGAAGTACAGGTAGTCCTTGCTTAGTGACCCCAATTGGGACTGGCAACTCAGTCATTAAGCAAAGCAGTCACTAAGTGAAACTGACTGTGCTTATTATCTTACTTCAGCTTTCCTTTGCTTTACAGACCTGTGAAGGTCGTAAATGTGAGGATTGGTCGCAAAGTTACTTTTTCATCATTGTCATACCTGCGAATGGTCACTAAAAGAGGCAGTCACTAAATGAAGACTACTTCCAATCTCCTGCAAGAAAGTTAAATTATTGAATGATATGATCTGAAAATGAGAGGCAGCTCGCTACCTATCATCTGAATTGTTGCATCCAGGCATGTGAAACAAAACAAAATAAAGTGATCCCTGCACTTTAAGAAATCTGATTTTTAAAAGGAATGATTCTAAACCCTTTCCTTGTGACTACTTCAACTCCCAGAAAACAAGTAAGGTGATGAGAAAATAAAAAACAAAAACTTTCAACATGTGAAATACCATGGGCTATGGAACTCTCTGCCACAGGATGTCCTGACAGCCAATAGTTGGTGCTAACGACAAAAGTAGAAAACTGCACATAATGCATTGGGATGCTCAGAGTCTCAACGGTTCTTTCAATTATCACTGAAAAGGCAAATCATTGGCGATCACTCGTAGCCGAGTAAGATTGTCTTCCAAAGGTAAAATCTTAACAGTGGATCCGTAAGTGGCTATAAAGGCCAATTCTGGATCCGCACAACCTCCCACAATGAGGGCATAGGTTTCCGGCTGGGAGACGGTCATGATGAGGGTTTGCCTGACGTGCCTTCCTTTTAGCTCTTTTCTCCCTTTCGCCCTGTACTCGTGCTTCTTCAAAGTCCATAGCACCATTAATAAAGGCTGACCTCCAATTGAAACGCTCATGTGTTAGGGCTTCCCAGTTCTCAATGCTGATATTACATTTTTTTAAATTAGCTTTGAGAGTATCTTTGAATCTCTTTTGCTGTCCACCAATATTCCGTTTTCCATTCTTAAGGCAAATATTCTTTTTCCAAAAGGGTGTCCCTAAACTCTAGCCAACAGGAAACAACCAACAGGACATGGCTCATCTCTGATTGCCCTTTGTTCTGTAATCTTTGGGGTAAATTGTCCTGGCCCAGCAAGTTTGTGCTAAAATAGTGAAAGCTTTTCACTCAGTCAGCAAATACATCAACATGTGATCTGGCAAATCAGAATGCACACTTCTCCTTTTAATTTCCCTGTGTTGTTTTGCACTTGAATACCACTTTCCCAGTGTCAGAACTGCACTCACAGTTGTATACTTCAATCACATTTACAAAATTTCTCGGCATCTTTCACTTTCAGGAAGTAATCAATTGAGATAATGCAGAAAGCTAAAGAAACCCAGATAGGTAAAATATAGCAGCATAGTGGGAGTCAACTAATTTAAAAGTTAGGCAAGATGTTAATCTGTTTATTTCTTTCTCAAGCTTGCACCTGCTTGCAACCTTTATAAATAGCTGGCAAGACTAGTTCAAACATGCAAAACCAAAAGTGATGCAATTGCCAGGCTGTCACCCACATTAACATGCTATATGCATTTGTACGACAAACGCCAACATGGGACCTAAGGTTTTCATGGATGCAGACACTTCTTCTCAGTGTCTGCTTTCACACAACAGACCAGTTAAAGACCTAGCAGCTATACTGGTTGGCACAACTTAAGCTTGGTGAGCGTTATCCTGGGTTAGGGCTGCCAGATCTCGGCTGCAAAATCTAGATGACCACCTGTCAGCAGCAAAGTGTTGAGTTTTCTGTATCTCCTTTCTGGCATTCGGTGATTGTCTGGCTTTTATACAGTCCAGGCCTGCTAGCCCTTCTCTCAGCTTTTGGGGGGGAGCCCTGCTTGAGGACCAGAAGCTTGGAGGGTGGCTGCCATGGCTCGGGATCAGATACTCAAAGCAGGAAGGCACTCCCTTCTGTTATTGTTGCATTTGCAGCAAGAGGACAGATTGGCTGTGTTTATACAACACACTTATTGAATCAACCCTTTTTATGGATTCACATAATCCATTGGAATTTAAATAAATTAAATAGCCTGGGTTTGCACTAAGCCACAAAAACCTAACAAAAGTTTTACTAATATTAATCAAACATAGCACATTGTGCAGTGCTAAGTCTTTTCCTCTGGTTAAGCATGCTGTGTGATCATAGTGTGCGCATCAGTAATGGGCTGTAGGGCTAAGAACTGGCTCAAAATATAGCCTGGACAGAAATTATGCAACCCAGTAAGAACATGTGGTTTAAGCATAGATCTATTTAAATGTACACGTGGAAAAGGAATTACTGTAAAAGTATGATTAGATTGTTTATGATGAAATATCGAATTAGTGAAGGATACAAAACTGATGAGAAATTCTGAATGTGGGACAGACCACATTTGGCAGGTAATTGAGAAATGTATGAAAGTGAGAAAGAAAGTTTATTGTACATTTGCTGATACAGAGAAAGCATAAAATAGAGTTGAATTTTGGGATTTTTGCATGTATATGGAAGTTGGTTGCTGAATGTGATATGAAGGAAGTAAAGCATGCATGAACATAAATGGATTATTTAGGAAATAGTTCATTATCAAGGATGTGTGATGACCCCTTGTTTAATGTATTAATGAATGTAAGGAATGTTTGTAAGGCATGTTGTTTGGGACATGTATCCAGACAATGCCATATTGTTGGCTGAAAATCTGAAAGATCAGCAGCAAATGTTTGATAGATTATATGATGCAACAAGGAATGTAGATCTGAAAGTCAGTTAAAGACCAAGTACAATCAAAGTAGTTGTGTTTGACAGGGATGGTAGAAAAAACAATTGCAAGTTATTAATAAATGCCAGGTAAATGAATCTGTGTATAGTACTTTGTTAGAATGTTTACTGAACTTGGGGAAATGGGTGGAGAAATTTTAAGACATGCAAATGTTAGTAGAAAGAGAATGAGTAGCTCAGGTCAGGTAGGCCTAACCTTTTTGGAGGGACGGGGGAGATCATAAGTTGCTACAGCTGCTGGGTAGAGTAACAGCTTTAAGCAGGCAAAGGAACCCCTCCGGAATGGCCCATGAGAAGAAAGCCATTTCCACACTCAGTGCAAGGAAAACAAAGCCTTCAACGTGGGAGGAAAACAACCATGGAAGAGACAGCCATCCCGAACCATAGTGAAGCTCCACGTGGACGTAAGGCAACCCAGAAAAGGAGACGAGGGAAATGCACAGAAATAAGTCAGGGCATGTGTCTGGCATCCAGGGCACACTTGATTGGCAGGCCCCAGAAAGCAGCCCAGCAGACACCTGAAGCCTCCCAATTATCTACTCTGGGCACCCCAGTCAGGTTGTTTGGAGTGGTGGGGCTGGCTTACATACATCTGGGAACATGTCATACTGCATTTGAATACTGGCTCCACCTGGGTTTTGTTTTGGAGTTCTCTCTGATTCCAAGGGCTCGATGGAGGAGTGAGTACAGCAGCCTGAGAGGGTGTTTGTGGTTTGGTTACCTCTGCAGACAAGCAAGGCTATGGAGGCGTGTTCAGCATCAGATTCCATAGTGGAAAACGTGGATTTTCCTGTCTCTCCATAGACCAGTACTTTTCTTCTTGGAAGTCTGAGTAGGCAGGGCAACTGTCCCACTTTTTTTTTTTTTTTAATAATTTTTATTGCACATCAATAATATAAATATAAACCGACAATAATACAATACAATACAACATACAACACATATTATATATTATACAATATATTGTATATTAGGTATTAAATACCTTTAGATAGATTACCGCTCTATCCTATACCCTTACTTATTATTTCTTCTTTACATCTTCTTCAAAATCTATATTTCTATTCTTTCTTCCATACCTCTGACCTTTTCAACCAAACCAACACATTCTAATTAACTTTCCAATTTCTGAGTGTTTTAATAGACACTCAGCCTTTAACCCTTTACCTCCTACTCCTCAACATGCTTTTACCTTCTGGGATCTTGTCTTCCCGCAACTGTCCCACTTTTGACTGGGTTAGGTTTAGGCTTAGGCTATTGTTATGGTTTTCACACAGTATGGATGACTGGGAAGGGCATTTATCCAAAGCACATTTCCTAATCCAACAGTTGACTGGATTAGGTCATATGAACACAGCCCGTGGGACTTCTGTGGTGGATTTGGGCAGTGCCGCTGGTTCTCAGGAAGGAGGCAGCACATTCCAAGGTGGAAGAGATGAGACATAATCCAGGGGGCAGTTGTGGGAAAACTAAGAGGTTCAGAATAGCCCTCCCAGGTTATTTCCCCTTAGGTTAGGTAGGGTTTCTTTAGTCTGGCAAGATTCTGTCTACACGGTGTGAGCAAATAAAGAACTGAAGTTTGGCTGGACTGATTCTTGGGCTGGGCCTGACAGCTTCTCAGCGTGCACGCAATGCAGAAGATCACTCTTTTGGCTAACATGTACCTGTACGTTGAATTCAGGTATCATGCTAAACTTGTTAGAACATGGTTGATTGAATAAACTACAATTGACTGGATTTGCAGAAAACACTAAGCCATAAATCCTGGTTTACCAACAGCAGTGGACTAAGCCCTCAAAAGTGAAGTACACTATGGTTCAGTGCATTAAGTAAACCATCAACGCTGCCTCCGAAAAATTCTGCAAATTACTTAGGAAGATAGGCGGACTAATGTTAGCGTATTAGAAGAAGCGAAAACCACCAGCATTGAAACAATGATCATCCAACATCAACTTCGCTGGACTGGCCATGTTGTTCGAATGCCTGACCATCGTCTTCCAAAACAGCTACTTTACTCCCAACTTAAGAATGGAAAACGGTCAGCCTTTATTAATGGCGCTATGGACTTTGAAGAAGCACGAGTACAGGGCGAAAAGGAGAAAAGAGCTAAAAGGAAGGCACGTCAGGCAAACCCTCATCATGACCGTCTCCCAGCCGGAAACCTATGCCCTCATTGTGGGAGGTTGTGCAGATCCAGAATTGGCCTTTATAGCCACTTACGGATCCACCGTTAAAACTTTACCTTTGGAAGACAATCTTACTCGGCTACGAGTGATCGCCAATGATGATGATGATCAGTTTTTGCACCACTATGCCCAATACCCTGTTCAGTCTGAATGCCTGCCCAGAACCAAAGAAAGGTGGGTCTTCAGTTGCCAGTAATAAACCTGTTTTACTTAATGTCTTCAGACTCTGAAATATCTGCTCCAAGATAAAAATCAGATCAGGCATACAGGCACTGGTACATGTTGGGTCAGTTACAACTTGGGACAATTCTATGAACTCCTGGGCCATTCTGTCCCCCACGCCCAGGGCATGAATATTAAAATCCCCCAGCACAGATAGCTGGGGCCCATAAGCATCTGTCCTTTCATACTTACATCAAGATGTTGCATACAAGTACATAAGAGGCAGAGTTTGCATTGCAGAACAAGTTTTGTCACTCGGCCCCAGATAATGCTTATGCTGGAATGGGGGAAATTAACCACCAGACCAGAGATGAGGCCAAGAAGTCCAGGAAGTGCAGTGGTGTGAAAGTTCTATCTGTGAGTAGAACAGGTGTTCACCCAGCAGTCCTCAAATCATTCCAGAATGCAGTTCAGTGGACCTGCTGCTTCCTCTTCCCTTACCACAGGCCCTTTACCAGCAACTGTCCTATGGTCAGGATCCTAGTAGAAGTATTTTTTTTTCAAAAAATAAAATATTTTGAAATATTGAAATATGTTGTTTATATTACATATATATTATTATCTTATATTACATAGGTTTGTTACCTGGAAAGATAGGATATAAATAATTGTGATAAATAATGTGCATGGCTTTGTGAACCAAGGAGCAGCCTACACCACAGCTTGCATCTTCGATGTTAATACATCATCAGGGCAGGTAGTGTGCAGAAGAGTTTGAGAACCAATGCCAGCCCCAAACAGTTGCTTAAGAGAGGTTTTCACATACTTTAAGTTGTGATTGGATTATCATGATTTCCAGAGACCCAGATTCTAATAGTAGGTTAACCCTGTGCTAGATTCTATAGCCAGTTTACAAAATGCAGCATTTAAATGATTTGAAACAAACATGTTTCACACAAAACCCCTTATTTGTTTGGATTCACACATCACACTAATCCATAATCACTTGTAATACACAGTAGGCTAGGTTACAGTAGGTACACAGTGCATGTGGGAACCCAGTCATTGTGGTTTGTAAATTGTGGCTGATAGCTTAATGTGTCAAGTGAACCCACCAGTAAGCCATTAATAAACAAACACTGATTTAATACAGGGTATGCCCCAGACTGTACCTTTGTTTGTATTTCACAGCGGTGCACTTCACCTGGTCTCTTAACTCTTAGATCGTTAACATCTCCTTAGGCTGCTTCTAATTTGGATTTATAGTGAAACCAGAAGATATGGCTTGGTTTATACAATGAGCTGCTCAAAATGTGGTTTGCTTCCCTGTGGCTTGGAATGTTATGAAAAACCTAGACATCTCTGATTTTTAATAAACTATAGTTAAAACATGGTTTAACATCCTGAGTGAACATAGCCTGGATTCACATATTATTTTGAACCATAAATTGTAATCTACAAATAACTGACTGGTTATAAACAAATTAAAGGCAACCTAATCCCAAACTGTGTAATATTTTAAAGGTCAAATGTGTCATACTGAAGTGGGCATAACCCTTAAATTAGTTTTAGTCTTAACATGTTCTCCAACTTGGGTTGGTCACTATTTTGGGTTCAGAGAGATCAGAACTTGTAACCTACAACACATCTTGGTTAAAATTCTGGTTTCTAAAATCCCCACATGTAGGACTACCAGATCTGGGGTTAAAAAATCCAAATGACCATTAGAAGGCACAAAGAAATACAGAAAACTCTAACTCTTTACTGCCATCTAATGATCATCCAGATTTTTGTGGCTCAAATCTAGTGGGCCCATGTCAGGCCCAGCCCAAGAACAACGAAGCGTCAGTCCATTCAAACTCCAATTCTTTATTTGCTCACACCGTATAGACAGAATCTTGCCAGACTAAAGCTACTCTAACTAACCCAAGGGGAAATAACCTGGGAGACTCTAGGGCTGGGCTATCCTGAACCTCTTCGTTTTCCCACCATTGTCTCCCGGACTGTGCCTCCACTTATCTCCTCCACCTCCTTCCTGAGAACCAGCGGCACCGCCAAAATCCACCACAGCCCTCCAGGTTTAGATGACATAGGAGCCTAAGCTGGTTATTGCAGCAAACACCTTGTAACCTTACCTTTTGGAATAAGCAATGGCTAAGGTAGTTCCATCTTCTGATTAAATCCTTGTTGAACTTCTGTGCAAAGGGAGTTCCCAAAATTTACAGGCCGTTTAATTACCAGACACTTGGTCAATATTGCCCTATCATATTGGAAGAATGTTCTGTTATGCTTATGCTATGACAGCATGATTTGTGCCAATGGTGCCCCACCTGTGCCTTGACATAGACATATCGATACATGCAGCTCTTTCCCAATCAGGTGTGGGATTGCTGGGTTAACTTCCTGATCTTTACTCTAGGAGATCATTATTCTCCAATCTGATGCCTTTGAGAATGGTACTGCCCCCAGAATTAGGGGTATTCTGGAAGTTGTAGTCTCAACACACCCGGAGGGCACCAGGTTGGAGATGGCTGCTGTAGATGATGTCTTACCATTGTGGCTCAGACTGTCATCTCTTTTGAAAAGTCCTCTCCTTCAAATTTCAACTAACATACAGAATTTCTAGATGTCTTTAGGCATGTCTTTACATTTTCAGATTCCCTACTGCCATGACACTGTCCTGTCTTGCAATGAGGCCACTCAACTATGGTATGGGAGATACTATGAATATTTAAGATGAGCTATATAAATAGTATCATGGTGATGCACATACCTTAGAAAATGGCTGGGAACTGTGCTACCTTCCACAAGTCACACTTTTATAGTAGGCGCTGTCTAAAGCATGCTTTTGGAAAATGTATTTATTCTAGTTCAACTGGTCTGTATTAAAAGGGAACTAGTGTGGGAAGATAACAACAAGCCACTGGTTTCCCCTGTCTTCAGTGGCATGCATTCTTCTGAACCATAACTACAGCACACATTGTTTCACAGTGCCTGCCTTCTCTTACTCAGCAATTGCTCTAGACTCTCCCAGGTCTCAGTGAAGTGAGTAACATCCCTTAAGGAAGAGCTGATTACAATGTGGGACCTAAATCTGAGTGCAGGAATGTAGCCTACTGTGTGTTGCTACACAAGGCACATGGCATTTAATGAAACTCTTGAGCAGAATACATGGAACTCATTACAGTGGGGGTAAGCAACCTACAGGTATTTTTGGACTACAATTCTTCTCTGTAAGAATTGCCAGGGGCTGATGGGAGTTCAGGTCAAAAACATCTGGGTGCCATTAGGTTGGCTACCACTGTACCACAGCACACCAGGGATGATAAAATAGCTCCTCCATCTCCATTAATAAAGAAAAGAAAGAAAGTTGGTATCCTCCAGATATGCTGAGCTTCAACTCCCACAATCCCTTCACTAGCAAGTCTGGAGGGCAACAGATTGGGGGAAGTTGCTTTTAAAATAGCGATGTTGCCCAGAAAGAGTGGGAAACAGCTTCTGCATGCAAATAAGGACAGACTGCTTTACAAAGAAAAGGAAATAGCTGCTCAGCTTTTGATAAGACAGAGTTTGAAAATTCCATACATCCTAGCTTGCTCTTAGGCTAAGCACCCATCTCGATCCTGGCTTCTGTCTTTATATTTATGGATAAATCCCTGCAAAGATCGTTTTAAAAACAAACTAGCATAACACAGCATTTGGTGTCCATAATCCAGAAACAAACTCATCCCCTCCAGGTGTTCTACAGCTCCACAATCACTAATCAGTTATGTTGGAGAGGATTTAGGACATGTGAAGTACAAAACATCTGAAGGCCACAGTAAAAGGTAAAGGTTCCCCCCGCACATTTGTGCAGTCGTGTCCGACTCTAGGGGCCGGTGCTCATCTCCCTTTGTTAGCCGAAGAGCCAGCGCTGTCCGAAGACGCTTCCGCGGTCATGTCCTAAAGGAGGGGTGGACATGCAGACCTCTAGTTGTTGGAGGATTATCATCCCTCACCGTTGGCTAACCTGGGAGTACTGATGGGATTTGGAATTCAACAATTTCTGGAGGACTACTGGTGCTCATTATTCACGAGTGATACTGGAGGTGCAACCCCCATCACCTTTGAGCGCTCTTTTGACAGCATGGCTGGCAGCGCAAATCTCCTGGACATCTGTCTGAACAGGGATCCAAAACATTTCCAAAAAGCACGACCGATTTTTCAAAACAGGCTGAGGTTTGCTACTGTGAGGAGGAGGAAAAGCTCAGGAGGTAAGGTAAACAATGACTGGAAAAAAAACCCCAACAACAAAAGTCTCTTTTCCATTTCTGCACGGTCTTTTGCCAAGCCCTACATTGGCAGCCCGTTGGGGTTGAGGAGGGTGTGGGGAGCTTCTTACCATACATCATGTTAAAGCATCACGTTTTTCACGGATACTCCCTCTTTTCACTGTGTGTATGCCTAAACTCCAAGAACTTTGATCTCTCCGGCCAAGCCGGCGCGCGAGAAAAATAATAAGCAAAGTCACGGTTTAGGGACGCAGCATGAAAAAAAGCTGCGCAGGCGCAAAAAAAAAATCTCTTCGAGGAAACTACAACTCCCTGCAACCCTTGCGTTCAAGTACTGTAAAGAAGCCCAGTGCAATGTGCCTGTTGTTGCTGCAGCAGTAGTAGAAAGTGTGTCACTGGGACACGAGGCTCTCCCCAGGAGTCACATGGTGGATGTTCCTGAGCCGCGTGCTGGTGTCTGCGCAGCTGCAGGGAGAGAGTGAGCTTTGGCAGATTAACATTTTGCAGGCGAAGGGAGAGGCAGCGGCATAATCGAGCTCCCGGCTGGCGTGAGAATCTTCGCATGCGCAGCCAAGCTCCAGTTCTTTTCAGTCTGAGTCTCGGTGCAAAGTACGAAATTTAAAGAAGCAAATCACCATCGTCCCGTGGAAGCTGGTGTTTTTTTTTTGTATTGCAACATAACTTCGGGGAGATAAAAAGAAGAAAGAGGAGGGGAAGAGAGCAGCCCTTTGCTTCCCTCCCTCCTCACCAGTCGAATCTCAACTTGCACCATCGCTTGATGTGAATGACAGCTGTCAGCTGAACAGGATGGCAACTTTGGATGATAATAACAACACCCCAGGTAAGCCCCTGCTTCTCGCCATCGGATTCCCACACAGATTTATTTTTCCTGCATTGAGAAAACCGGTAATTTGACCCTCCTCACCCGCACACGTGTCCTTGATACCCTTTCTGTAGGGCAGAGTCCGGCCGTAGAGGTCAGCCTCTTTCTCCGATACGGGTTGGTCTGTACGCCCGCACCCCGGCTCACTGGAGTCTGCGTCTTCTCAGCTGGAGGGGTAGGCAGGGGTCTCACCTCCCCAAGTAGCGCGGGTATTTATGAAGAAGTTTGCTTCTTAACCGCATTAACTATACACGGGAGAAAGGATCCTTTCTGAACCGCCACCCCGCGGAGGAATGTGAGTTTGGGACCTGGGAGGAAAGTCGCTTGGATGTTCTCTTCTACCTTATTCCCATCTCCCGGTTAAACGTGTTTAATTTGCCAGCCGTGCACTGTAGGTCCCTCTTTGGGGATCGGTGGAAAGGGGAGTAAGAGTTTAGGTATCAGTTTCAAGGGAGGAGATCAACCTCCCCTTTCGGAGTGGAAAGGGTAGAGCGAAGGACTTGGGCCACTAATAGTCGCGGGCGACGCCCTCCCTTGTCCTTTGAACTTACGGGCAGGTGGCGGGTGAGGGCAGTTCGGAAGAGAAGCGGCTGTTTTGCTTTCCGGTGGACCCTCACAAGTATTTTTCAATGAAATCTCGTCTGAGAGTGTCAGGAAATCGGAAATCTCTCTCTCTCTCGATATTTTCTCCCAGCTAGTTTATGGCCCGTCAGAGTTTCCTTCCTGAGGGAGGTCGCTCCCAGGGATCTTTTCCCCCTCGACGTTTTAAATCGCGTTGTCCCCCTTTGGAATCCCACCCTTTTTGGGATTCCCCCAGTGAGGGTCTCACGTGTCCTCTTGCCTGGCTCAGCCACGTGCAAAGTTTGTTTTCCTTACCGGCCCCGCCCCTACCACCCATTGGTCTGTCTCGCCTCAATTACATCTTTAGCCGCGCCTGTCTGCGTAACGTCATCATTCAGGAAGCAACAGTGTTCTGTCTCTTCCCTTCTGGGCGGGCGTTCAGGGTGGAATTCGCTAATGGGTGGAGGAGGAAGCGGAGCCAATAGGTGGGTGAGGGGAAGGGCAAAGCGTGAGGGGCGGGGCTGAGAAAGAGGAGAGGGGACCATGTGCAAGCAGGGCACGTTGAGGGGAGCCGCCCGCCCTGCCAACCTTATTATCGTGGTTCCTGGTCATTAAACTCTGAGCGAGGAACGGCTCTAGATCTTTTGGGGATATGAAAATTTTGGATAAGTCATGAGGCCTGTCCGAATACCAACTGGGTGAGTGGAACCTGCCTGTTTTCCGCATCTTGGGATGGGCCTGGGATGAACTAAAAATGACAGTAATCCCAGCCCTTGAACCTCTTCCAGTTCTCGTGGTGCCTCTTCATTTTATTCTGAATGAGAATGTCCCCCATCCCTGCCACCAATAACCTCGCCAGATGGCAGCCCCTAGCTAGCCTTGATTGACTGGATAAGAGGCCACCAGGAATTACCTGGATTGTAGGCTAGATTGGGAAATTAAAACACACACACACACACACACACTATCTTATATATCTTGGAAGAAGGCACTGATTAGCTACTTAAAGCTGCCAAGAAAACTCTATTGACACAGCTGCCAGTAGCTGAACTTGATGCAAGACTGTCTTGATTTTTTTTTAATCCCACAATGTTGCATTTCTTTTAAGGTAACCGGGTCATCACTGGTACTATGATCTATGTTTACTGTACAAGAGAAATAGGGTAGTTGAGGAAGGGGACTCCCTCAGTTATCAATGCTGTTGGATTGTAAATTTCTTTAGAGCCAAAACCCACCGGGCTTGGGGTGGTGCACACCCCAAATAATTGCACATGTTTAGGATTGCTATGTTTATGTTTAATGTGTCAGGGTTAGGGTTTCCTTGTGAAAGGGGTTTGTAAGTCAGATGCTTTAGTTTTGGATTAAGAATAAGCAACTTGTTTCAGTGTAATAGCAACACCTTTTCTACAGATGTTACTCTGCTATTTTTTGCATCTGTGGGGTTGAACCTGTTCTCAGCCACAGAAGACCCAAGATCAGCACTGGTTTAATATTCACTCCATCTCACAGAAGGGATCCTTCATATATCATAACATAGCAGATATATAGTAATCTCTGTTTTAATAAGTGATCAAATTCCCCCCTGCCTGCACATACATTGTGGTGGTGGTTGGATATAAAGAGTTCTGTGCAATTTTATTGCAGGCTTTCCATTGAGTCTAATTCATACTGGCTTATTTATTTATTTATCAAATTTCATCACCGCCCATCTCCCCCAAAAGAGGGACTCTGGGCGGTTTACAATAACACTTTATCCTCATGAAGTGAACAAATGGACAACCTCTAGCTTTGTATCTAAGACCACATGTGTCTCCTGCCACTCCCAAGTCTCCTCTTTGGGAGACTGAGGACTAGTGACATATATTGCAAACAGATATGACACATCTTTCCCTTCTGTGGACCCATTTGGAAACTTTCCAGCTGGATCTGCTCTTAACTTTCAGGGCTGTCTTGTGCCTTCAAGCATTATTTATTCTCCATGACTCACCTGGGACGGTCTGCTTTAATATTCGTGGGAGGGACAGCTGCACATGTGCATAGCTTCCTCCACTGGGATTCCCTGCTCCACCCTTCATGGTCTGATCTGGCAGATTTGCAAACTCTGCTGCTTACCTCTTAAAAGGGGAAGGAAGAGTGTTGTAAAGGAGAGGCCAGGAGCAGAGGAGAAAAGGCCATTGAGCCTACGATTTTGCAGTAGCTACAGTATATTCAAATCGGAGACAAGATGATGAAGATGTTTGCCTTAACCAGCCAAGGGACTTGGCTGCTTCCCAGGCCTCTGCAGCACAGCAATTCCTAGTTTAAATTACAGGGTTTGCTTGAATTATCTGCATCCTTGTTTGCCCTTGGTAACTCTGCTTAGATTCAGAGATTGATACAGTTCCAGACTAATGCAGTGCGTCATGGCATTTGGCGATGTCTTCCCCCACGGGGCTAGGCTAGGGAGAGTGAAGTTGCTTCTGGAACATCTGTTGTCTTTAAAGCTAGTGAGAACTTCCTGTGGCTGCAGTAATCAGCTTTTATTTTCTGGTAAGGAATATCACCCAGAAGCCCACCCACCTGTTTTTCAGCCTTCAGATTCCAGTTGACATTTAGGTTGCCATTTTTATTTTCTGCAGCTGCAGAAGGATAAAAAGCCCTCTCATTTCCCCACGTACCCTAATTCAAATCTCAGTTCTGCAGAATTAGTGTACAAGCAGGTTGCCTCTGGCTCATGCAATGTGGAGAAAAAGGTAAGAGGTAGAGTTCTGGAAATGAATGACTGGAGTTGTGGATGTTACCCCAGTTGTGGCTCCCCCATCCTGATCTTCTCTGTTGACTAGGAAGACTAGAAGTTACAATCTGAACAGGAACAGGAAGCCAGTTTCCAAGTGCACTGAGGATTAGAGCACAGTTACTATATATCTTTTCTATCCAGTGGGCGGGGGGATAAGGGAATGTCTCCTCTTTTTGGGGAGGAATGCCTGAAATGAGCTTACATCATCCATGACACTAGAATGGGGGGACTATAGGTAAAGGTTTTCCCCTGCACAGTTGTGTCCGACTCTAGGGGCCGGTGCTCATCTCTGTTTCTTAGCCGAAGAGCCAGCACTGTCCGAAGACGCTTCCGCAGTCATGTGGCTGGCATGACGCGCGCGGAACGCTGTTACCATCCCACCGCAGTGGTACCTATTTACCTACTTGCATTTGTATGCTTTCGAATTGCTAGGTTGGCAAGAGCAGGGGCGAGTGCGGGAGCTCACTCCGTCACGCGGCGCTCGGGTCTCGAACTGCTGACCTTCCGATCGACAAGCCTGGTGTCTTAACCACTGAGCCATCTATGGCTATGTCTATATCTATGGACTATGGATGTTTCAAATTCGGGAAACTCAGAAATGCAGGCAGTACAGCAAATAAATAGAAGTAGGCACGATTACTGAGAGATGTGTGGGCATGTTTTTGTTTTTGCAGCAAAGCATTAAAGAGGATTTTTTCTTCTGGAGAATGTTTCTTCACTTGCCCCAGTTTTGGGTGGAAAATATTTTGTGGGGACAGCTGGAGGGTGATAAGTATCTCTCATTAGGATAATAAAAGGGTAGCACAAGGGTAGAAGACCTTAGCTAGGAGATCTTGTCTTGCTTGAGGCTGGTGACATCTTAATCTTTTTGACAGGATGAGATGGCTGCGTAGGGCAGCCAAGCACGAATGGCAGATTGTAGCAGTTCAGCCTTCTCAAACGTGACGCATTTCAGATATGTTGGGACTGCAAACCCCAGAAGTCCCAGCCAAGACATCAGTTTGGGAAAGGCTGAGTTAATTCATGTCCATCCTCTTCCCTGTTGGCAAAGGAGATTGCTTTTGGATTGCCAGCCCTGGCTGGCATTGTTCCAGCTTCTTCTAAGCCAGTAGTCCCAGCTCTTGGGCTGCACCCAATAACGCAGCTGGTGGAGATAAAGCTTGGGAGCCCCAGCCAAGACTGGCTTGTTGTGGAAAGCCTACCTGGGCACTGAGTGTGCTTCTCCCACGTGATCTTGTTTATAATCCCTCTGGCATTGATGGTTTTGTTTTTGTTGCTCCAAGACTCCCTGGCAATACTCCTTGCCTCCTGGCAAGTGGCCCAGTTCTAAAGCCTTGAGTATTTTTTTAATCACCAGGTTCCCAGTTTAATCGGTCTTTTGGATGTGATGGATCATTTTAAAGAAATAATTATTTTGGCTTCCACCTGTTTTTCAGTGACCTTTTGGCTGCTTGTTTCTCTGCTATCAGTTGTTTGCTTCATCCCTTCCCTTATTTCTTTTTTAGATTTTTTAATCCTGCCTTTATTATTTTTATAAATAACTCAAGGCAGGGAACATACCTAATATTCGTTCCTCCTCCTATTTTCCCCACAACAACAACCCTGTGAGGTGGGTTGGGCTGAGAGACAGTGACTGGCCCAAGGTCACCCAGCCGGCTTTCATGCCTAAGGCGGGTCTAGAACGCTCTGTCTCCTGGTTTCTAGCCCATTGCCTTAACCACTAGACCAGACTGGCTTTACCCCTGTTTGCAGCCCTAAGATGTAGGTCAACATCTGAAAGCAGAAAGAATTGGATTGCAAAAGAAATCATTTTGGTGAGGTGATTCAGAGTTTGCAGCTAGGAAATAGACTTTATAAAGTTTTATCCAGATGTGTTTGGGAAGAGAAGTCTACCATCCAGATAGTTTCCATACACTGGGCTGCTTTGTTTTCCTACTCCTAGTTTATTCACAATAGGATTATTGTACTCTGCTCCAGTCCAGTTTCTGCACATGCCTTCCAGAACATGGATCCTGTGTTCCCATTCACTTCTCTGTCACTTCTTATACAACTTGCTTGTCCATATTGTGAACTGATTTACTAATTACCACTTTTTGGGGGTATATGTATGATGATTCACACAAATAGCTGTCTCTGGAATGGAGTGAGAGGTATATAGGAAAGGAATGAATATTGTAGTTGCTGGTGACGAGAGGATACATACCTTTCTTAAAGTATCACACTAGCTAGTGATGATTACCCTTGATAACTAAGGGTGCTTCTGCATTCTGGGATAAGACGCTTCTGCACATTTGATTCAGGGGACGAAGAGCAAGGGAAAACTCTCATAGAAATGTAGAGTTGGGAAGGATCTTGGAGGACATCTAGTCTACATTTCTGCTTACCGCAAGAATCTTGTAACTAAAGCATCCTTGAATGATGGACACGTAAGTCCTCCAGACATTCGTTCATCTGGCTGAGATAGAATGTAAAGTATTCTCATGGGGGGGGTTCTTGCCTTACAAATATGACTCAGTAGATGTGGTTCTGTTCTTGCTCAGAGATTGCTAGCTGTATATGGAATAGGGAAGCAATTTTATCCCAGGTCAATCCTCTGATGTATGTGGGAGGCTTTGTATCATTACCCTTAGCAGCTTGCTAAATCTTCAGCTATTTGCCAACTAAGCATTTCTTGAACCACATTGCCTCTCTGCTAGTATAATAAGTGAAACATTTCCTTTCCTCAATTACATTCAGAAATGTACAAATCTCTCTTATCGTGTCCTATTTTAGTAGTGGTTTTCCAAGGTTAAGATCTGCATTTGGCAAGGTGCTTCTATCTCTTCTCTTTCTCCTTTCATTTCTCTTCTGCATTTCTAAAATCTGTCTCTTTGATCACTCTTCCCTAACCTGCTACTCTCCTGGTGTGCAGGAATGGCCCTTCTCAGAATTCCCAGCCAGTATGGCTAGAGGTGTGCTGGGAAATGGAGTCCTGGCACATTTGGAGGGGCCAGGTAAGGAGACTGTCTTAGCTTGGAAGCCTACTGGCAGGTTCTTCTGTTTTTAAAACATAGTTACAGTCATGTTAAATAAAAGCCCCTTTGAAAGGATTTATTGGATATATGCCCATTTTTCTGTTTAGGTGAAGACTTAAAGGGACTAATAAAATTTTAAAAATAAAAACAGAATAAATGTGTAATTAGTGCTAAGATTTATACCAAAATAATTTAAAACTCTGTTTTTTAACCTTGGCAACTTTAAGATGTGTGGACTTCAACTCCCAGAATTCCCCAGCCAGCATGGGGAAACGATCTAGATTATGATGATCAGTTGAAATTTATGAGTAGGGGATAGCAACTAGCTGATCCTGGCTACTCTTAAGAAGACTGAATCTACTTAGTTCTGGGATGGAAGACCATCAGGAAATCCCAGGGCCATACATGAGACTGAGAAATAGAAGAGATCATTCTGGAAGCAAGCAATGGCAAACCACTTTTGTATTCTTCTCAAAGGAACTGCATAGACATGTCAGTGTAGCCGCCAAAACTCAAGCTTGACTCGAGGGAATGTTTACCTTTCTGTGTATCTGAGAGAAAGGCTACTCAGATCTTTTAGAGCAAGTCAGTCCAGTATGAGCTCTACAGCTTCACGTTGTCAGGTGGGTTACTTGCAACAGTGGGATCTAAAAACCTATCCTATTTTTTAAGATGGCTAAAAATTATTCAAGCTTCACCTAGATGGTATATTAGCATGACATCCAGTTACCAAGCAATTGGGAGTCTACACAAGTGCTCTGGGGGTAAGACAGATTGTCATAGATTTCTTTTTTTCCCTTTATGCAGGTGGTGTGATCAGTTACATTGGCTCTAACGGATCTTCCCCAAGCCGCACCAGTCCCATCTCTCTGTGTGGCAGTGACAGTTTGAATGGCAGCTGCCAACTGTCTTCACATCCAACCTTTCCCAGCTATTTCCCACCTTCGCCTACTGGATCTCTGGTGCAGGATTCTGGACGCCTCTACGGGGGTGGTTCAGCTGGGCTTCGTGATGATGCCTCCCCGTCGTCGTCATCTTCCTCCTCTTCCTACAGCTCTGGAGGTTCTCCAGTGGGACTCCAAGTGGCCTTGGATGATGGGAGGCGTGTCTCCCCCGTCAAAAGCACCAGCAGCAGCATCACGAGTGAGTGATGAGCTGGGAAGCTGCGCTTTGGGGGATGGGATCAGATTGAGGAGACTGAGGTGAGCATGGATTTGAGAGGGAGTGCTGAGATGACCACATCTCACAGGATAGTTGGGTTTGCAGTTCCACCAACTACCAACTCTTTTGGCAGACTGTTTTACCTTGGGATTCAGCTACTTCAGCTTGTATCAGTGCTGCCTTTCTAACAACATTGATTCCGGCTGGGTTGCTCAAAACCAGCTGTGTGGATCCAATGCTTTGAAAGCTCACCAGTGTTGAAGAGGCTGAAGCTGCAGAGCTATGAATCCAGTCTTCAGGCAAGGAATCTCACAGCCTTTTTCTCTCTCTCCCCCTCAGAACTCAATGGGATGGTCCTTCTATGTAAAGTTTGTGGAGATGTTGCCTCCGGCTTCCATTATGGTGTTCATGCTTGTGAAGGCTGCAAGGTAAACTTTTTTGTCCGTATACAAGAATAGAAACATGTTGGACTTTAGAATTCACTTGGCATAAGGTGTTGGAAGGGGGTTACCTCAACATACTCAAGATTTTTCGGTACTTCGGGCAAGGCAAAAATATACGCCTTTTCCACCTGAATGAATCTACCAGGAATATCTCCTTCATGAATCCTTGACATGAATGAGATCTGCACGTGAGCACAGTAGCATGTTTGAGTATGTCATGCTCCAGAGATCAGATCTGCCAACTACTGCTCTTACTGACATCAAGGATCTATTGTGCAATTTGATTACTTACCTGCCCTTCTGGTAGAACTGCCTCTGAGCTGACTGCTTGAGACTCCCCATCCAGGTGCACTGGTACTTAATGTTGTCATTCCAAGTCGTGTTACTTGGGGATAATGAAAGTTGTCAGCACATCTAGATGGCATGGCTGTAAGAATGCCTTGGATACTGACGTGCAGCTAAGCAGAGCGTAAGATTCCTCTGCAGTCAATCCTGCCTCAGCTGTACAAAAATATTTTAATATGAAGGCAATACAATGCGTTTTTAGAGGTTCTTACTTGCAATTACTATGGATAAGACTTTGGTGTTAGACTTGATGCAGGAAAACAGCAAATACAATTCTTTTCTCCTATCAGATTTACACTCTAGACCAGTGTTTCTCAACCTAAGCAACTTTAAGACATGTAGACTTCAACTCCCAGAATTCCCCAGCCAGCATGGGGAATTCTGGGAGTTGAGGTCCATACGTCTTAAAGTTGCCAAGGTTGAGAAACACTGCTCTAGACATTTATAAGCTATTGAGGTTCTTCCCCCTTTTTCTAGAGCTAAGCCTGTAGCAGAATTGTTGCATGAAAGAGAATACACTTGAGAATTTTCACACCAAAAGCACTTACAGTTGTGCTCCGCCTCACAATCTCAGAGAGGTGTATTGAAAAACACACCCGAACAATTTACCATCAGATATAGCTGTTCACTGTCCAGGCTAAGATGCTTGTGTCTCTCCTCCCTCCTGCAGGGTTTCTTCCGGCGCAGCATTCAGCAGAACATCCAGTACAAAAAGTGCCTGAAAAATGAGACCTGCAGCATCGTCCGCATCAACCGGAATCGTTGCCAGCAGTGTCGCTTCAAGAAGTGTCTGAGGGTTGGCATGTCTCGTGATGGTGAGTTCCTGCAGCATGAAATTAGAGATCTCGGGACTAGCAACAGCCCAGCTTTGTATGGGGGGCTCTCTGGGCTCAGGAAGATCTGTACCGAAGGGTCGATCAGATGCACTACGGAGGTTTTGGTTTGCACTCCATCTGTCGTACATGTGATCGACCCTTCGGTGCAGATCTTCCTGACCCTTGAATGCCCCTAAAAGGTGTGAAGGTAGAGAGTGGCAAGGGATGGCGAGGAGAGAGGAGCGACAGCTGGTTGCCTTTCTCCACTGGTGGTGTACCTCCTTGAGACACCAGGACCATGCCCTTGCATGGTGCAATTGTGCAGCAGTCCTGGAGGGTTTAGGGAAGGCTACGTGTTCTTTTTGGACCAAGAGCAAATATTTCAGCCTTGTGGAATTTCTTTTAACCCTGCTTGCTGGCACGGACTGCCTGTTCTCTAAAAGCTAAGCAGGGTTGGACCTGGTTAGTACTTGGATGGGAGATGGCTAGGAGATCCCAGAGATGTATGTTAATTGAGAAACTAGAAAGGAAGCAGTGGCAAGCCACTTTGTACTGTGATGATGATGATGATGATGATGATTTATATGCCACCCAAATCCCAGCGACTCCATATGGCTGTGTGTGTGAAATCCCCAAGAGGCAGGCTTGACCTCAACTCTCCCTCACTGACCCTCGTGCTCGGTGTGTTCACTGCCTCCCCAGGTGTTCTGTTCTAGCACCTCCAGACTTCCGCTGAGCAGTTTATCCTGCTGTTTGCTTCCTTTGTCACCAAAAGGAAAAGCATGCTCTGTAGGCACAGGGCAATCAGGCTCTTTCCTGGACTCCGTCAATAGAAAGTCTTTTAAGATGAAGCTTACCCCCATCCTTGCTTCGCTTTCTGGATTTTTTGGAAGCTTTTTTGCTGCTGAGAAAAGTCCATGGATTAGACGGCAGGTGTTTTAGACCCATGTTGATCCTTGGATTCCACAGGAATGCTTCATGCGGTGCCGTCTTTCTTCTGTCTCCTGTGCAGCCGTACGATTTGGGCGCATCCCCAAGCGTGAGAAGCAGAGGATGCTGGCTGAGATGCAGAGTGCAATGAACAACATGGCTAACAACCAACTGAGTGCCCAGTCCCTCCCTGAGAACTTGCCAACAGGACACCCACAGTCCACTACCGTCTTGCTGGGCCACCCGTCGCAACTGGCACCTTCTTCCCCACCGTCCCGTGCAGCCTCCCCACCCCAGACATCGCCTTGCTTCTCCCAGTTCTCTCAGCAGCTGACACCCCCACGATCCCCAAGCCCTGGAGATGTCATCGAGGATGTCATCGCGCAAGTGGCTAAAGCCCACAAAGAGATTTTTGTTTATGCCCACGACAAACTGGCCGCAGGGCCCCAACCGCCCGCAGGGAGTAACACTTCTCCGAGTTGGGATGACAACTGGTTGATTAACGGCTACTGCAGCAGCGGGCTGCACCATCAGAACGACAACTGGAACACTGGCTCTGCCTCTAGTCCCGCTTGTCAGCAGAACCACGTCCATGGACATAGGTTTTGTCCCTCGGGGGAAACAGACCTCTCCCTTGGGCAAGGCGAAGCCAGAAATGTACTCCTGGTAAGTGTCACATTGCCATGGAGCTTCCCATGTGGCTTTCAGACTCCGTTGTTGCTAAATTGTTGTCCTGATGAGGAACATCCTCCTGCAGCTGGTTGGGTTTAGTGTGGCTGGAAAATCAAGTGCTTCCCTGGGATATGGACGGAATTCAAACCAAGAAAGTTATGTTTATCTTAGCTGTTTGGTTAATTATTCAACATGTGATTTGGATGTATTTTTGTCTCCCCTATTTTTGCTGTCTCGATACTTGTTACTTATTAAAACTGGATTAGGTACTCTGCTGGTGCCCCAGGAGAAGAGGTTGCTGTTTATTTACCTAAGGGAGAGTGTTTATTTTCCTTTCTGTTCCTAAAGTTTGTTCTGCAGGTTTTCTTTTCTTTTATTCCATAAACTATTGTGGATCCTTCAGCAAATAATAGCTAAGAATATTTGTTAGAATAAAAAATAATGCCAACCCATTTGGAGTAGCATTCAGTAATCTTTCAGAGCCTTTTGACCTCTGAGTGAAGGTCAAAGAATTTGCCCCATTGATAATCTCTGGTCTGCAGTCAGAGGTTGCCATTATATAGGAGATACCTGCCAAACATATTGGCAGGAGGTAGAGCATGCCTGTTCAACTATATGTGTGAAATGGGACATGTGCATTGTATATCCTTAGTATTTCACTGTGGTTGCACTGATACTGATACGTGAAAGCTCAGTTTTCATGATTTTTTAAAAAGAAACTTGGGTAGTAGGGAAGTCAAAGGTTGCTAAGTATTATTTACAAATGTACATCATCATGATTAGTTGGTAGGAAAGAAAAACTTTTATTTCTTAGAGCTGGGGAAAAAGTGTATGCGCATAGCCAAAAGTGGGTACTTTAGAAGCTTTTGTGCAGGTGTACCTAGTTCCAACTGCTTTAATCCATACCCTTGTTTGTCCTTACACGACTGTCTCCCCTCCCAACAGGCGTGCCCAATGAATTGTCATCCTCATGGTTATAGTGGCCGTACAGTCCAGGAGATTTGGGAGGATTTCTCACTGAGCTTTGCGCCAGCTGTACGAGAAGTCGTGGAATTTGCCAAACACATTCCAGGGTTCCAGGAGCTGTCACAACATGACCAAGTCTCGCTACTCAAAGCTGGCACATTCGAGGTAGGAAAGTTTCCACCTACAATTTAAGGTCCTCCTTAGTTACAAGCTGTTGATATTCTATGCAGGGAGATAATTGTTCCCAAAAACCTACTTCGTATTTGTAAATACTGCAAAGAAAACGCTGTGGGCGGCAAGGTTGTTTTTAAAACCCCATCACAATTTTCCATCTTTATGTTATCACTTTTTTTTCTTTTAGTACTGAGAATGCATCAAAAGGACATTCTTTGTTGGCTTCTCTTTCAAATATAAACTAATTAGAGGTAATTAAAGGGATGTTGTCAGGACAGTCTGCTGCTGGGAGGCTGGAACCCAGCCACACCTAGAGCAAAACAAGTGCTTTGAAAGCCAGGAAAAGGATTTGGTCTGAAATTCTGACAAATAATTTTTCTTTGGGATCTCTGCAAGAAAAAACAGCCCCCTTGCAGTTATTTATGAACAGAATTGCAGTCTGAGAGATTATATTTGCAAATTAATATTGGAGAAAAGGCATTGCGATGCAGTTTTTAAATTTTGCATGGTATTTTTTTAATCCTTGGGGTTAGGGTTGATCCTTACCAGCAGTGTCTACAGGGCATGGGGTGTGTCGGTGAGTTTGACTGATCTCAGCAGTATCAAAAACTGTCCTTTTGTACGGTCATCACATCACATGGATACCCGGCTTGATGGGTGGCATTTGTGGCATAATGCCGCCTTTGCCATTCCCATAAAAACAGCGAGTTCCTATGGATGCCACTGGTCCTGATGTTAACGATGGTCACTGTTTTTCATGTTAAGACATGGTTTACTGAAGTCAGTCTAATTTTTATCTCCTTCAAAATAAAATTAAGCAGCCATCCTGGTTTGTGCTAACATGCAGATACGTTTTACTGGGAATGTGGAAATCTATGTACATAGTAATGGAGAAAGCCAAGCATAATCCCATGTTTTAGCCCATGAAATTGCCATATACTGTAACTCATGCTTATGCTATGGTATCAAACGGATAAGAGTTGTTATTGCACTTTATTGGCTTTGGAAACATCTTGGAAGATTCTTGGCAGGAAATACCCGTATAAAGTGGCGGGGTAGATCCCAAAACTTGCAGTGCAAGCATGGAAACACCCAATTGGGCACAACATGGAGTCATGACAATGGTGAATTAAGCTGTATGTGTGTAAGCCTCCATTCTTCTTCTTACACACCGATATTGATGGACTTTTTATCTAAGTGAAGGACTTCAAGTGAATAATACAGTAGATTCTGCATTATAGTATGAATCTGAAGTTGCTGCCATGGCATGAGAGGCACAAAATGGAATAATTGTAGTCATCCTTCCTAAATTGGAATTATCATTTCAAAGCTTGGAGATGTTTATGTCATTTTGGTGTTTTGAAAAAATAAAAAATGCATCTGATGGGGAAGCAGACTTCCGTTCTGATAGCTTTTATCTTTTCTCTCCAACCCCAGGTGCTAATGGTTCGGTTTGCCTCCCTTTTCAATGTCAAGGAACAGACTGTAACATTCATGAGCCGTACCAAGTACAGCCTTGAGGAGTTGTGGGGCATG
Organism: Charina bottae; assembly: GCA_023362775.1. Taxonomy (NCBI): domain Eukaryota; kingdom Metazoa; phylum Chordata; class Lepidosauria; order Squamata; family Charinaidae; genus Charina; species Charina bottae. The sequence continues at coordinate 4,788,661 of JALMGJ010000024.1, forward strand.
GGCATGGGTGACCTGCTGACATCCATGTTTGAGTTCAGCGAGAAGCTTGGTGCCTTGCAACTATCTGAAGAAGAATTGGGCCTCTTCACAGCAGTGGTGCTGATCTCTGCAGGCGAGTACCCATTGACCTAGATTGGTGGGAACCCCACTCCTAGCATACCAACTTTTTGATCGCATCCTTTGCCCAGCAGTTTTTTCCCATTCATTTGCTGTCCTCGCCCATGGCTTTCATACCTCCAGATTTGCGATTCTTCCCTACCCAAATATAACCCCTCCAGCTCCCTCAGGCAAGCCTTTCCTTTTAGCCCATACCCTCCAAATACTACAAACCTTAGAGGTGTAACTGCAATTCTCCATATTCCCCTTTGATACCATAACCTCTCCCTTCGTCGTTAAACTTTAGCAGTGTTATGTCCTTGGAGACATGACCTTCATTCATTGTGAAGTAAGATGTACAGTGACGGTTCTTTAGAAATAAGCAGCAGCTATGTTTCAAGGGTTGCAATTTGCAGATCATCTCTGGCATGATTTTCTCTTACAATTGGGCACTCGTGACCTGGAGGGAGGATGGACATTTTCGATACATAAAACCAGAGTCCAGACCGCAGTATCTTCCTTTGCAGCCTAGGCTGCTGCTCCACAGTACTTACTGTCTGCCCTTCTCCGTGCAGATCGCTCGGGCATCGAGAACCCAGCATCGGTGGAGCAGCTACAGGAAACACTGATCCGGGCGCTGCGAGCGCTCGTCCTCAAGAATCACCCCCAGGAAACATCCCGCTTTACCAAACTGCTCTTGAAACTCCCAGACCTGCGTACCCTCAACAACATGCACTCTGAAAAACTGCTCTCCTTCCGCATCGACGCTCAGTAGGAGAGAGGATGGGCAGAAATGCTGCGAGCCCAGGCTCCTGACCAGTTCTCCCCGCATCATTGCACTAACCAGACTATTTTGGGCCTGGACCCGGCTATCTATTTATGCGGGCGTAGCAGCTGCCACTCCTGCGTGCTCAGAAGCAAACAGCACAACCGCCTTTGTAAATAATATCTCTGTATATTGGAACTGTGTGAAGGGAATGTCCCTCTTTCTGGCTGTGGTGCCAACTACAGGAGGAAAATACACTGAAAGCAAACTCTCTGGATGGCTGCCTTATTTGTTCACTTCTTGCTCTCTGAAGTGCTTCTTCCCAAGCTGTGGGGATCAGGACTGGGTGTGGCGTGATCCTCTGCTTCCTGCCAGAAGGAAAGCAAGCCTCAGACACAGGAGCCCCACTTCTTTTCCCTAGGGAGGGAGGTGCTGGCTGAAGCCCTGCAGAAACCAGTGGGAGGTGAACAACAGGCTCACCTACCTTGCGGATTCCTTTGAGGTTTAAGATAGAAGAGGCTTAGTAAAGGTTTTCCTTCTGGTGCAGGAGGCCTGTATTCCCGTTGTGATAGGTGCCACTTCCAGGCAAACTAATTTTGAAGGAATACCCCTTGTTAGCTGAGATGCAAGGGAAACAATTAGATCCCCTCCTGTCTAGCAAAAACAAAAAAGGAAAAATAATCAGTCATTCTCAGATTAATTTTAAACACAACGAGGCAACTGAGGTGTACCTTTCCTGTGGTTGGCCGCCTCCCCCACGGCCTGAATGCTGGGTGAACTTTTCACGTGTGGTGCAACTGAGGTTTTACACGTTGAGGGAGGCTTGATGGGTCGAACGAGAGTGTTCACCCGACCTGTAGAACGGATTTCAGCCCAACCCCTTGCGCAGTTTTGGCAGTTAAAGAAAGGACGTTATACCAGCCACCATTCGCCAGAAATGAGACACCAAAAGTCAGTTGGGGCTGTGAGGTTTTTTTGTCTTTGTTTAAGGGTAGGTTTGTTTGTTTTTTAATCATATATTTATTACATAAATATATAGTAAAATAGACCAGCAACAATTACCATAAAAATATCTTTCTTTAAAATCCTGACCAAAAACACAAAAAGGGTTATTTTTTTCCCCCGCCCCAGACTTTTCAGGGTTATTTTTTTTCAAAATCGCACGTCACAGACAAATTGTGATTGTCGTATTTTTTACATCAGCAGCTTCCTGCTTCCCAGATGCGAAAAAGAAAAAGAAAAAGGAGGAAAAAGAAACAGAAAAGAGGAGACAGGAAGGGAGACAGGGGAAAAGGGTGAGGCAGAGGGAACAATTTCCCCACCTGGTTTTTTCTTCCCTCTGAACCCCCCCAACCCAACCCCCCTTCAGAAACATACTGAAAACCCCATCTCCCAAATGTACATTCACTACTCCCTGCTCACAGTTTCTTTCCCTGCTCTGGACTGCGAGGGGAAAACCACAATGCATAGTATATTGGGGTTTAAGTATAAAGTTAAGTATAAAGTTGCCCCCTTATTGGAAACTCCTTTCTATTCTCCCATAATCTTTTATGATCTGGATCCAAAATCAAAACCCTTTCAGAAAGAAAGACTGGCTGGGGTGGTGGTGGTGAAGAGATCGGTGGGATGCCATTTACAGGAAATATGAGGTATGTACTTGGCAAAGAAATACTGAGAAGGGATGTGGGAATCATCTCCCCCCCCAACCCGCCCTCCCCAACCCGAATAGGTCTATAATGTGAAAAAATCTGCTTCCTGCCCACAAATTGTCACAGTCATTAAGTGCCCCACATGGACGGAGGAAGGGACTTTGGGGCATTGTGCCCCTGAGAAGCAACACCACCTACTAGGGGTTGCAAAGGATTTTGCTTCTCCAGGAAGGGTGGCTCCCACCCCCATAGAGATGGCATGGCATAGAAAAGAGGTGGGGGAGACACTGTTTTCCTTGCACTGAACTTTGGGCAAAATGCGAGCATGGCGTGATGAGAGTGGCACCTGAGGTGGCGAAGTATCATGGGAGGGAATCACACCCTGAGATCTTCACATCACTTTAAGGATAAGTTATGACCTGGGCAGCAAGCCTACGTACTCTCCTGCCCCAGCTGTTGTAAGATGGGGCACAGTGCCCTCTATAGGAAAACGGGCACACAGGAGTAAGGTCAGAGGCCTCCCTTCTCCATTAGCAGCTTTCCTGCGTAGAGAATGTCTTGCATATATATATATATATATCTCTGGTACAAAGGGGGGAAAAAAAGCAAAGATTCTACCTTTTTGCTTTCAAAGTCTATGTGTAAAAGCTATTTCAGTTCCCCTTCAGAGGTGGAGTTATGTGTGTGCTGGTGATGGAGGGAAGAGAGGGTTGTAGATGAGAACTCCATGGATTGGTCCTAAAAAGAAACATTTACCATTTGAAAAGCGTAAGGGGGTGTGAAATGCATTCATTCTTCACAGCTGATGCAGTGGTGTTGGCCAAGCAGGACAGGTTTACTTTGGCTATAATGTCATCGTCTTACCAGCTGAGTAATCCCTGTGAAAGAGGGGTAGCACTCTTGCCCCCCCTTCTTTTTAAGATACAACCAAATGAAGCTGGTTGTTTTACAAACTGATGCTGTTACTTGGTCATACTCCAAAGGGGTGGATTGAAACTACAGAGAAAGTCTGAATTAATCTAGTGTTGTAAATTCTAGCCGAAGCGATTATTTGTGCTAGTTCATTCACACACTAACCTTCATTGCGTTCTCATAGGAGTGTCAACCAGATCATCATCCAAAGTCTCATGGTCTCAAAAGGTGGAAAATCATTTCCTTGATTTTAAATACCTCAAGTTGGCTTTCCATCTTAAGGAAAGAAACCAAGAGCCCAGTTTCTCAGATTATTTAAGGGAATACAGAGTTTAGCCAGATGACTTCAGCCTGCTAGGCAAGAACACTGGAGGGCCCAGGGATAACTCCACAATGCCAGCACTGGGTGCCAAGCTGAAATGACACAAACCTTTCTAATTGGACAGGACCATTTCTCATTCCTTTCAGAGCCTCACAGGGACAATGAACCCCATCAAGTAAAGCAGTGTAATAATTAGCCAAGCCAAATAAACTATAAAAGAAAGGCCTGACATTTCTCTCTCCCCCTACCCTGCCTACCATTTGAGCAGGAGGCTGTAGCTGTGCATGGATGTGGAACGAACTTGTGCAAAGTGCAGATGGGGTTTACACTTCGTATGCATAGGGTATCTGTGCAGAGTTGAAAGAACTATACTTATATATACATATGCTATAGATGAAGTCAAGCATCAAGTTTTGCACAAGCCCACTGAAATGAATGAGCAGTCCCACTTGTTTCAGGCGGCGTGTAGAAGTTCTTCCTTTTCAGTTCTACTACACATACATATATACACACATTTACGTTCAGGCTCCTTCATCCAAGGTCATACCATTTGTGGCCATTTTCTCAGGACTATAAAGCCCATCTTACATCTTGCAGCTCAGTATGTGTAGGAAATTAGTGAAGGAGAGTAGCAAAATACTATTTTACAGAGGCTGTACTATTTGGTATAAGGCAATGAGGAATTAATATCCTGCCCCCTCCCTTCCTGATAATCGGGCATCTTTACATGGTTTGTAGACGTCATACATATGATGTTCCAGTCACACCTTCCCAAGGCAGAACTAGTTTCTAATTCGGGTTATATATAAAATATTTACAGAGTTACAAATGCAGAACAGACTGTACACTGCTTGATGTGTGAAAGTGTGTCCTTGCTGGCAACTTACAGAGTATCATTAAGGCTTCTAGGAAGATGAGTGTAGACAATCGGGGTCAAGATGGGGCAGCGCTGAGGCTCAAATGGCGCTTCATCTCCCCTGACAAGATGGGGAACATGAGGCATCAGTGAAGTGAGGGCAAATGACACAGGTGTTTTTGGGTTGGAAACAAACAAGGATGAGGAAAGTGGGTGAGGTTAGGGTAGGGAGAAGGAAAACTTCTGCAAACAGACAGAAACACATATACCTACGTGTAGATATACCTCAACTCTGCCACAAATACTCGGCAGAGCAGCTTCAAACCCACAGAACAGATAATGGCTCAGCACCTCTAGCTTTCCGGTATGTTCCGCCGGGCACAGCAGGCATATAATATCCTTATTATGGGAGAAGACAACCCTGTCTATAAACAGGGAATACAAAGCAGGCACGCTGGAAGCACAGGGCCACTGGCATGTGTGTATGAGATAGGGACCCTCTTCCCATAAAGGAGCAGATCTGTACTAGGTAGGTCTGTACCTCTTAGAATGTCAAAATACATATGGGAAGGGAGTCTGGTAATTCGAAACCACAAGGTTTGACATCCATACACTTGACGTGATTTACACTGCAGACTCACAAGTCCCACATTTTCATTGTTACATGTAAAACGTACACAGACACTAGCCAATGCTGATAAGTAGTTACGGACACATCTGGGCTCACCATAAACCAGAGCGTATCTTTCCCATATTCCAGGAAGGTGCCTACGTATGAATACCACCGAGAGTCAGAACAACATACTGATTGAGATAAAGAATGCAAGTTACTAGCTCTAGCCTCAGCAGGGTCTCCTGACAGCACCACAGCGCCTAAACTGTTTCCTTCGCTCCATCTACAGGAAGTGCAGAACAACATGGGAATGGATGGCATGCGTTTTTCTTGTGCTGCCCAAATAAAAAAACCAACCCATTAGGGCCCTGGGCTGCCAAAGAGGATGCTGCACCTACAGGATAGCGAACAAGGCAAATTCAGCTCAACCCCCTCAAGAATTAAGAAAAGGGAGGAAGGGCTTTATTTCTAAATGAAGGCGGGGTCTGGGAGCAAGGTAATGAAAGGAGGGTTATTTGAGATCTGTTTTTTGGGCTTCTGGGAGGATTGAAGGGGTAAGTTAGAGAATGCAGATTAGTTACCCATGCAAACCTTTTCAGCCTTGCAAGGAGGGTGATAAAAAGAGAGCCAGGCTTTCTGCAGACCTTCAGATGGTACTTTTACGGGCAGCAGAAATATAAGCTAGTCCTTGTTTAGCGACTGCCTCCTTTAGCAACCGCGATGAAAAAGTAACTTTGCAACCAATCCTCGCATTTATGACCTTTGCAGGTTTGTAAAGCAAAGAAAAGCCGAAATAAGATCGCAAGCACAGTTGTGGTTTCACTTAGCGACCACTTCGATTAATGACCAAGATGCAGGTTCCAATTGTGGTTGCTAAACGAGGACTTCCTGTAGTTCATTTCTCTCTTACCAAAAAAACCTGCCATTAACCTCCAGAGTTAAAAAAAATATAAAAAGAACTATGTGGCAGGAGGTGGGGTAAAAACTTGAAAGGCTGGCTGGTGGCGTGAGAGTAGTAAGTCAAGGACTAGCGCTAGAGGATAATGCGCGTCTTTCAGTGTGAGACTGTTCAGCTGGGACTCTTTGATCTGTGGGGAGAGAAGTGGGGGGAAGAAACGAGAATAGAGGCGGCTGACTTCAGGCAAGAACGCCAAATACACTGGAACATGTTTTGGCAGGCAGGCTGGGGAAGAAGCTTTTAAAAATCATTATTCTACTTTAGTATCAACTTTTTATTTTTTATATATTGCTTATTCTCACAATAACTGAAAACAAGAAGAAATATGAGATGGAACCCTCCAAACACTGTAAACGGTTCTGCAGAATCCTCGGCTTCAGGAATCTTGCTTTTCTGCATCTTTGTGTTTAAAGCAAACAGTCCCTCAGTTCGATGCAATGCGAGCATAGACAACTGGAGCACACTCCTCTCCAGAGGCTAGGAAATTAAGGCTGAGGACAGATAGGTTTATCAGAGTTAAAAGGTGACCTGAAAAAGGATAGTTTTTTGGGTTCTTCTCTACAATACTTCGGCTTCAACTCAATTAAAGAAACGGAAGCTCAGCACAGGAGCTTTAGAATCAACCCAGATGTTTCTGCCAATTAATAATTTCATTCTGATTTTCTTTAGAGAACATTTAAAAATTGGCAGCAAAATGGCTGAGGTCTGACTGCTGAAAAAAGTGGCAACTGAAAAATTCCTCATAAAAAGGCATTCTTCCTGCTTAATTGTGCAGGATTTCCCGGCCTAAATACAGTAGGCAGAACACTCCGGAAAGCTCTAGAAAATTCCAAAATGCTGCTCTACATAGGCAGACTCTCTGTGTAAGAAGCACAATGGCCACAAATACACTGCTTCTAAAGGAAGATGCAGAAATATTTTGTATATTGGCCATGCTTGTTGTAGGTGCCACCTTAGGACAAGCATTCCACCTTAAGTGAATTAAAAGGACTTTACCTTTTAAGAAGAGGATTTCAAATGGCTGTCTGATTTCTTGGGCCCACCCTTATGCTGGTGTTTGGATTTTTTTAGCTGATCAATCCAATAATACAGCTCTGTCTTTTATATATACATTCATTTCTGACCTACTTGAATTGATTTTGTTTCAAACTCCTTTTTCACCTGAATTGACTGTGTGGTGCATGTGTGTGTACATCTTAAGACCCCAAATCTCCCTCAAGCCACACTCAACTCTTGCAGATACTACATTCATCTCTGACCCAAGGAGAGTTTCACACATGCAGTCATCCTAACAACTACTGAATCTGTCAACTGACTCAGTAAAAACGTTGTGTATGAGATCATGTTCAAATTCAACTCAATCACAGCTCATTCATAATAGAAAGCCATCAGTATGGAAGCCATCAGTTAATAAACATGCACGAGGCTTAGAAATAACACACCTTGTCAATGCCCCCCCCCCATGTTTCCCTAGCAAAACATCTCAACTCCTGAAATGGATAAGAATGGGTTGGGAATACTAACCAGCTTTGTGTGATGCAGATACATTAGTGAAAGCTGTATCTCTCCCTGATTGAAATATGAATAAGGATAGAAAATTAGTTGGCCAGTAAATGCCCTATGCCACATTCTGTGATATCTGGGATGCATTAAAATCTCTTCAGTCTGGAATGAATGAATGAATAAATAGATAAAGAGCATAAAAAATAAAGAGTACCTTGAGTTGAGTTCAACTCCTGATTACATGGATAATTCTGAATGGCTTTTCCCTTTCCAAAGTTTATTCAACATTCCAGTTAGAGAATACACATCTCAGAGATCTGATTTCAAGCCAAATCTCTGAAATGCATAGAAATTTATGAAAAACTTTTCTTTCTTTACAATAGTTGTATGCCAGCCCAATCAGGGACACTGGGTGGGTGTGGCGCTGAAATACTATTGCAGTAATAACAGATAGATTTTTAAAATACAGGTTGAATTGGAAAATGGTTAGGTAGAAAAAGCGTCCTGCCTGAAATCCTGGCAGAGCGTATTGCTGTTTTAATAGTCTGGATCAGTACAAGACCGCTTCCTATGTTTGCATAAAGTTGAAGGACAATGCAGGACTTACAAGCGGGTGGGAGTCACAAATGGATACCTAATGCTCCAGTTTATAAATAGAGATTCAGCTCACTGAAGAGGCTGATTTTGTTGTTAACTCTTTCCTGGCCAGACAGCTGGTTCCTACTACTCACTTCTGCAGAAGAACTCTGTTGGAGAGTATGACCCCACCTGGAACATTACCAGTGGAAGGAGAGCAGTATAAAAAGCTACAGGAACTTGATGGTGATGACAGGGAAGAATCCAGATTTAATTCTGATTAAGAATGGGTCTTGCAAGTGGGAAAGCAGCAGATTAAGGCTGGATTCACACATCCTGTTAAATCATGGTTTGTTTAAACATGGTTTATTGAATAAACCACAAGTGGCTGGATTCATACAACACGCTAGGCCATGAACCATGATTTAAAAACCACAGTGGTTAAATTTCATGCAACACGCTGAGCTAAAATCAAGGAAAATCACATCGTATCTTAACGTAACGCATGAAGCCAGCCTAAGAATAATGCAGTAGGCTAAAATTGTATGAAAAGGTCTAGTTTCAAGAAAAGAGGGAAGCTGGTTTATTACTGTGCATGAAGTTTTGGATAGTGATACTAACACTGGGCAGTCTTAAAAAACTTACTAAATAGTGATGATCTCAGGAAGGGAGAGAGCTCTGGGCTCATGCAATAAAATGAGGACAGCACAGAGATGCCTACAGATCAGAGCCAATTCCTACTGTTTTAATGAAATACATTCCTTACCAAATGCCCCTTCAGGATAATTGTTCCCACAGTCTAAAATCACCCAACTGCACCACCAAAAGTAGTGACAGCTGTCAAAGTCTCCAACTTGGAACTAAGCGAAAGGTGTCCTTGTGCAGAAGTGCTACCTAAACTTCAGTGGCAGAGCACTTGCCTGGCATGAGAGAGATCCCACCTTCAGGTCCTAGCATCTCCAATCACCAGGGTCTCTGTCTTTCACTCTCCGAATGAGAAAGCAGAAAACGAACTTTTCATGAGAAATACAGCCCTAGCTTCTGCTCTGATGAGGACTCTGATTCACTAGAAACCTAAACAGTCAGAATACTCTTCACTGCTCTCCACCCTCACGTTCCGCCCAGCTCTTAGGTGCCAGAGCTGGGGAAAACTGCCTGAAGCCTTGGGGATTGCTGCCCGCCCAAGTAGAGAATACTGAGCTACACAGGTCACCACTGATCTGCTTCCATTTAAGGCAGCAACTTATGTCCATAGAATGAGTCTTTGATTCAGGTCCAAAGAGTGTATTTTTCTTCAGAGCTTTAAGATATAGGATCAGGGCCTAGCAAAAGAATTTTCATGGCCACTCTGAAGAAAATCCCGTGATTTCAGTAGGATTTCCTCCTCTGAAAACCTGTATAGGAGTTCAACCTAATTTGCATTAACCCCCCCCTCTCTCTCTCTCACACACACACAGACACAAACACACACACTTTATTGCACAGGGAAGTTTAATGTAAGAAGGGAACTGTCTGCCAAAGACTTGCAAGACTGCTTCATGGGCCTCAAACAGGTTTTAAAAGTGACTGGTGAAATTAGAGGGGCAGAACAATGAGGGTTGCAGCAAGAAGGGGCAGAATTAAGGTGATCTGGGTAAACTGGCTACTTTATTTTTTGGAAAAGCTAGACTGAGTATGAAGGAACCTAAGCCTCTAAAAGGCTGTGTGCACGAGCATGTAAGTGTATAGGAAATGGCGGGTTATGACATAAATACAACGAGAAAACACCAGTCTAAGAAATTGGCCAGCCAGGCTATAAAGTTCCTCATCTTTGGATGCTTTTCAAGTTGTTATTGCATGGATATGAGGCTTTGGGGATATAGTTTCAGGCAAGGCTCACCAGCCTCTACATTGGACAAAAAAGTTTTCTCCCTCAAAGAAACCCAAGATTAACTCACACCTTCAAGGCAAAACTTCTGCATCTGCATATTCCCAAGATAAACTATTTCAATGGGCCCAGTTGTATCCCTGGGGAATATAGCTGGTGGAATACAACTGGGGCTGTGTACCCTCTGCACTTTAAACAAACATCTAACTCACACCTCAAGAAAAGCTGAATGCTGTGCTAAGAAAAATGGAGTAATTAAGCAAAACTGCAAATGTGGACTTATTCTGCATAATGTATTCTGTTTCTGCACTAGAGTTGTGGACTCCACACCACTGGAAATCCCACTTAACGTCTGTTCTGAGATTTCATTAGGCTTTATAGTCTATCTTCGCTGCCATACAAGTTAGAAACGTGCTCTTTTTTCAAACATGAGACTGTTAAGATCCGTATTCAACATCACATTTGATGACTGCATGGAACAGAGGAGCAGGCATTGCCTTGAATATTATCCAACATGACTGCTGGCATTTGGGACTCCAGGCTCCCTTCAATTCAAGCCCAGCAATTACATCCCCATTTAACCCCATGTCATTTAAAGATGATAAAACCAAAGCAAAAATCAATCAATCAACCAAACAAACAAACAAACAAACAAAAAAGCATTACTTTTTTCCAACCCCAATTTTGTTTGTGTGATTTTTCTTTTCTTTTTTTCTTTTTTGTGAACAGACCCGTACAAAGATTTTTCTCCTTAATTAAAAAAAATTATACATATTTATATATATATATATATATATATATTTCTGTATATTAGCTTAAATTGGAGCTGTGTTCTCCATGCGCCGGCCTCTGAACCTTCAGATGGTACATCCAACATGCACCCAACCCATCATGTAACATTTCCCACGGCGTCTTGAATGAGGTAAGAGGTAAAGGGTTTTTTTCCAACGGAAACCATGTGACAGAGAGAAAGAACAAGGGAAGGGGGGAGTAAAAATATACCCCTCTCCCCAGTAACATTACATTACAGTTGCAAAAAAAAAAAAAAAGGTCTGGCTAATAAGGTGACAAAAAATGGATCTATCACAGATAAAGCAGTTTAGGAGAGGAGAGAGAAGTCTGATCTATTAACAGTGTTAAGTGCCAAAATACTTGCATTAAGGTGATCACAGTCTGGCTTGCATTAAAGGTGAAACAGACAGGAAGAAAGCGGGAAGCTGGTGGTTGTTCTTTTGTTTTTTTCTTTAGAAATACCTCCTCCCCGGGCAAATCTTTAGAGTGGGGATCCATAACCGGATGTTCCATGCCAAATATGGCCCTAGGTACCAACTGCTCCACCTCCCAAGGGTCCACCAAGAGGCAAGAAAGCCGGGTTAAAGGCAGGGCTGGCGGCTATTGCAATGGGGCTGCTAGGCCTGGTCGATCGTCACTTACTATTCCCCTTCTCCAAATGATGTTCCCATAAAGCTAATTGCTGGCCAGAACTTCAGAGGTTCTATTTTCCAACAACCAGAAACAACCACATAAGCACAACACCAAATTAAAAAAAAAATCTGAGATCAAACGGAAACAAGACCCAAGTTTGAAAACCTGGGGTATTTTTCTCTTGCCAGCTTGGCCAATTCAGTTTTACAAATGTGGGTAGCCTGCCTCCAAGTTCCCAACTGGATCACTTCGGATACAGCTCATGCAACCTGAGGCTAAGGGCGTTGTTCTACCCATGGCAGTTCAAGTTGGGCAGAGTGACCCTCCTACTGTGCAAGGAAGTGCATTAGAATATTATTCCTTGATCTAGCGCCCCTCCAAAAGGGAAAATTATATTGAATCAGGCCAGGATAACCTTTCTAACAGGCCTCTGCCATATAAAAGAAACCTTTGCCCTTTCTTCCCATGTGCACAAACACAACTGGGACTGCAACAGGGCCAGTAATTTAGAAGTATAGGGGACAGGGAATGCTGTAGGAGAAATAAAACTTATTATGCAGAGCCCACAACCTCTTAATACAGAAAGCCTGTACAATTCTGGGTTGTGAAGGGTGTTGCCATGTCCCCGTGAATTTCACTGTTTTCATGTTTTCTGTACTGATAAGTGCCATTTCCTAAAAACACGGGTAAGAAAGAACTGAAACCTAACTTGATTCTCTTGGAGCACTGAAGAGTTAGGATTTCTCCTCATTCCTTCCCCAGAGAGAAGGGCATTGAAGGGAGGGTGCAGCAGGGCAGCAAGAATACTAGTGCAGCAAGAAGTGTTCCGCCACATGGCGTGGGAAAGCGTGTGCAAAGAATGAGCAAGGGCCATTTTAAAGCCCAGTGGGAACATTGCAAGCAGCCTTTCAGCTGGGAGGGGGCAGCAGGTGTGGGTGGGAATGTGTTAAATCCACCCACCTTGCTGAACATGGAGGTAGATTGGCTGAAGCTTTGGGGAGGGAAGAGGGCATCAGGGCAGGAAGGCTGTTGAACACACCTCTCAACACTGGAACACAAGGCGGGCACCTCTTAAGAGGCAAGCCCTGCAGTGCGATTCAAAGCAATTCAAAATAGATTTCTTATTCAATCACCTGTGTCTCCACTAGGGGAGGAGCGGAGAGGAAGGATTTTTGTCTCGTTCAAAGTGCATTTGTCCTTCACACATGGACCTTGAGCCTCAATTTATGTTTATTATTTTTTTGCCAAAACATCTGTGACCTTCCTTCCCCCCACCTGCCCCCAATAATTTAATAGGATTTCTCTTTTCCTCTCTCGGTTCCATTTCTTTCTTTCTTTCTTTCTTTCTTTCTTTTACAAAAAAAGTGCATTTTCAATTTTAGCCTCCCAGGGAGGATAACTAAATGCTAAAAGTTCTAAAAGAAACCGAAAACAAGAATAAAACAACCAAACACACTCTGTCGTTTCCTGGGACTGTTATGTGCAAAAGAAATATATATATATATATGTATATATACTTATATATATTGGTAATCAAGTCCATTTAAACGAGAGAGGTTTGATCAGGGCTAGAACAAAGAGGTGCCAATTGTTTCCAGTGTTGTGGGGGCCAGAAAACTATTTTTTTTAAAGAAGGGGAGAAAGGCAAAGCACTTTGGAGCGAGGTGGGGGGGGGGAGAATAACACGTGGATTGTTTTCCTCTTCTTTTGTGGTAAAGTTTAAGACAAACATTTCACCCTGGAAAGACGACTTTGGACAACAGGGGATATAACAAGGGGTAGGTGGGAATTGTATTGTCCACTTATTTTTTAAAAATCTGACTAGACAAAGAATGTGTTGGCTACTGCACAAGTCTACCTCATAACCCAGAGTTTGTATAGCTTCAACTTTTTTTCATGGCCCAACCCCTACCAATGATGCCCTTGCTTCCCCTATCCATGGGATTCACTGATGCTGACGTGCAATATTTAGAAAAACAAAACAAAAAAATGAAAAGAAAAATGAAAACAACAAAACAGAACAAAACAATGAAAATCTGTTGTGTCCGAGGTGATGAGGGCCTTGTGACCCAAGTCCAGACATCGCCCCAGTCCCAAATTGCCCCGTGTCCCCAATTCGCCCACGCCACCCTGTTTGCCCCTCCCCCTCCCTCCCTCCCCACACCCTAAACTTCCTGATCCTCAAAGACCTCGAGGAAGAGTGGGGGAAAGAGCTCTGTGGGGCATTCCACCTTCATGTGCAGGAAGCGGCTGGCATGGCAAGCCCCGATCATGCGCAGGTCGGTCACCTTCATGAGGAGCTTGGGCCAGAAGTGGGGAATGTTGTGTTTGCGATAATTGATGTAGTGTTCAAATGCCAGCAGATAGGTCTCTTGGCATTTTTCAATCTTGTCAACGCAAATTAGCCCACTGCGGTCTGCAAGGTAAATGGAAAAGAGGATACAGGTCAGGTAGGCTGAAGCTGCATGTGTAAATTTGCCCCCCTGCAATCAACCAAATTGCCCTAATCCCAGTTACCTTTCTGACTCACTAAATCTGCTAAACCCTCATTGCTCAGGTTAGAATTAACTGTATGCTCGGAGCTTTGTCCCCATATGGGCAAAGCACAGCACCTGAAAAGGCCATGATACCATTTTCAACTGTCTTGTGCCTTTTTTGAAGGGAAGAATGCAGGACAAGTTCAGCAACTTGGTGTTTCTGTTCCCCCCTCCCCCATGTCGAGAGCACCCATTATATGTGGCTTACACTGCCCAAGGAAGAGGCAAAGACTTTGTGGGACAGGATAGGATCTTTGTCAAGGCCCTGTGGGGTAGATGAACTGGCCTGACAGGCTGGTTTAGGCCCAAAGGCTAGAAGTTCCCTAGTCCTACTCTACTGTTTTAGCTCAGGGTTTCTCAACCAGGGTTCCGTGGAGCCCTAGGGTTCCGCGAGAGGTCGCTAGGGGTTCCCTGGGAGTCCACGATTTATTTAAAAAATTATTTCAAATTCGGGCAACTTCACATTGAAGAGGTAAGTTTCATTCTCTATTGTTAGTTTAAGACGACTGTTAATGCATATACACAGGCCTACCCATTAAACGAATATAATCATTTTGTAACTTGTGGCCTATATTTGAGCCTGAATGTATAGGGGTTCCCTGAGGCCGAAAAATATTTCAAGGGTTCCTCCAAGGTCAAAAGGGTGAGAAAGGCTGCTTTAGACATACGGTTTTTTTACGTATCTGAAGAGGCTCCAGAGATTAAAAGTGGATTTTCTGCTTGCCCACTGCTCACTGCCTTACAACTATCTTATAATGATCTTCAGAAAAAGAGTATAGGTAGTCCTTGCTTAACAACCACAATTGGGACCGGCAACTCCATTGCTAGGCAGCATAGTCATTGAGTGAGACATCACATGACCACGACTTGCGATTTTACTGCCGGCTTCTCCATTGACTTTGCTTGTTGGAAGCCGGTTGGGAAGCGTGCAAATGGTGATCATGTGAGTGCAGGATGCTGCAATGGTTGTAAATGCCCACTGGTTGCGAAGTGCCTGAATCTCGATCATGTCACCACGGGGATGCTGCAATGGTCGTAAGTGCGAGGACTGGTCGTAAATTCTCAGCACTGTCGTAACTTTGAATTAAGTTAAGCGAGGACTACCTGTATAGCTTAAGAGTCCAAAATCTAAAGCAAAAATAGTTTTTTTTCAGAAGCCATTTGCCACTGATTTAGAGTTTAATGCAGCACACAAAGCACATTTCTTCTCAGCACCATCTCTACTGTCCCACTAAAGTGTGTCGCCACACACAGTCTGGTGTGTCGCCACACAACCCGGAAGTGCTGATCATCATCAGCACTTCCGGGTTTTCCCGCGGCGACACACCAACGGCGGTGCGCAAAAAGTGAAAGCGGCAGCAGCGCTTCCGGGTTTTTGTGCGCTGCCGCAAGGATGGCACTTCTGGGTTTTCCCGCGGCGACACACCAACGCCGGTTGGTGTGTCGCCGCAGGAAAAACTTTGGAAAGCCCTGCTTTAGAGACTCAGGAGTATTAGTGTTCTTTTATAAATGAAAGCAATGCCACAGATTGATCCACCAACTCCAGTAAGGACTTAATGAATTCTGGGGATAATTTTACTCTCTCTGGATTTGATAGAATTACTCATTGTCAGTCATAATATTTATTTATTAAATTTCTATCACCGCCCGTCTGAGACTGACTTTTCACTCTCAGTCACTCAATTCAATCTTCAAGATGTCCCTCAAATCAAACTGACCAAGCTTCCTTTCTCCCTGGTTTCTTAGTGCAACCTTCTCACCTGAATTTAATGATGATGCAGTCCACTTTCCAACATTCAACTTGAATTCAATTTTTCAACACGTCGAAGGCCAATTTAACTAATCCTTCAACCAACTGACTGAACTCCCCTCTGATGAAGCTATTAAAATAATCCTCTTCTTCACTATTTAATATCCTTTTACTTAATCCTCCATCCATTCATGAGCCATGTACCCATTCATTCCACAAATGCAACGCATATTCTGCTGTAGCTGGTGATTTGGGAGACTGTGACAAAAACTAGCTAAAGATATAAAACTGCTGACGATCATGGTCCCACTTAGGCATTTTGACAAATCTGGAGTTGCACGTTGCCCATCCTTGATCTAAGAGAAGGGCTGTAGCTAAGAGGCTGGCCCACAAGCAGTCAAAGGTTAAATTTCCACCTTCTGCCAAAGTACAATTTTAATCTGAAGTCCTACAAAGCCACTGACGATCAACACAGATAATACTGAGCTATATGCAGCCTTGGTCTGACTCACTTGTGTTTGAATAATGCCAGTCACATAAGGGGCACACTGAGAGCATAATCAATCCACCACCCATACCTGAGGACATGAGCAGCACAGCCTGGAGCAGTGCCACTTCAGTGTCATCCAGGCTGAAGGCAGAGAGGGATTTTCCCAGATCAAAGATGGCATCTGATACCACGCCCAAGCCACCATTCTTCAGCTGCTCCCGCTTGACGGCCATTTCACCACTGAGCGTCAGGGTTTCACTTTCAGGGTCATAACGCACAGCTGCCCGCAATGACATAATCTCCATGCAGCAGCCCTTCAGAAGGATGATCTGGTCCTCACAAGGCAGCTAAAGGCAGAGAGAAGCATGATCACCTTGGCTCCGGCGTACATGGTTATCTAGGATAGTGCTGCCTAGGATAATCCCATTGGAGTAAAAGAAGGTCTTATTCCACCTCCCAGAGAATGAAGATGTTTCTGCTCTCCAGGGCAGAAAAGCAGTGCAAGGTCTTAATACAAAGAGACAAGGAATGGCTATGCTACAAATAGTGGGTCCCAGAAGTAGAAAGAGCATACATTCTCCATGTCAATCAAAACAGCAGGAAATCCAGTTAGTCAAGAGAAAAAAAAACCCAGAAGGTAAGTTGTGGTGGGAAATTGGATGCTTCTTTTGAAAGTCACTTATTTGCAGGAAATGTTCCTCTTCTAGCAGCTGGCTCCATTCACCAGGAAGCTAATTGAAATTTGCTGCCCCCAGCTAGTTAGAAATGCTCCCAGGATGGTTATCAGATCATCTATGAACAACAGGTTACTGCATAATAATTCTCCCACAATTTTTGGTCTGAGAAAATGGTGTTGGGTAGTTTGTAAAAAGGTAAAGGTTCCCCCCGCACATTTGTGCAGTCATGTCCGACTCTAGGGGCCGGTGCTCATCTCCGTTTGTTAGCCGAAGAGCCAGCGTTGTCCGAAGACGCTTCCGCGGTCACGTGGCCACATGACACGCACGGAACGCTGTTACCTTCCCACCGAAGTGGTACCTATTCATCTACTTGCATTTGCATGCTTTCGAATTGCTAGGTTGGCAAGAGCTGGGGTGAGTGCGGGAGCTCACTCCGCACGCAGGGCTAGGGTCTCGAACCTCCGAACTTGCGATCTTTCTATCGACAAGCCTGGCGTCTTACCCACTGAGCCACCACGCCACCTGGGTAGTTTGTAGTTCAGTATATTATGGGAATTCTGCCTTTGTCTTAGCATGTTGAATAAACCCATCCACTCAAAGGTTCACATTTCCTTAAATTAAATAGAGTTAGAAGAAGAAAACAGAAAACTATTCTCTGAGAGTATGACAAATAAAGCCCCACCACTTTCATTATTTAAGGGAAGGGCTCAGTGTAGACTTACCTGATGTTCTCTGTTCATGCGACCCACACTCTTATCACCTCCAGGCTAAACTATTGCAATACAGGTAGTCCTCACTTAACGTCCATTCATTCAGCAACTGTTCAAAGTTACGACGGCGCTGAATGAAAGGACTTACAACCGGTCCTTGAAGTTCCGGCCGTTGCAGCGCCCCCACGGTCACATGAACAAAATTCGGGCCCACTTGGGCCCACCTGCATTTACGACCGCCTTTTGGCCACCTGCTTACCAGCTGCTGCCAGCGGCTAACACCGCCTGTCCGTCCCCCACTGCTGTACCCGCTGCATCATGCGCCACTACTGTACTGGCCAGGACCTTCTTTAGCACCACCTTCTTTTGTGCTGGTGCAGCTGGGGCTTCTCTCGCACTCCACCCAGGGCCTCCATTCACATGCCAGCCAGGGCCTCCATTCATACCCTGCCCAGGGCCTTCTTTTGCGAAAGAAGCCTGGCACATGAAAGAATGCCCTGGTTGTGCTGGCACAAAAGAAGGACCTTCTAGCCGGGGCCTTCTTTCATGCACTGGGCTTCTTTCGCGAAAGAAAGCCCAAGACAGGGCATGAATGGAGGCCCTGGCTGGCGTGCGAACGGAGGCCCTGGGTGGGGCACAAGAGAAGCCCCGGCTGCAACGGCGCGAAAGAAGGTCCCAGCTGGTACAGTAGTGGCACGTGGTGCGGCCGTAGTGGGCACGGCTGGGCGGTGGGGGCAGGTGGCAGCAGTGGGTAGGCGGGTGGTGAAAAGGGCAGAGATGTGGGGGAGATAGGCAGGTGGGGGGAGTTGAAGAGGAGGCAGAGGAGGCAGCATCTTACCTTATCGAGCCTCGGGGCTGGGAAGGACCAAGCCGGGAATGGCTTGGATCAGAGTGGGTCCTCGACTAACGACCGGTGGGATTTGGTTAACGACAGCAGCGGGTACTGCCAGGGTGCCGTCGCTAAGCAATGCGGTCACATGACGTTACGCTTTACAACCGCATCATTTAGTGATAGAAATTCTGGTCCCAATTACTGTAGTTAACCGAGGACTACCTGTACACTTTAGCCAAGGCTGCCTTTGGAGGCTATTCAGAAACTGCAATTGGTGCAAAATGCCATGGCCACTTGGCTGGTGACAGGTGAGCATAGGCTATAACAGTGATTTTGTGGCATGGCCTTGGCTGCCAGTGAGTTTCCAGGTACAATTCAAAGTGTTGATTTTAAACTATAAAGCCATTCACGGCTTGGCTTCCACATGCCTTCAGGGCCACCCCCTTCAGGCAGAAGGTTGGGAGGAGCCTGGAGGCAGTGATTCTCTGCTGCAGCTTTATTGCTTTAGAACAGGGGTCCCCAACCTGTGGGCCGCGGGGCTCCCGCCTGCAAACCCCACCCCCTGGTGTGCGCAATTGGCTTCCACCTGCAAACCCGCCCCCCGGTGCGCGCGATTGGCTCCCGCCTGCAAACCCGCCCCCTGGTGCGCGCGATTGGCTCCCGCCTGCAAACACACACACCCCGGTCCGTGGAAAAATTGTCTTCCACAACCGGTCCCTGGTGCCAAAAAGGTTGGGGACCGCTGCTTTAGAACAGCCTACTCCCTCCCCTACTCCCAGGTTTACGGCCTATCTCCAATACCCCCTTGATGGCAATTAGAAATGGTAAGAATGGTATCATTCCAGAAAGCCTTTCAGTTGTAATGGCTGCCACTGGGACTGGGTGCCTGTGGGTGTTATTTAACTTGTGTCATCTATTTTATTTATTGTTCTGTGTACTGTTCTTTTGCTGTAAACTGCAGGGATATTCCATTATATTGGAATATGGTGGTATAGAGGAATTGGAATCATCATTATCATTATCACCATCATAACCATTTATCCACTCTGGGAATCAGCATAGGGCTTACCCCCCTCCCCAAATGTTTCCTCAAATATCTCTCTACTTTCAACACTTTACATGCCTTCCTGTAGTTCCCGTTTGCACAATCTGCTGCTTTAGAGTCATTTTTTCCTTTAGTTAAGGATTTCTCCCTTACAAAATGATTCCAGTCAAGCAGGAATCACAGACTGATATGCCCAGTTAACATGGCCATATGTTTGTATCACTGAAAGCAAATCTACTATAGCAGGAGAACACCCTTGGCTGATCACAAGGTGATTGTAACTAATCATGAAGTTAAATTTAACTTGACAAAAATCAGTTTAACAAAACTAAACAAAGTCCATTGGGGGGCAATGCACTCTAAATAGTAAGAACTATTCTTTTTGTGGTGATGCATGAAAGATCATGGAAAATGAGGGGCATCTTTTGACACTGTGATAAAAATATTTATGAAAGCTCTTTCTCCTTCAGTGTAGTCCACCCTTTAACCCTGCAGACAGAGGACAAACTGATAACCACTGAAATTTATCTTCCTAACTTCCTATCATCTCCTGTGTATGTAAAGAGCTGAAGCTAGGAATATGACCAAAGTAGGGCTGATGGGACAAGCCCACCAAGACCAAAATCCTTAGGATCAGGATTTGATGAGAGGAGAAATGGCATGTGGAAATACCGATGATGTGAGGATGTACTGTATTCCGTACTGTATTCCTATGTCCTGACAACCAGCCAAAATGGTTCCAATAGTAAGAAAAGATGAATGTAAGGACAAATTCTCTGGAAGTTCAAAGCTTCACAACCAAATGACCAAATTCCTCCTCCCTCCCCCTGCTCACCATCCATTGCTTACCTCTGAAAACATGGGCAGTTTTTTGGCAAAATCCACCACACGGGTGATGGCAGGGGTGATGATCTTCGTAAACTCACTGAATGCCTCCAAGTCTACTTTGTCCCCATCCGGCATGGAGGCCATCGGTGATTGACCAATATCTTCAGGCTATTAGTGGGAGGAAGAGGCAGACTTAAGACTCTGCAGAGAACAGACTCAGGATGCCCCATGTAACAGGAAATTAATCATCCAGCCGTAAAACTGGAAACATGACTTTTATCTGTCAGTATCTTTTTCTTGTCCCTCAACTTCTTTACAAGGCAATCTCTTTATATTAGTTATGCTTAGCCTTTCTACAAATAGCATCAAAATAACATCACTTTATTAAAATATGAAACCTTTAAAACCATAACTAGCAATTTAAAAGGCCAGTTTTAAAAGATATTACTCTGCTATCACGCTGTGCAAATGTTAATAGTAATGGTGCTGAAAGTACAAGTTTCGGTCCCTCAAGACTGGGAAGATCAGGGTGCATAAAGGTAAAGGTAAAGGTACCCCCTGCACATTTGTGCAGTCGTGTCCGACTCTAGGGGCCGGTGCTCATCTCCATTTATTAGCCGAAGAGCCAGCGTTGTCCGAAGACGCTTCCGCGGTCATGTGGCCGGCATGACGCACGCGGAACGCTGTTACCTACCCACCGAAGTGGTACCTATTAATCTACTTGCATTTGCATGCTTTCGAATTGCTAGGTTGGCAAGAGCTGGAGCTAGTGCAGGAGCTCACTCTGCACACAGGGCTAGGGATTCGAACCTCCGAACTTGCAATCTTCCGATCAACAAGCCTGGCGTCTTACCGCTGAGCCACCACGCCCCTTAAGGGTGCATACTCCTATTCAAATGCACTAGTCTGAGAATGACAAGCAACCGGACTTCAGCTGTTCTGGTCCCGAGGGCTTTTGAAAGAGCAACACAGCGATTTGAAGAATAACCTCCACCCCCTTTCCAATGAAAATGTGGGAAGTTTTCCACACTTCACTTTCTAGTTGTTTGGAGTATTTGGGAAGAGAGTGCTGAAACCATGCGCTAAGTAAGGCCCAGAACTCCCCACCCCCCCTGGGTTTAAATTTCTTTCTTATATGCAGACGGTTCAAAAGCAGGACCTGTTTAGTTTCATCATCAGAACTGGACAGTAATGCTTTTTAGTCCATTTTTGGACTGAATTTCAGGGCCACTTCCTATGTTCAGTGAGGAATTCTGCCCTGAGTTTTAAGGCTGGGGGGAGGGGAAACAGAACGGAGCAATGTTTACCCACCTTCCCCTCAGTCTGCTGGCCTACTTCCTCTCCCCACCCCCAAACCTCACTTTCCGTGACCTCCATGTCCTGACCTGCCCTGACATTAACTGACTATGGCCAGCAGAGGGAGCCCCAAGCCAGCAATTCCTGCTCTGCTCAGCAATGGGGGAGGAGAGAGGGGTTCCACTGAGGGGTTTCCATTCCATCTGTCCTTGGTCAGAGCTGAGAGGTCACAGCTGTGTCCATTTGCTCAAGCAAATTAACCCTTCAAAGGCACCTCTGCAGCCTTGAACAATCTGCTAAACCAGTGTTTCCCAACCTAACCTTGGCAACTTTCAGATGTGTGGACTTCAACTCCCAGAATTCCCCAGCCAGCCGTGTTGGCTGGGGAACTCTGGGAGTTGAAATCCACACTTTTTAAAGCTGCTGAGGTTGAGAAACAATGTGCTAAACTATGGCAGTGAGAGAAATCTTAACTAAAAATGGTTGAGTTCTTGGATTTATCATCAAGTTTATGCTGACTCTGAGCTTACTATAATTGTTACCATTCAAGATGGATTACAATTTTCCCACATTAGTAGCCTGGGAAGAGATTTGTACATTTTTAAAAGTAAGAGTGCAACTAATGTTAAATGCGTAAAATATTGTTTGTTTTTCAAGGGCTTGATATGCTTGTATCACCTCTACTGAAATAAAAGCAGCTTATAAATTAGCCAGATGTTTTATGTATGAGCCTGAATGAAAAAGAGATTTTAAAAAATTATATTCTATATCTCCAGTCCAATTAAATTTTATTGGCAATTAAGGTCAAATTCAAATTAAAATGGATGGAATGAGAAACCTCCTTTCATACTATAAGAGAAAGGCCACTCAGCTAAATGCTTCAGCTTTTAAAAAATGCTCCCAATTTGCAATAAATCTATAACATTATATTCAAGACTACGTGGGTATTCTGATTATGGTGGCACACAATGTGATTTTAGCACAGAATTTAGGATGTTTTGGTGCAAAACGGTATTTTTTAATGGTACAAAGTAGATTCAGCTCTGGTTTTGCCTAATTCATAGTAGCTTTCTTACTTTCACTCATAAACTGAGAGTTGCAGAACAGCTAGCAAATAGCTGAAAATGTGTACTTACCTAGTATCTTAATTAGCCAAGCAGAATGGGAATATACTTTGGCTAGATGCATAATTCTAACAACACCAACTATAAAAAAAGGTAAAGGTCCCCCCCGCACAGTCGTGCAGTCATGTCCGACTCTAGGGGCTGGTGCTCATCTCCGTTTGTTAGCCAAAGAGCCAGCGTTGTCCGAAGACGCTTCCACGGTCATGTGGCCGGCATGACGCACGTGGAACGCTGTTACCTACCCACCAAAGTGGTACCTATTCATCTACTTGCATTTGCATGCTTTCAAATTGCTAGGTTGGCAAGAGCTGGGGCGAGTGCGGGAGCTCACTCCGTCACGCGGGGCTAGGGATTCGAACCTCTGAACTTGCGATCTTCCGATCGACAAGCCTGGCGTCTTACCCGCTGAGCCCCCATGCCCCCACAAAACACCAACTATACATTTGTGTTAATTTTAGTCTGCTGCTTTATCGAATGGTTAAGGAAGAAAATGCAAAGAAAAACAATGTAAACTCCAGCAACCATTGCTCAATTCTCTGCAATGCTTAACACAGCGCTTCTCAACCTTGGCAACTCTAAGACGTGCGGACTTCAACTCCCAGAATTCCCCAGCCAGCATACTGGGAGTTAAAGTCTGCACATCTTAAAGTTGCCAAGGTTGAGAAACACTGGCTTAGCACATTAGTGGTGCCAACTGGAAGTCCAACAGCAGCACAAAATAGAGAAGTGTGTCAACTTGGCATGTATATATTCAGGTAATCAAAACTTGAAGCAGAGTAAATTATGCATATATTCACTTATTCTGCCTGATTTACATTTAATCTGCCAGATTTGGGGGAAAGGACTGTGGAAAAGAAATGTATAGAAAGATATGGACCCTTGAAAACAGAAATAGGGCCGGAAAATATTACAGGTAGTCCTTGCTTAATTACTCTAATTGGGACTGGCAACTCTGTTGCTAAGCAAAGTGATTGTTAAGCAAAACATCACGTGACTGTCCCGCTTAGCAACAGCAGTCTCAGCAGCGGTCGTTAAGCGAGATACCACGTGACCGCAACTTGCAACCTCCTGCCAGCTTCCCATTGACTTTGCTTGTTGGAAGCTGGCTGGGAAGGATGCAAATGGCAATCACATTACCGTGAGACCCTGCGACCATTGTAAATGCACGAATCGCAATCATGTCACTGCAGGGATGTTGTGACAGTCGTAAGTGCGAGGACTGGTACCAAGTCACATTTCCCAGCGTCGTTGTAACTTTGAACAGTCGCTAAACAGGTCATTAAGTGAGGACTATGTGTAATCGAAAATAAAGAATGAAAAGAAGTATGTAAGTAAGTAAAGTTTGTTGTTGTAACCACAGGTCATAACATAAGAATGCAATAAAATACAATGAAATATAATAACAATAAAATGATGAAATTATAAAATAAAATAATAAAACCTGTGGTTACAACAATAAACTTTACTTACTTACTAAGAAGTATGTAAAATTATGCATTGTGTCAATTCTGACAAATAGAACTCTCTACTCTATTTGCCTTTTGCTTTCCTTCTTTCTTGGGCTACTTCCAGTGTCTCAGCAGACAGCCATCTTGCCTTCTTGGTTTTCTTTTTCTTTGGGACGTTTTTTGTTGCCGCCTCCTGAACAGAGTCGGAAGCGACTGAACGAATAAACAACAAACTCTATTTGCCAGTACAATTTACCAGGAATTTCCGCTTCTGTTTCCAATGGCTGCCTTGGGCGTTGGTACTGCAGTGTGCATCCGTAGCAATGCGTATCAGCTCCCATTCCTCTGCCGTTGGCTCTGGCCGGTGCTGAAGTGATTTCATCATTTCTTCTTTGCGCCGTCTCTCCCGGTTCTCTTCAATCAGCTTCCGCTTGGCTACTCTCTTGGAGTCATCCAGCACCACTAGGGGGGTGGTGAAGAATGAAGAGGTATGAGAGGAGGGGGGGCCTCACATAGAGCCAATCAGAATTCTGCAACCAATTTGGCCAATTCCAAGGTGCCAAAGGGAATTACGAATAGCAATCTGATAGGCTGGCTTACTTGACACCCTATGGAATACTAGGAAAGCTATTGTGAGGTGCAGAGCTCTCATGCTACCCCAAGGACTCAAAATGTAGGGATTCAAAGATGATCCCCGTGCAATTTTACACACCAAACAATGTATCTCCCTCTTTTGATCCTCCAAAGCGTGTCCATTCTTGGGCACATTTCTTCTCCTCTGCTCCCTGGTAATAACCACTCCCACCCCCATCTTCCCAACCCCCCTGGTTCTCCAAAGTGGGCGCAATGCCCTTACAGTCCATGGCCATGCCAACGGCAATGCACTTCTTGAATCGGCAAAGCTGACACTGGTTGCGGGTGATCTTATCGATGACACAGGAGCCATCATATTTGCAGGAGTACGTTGGGTGCAGATTTTTCTGAATGGTCCGTCGGAAAAAGCCCTGTAGAACAGAGAACGCAATCAGACCCAAGCAATCCTGAGAAAGCAGAGCATGTATCCTTCCATTCTCCAACCATAATCCACTCACCAACCGCCCCCCCCCCATGAGCTTCTGTATTCTACCGAAGAAGATACCGCCCTGCTGTAGTGCTATTGACCTTCCCAACTAAAATGAACTTTTTGCTACTATAACTATCAGTGACAGGCACATGATCATAGAGATGATGGGGGTAGAAAGACATCGTTTTGGTGTTTGGAACAGTGGTTGCTGCCAGTGTTAATTAATGGATTTCAAGTTTTGTGTGTTCCTATGGTTCTAACCCAAGATATAGTCACGTTGTGATATTCTGGTTCCATGGCTTCTAAGGAATGGATACAGGACCCAGTTTACCAAGAAACTATTCTCCTTCTACTGCATAGCTTTCCAAAGTGTGTGTCGCGACACACTACTGTGTCGCCTGCGGTGTCTTGCTGTGTCACACAAAACCCGGAAGCACTGATGGGGGAACTGAAAGAAGCGGCACCCCTGCCAATCAGCGGCGCCAGTGGCGGCGGCGGCGCTGATTGGTGGGGGTGCCGCTTCTTTCAGTTCCCATCAGCACTTCCGGGTTTTTTGCGCGACAGACCAGGACACCGCAGGCCGCACCGCCGTTGGTGTGTGTCGCCAACGTTAAAAGTTTGGAAAGCTCTGTTCTACTGGATCCTGTAGAGTTTCCATTTATTTCCCTGAAATAAACTTTCCAAAGGATTGCATGTGTGAGCTAGTTCTTTCTCACTCCCACTACCAACCCTTAAATGTTTCTTAAGCCTACTATTAGCTTTTAAACTTTTTAAGCTCAGGACCTAATTCCACAGTTCAACCCAGAGCTGGCTGGCATTTTGCTGCAATTGAGTGATTTATGATGGCACTTGAATTTTCTGCCCAAGGCACTAAAACTTTAGCTGTGTCTGCCTGCAGTTTCTTTGTTTGTGTTCTATTTAAGTCTGTGTTTCCTTTTATCTTTGGGTTGTTTTTTTAAGTAATTAATTAAAAAGAAAACGATGGTAATGCCATTTAGCTTTATGTCATGCACAACCTATTTGTAAAACAGCATTATAGAGCAGGATACAAGTGCACTACACTTTCTTGCCTTTTATGTGCAAGAAAACTGAATTCAATTGTTTTAATTATGAGCTGCCCAGAGTCATGTATATGAGATGGTGTCAGATATCTCGTATGAGATTGGCAAATCGGTTTCTCTACAAAGCAAAAGTTTCTCATGGTGACGTGAAGTGCAGGTGCAAGATAACAACTGTCACGTGTGTATTGTTATGGCTACTTCGCATGGGAACAATGTCTCCTGATTCCTTCTGTGGGAATCCTTACTCTGTTTAGAGCAAGGGAGGGGGGAAATCACATGCTTGCTTAGATGCAGCACTGCCACCCAATAGCAGGTCACGCTAATGTGCTATGGCCTACTGCTTTAGGCCTAGTGTGTGTCACACCTAACTTCCAGCCAATCAGAAAGCTGTAAGAACTGAATATCAAACCATGCAAAATGGTGTTCTATGCTTCTTGACTTCTGTCCCTGGTCTTTTAGCCATGTTTGTGTGTGTGTTCTACTTCTGAGGGTAGCTATGCCTGGCTATACGTTTCAGCCGTGGCATGAGCTCTGGCCCAGGAAATAATACACGAAACTCTGCTTGTGAGTTTGTTTTCCTTTTGCAATGCTGTACCATGTATATTCAACTTTCCTTTTTGCGATAATGTGATTGTATACACATTATTGCCTTATGCTACAAGTAAACACTTTTAGCCCTAAAAGCTACACTGTCTGTTTATTCTCAAGCCTCGATTTTTTCCCTATAAGCCAGCGCACACCCCATCAAATGGGCGGCCTATAAATTTACTAACTTAATGAATTAATTAATCAATCACAGAAGTTGCTGTAAAACAGGAGCATCTGCCCAATCTAGAAGGTTCTAACTACCAAAAGTAACATCTTGTCAGACCACATGGAAACAGCTCTCATACCATTTTGGTAATGTATAAATAAAGGGGGAAAGGGAAAGGCAGCTTGGATCAACTTTTAGGAAGGCTCTTGAAGCCGGAAAAAAAAAATTGGGAGAAAGGGCTAATAACTAGAGAGGGAAATGGACTCTGTGTGTATTCCAAGATATATTTATGTTTATTACAAACTTTACATTTCCATTTTAAACTTGGCACTGAAACCAGGTTTTGTGATGGCTCTTTATTCAATCTCCATCCAGAGTCTTTAAATGCCTACTCATCTCTTCCCCCTACCCGTTCAAGGAAAAGTAAACACAACCTTGCAGCAAACTGAAGTACTAAGTACTAAACTGAGTCCCTCCTTGAGGGGGAGATGGGCAGTTATAGAAATTCAATCAATCAATCAATCAATCAACTGAAGTACTAGAAGAATTTGTAAGAAACTCTTAAATTAAGCCCACAGTAGAAAAATTCTGCATTTCAGGGATGCAACCAATTGTTCGTGTGCTTACTGAACATTATCTTGCCCCTCTGTATATAAAGTAGGGATTTATCAACTTGAGCATTACGAGGGAAAAACCTTTCTTTTTCCTGCTGCACTGGGCTCAGGTCCTTTGAACTGTGCTTTTTCCCCATAGTCCAGATCAGGGTTTCTCAACCAGGGTTCCATGGAACCCCAAGGTTCCGCGAGAGGTCACCAGGTATTCCCTGGGAGATCACAATTTATCTAAAAAAATATTTCAAATTCGGGCAACTTCACGTTAAAGAGGGAAGTTTCACTGTTTATTTTTAGTTTAAGAACACTGTTACTGCATATATACAGGCCTACACATGAAACAAATATAATAATTTGTAACTTCTGGCCTATATTTGAGCCTGAATGTGCAGGGGTTCCCCGAGGCCTAAAAAATATTTCAAGGGTTCCTCCAGGGTCAAAGGTTGAGAAAGGCTGGTCCAGATCCAATAGAGAGTTAGGTTGGGGGGAAATAACAGAATGAGGCCAAGCAGAGTGAGAAAGGTGGGAAACAGTGAAGATTCCATTCCTCTTATTGTACATCCACTACACTTTACATTAAGAAAACCTCTGCTGAATTTATAGGCAAGCAAACAAGCATGTGTTTAATACATTTCTAATTACTCAATGTTGAAGTAGCAACATTAATTTTTTAAAAAATGAGTCAATAAAATATGCTAAGAAAACCCACATGCCAGTGCCCAGAAATATAAAGATCTGAATTCCAAGGAATATTGCTACCGAGCCCAGAAACAGCCCTCCCAGAGAAGAGGGGGAGGAGGTGGCCATCTCAAGAAATGGCTTTCAAGGGGCTTCCACAGATGACATATTGCAGCCCCCAAGTGAAAGGCAGATCTGCAGTAGCCTCCTGTACAAGCACGTGAGGTGATCGTCAGGCACAGTTCCCAATTACCTCAAAGATGCTAATGGTAGGAAAATTTCTGAGGAGTGTTTCCCCTACATTATGCATGGGTGTAGAGTGCCCTTGTATTTTCTGTTGCAGGCTCCAACGTTGACCCTAAAGGGACCCTAGGCTCCTACTGAGTTAATTCTCCCATTCCCTGTCTTTGGGGGGGGGAACCTGTTTATTTTACCTTCAGGAATCCCGTTGTTCATCTTACAATCTAGTACAACCTTTCCTCAGCCACATCTTAACAGTTTCTTTACTGTTTCCTATCATCACTAACTGGTCAACCCACATAATCTCTTCTTCCTTTCCTCTTGCTTTGGGCATTTAATACTGATTGTAAATAAACTCTCCCAGACATGACATTTGAATATTTCGGTGTTCTGCATAATTCTAATAATGCTAATTATACATAATCTTAATTGAGGTGTGGTGGCCAGGGCAGTGGACTTGGACCAGGAAGATACAAATTCAAATACGTACCTTCTCAGCTACAAAACTCATTATGGAGCTTTCACAAGTCAGTATCTCTGAGCCTTAACACAGATAACCCTACATGTATCCTACAAATCTGATAAATAAGTAGTCACATTTGCAGATTTGGGATACTGATAGTGGTATTAAGAAAGGCTGGCAGATAAGGCAAAGATCAGGCATAGCAGAGAATTAATTAAGAAATGTACTTGGAGGCCATGAAAATAATAATGCATCTAACCTTTATTTCCACCCAAACCTGGCTTCACCCATTCCAGATGGTTTTGTAGCTTCTTGAGGAACTGCACAATCTCCTTCACCTTTCCACTCTTTTTCCAGCCTAGCCTTTTTTTTAACTCTTCCACACTTGACAATGAATGTTGGCTCAAAGGTTTTTATGAATTCTCCTCACTTGCTCCACGTATGCTACACCTGCTTGCCATCTCTATTTCCTATCACCAAGTGGCCAAATACCCCCATTACTTCCCACAGAAGCAGCAATGTGATGCCACCTTAGATGTTTGGGATTATCTAGCATCATCTTGACTGCAGTAGAACCATGCACATAATGAATTTTTCTGGATCAAGTTAATCTAAGGTAGCTAGAGTGGAGGACTTTCTCACAGCCACATTGAAGTACCAATCGAAGAGTGTTATATACCAGTTCTTCAGCTAGCAGAAAATTATACTGGCATAAAATTTACTATTGACAACCTATCCTGCCATGTTGTTAGCAAATGGCACTGATCTTATTTACAGTATACAGACACTTAGAGGAAAAGGATTAATTGATTTCCCAGGCTTTGTTTCCTTCCTCTCCTACCAAATCTCCTTAATGTAGATGAAGCTGATCAGGGAAGAAACGAGTTTTGACAGATGGGTAGACGGATGGGTTTAGCCATCTGTCAAAACTTGCTTGGGTTTTGTGCAAGGGAGTTCAAAGTCAGCCTGATATCAACTAAGAGCTGAGCTCCATTTGAACACAAGTCTAGCAATATTCCAGAAGAGCGCTAAACCTGTATGCAAATACAGCCCAAACAACTGACAGGCACAGTGAGAATTGCATAATGAAACAGCAAAGAGGGAACCTCTCTTCTGCTTCACCATGTAGGTCTCCTCCTGCTGGTCAACTGCTGTTCAGGCTGGTCCAGGTTTCTGAGCCAGGAATTAGCTTGGAGACCTGAGGAATACAGGAGGACAGCTTGGTTTGAAAGAACGGGACACTCATGCTGCCTGCAGCAGAGTGACCTTGGAAGACAGTTTCTAAGGAATGGAGAGTAAGAGGCATGCCTGCAGCAGCCCAAGCGGCCAAAAGTTCCCAACCCCTAGAGGGTCACTTGACTGCAGCACCAGCTGAATGGTCACTGAATTTGTCAAACTGCACTCATGGTGAAACTGTCACAGCCTACCGACTGCTTAAAAGGCAAAACATTAATGTAACATCGGAATAGCTGAGGATGACTTTAAGCTGCCTCAGCTATGACTTGAGGATCAGGTGAAAGTAATGTCATAAGGATATGGGGTAAAAAAAGGTGGCCGAGTCATGTTGCTGCCGTGATGAGGTACAAGTGTGGAAAGGCCCTTGGTTGAGACACACCTTTTCAAGCATTTTTTACCTTGCAGCCTTCACAGGTAATACAGCGGTAGTGGTACCCTGTGGCTTTGTCTCCACATACAACACACTGCTCATCTTTGTCCAAATAGCTAGGGATGTACCCTGTAGGAGAAAACAGCCAAGAGATCAACGCTGGAAAGAGGAAACAGCACCTGCAAGAGGTTAAGACCTACTGAAGTAGACTAAGAAGCATTCTTGCCCACCACTCTCACTCCATAGAGCAGTGTTTCTCAACCTTGGCAACTTTAAGATGTGTGGACTTCAACTCCCAGGATTCCCTAGCCAGCAAGGCTGGCTGGGGAATCCTGGGAGTTGAAGTCCACACATCTTAAATTTGCCAAGGTTGAGAAACACTGCCATAGAGAAACAGAGCAAGATAGCAACAGCGACTCCATTGTGGCTACTTACCAGTATCCTTTGAACATAAAAGTTTACAGTTCATTCCCACTGTATTTCTTTAAAATTGAAATTTAGACACCATTTTACAAGTCAGTTCAGTTTCTCTGTGGTTTGCGGTTTACAAAACGAGCACAACAAAATCACTTAAAGCTCAGCGTAATACCAGCTCTCTCAAGAAGGTTGAGCAGCCACATTTGCTACTCTGCAGAAGAATGTCAGGATGCAAAATCCACTCTGCTTTGTTGACAACAGGCGGAAGCTGGAGGCTGAGAACTCTATGGCCATCTTCCCTCAGAGTAAAGGCACTCGGAGTAGTGGCTACACGGCCCTGGAGGTCCTTTTCAATTCCCTAATTCCTGGCTGGGTGACAGGAAGCACTGGCAAGGCCTGGCTAGCTTGCTCCTGACCTTTCTGAAATACCCTTTCCCCAAAGCTTCCTGAAATACTTTCTGAAATACTGACACCACCAATATGTATGTCCATAAAGGGCCCTTATCTCTAGGCAAGGAGAAGAAAGCAGTAGGCACTGCCACCCCTACCAATTATTCCCACCCCCCAAATCCTATAACCTTGACTATTCTTCCCATCCATATAAAATAACAATGTCCTCTCCCAGCTGTGCTCTTTCATTCCCCACTCACCGCCTCCCTGCCTTTACAGTGTCCCACCTGCCTAGGATGGTGGCACATGAACCACGGAAACCCGCCGTGAAGGAAGGGAATTGCTTTTCCTGTGGCTGTAATAAGGGGTTGGGCAGGGAAGTCACACCTCTCTCTTCCGACAGGAAGGCAGGTGGCTGCCTTACAGCCATAGAAGGGTGCCTCTCACTTTGCATTGCCCAAGAAACAGCTCAATAATAAATGACTTTTTCACAAACTGCCTTTTTGGCCTGCTTGCCCTGTAATCTCTACAGCGCTTTCACTCACACACACTCTTCCTACCAACAGCACACAACCTCTCTTGGCTTCGGCTGAGAATGCTCCCCAGTCAGCTGTGGGCTCAGCCAGGCGCTTCTCTGCCACTCGCTCTCTCAGGCCTTTGGTACTTTTCAGGTGGAGAAGCGCAGCAGCAGGATTTGGCCCTAAGGACGTGCCAAGGTACGCTGTGTGGGCCATCCTGCAGGTGATAAAACGTCTCGGGTTGTCAGGCAATGCTCAGCGCTCCCCCCTTCCTCAGGCGATGGGTTCCCACCACTGCACTCTATGGTTCTCTTTCCAACCCTCTTGGCTTCCCTCCACGTTGGATCTGCTCTTCTGTCTTTCTCTGCCTGCTTCCTTTCTGCCTCCGCCTCAGCTACATTCTCTCCCCGTTCTGTCTGCTATTTCCCTTCAGGCCCCTTCTCTAAAATTAAAGAGGGGAAGAGTTAAGGAAGGAGCAGATAGCTGCTCAGATCAGGACAGTTTTCTTAACACAGCTCCATGCTTTACCCAGCATATACTGTATAAAAAGGTTCAAGGACACACGCAAGTCTTGAGACATGGGTGTGTGTGTGCGCGTGTGTGCATGCAACTGAAATCTGATTATGTCCATCTTTGTTTAAAGGAAACCACATGCTCTTCTGGAATGAGCATGCTATTAATATCTATTACATGTTTACTGCTTCATGAACTGTGCAGCTTCTTTGGTTCCTAGAAATGGCCAAGAGCTGATTCTCACATTACATTTTCCGTATTGGAGTATCCCTTAGTGTATAAAAGGCATACTCTCCAACTAACCCCCACCTATAAAGCACATGTAGATGTCACACAAACATGCCATTTTTCACAATGGAACTGCTGCCAATTAAACATGCCCAATGAACATATTCCTAGAGAAATACTTGGCAGTTTGTATGTATTTTTTCCTATACATGGATACACATACCCATGTAGACAAAATATCTACTTGAATCAAATACTGAAAATTGGGCATATTGGGCAGGGGGGCTGATAACAAACAGCAAAATTTTTTTAAAAATGCATTAACAAACTTGTAGAAATAATACACTGAATCAATCTTAAGTGTAATAAAATATACTTAATAGATTTCCAAAATGGCCATTTTAGATACTTCATTGTAATGGAATATAGCATTAAATCTTGGCAAATATATTTATTATTTCATTATTAATGAAAAGCATCCTTTTATCATCTTGAGTAATTATAATCTCCCAATGACAAAGAATAGATAATTTATTCTTTATAATAATAGATAAGGTGGCAGTCGTGGCCAGAAGGGCCTTTGCGCAACTTCGGGTTGTGCGCCAGTTATGCCCGTTCCTGGATCGAGATGCCCTCCGAACAGTCACTCATGCCCTCGTCATCTCCCATATAGACTATTGCAATTCGCTGTACATGGGGCTACCCTTGAAGAGTATCCAGAAGCTTCAGCTGGTCCAGAATGCAGCTGCGCGAGCAGTTATTGGTGTCTCAAGATCAGCACATATAACACCACTGCTGCGCCAGCTGCACTGGGTACCGGTATGCTTCCGGGTCCCATTCAAGGTGTTGGTTATCACCTTAAAGCCCTACATGGCATAGGACCAGGTTACCTGAGGGACCGTCTCATCCCCATAACATCGACCCACCCCACCCGGTCATGCAGAAAGGTCATGCTACGGACCCCGTCGACAAAGGAATTTCATTTGGCGGGGTCCAGGAGGCGGGCCTTCTCTGCAGTGGCGCCCGCCCTTTGAAATATCCTGCCCCCAGAGGTGAGGCGGGCCCTTTCACTCCTGGCTGAAGACCTGGCTCTGCTGCCTTGCTTGGGATGGGGGGGGGGGTAACAGTTCCTTCTGGGGGTGGCTTGCGCCATAGAGCCCTCCCTACTGAATAAGATCTCACCATTATTGGATTTTGTATTTATTTATTTCTATTTATAGTGTTGGTTGTGATTTTATCTTCTATGGTTTTTATTGCGATTTTATTGTAAACCGCCCAGTCCCCCTTTTGGGGGAAATGAGCGGTGATATAAATATAAATAATAAATAAATAATAAATAATTTAGTTAATAACTTCCAAATGAAAGTGCTTAGATCAGTGTTTTTCAAACTTGGCAACTTTAAGATGTGTGGACTTCAACTCCCAGAATTCCCCAGCCAGCATGTGGTGATACTACTTGTTTGCATTCTCTGTATTGACCAAAAATGCTTGCTAGGGTTTAATCAGAATCCCAGTATGGATATGCCACAGACAGAGTATGGAGCCTTTCGCATGCAAACTGTGCTCTGCTATGGACCTACAGCTCTAAATAACAGTTCTGGCACTCTTTTCCTAGAGCTTATCTGGTCACATATCATATTGGTATTAGGACAAATAACCTTCAGGAGAAGAAGAAATTCCATTTTCCGCTCTGGCCCCCAGAGGACAATCTAAATCCTCTGGAATGTATAAAAGCAATAAAATCTTATGGATGTCTTCCCAGTTAGATTGAGAGTCACTTGTAATACATTTTTTAAAGGGCTATCTACACAGGAAAATACACTGATCTTATGTCTATAAATGGTGGCTTGTAAGATGCCTACCTGACAAAAGATCTCCCTTGTAAGGCAAACAGCAGCAGTATTTGCAGTGGCTGAATGACTGGAAGCTATGATATCACTAACGTAACTTCTTCTCCCCCGTTTCTCCAAAACAGAAAATCCGGAGCAGGTTGTTTTCCAACTTTAAAGAAACATTTTGGCAAGTTTTTTTTTTTTTTTTTAGTGAAAAGTGACTTGTGGAATATGCTTTTAATACTTGAGAATAAACAAACAGTGGACAACTTGCTTGAAGCACAGGACAAGAATGAGGGCTGAACCCAGATATATAGAATCCTATGCAGGTTCTCTGATTGCACATATAAGAGAGCCAGTTTGGTCTAGTGGTTAAGGCAACGGGCTAGAAACCAGGAGGCTGTGAGTTCTAGTCCCGCCTTAGGCATGAAAGCCGGCTGGGTGACCTTGGGCCGCTCACTCTCTCTCAGCCCAACTCATCTCACAGGGTTGTTGTTGTGGGGAAAATAGGAGGAGGAAGGAGTATTTCGTATGTTCACCACCTTGAGTTATTTATAAAAATAATAAAGGCGGGATAAAAAATAAAATAAAATAAAAATAAGTGTTAAAAGAGAAATGGCTACAAAGCTGCAGGTGCAAGCTTTTTCCTTGTTAACCTAAGTAGCTCTAAAAAACATTTTATGTTTAGCTGAACTTGCTTATAAGCTTCCCCACAATCAGCAATTCTGCCTTAACATGGCTTCTGATCACAGGGAAGTTTGCAAGTACAACTGGGAACAAGTTTTTGGTGCATATCTTTACGCCATCAAATATACCTATGCACATTGCAAAAACAGGCGGATGCTGGAACATCCTGCAAAAGAAAGATCTACTACATCTCTGATCTAATGGTGTTATTTTAAGTATTTTTAAAGGAGCTTGGTCATATGCAATTCTGCTGAGCATTCACTAGCTGCATTAAATTAATTGGATACTTGTAATTCAGCACATTGCATCCAAAAACTCCTTGCACCAGCATGACTGACTGCTGGGTGCAAGTGGCATAAGTGATGTTATGAACATCATAATGTCATCATGCAAATGATACAAATTATGCACAGCCAATTCTAATTGGATAGTATGTGCCATTTCTGCAGTGATGACGTGTCACTGGGGCTTCTTCCAGACTTCTATGCATGTTAACAACACATTCATTCTTCTACTAATTTATTTATGGGGAGAGAAATGGAAGTGAAAGGTGGTTTAGTCATTACCTTGAATGACTGTCTCAAATTTTGCCTCTTGCACCTTTCCTATCCCAACAACGCATAACATATTTAGGGTGCAATGGTACTAGTTGTAATTTTTAAAAGATCTTGAATGAATGATTCCCAAATACAGAAAATAGGCGTAGCCTTTTCAGAGGAGTTGGGGCAATTTGGAAGGACCTTGTTTTGTTCTCCAGGCACTTCTAACAAGAAGGTTTTGTAAATTTTCAACCTAGTACGGCCCAAATGGGAAGTGAACTATTCTGGAAAATAATGATTGGTATATGCCCATAAATATATTAAAAATTCCACTCATCCCAGAGAGCAGTTTTGTAGCTTCTTCATTTATTTGTTTAAAGTAGGACTGCAGCAACCCTAAACTTCATCAGCCACTAACATAGCCATACCTCTCTGTCAGATTAACTGGATCCAGGGTGGCAATTGGGAAGAATACAGAGTTCCTACCCACCTCCTCTTGTCCTCTTTAGTCTCCTGTAACCCTTGTGCTAGCACAGTATTGATAAACTTCCATTACCTCAATTACACCTTATCTACAGGACAGTCAGAGGGTGTAGCTTGGGCACGGCAGCCAATCGCTGTGTTTGGAGGTGCGTTTTGTGGCTACCTGGCTTTAGCAGCAAATTTTGCCTTGCACTTTCATCCACTCCACAACTCCATCCCTTTTATTTGAAGGACTGACTGGGCAGAACGTGGCCCACAGTTGATTAAGCTTTCGGGTTTGCAAAACGCAGCTGCCTGGCAGCAAAAATGCCTGCAGATAGAAACCTAGCACATTAGGGAGAATGGTTCTAGCGTAGTTCCCTTGTTATACCTTCTATTTGGAAGGAATGTTTAAACATGTGAAAGTATGGCTCTTTGACCTGCTCCTGAAGCAATGCACTCCATTCTACAGGCTTAGCATTCTCTTATTTCATTTTACTAGGCTGAAAAAATATTTTTTTTAGTTACTGAATTCTTTACATGCTATCAGCGATGCACATAAATAAAATTGCATCTGTCATTTTATCCCCGCCCCCCCAAAAAAAAGACAACAAAAGCAAAGAAAGATGGCTCTTCTTGAAGCACGGAAGGAAGGGTAAAACTGAGAAGTGAACCATGATTTGACTTTAAGGGACACTGCCTATCTGCTATGTATTGTGGAAAGTTGGGTTCACACCAGAGATTAATATGCCACTTTACTCCATATATATTACATATGATTTGAAGATTATTAAAAACTGAAATCAGGTCAAGAAAAATGCCATACACTGTAGTCATATAGGCACATCTCAAGAAACTTTGTACATCACACCACACATGTTTTCAAACAAAGATAAAAGATACTACCTTTTAATCTGGCAAATTATAGCAGGCTTCAAAGGACATGATTTTGGTCTTGCATCTCAAATAAATACAGACAGTTCTCGTTTAGCGACCACAATTGGGACTGGCAACTTGGTTGTTAAACAAAGCAGTCACGAAGTGAACTGCGGCTGTGCTTATGATCTTACTTCACTTTTCCTTTGCTTTACAGACCTGTGAAGGTCGTAAATGTGAGGATTGGTTGCAAAGTTACTTTTTCATTATTGTCATACCTGCGAATGGTCACTAAACTAGGCAGTTGCTAAATGAGGACTACCTGTAAATCAATAAGGACATGCACAATCTCTAAGACAGCCACAACCTGATGGGTGTGACTATAAATTCCACACATCTTCCCCCAAACAGAGCCTCCAGCCATGCTGTTGAGGGGTTATGAGAGTTGGAGGCCAACAGGAGGAGACTGCCATAAAATACCCATAAAAGTAATGGTGTTATGTGTTATGATTTATTTTCTAATCACAGATTGTCCAAGTTCATAAATTTTCTATGTGCTGTAGATCTATTAAAAGACAATACAGTCTGCCTGCAGTGTTGTAAGCTAATGAACATAATACAAAAGGAATGA
Organism: Charina bottae; assembly: GCA_023362775.1. NCBI lineage: Eukaryota > Metazoa > Chordata > Lepidosauria > Squamata > Charinaidae > Charina > Charina bottae. The sequence continues at coordinate 4,826,510 of JALMGJ010000024.1, forward strand.
GGAAAGAACTAAAAACGGAGGAAGACAGCAGCTACTTGTTCTCTGGCTGAGGAATGAAGTCAAGTTGGCCTTAGCTATGACATTTTTCTTGGGAGGTAAGGCTACAGCCAGCCTCCCAGTGACCCTAAGTCTCCTCACAGATGAAAGGAGTCAGATCTGCTTCCTTTCTGCTGTACTGTCCCCTGGCGGGCACATTATGAACTTAAACCCAATAGTCATTCTCTACAGAGAAATCTGGGAAGAGTGTTCTAAAGAGGAAACTAACTACAACTGGCCAGATTCTTGGGGGAAATGAAAGAAAAACAATAACCTTTTTAGTACAGATACAGGGTCTCTCCGCCTCTTTCTCTCTACTTTGCCAGCCTTGCGGTATGTTTCTTTTTATACAGATCAGTCTTCAACTGTATGTGCAGTAGCATCTTTCCATGTGGCAACCACTGAGTTAAAGCAATGCCAGCAACAAATGTGCTAAACTCTTATCAGAGTTTCCTTTAACATGGTCTATCGAAATAGCAACGTCTACGAATATGAAATCTACTGGCTTTTCATAGTTATGAGAAAAGAATGAAAAATGTTATTTCTAATACATAGCTTTCCAAACTGTGTGTCGGGACACGTTAGTGTGTCGGCTGCAGTGTCTGGGTGTGTCGCGGCTGCTGCTGCCTCGGAGCCCTGCCAGGATTCCGCGCAGGTCCTAGTGCCTGCCTTGTGCCTTCCTGCCTCCAAACCTGCTGTGATTCCGCACAGGTCCTAGTGCCTGCCTTGTGCCCTGCTGTAAGAGTGTGTCGTGAAATGATACATGTCTAAAAAGTGTATCACCAACATGAAAAGTTTGGAAAGCTCTGTTCTAATACATACATCATATCTACACACCTCTTCAGATCTATAAAAATGGGAGTAAATATGTATGTATGCACCAATGTCCACAATAACTTGGTATCTAAAAAGTAAATCTGATGCAGAATTCAGTCTAACTGGCAACCGTTCCTGGACTGCAAGTTGATACATGGATTAGTACCACACCCCAAACTTGGGTTTTCTATCTTTTAGAGTCTATATTTTGATTTCATTAGGAATTAGATTTCTAGTGTTTATCTAATGCAGAGCTTTCCAAACTGTGTGTCGCGACACAAAAGTGTGTCACCACACACAGCGTGGTGTGTCGCCACACCACCCAGAAGCGCCGCCGTGCGCATGCACGGTGGCAGTGGCAGGTGCTGCCGCCGCCACCATGCACGCCGCCGCACGCCCCCCGCCGCCGCCGTGCGTGCGCCGCCGCACGGCCTCCTGTGTCGCCGCCGCGCCCGCGCACCCCCATGGTGCTGCCGCCGCACCGCCACTGGCGTGTCGCCAGTGGCGGCACTTTGAAAAGCCCTGATCTAATGTATCATAGTCTACAATTTTACTTAGTGATTTATGATTTGTTAACCAGTTTAACTTAGTTAAATAATGATTTTTAATCTTTTTCCTTTAAAAAGAGATATATTTCATAATTTCATAAATAATTGAAAAACTATAATCTCCATGACATTTTAGATCCCATATTTACTTATCTGTATCTTATTAATGGTACTTTACTCTTTAATTCTATTGATATGTATTTTATCTTTCATGGTTTATATTCTTTGTTTAACATATTTTTTTTAAAAAAATCACAATCCATAAATATTGCAGGTGGGTGGCTTAGCTCAAAAGCTAAAATGGACCATAGCTGCTAAATTCTGGATCCTGTCCATCTCTCTCACAAGATCAAGGGTGTATACCTCATGGTTGTAAAATTATTACCATGCTGCTGCATCAGTAAAAAAACAAAAACTCAGGAACTAAAATTAAAGTTTTGAAGAGCAGATTTTAATGAGAGGAAGAATGAAAAAGTTTTGATTGTGGCTGGGTCTTGGGAGGCGGAGGAAGAGACTGGCTAAACAGGGACAGGAAAAAGCACATGAAGGGGAAAGACCTGGTCCGGCGTTCTTTTACATTCACCAGTCCACACACGATGCTTTCTTGCCCCATGACCCACTCTGGCCTCACCTCTAGAATCCCGCCCCCCAGCTCTTTAGTGGTTTATCTTCCTGTTGCAGGCCTTGCCATTTGACATCCGATATCCTGGGCTGCCCTGTGACCGCCTTTTCTGGACTAGTGGAAAACATAAAAAAAAAACCTCAATAGATTCAAGCCAAAGTTCTGAGGATATTATTTGGGTTTGGGTATCTTCGCAATAACTTTATATGTCAAAGCAGTTTTTCCCCGTCTCCTCTGATTTCTCCCATTCCTCCAGTCCTCTGGCGTATCAAAATTGTGTTACACAATTATATACCACATTTTCAAGAATAATTATTCCTCTACTGAAGTCTAGTTAACAGCATGATTTAAGGGGAATTTCAGAAGGAACTATTCCTCTAAGTTAGATCTTCCTATGACAGCATGCAAATCTGCATATTGTCTATTAGTGTTCTGTGTGGCTTCACTCACTTGCTTGATTCACTGACACTATTGCCCTGGTTTGAAACACTTATAGCATAGCTTTCCAAACTGTGTGTCGCGACACTTTAGTGTGTCGTAACACAGTTTAGTGTGTCGTGAAGCGGTGGCGCGGGGGTGCGCGGCGACGGCAGCGTGCATGGCGGCAGCGATGCGCCATCAGCGCTTCTGCGTTTTAGCGAGGCCGCCGCTGCCCCCCCGCGCCGCCGCCGTGCACACGCGTGCCCTCCCGCGCCGCCGCCGCCGTTGGTGTGTCGCCAACGGCGGCACTTTAGAAAGCACTGACTTATAGTATTGCTCTGCAAAGGATATGGCTGTACAGAGTTTGGTTTTCATGCTTGGGACTCTATTCTGACTGACAAAACCAGGGTGTCCAAATGCTGTGGATGGATTTTCCAATTTTGAGCAGCCTGCCATAGTCAGAGCCAGATAAGACAAACTTCAAAGCCTAATTTCCTCTTTAAGATTGTACAATTAAAACAGTTCTGGGGTGCAGCTTAGCAGAATGAAAACAAGATCACAGCACCACAGCTGAAACTCCCAATACATAACTGAAATTTCCCTTTGCAAATTTCAGGTGGAGGAGTACAAATAAGAATAGAAAGCTAACAGAGATCCTATCCCCTTAAACCTTTATGGAGATCTGCATATAGTAATGCCAGGCCGTCCAAATTTGTGACCAACAAAGCCAAACAGAACTGTGACTAGCAGCTGTGTATGGTATTCTGAGGGGCACCAAATTACATGATTTTACTGCCTGCTTAGGACAGTGGAAAAACAGAATAACCAAACCCTGCTGGAGTTATCATAAGGTGCAACTAGCCACGGTGCTCTCATCTTTGGATGGGATCGTTTTCTACTCAGTAAGAAAGAGGCACGTTCTTACAGAAAAGAATCCTAAAAAGTGAGTTACTTCCTCAATATCCTGCTGGCAGGACTACAAGGAAATGTACTGTCCTCTAGTATCACAGAAGAGATAAGCACATTGATCAGAAAATTCGGAGCATTTGCACGCTTGAAAAAGATGCTTACCTGACATATTGCTTTTCACCGAACATTGGCTGCTTTTTCTTTTACGTTTCCCATCCGGCCACCTTCGGAGAAGAGAGAATCTGTCATAAATTTGGAACTTTACACATTCAATTTATCTTTCTTGATCACCTGCTCAAGCCTTATCCTACGCAATCCCCTGCCTCAAAACTTTCCCAAATCGCCAGGGCTCAGCTCACCTTCCTTCTTCATGTTGCAGCATTTGCATTATCTTACAGCCTTTAAGAAATCAGGAGGTGTGAGCAGTACAAGGGGATTTATCTGAGAGGAGCAGAAGTGACAAAGGGGTTGGGAAGATGTTTTAACACACACATGCATGGCTAACCCCCTCTTGACCCAAGGTTCCCATGCTATCCTTTGCACAAGTAATAGAGTCCTGCTACATTGTTCTCGCCTCAAGCCAGTACGGATTAGGTGCAGGAGATCAAAAAAGGGAAATTAAATTACCAGCAATCTCTTAAAGGAAGCTAACCCAACCCAATACAGCCCATACTTCTTGCACTGAGATCTATGGCTGCCCTAAAAAAAAGTGAGAGGTTGGCATGGTAGCACTTGCACTTGCCCAAGAAGCTCAGGGTGATTATTCCATTTAACCTTGTGACAACTTTGTAGTGTAGGTTAGGACTTAAGGAAATTAATTACCTGTCCAAAGTTAACTGGCCCAGTTGAAGCCTCCAGCCTAAAGGTAATAGATTGCTGGACTCAGAAAATATGGTAGAAAGAAAGGATGTAAAGTTACATTAATGCTGTGCAGCTGAATTGTAGATGTTTATGAAAGGGAAGAGGAAAAATCCATGAAACATTGGAAATTCCTGCTATTGCAAACAATAGAGTCCCAATTCAGCTAACATTTGGGACTATTCTCAATACTTTGTGTATGTGTGTTTAATTTGCTTCTGTGCCGAATTTATAAATTAGAACCTGGATGGTATACTTTATTAATCTGAAAGGAAGATCAGGATTTTCCCCAAATAATTTAACTTTAAAGGTTGTTATAGATTTGTTAGGAATACATAATGGAAACAGATTAGGGTTTTGCTATTTAACCTTCCTTTGTGGGAGGGATGCCTGGGATCCTAAATTCTGTATTATATTCCTTTTAGATAAATATGGTACCCAAATGCTATAAGAAATAGATGATTTACTGATTAGAAGTGCTGACCCAACTAATGAATAATCAAGGAAAACCTATAAAAACTGTCTCTTACCCAATAGTATGAAATTAAATTAACTGCTAGAAACCCTGTGAATCTTTGAATGTTTCAGTAATTTGAGTATAGCATGCAATATCTGAGAATATTTTTCCTAGTCAAAGAACTAGATTCATACTGACAAAGTAAGTTCTTGGAGAAAAAAATCTTTTAAATATTAGAAATCTCTGATGATAATTCTTCCAAAGAATTCAGGCAATTGGATACAGCTGAAGAAAAAATGATCTTGCATATATAATTTATATGTGCATCTATGTCTGAGATATATTTTTATGTAGATAGAATACTTTTAGGAAAAATGAAATGTTCATTATTAAAATATAAAATATTTCTCTGAACATGTACTTGTTTTTAATAGATAAAATATAGAGGCACAGATATACATAAACAAGCATATACACAGAATCCAGCAACAACCAGCAGACTGGTTTTTAATTATTCCACTTTATCAGGCCTTATACATTTTTTTGCTAACGCAAAGACCAACAAGTCAACCTGCCAAATGAACCACCATCCAACCATCCTAGGGACGATCCACTGGAAATGTTCTACTCAACAGGTTCTTGTAGAACCGCTTTCTACCTCATGGCAGGAAACCCCTCCCAAATCCGATTAACAGGACAGCCAAAGAAGCTGGTGATTCTTAATACTGTTGGGGAAGGGGCAGAATTTATAACTTCCATTCTAAAGAGTTTAGTATTTCAAATAATTAGTATGGTGTAGCTATTTCTTCATTGAGGTTCTTTGATGTCTCCAGAGTTGTCACTTGACAGGGCAGCACCACTCCCGAAAAAGCAGGTCTATGACTTTGGGATCCTTCTGAACCTGCAGCTACTGCTTGATGGTCAGATGGAAACTGTGGTCAGGGGACCTTTGCCAAGCTCTGGCTGGTACACCAACTGCAGCCTTACCTGAAGCACAAAGACCTCATGATGGTAATTCACACTATCATCACCACTTGTCTGGATTACTACAATGTGCTTGACATGGACCTGCCTCTGAAGACCACCTGGAAATATTACCGTCAGTGTTATTGGTTCTGCAATTGTTTATATGTTTACTGCTGATTGCTTATCTTCATTTTCTTTTATCTGTGTATTATGAATGTTTTATTGTGAGAGACATTAAATGAAACAAAACACAAGTATATTTAATGATCAATTATAATTAGAAACTCTGCATGACATTAGTATCCATTCTCCCACCCCACCCCCACATCTGTCCATGGTGATTTTAACAGCTATGGTAGCCGGGTGAAATTTTGACTCATTATGATTACTATCATCACTATCATTACAACTTATACAGGGAATAGACTCCTCTTCATTTAATAGCATGGGTACGTCTCTGCCAACAGAATGAGTAAGTGTGCAGAAATGCATGTCTCTCCAGTAGCTTTTCCTTCCAAAATAAATTCCAAAGACAAAATGTCCTTTTTGGCCTAGATCAAAAACAACAACAAACTGTGACCTCAGCAGCAGCTCAACCAATCATCTGCCAGTCCCAGCACTCTCATTTGCATGCAGCTAGACTGCTCACTTGAGGGAATGATATTACAAGCAAAACTGAAGTACTTTGGCCACATAATGAGAAGACAGGATACCCTGGAGAAGAAGCTGATGCTAGGGAAAGTGGAAGGCAAAAGGAAGAGGGGCCGACCAAGGGCAAGACGGATGGATGATATTCTGGAGGTGACGGACTTGACCGTGGGGGAGCTGGGGAAGGCAACGGCCGACAGGAAGCTTGAGCAGAAGCGACTGAACGAATTTAAAAAAAAATTATTGGCGCCAGTGGTGCTAAATGGAATGCAGAAAGCAGAGCAAGGAAGACATCCAGTTGGACCTCTTTGCAACCTGCATATACGTACAGTGCTGAATTGTGTGTGTGTGTGTGTGATGTTTCTGCAATTTTATAGCACAGTGCTTTCCAAAGTGCCGCCGTTGGCGACACACCAACGGTGGCAGCAGTGGCAGCGCGCGGGGGTGTGCATGGCGGCGGCGGCCTCCGCTAAAACGCAGAAACGCTGATGGCGCGCCGCTGCCACACACACCACCGCCATGCATGCCCCTGCCGCCGCTTCTTGGTTGTGTTGTGGCACACCAAACTGTGTGTTGTGACACACAAAAGTGTCGCGACACACACTTTGGAAAGCTATGTTATAGCACTTCAACTAAAAAAAAAATCAGCTTATTTGCAAAATATCTTTAAAAGCTTAGCAAAGAGGAATGTTTTCAGTGATTTCTAAAAACCCAACAAGATTGAGCTCAGATGGGCCTCTTTAGATAAAAGGCCCCATGAAATCATAACAGATAAAGTCCTATAGGTAAAGGTAAAGGTTCCCCCCGCACATTTGTGCAGTCGTGTCCGACTCTAGGGGCCTGTGCTCATCTCTGTTTGTTAGCCGAAGAACCAGCGTTGTCCGAAGACGCTTCCACGGTCATGTGGCCAGCATGACGTACGTGGAACGCTGTTACCTACCCACCAAAGTGGTATATATTCATCTACTTGCATTTGCATGCTTTCGAATTGCTAGGTTGGCAAGAGCTGGGGCTAGTGCAGGAGCTCACTCCGTCACGCGGGGCTAGGGATTCGAACCTCTGAACTTGCGATCTTCCGATCAACAAGCCTGGCATCTTACCCGCTGAGCCACCACGCCCCTTTTAAAGTCCTATAAGCAAGGCATAAATACAACAAATGCTGCCCATGTGTCCAGGAGATTTCCACTCAGGGTTAAATGACAGAGCAAGAAAGATGCAGCAACAGAACTATATAATAATACATAGCCATAAGTCCCCAAAACAGCTGTTAGGGCATGGATTCTTCTGAAAAGGACTTATGTAAATAAATAAATAAATAAATAAAAATGTGGCTTTCTTTCAGCAGCAACAATATCATCTGATCACGTGGAAGATCAATTTGCTTTAATTTTGCTATCACAACTCTAGTGGGAAGAACTTCATGTGTCAGTTTTGTACCTACTATCACCCTGGAATATGTGTCTTTAATGTGTGTTTTCTAAAAATAATAATTTGAGATTTCCATACCAGGAATTGAAGATAAGGGCATCTAGGCTATCTGTAAAATACTACCCATTAGGTAGGGCAATTGCACCCTAAATTCAGGAACTGATTCTCAGAGATAACTTCATCTTTCTTTTCTTTTTCTGCTAGGGTTCCCTGCATTTTTATCCCAAGCCAAGGGATAAAATCCCAAGCAAGGAAGCTATTTGCCTGTGCTTGGACTGTACCACTCAGACAACAGGGAGGAACTTGCACAATTTAAGGCTTCTCCATAGAGAAATATTCTCTTAGCGTGAAGAATTACATTTAAGACAGAATGGATTCATTTTGCCCCTACCCCCCACCAGAGACACATCTGTCTACATGAGGGTATTTTTTTCAAAATGGAATGGAAACCCTTAGTGATGTGAACTCCCGTCTATAATACGAAGTGATTCAGCCCCAATGCAAGGTTTATGCGGCAGTACGAAACAGGACTTTTACATCTGTCTCATAGGCATTTCAACAGAAATGTATATTCAAGCCAATGTAGGCTTAATGATTGAATTACAGCAGCAGGAAATGCAAAAAGAAAGAAAGAAATTAAAGCTGTTCGTCAGGGAAGCAGCCCAACAACAGCGCATGCTGGCAGTGTGTACGTGCAATCTTTGAGCAAACATTACATATCAGCATGTACACAATGCAGCTTCTAAAAAAAGACCATCATGACTGCAAAGTTGAGGAGGAAGGCAAGACTGGTACTACCAGACTGGTACCCCTCCCCATTTCCAAAGGACCCAACAGGATGTCCTCTCATCCACGTAAAGCTTATAGGCACGGCTTGTACCAGGAGTTCCTGGAACCATTGCCAGACTATGCTTTCTCTGCTGTTCCTCCACAATGGCTTGCATGACGGTGCTTGGCCCCCTGCCAGCAAAGAAGGCCAGGACGGCACCTGAGGACAGTGTGTGCCAGCAGGGGAACACGAAAGGCACAGAGATTCCGCCTTACAGCCTTCAGGGATTCCCCAGAGAGGTCGGAGAGGAGAAGAGGAAGAGCAGGGAATGCAATAAAATGTTTCTGATCTGGGCACCAGCTTCTGGGGGGAGGAAAAGGGGCAGAGTAGCCCTGTGAACCTCTAAGGGGGGAGAAACAATGGGAGGCAGCTTGGAGCAGATGCTGCCTCGAAATATCTGTGTGCTAGAGCTGAGGTAGTGAACCTTGGTTGCCAAGTTCAGATCTCCCCTGAATGTAAAATTCAGTAGGAAGTTTGAGTCATCACCATCTCATGGCATTAGCTCCTTCACAGGGTTGTTGTGAGGATACCATCGGATGGATAAGGCAGCCCTGTGTGCTACGTTGAGCACTTTGCTATATTTATATCCCTTTCCCCCCCTCCAAATAAATATATATGCAGCACCTCCCCAACACACACAGACACGTGTCCATCTTTACAACCAGGGCCCCAGCTAGATGCTTCTACCCTCAAGACCAAAACTTGTTCCCCCATTGCATTATGAGCAATTTTGGAAAACTGTTCAATGCACAGATAAAAGTGACCATTGCTCAGATAATGCCTGTGAAGAGAACTTTTCCCCCCTATGTGGACATAGTTTTTTTTTTTAATGTGAACCAACCTCCTTTTATTATACTGTGAACCAGCTCTCCCCCCGTCTTTATGAGAGCCAGATACACAACTCAAGAGTCATGGATCTCCTGGATGGGCAAGAACAGAGAAGAACAGAGCATTTCACCTCAAACTTGTAGGCAAGTCCTATCCCTTAGTGTATGTGTATACCAGTTAATTTAGTTAATTAGTTAATTAATTAATGGGCCACTCAACTCCTAAATGACTCTGGGCAGGTTGCAACTAAAACACTGACATATAAAAAATACCATCGACCAGAAGAGCAAAATCCCAAACCAATCCCATAATCAATCAGACAAAAATAAAACAAAACAAAAAGGGGGGCTCCACAATCACCCTATCCCCAAGGCCTGGGAAAACAACTAGGTCTTCAATAATCTCCTGAACTACATAAGGATGGGAGCCAGATGAATCCAGATGAGCCAGATGAGGGGAGATCATTCCAGAAGGCAAAATTTGCAACAGAGTACAGGTAGTCCTCACTTAACGACCACAATTGGGACTGGCATTTCAGTTGCTAAGCAAAGCAGTCATTAAGCAAATCCAACCCGATTCTACGACCTTTTTTGCGGTGGTCATTAAGTGAATCAATGCGGTTGTTAAGTGAACCAAGTAGTTGTTAAGCAAATCATGCAGTTCCCATTGATTTTGCTTGCCAGAAGCCGGCTGGGAAAGTTGAAAATGGTGATCACGTGACCCTGCGATGGTCATAAATACAAATCGGTTGCCAAGTGCCCAAATCGTGATCACATGACTGCGGGGACGCTGCAACGGTTGTGTGAGCATCAGTTGAAGTTGGTTTTTCGTAAGTCCAAACCATCACTAAACTAATGGTTGTTAAGTGAGGACTACCCGTAGGTGTGCTTCTTGGGTTGCGTGAGATGACATTATTTAATTGACAGGACTCAGAAGTGCACCCAACCTGCTGGACTGAATCGGAGTAGCTAGGCCCTATGCCATGAATGGCTTTAAAGGTGATAACTAGCACCTTGAATTACACCTGGGAGCCAACTGCCAAACAGTGCAGCTCACAAAGCAGCAGGGTCACATGGGCATAACATGATGTCCCCATCACTGCCCATGCTGCCATATTCTGGACCAGCTGTAGCTTTGGAATGGTCTTTAAGGGTAGCCCCACAAACAGCATGTTATAGTAATCCAATCATGAGGTGACTAGGGCATGAGTGACTGTCTGAAGGGCCTCCCGAGCCAAAAAAAGGTGCAACTGGTAACTAGATGTATCTGTGCTAAGGCCCCCTTGGCCATAGCTTCCACCTGCTCTACGAGCAGGAGTTGAGAATCCAAACAGATCCCCACACTGTGCACAAATCTCATATGAGGAGCTGCAACCCGAGAGTCAACAATGGAATCCCTCTAGACCAGGGGTGGGGAACGTCCGGCCCACGGGCCAAATCATTTGGTCTGGCCCTCCCAAGGCAACCGCAGGCCCTTCCGCGCGATTGGCTCCCGCCCGCAAACCCCGCCCCCAGTCCACGAATGATTTTATAAATATCCAAATGGTCCTTGGCAGAAAAAAGGTTCCCCACCCCTGCTCTAGACCCAAAGGGCCAAACAGACATGGCCACTGTCTTGTCAGGATTGAACCTGAATCTGTTCCTTCCCTTCCAGACCTGCACAGCCTCCAGGCACTGGATTAGGACTCTGACCACACTGCTTGGCTGGCCAGGTGTCAAGATGTACAGCTGGCTATCATCCACATATTGTTGATACCTGACCCCAAACTGGTGGATGACTTCACCCAGCAGTTTTGTGTAGATACTACGCAGAAGGGGAGAGCGTGAAACTCTGCGGCATCCCGCAAGTGAGGGGCCGTGGGTGTGATCTCTCCCCACCGGTCAATACCAACTGAAACCAGTCATAGAGAAAGGAAGAAAATTGCTGCAAAACTGTGTCTTCCACCCCCAACCCCTGAAGCCAGTTCAAAATGATACTGTGGTTGACAGTATTGAAAGCCACTGAGAGATCAAGAAGCACAAGAATGGACACACTACACCCATCCCGGCTCTGCCACAGGGCATCAACAAGTGCAGCCAGTGCCATGTCTATACTAAACCACTGCCTGACATCTGACTGAAATGGGTCCAAATAATCCACTTCCTCTAGGGCCGACTGGAGCTAGAGCCCAACACTCTCTCCACCATCTTCCCTAGAAAGGGAAGGTTGGAGACTGGATGATAAAGTCCAGGACTGTCTTCTTGAGCAGAGGACGCACCAGTCTCCTTCAAAAGAAGCTGACACCACCACATATACCCAACCACAGGTCACCTCCTGGGTGGCTTTAACCATCCAGGAGGGACCTGGATCTAACAAACAGGTGGCTGAGCTAAAAGACTGGAGAACCCTGTCCACTTTCTTGGGAGTCACAGAATCAAAGTTGCTCCAGATAACAACACAATGCCTTGCCCTGGGCACCTCAACTGGATTCTGTCCAATCGGAGTCCAACTCTGTGCAAATCTGAGTGACTTTATCTGCCAAATAACAAGAATATTCTCCACAGCAGCCCTGCAGATAGTCCTGCAGCCCTCCCCAGCAAGGACGATCGCCCTAAACACGATTGCTGGGTAGCTGCTGGAATACACAATAAGGGTGCAGAAATAAGAACATTTCACCACCCTTATCACCACAATGTAATCCCCAATACAGGTTGTTACTCGTGTTTGATGGGGTTCGCTCTTCATCTTCCTCCAATGGCACACCAGGCATCTCTTCTTGCGCTTCATTTCATGGAGCTCCTCAGAAAACCAAGGCATGCCCTGGGATCTGCGCAGGGAGAGAGACCTCAAGGGGGCAATCTGGTCTAAGGCCCCAGCTACGTTCCCATTCTAGGTTGCGACTAGAGCCTCGGCTGAACTGTCCACCAGAGAAAACCCCAAGATCCCTCTGAAACCCAACCAGGTCCATCAGGCGCCTGGCGGGGCAGGCCGATCCAAAAGGCCCTGTCCCACTGTGGCCCACTCTCCCATGTAGAACAGAACACCCCCCCAACTTTCTTCCATTTTACAAAAACTTGTAGTCTGTCATGTACAATAAGTGAGTAGATATTCACAAGTCCTTTAACTCACATTCATCACAGAATTTAGAATTTTGGGAACAATATTACAAGCATTCCAGAAAGGAAAGTATTTTGCTGTCAGTGTTCAAAATCCCTCCCTCGCTTCCTATCTTAGATTCTCATCAGAATACCTAGGGATAACACCTGCAACGTCACCATTTGCGTGAAGCATTGTCTGGAACTTCTCTGTCAGGGTTGTGCCTTTGGCCATCTGAAGAGTGCATTTTATTGACCATATCAGCCCCATCTAATTTCATCTCAAGATCAAGGATCCAAGGGAAATTTAAGCCCCTGTAATCCTCATTTGAAAATTAAGCAGAGGTCAAGTCCCTGATGCTAATCTGAACAGAGGGCAAAGGGATTTGCTGGCAGAGTTTTAGATGAAGGCTGCTAAATGTAAACACACACCAGGCAAAATCGGAACAAATCCAAACCCTTGGATTCTCCCAAATCTTGCCGAGTCACAGATTTGGGGAAGATGTACACTACCAGTTCTTTGCAGCAGGTGGCAGTGTGGCTTACTCATATTAGCCCCACCCAGAGGATGATTGGAGGGAAGAGTGTCCTAGTCAGAGTAATCACTAAACATTACTAAACATTTTATTCATTCACTCATTGATTGTTGACATTTCACCAAACATTGGCCGTGTCTTATCAAGTCTATATTCAGAACCACAAAGGTCAGAAAGTTGCTACATGATGGTTGGGTTTGCACACAACACAAATAACCAAGTCAGTGAAAGGCCTAGCAATTGCAATTGTTTTATTTAGTTTAATCTTTGTTAGTTTTCTCTGGGGGCTGGGGGTGAGGATGGCCTTGACCTGATGCACAAGCCCAGTTTGTTTGGTTAATTTATTTTGCAATGTATTGTGTGAACCCAGAAAAGGTCAATTAAATAACCAAGTTAAGTATGTGCAAACCAACCCAATAAAAACAAATTCTCAGGATGCTAATTTGTGCAGCCAAACCCACATTTTATTATTTTCGGTCCTCCAGCTCATGTACATCACTGACACAGAGACTAATCCATATATGTACCCAGAAAAGCCTAAGGTCCATGCATATACCTCAGCATGTTTATAAATGGGGTGTGTGAAAAGAAAATGATTGCCTCCAAGGATGAGAAAGCTCCTCAGCTGTATCATACAGTCAATTCCTATCCTCCACACAAGAGCATAAGAGAAGAGAATGGGTGTGCCTCTATCCCTTTCCAGTGCAAGCAAATTGTGCAAGTTGCCCAGTTACAATCTCCCTCCCACATATACCGGAGAATCCTACCTGCTGGCTGGGGAATCCTGGGAGTTGAAGTCCACACATCTTAAAGTTGCCAAGGTTAGGTTGAGAAACACTGTTCTAGGTTATCTCAAGACAATGTGATGCTTGAAGTGTAGTAGAGATCCTCCCCAACCCTACCACTGTGTGGGAGCCAACACTTGAAAAAGCTTTGCTGGACCACTGAGAGAGCAATTCCTTCCCTTACCTAACCCCTTTTATCCTGCAGAACTGAAGCAGGGTGTATCCTGTTGATACACTGCTGGGTCAATTGATCATGGTGGCCTTGGGCAAGGCTCTTGCCTGTCTTTTTTAGCCGAGCCCAACCTTCAAAAACTTGCCAGGAGTGACGGGTGTTGCATTTGGGCATTTCTGGATGATGTCTGATTAAATGAGTTGGAGGCTAGGAGAAGGTAAGGTGGAAGACTCCAACGCCTCCTAATCAATACCCTGAAAGAAGTCATTTACAAGTTGGCATTCCCAATGAACTGCTCCTTGAATTGAGTTACCTTATTCCTCTACTTGTATAGGCCAGAGTTGGTTGGGAGGACAAAATGGGCTAACTCCAGATATGCCACCTTGAGCTCCTTAGACAAAGAATGGGATGCCTGTGTGGTCAATAGAAATATTAGCATATGAAATATGTGATGAATTTGGGTAAAAGTGGGTAGTCTCAGAGATTGGGGCAAGATTTCCACAGACGAGAGGATGAGACATTGGCAGGCATCAACCCAACTTTGTAATCAACCATTGCTAGATTCCTTGTGCCTAATGTGATTATTAAGTGGAGTCCTTGGTGCTCTCTCAGCTTGCTTGTTTGCTCTTCTATTGGTTATTAAGATTGTGACTGCATGTTATTGTAGGGTTTGAAACAATACGAATGCCTTGCGCTTATACATTTCTGGCATGCCAACTTTACCATTGCTGGAAACATTGTTTGTTATTGCCCATTTCCAGATCCCTGTCACCGGTTACATAGTGCAGGGATTGCATAATTTCTGTTTAAGTCTATTCCACATGACCTTTATCTGCAGGTCTCAATTTCTTCTGGAATGGTGTTGCCTAGTTAGATGCCCCCTAGAGGATAAGTTGAGGGGCGCGATGGCTCAGTGGTTAAGACGCCAGGCTTGTCGATCAGAAGGTCGGCGGTTTGAGACCCGAGCGCTGCGTGACGGAGTGAGCTCCCGCACTCGCCCCAGCTCTTGCCAACCTAGCAATCCGAAAGCATGCAAATGCAAGTAGATAAATAGGTACCACTTTGGTGGGTTGGTAACAGCATTCCGTGCACGTAATGCCGGCCACATGACCGCAGAAGTGTCTTCGGACAGCACTGGCTCTTCGGCTAAGAAACGGAGATGAGCACCGCCCCCTAGAGTCGGACAGGACTGTGCAGGGGAAACCTTTACCTTTACTTATGGAACAAGGCTGCCATCCTGTGGCCAGGTGTGCTCACCACCAGAGACTAACCACATGTAGATAGATATATTTATCTGGGGTGGGGTGTGGGGTGGGCAGGCTGGAGGGAAAAGAGCATTTACAGGATACCACTCCAAGATGAGGTCTCTCTTCCTGCTGTTGAAAAGCTGTTAAGCTCACAAATGAACCACTGGTTTCAAATACTAAGGCACAGAGATACAGCTAGCCTGAAATATAGTAAAAAGAATTAGGAGATTATGGCATCTATCACATCAACACATGCACGCAACAGAGTACATTCCCTACTCAAATGTATGGGTACAAATAAAATACCAGTACTTTTTTTCAGTGTCCATGCTTTTCTGCATGTGTGCATTAAGGAAGATGATCCTGTAATGTAAATCAGATTTGCCACCAGGAAAAAAAAACAGAAGAATTTCAGACTATTACTACTGCAACAATCAGCTGGAGCCAAATTTCCCAACCAGGGCAGAAAACAAAGTTAAAAAACAGAAAAATGAAAACGTTGGTTGGTTGCTTTTCACACCTGTCTTTCCAGGTAAATCCCTAAAAAAAATAAACAATGCAATCACATACATGAGCCCTTAAATGCAGGAAAATTTAAATAATGGTAATTATTTTAATCATAGATACATAAATAAAATACTTGGAACGCATGTGGTGCTTCTCTTGCATTAATACAGTACTTTTAAAGATGATAATAAGTATGTAGGTATCAATTTCTTCCTGCTGCAGTAACAGCAGGGGAGGGGAGGAAAAAAGAATCAGGGAGCTCCTGGCAAAATTTGCACTGAGAAGTTACTGGCCCATTAAGTTTTGGTTGTGACCTAATTTCATTTATTAAAATTCTTTTAATTTAAAAAAGGAATGGAAAGTTAGCAGGCTGCAAAGCAAGGGGCCAGCTTAATCATAATCCTTCTTTCTAACAATGCTTCTTAGTCCCACACAGACCCCTGTAGCATAGTTAGAAAATAAAATGGTATGTGCTGCAGCATAGAGCTTCATTTACTTTCTTAGGATATGAGCTTTTTGTGACTGGCCACAGCCACCATGACAACTATTTTGAGAAGGTGCCTCTAAAACATCTCAAAATCTACAGGTAGGGACCCCATCCTACATGATTTGGAACCAGTTTATTGGGGGGGTTACCCCATTTAGAAGGGGCATGGTGGCTCAGCGGGTAAGACGCCAGGCTTGTCGATCGGAAGATCGCAAGTTCGGAGGTTCGAATCTCTAGTCCCGCGTGACGGAGTGAGCTCCCGCACTCGCCCCAGCTCTTGCCAACCTAGCAATTCGAAAGCATGCAAATGTGCAAGTAGATTAAGAGGTACCACTTCGGTGGGTAGGTAACAGCGTTCTGCGTGCATCATGCCGGCCACATGACCGCGGAAGTGTCTTTGGACAACACTGGCTCTTCGGCTAACTAACGGAGATGAGCACCAGCCCCTAGAGTTGGACACAACTGCACAAATGTGCGGGGGGAACCTTTACCTTTTTTTTTTTACCCCATTCAAGCCTGCTCAGGAAATGCCATTCTATCATCACCCAAATCACAAGGCCTTCTTGGTGATGGCTCCCAGGCTCTGGGCCTCCTTGCCATGGGAGGCTTGGT
The DNA here is from genome assembly GCA_023362775.1 of Charina bottae. Lineage (NCBI taxonomy): Eukaryota > Metazoa > Chordata > Lepidosauria > Squamata > Charinaidae > Charina > Charina bottae. Next base: position 4,843,295 of record JALMGJ010000024.1, read on the forward strand.
TAGCTCTATCTTTGAAGATCTCCATCAGTAGGTATAGATATTTTAATATTTTAATATTAATTTGGAAAGGACTTTGCCCCATAAGTTGATCTCTAAATATGAGGCAGTTGAGGTTATTTTTACCAGTTATTTTTGCAAATTGCTTCTATGTTTTTTTAAGTTTTATCTTATTGTTGTATATTATATGCTATATTATATTATATTTATATTGCTAAAGGTTGCCTACAGCCCCAGTTGGTGGAAAGGTAAGGTATAAATCTGACAAATAAATTGCACCATGGTCTGAATAATCCTTTCTTCTAGGATTCTCTGAATTCCTTGCTAGCTCCCAACTAGTAGTGAAAAAACTCAAAGTCTGCAAAGAAGTCCACTTCAGTATAATTATTTGCACAATTCTAGTCCCAATTCACTTTCTTGTATCCTTTATAGAGGGACATATAGCCTGTTGTAATTTACTCAGAATTTGTGTTTCCATCAGGTTCTTTTCAATCTTCTGTTTCCCAGCCTTAGCTTGATTTCTCCATTTAGCTACTACAGTATTGGATTTATACTCCTGACTGAGGTCTTGGCAGACCCAGTACCAAGACCAAATATTGGCAGCAAGAGGCTGAACTTTCAGCTACATTCCTACCAAGAACAGAGATGATGGACCTGGAAACTGCTTTTGCTCCATCAGGAGTCTGGGGGGTGGGGGATACATCATGAAGTACAGAAGGCACACAGTGGATTAATTTAAGGTACCCCCCAACTTGGTTCCCTGTCCTTCTAATTATTGTAAACAAGAGCGAAATATCTTGATTCTGGAGCGATCCAGATTTAAAAACTCAAATTTCCAAGCCCTGCATTGAAGCACCTTGAGCAAAGTCAGTATTTCCTTAGCCATTTATAAAAACAGAAATTGCCTCATTGTGAAGGTGATCACTATGGAAAAATGGCAAAAAACAGAAAGCAAAGACCAACCGTGTTGCAGACTTTAGGATTCGAGAGACGGGGGAATTCCAAAGTAGTTTGGTCCCCCACCCTTGCTTAACTATCCCGGCTGCCAATATTTCATGCCCGCGAAGTCTGGGCAAACAGAGGCAGCAACACAACTGGCTGACAGACAGGCAGTCTCAGCAGCAAAAGACACCTGCTGCGTTGCAGGGCTCAAGAGGGTCCAGTCCCAGCCAGTGTCAGAGAATGGGTCCATTATCCTGACTATCCCCACCTCTACTTGGCACTTCCAGATGCCACAGACAGAGGGGTAAACAGACCCAGCTTGCAGCCTGGCACACATGGAGACAAGCCCTTCTTAGGAGTGGAAGTAGACAAAATCACAGTTGTTCTGGCTAGCAAATAAATGGGACCAAGAACCACACATGACTCTCTCCCTTTCTCACTCACACACACAGCCACACAAGCATAAACAACGTAAGGTTTGAGTCAAGGAATACTGATGATCTTGAATGTTGCAATAAACTCGATCTGCATCTGTGAGAATTACTATAACACCATGGATTCAAATGTAGCATAGGAATTTGTGTCATACCAGACTATCTATTTATGTCAGGTTTCCCAAACTAATGCCCCTCAGTTGTGTTGGATGTCATAAATTGCCAGCCAGAATGGACATTGCCCCTGCAGTCCAATATATTTCAAGAACACCAGGTCTGGAAGAGCTGGCCTATAGGAAATGATACTGGTATTTGCACTGATACCATTTACTCAACTCTGCTTTTCAACATCTACAAGAAACTGCTGGAGGAAACTATTCTGAACTTTGCACTGATATGCAATCAACATGTGGGTGACCCTCAAGACTACTTCAACCACCTTAGCAAGATTGTTGTCAAAAACTAATTTAGAAGAAACATGGATAATAAAGCAGGACAAATGAAGATATCCTTGATGGATTGCACATCTACAGTCTGGGATTGCTTCTAGCCTCAGCAATAACTGGAATCTGCTCAAATGGGGGTGATGTCCAGGGGTATTTTTTACAAGCTTATGCTGCTATGTCAGATGTGACTTTTACCTTTACGGAGTTGAACGTGTTCCAGTTATTCATAGTAAAATCCAAGCTGGGCTATTGGTTCTATGAGATAACTAGTTTAGAAAATTCGACCAGTACAAAATGCAGAAGGGCTGTACAATGCTTCATAAATAATTCGGTAAAGGCGTTTGGGAATGCGTGCAGCTATCTGCAATTTTTTTTACAGGAGCTGTATCTTTCTGCAGTTAAGTGGAGGGTAATCCAGAAAAAAGACAAGGCTGCTTTAAAGAGTCGCAGTGTACTCCCAAGAGTTCCAAATTATTTCCAAAGATAAGACCCCTATTGGATATTGGTGATTGGCTTACATGGAAACAATAACATTTGCACCTGTAGTAGTGATTAATACATTTTCAAGCTCATTTCACCTTTCAATTTCCTACACATTAAATTATTTGGGTCCAAGTTACTTGAAGGACGGACCACATTCACCTAAACTGGCCAGCCTGCATTCTGAGGATATATTTATTCCTATGACAAACAGAACTTACAATGGCAGATACTGTACAAGGAAAAAGGCCTTTTTTGGTAGTGATTTCACATCCCTAGAGCAAGCTTTCAGTAATGATGCTTCAGGCCCCTTGTCTGCAAGACTCACAGGAAAGCTCTGAAGACATGTATTTTCAGTAGCAATTTCTTGAATTCTATTTTTGCCCTGTTGGTCTTATTTGTAATTCCTTTTTCAATTGATGTTATTTTTATTGCATTTTTATTATGCAGATGACTGAATGCACTTACAGGTATCTATAAAAATTAAATAAATGCACAAATAAAATTTAAAAATAATAGCATTTAATGCTACATTTTGCATCCACTTTCATGGAAAGGGAGTTATATTATTTGCCTTGAAGGAGGCACCCCCTCAACCTGGCTATTTTGGACAACTATCAATCTTTCTTCTCGAAGAGAGTATTTGTAGCTCAGGGTTGAACTGTGGAGTCCTTGGTGCTCTCTGAGCCTTGTTGTTTTCTTGCAGACATTTCATTGCCAGACTAGGCAACATCTTCAGTGCGAAAAGGGAGTGGAACTTGCTCTCTGTTTATATACCCTGGCTTGTCCTGCCTGTGTTGGTGGGGGTGTTGTACTCTCCTTGGTAGTACTTTGACTGGGTTGTTGTTTACTGCTTGGTTGATTGACAGAGTTAATAGTTCCTTGATTAGGGTATGGTATATAAACATGGTATATAAACAGAGAGCAAGTCCCTCTCCCTTTTCGCACTGAAGATGTTGCCTAGTCTGGCAATGAAACGTCTGCAAGAAAACAACAAGGCTCCGAGAGCACCAAGGACTCCACAATCTTTCTTCTATCTTCCCTTTTTAGGGAACATTAAGAAGATGATGGAGGTATAGTTGCACAGAGCTCTGGATAAAGCAGATTATTTGGACCCTTTTCAGTCAGGTTTCAGGCTGGAGTATAGGATCAAGACAGCATTGGCTGCTCTTGTAGATGACCTGTGGGGAATGGGATTCTGCTGGCCTTGCTGAACCTCTCAACTGCCCTTGATAATGTTAATCATGGTATCATTCTGGACCACCTGCAAGGGCTGGGTGTGGGGGGCACCTTGCTGCAGGGATTCTCCTCCTCCCTCCACAGGTGGTTCCAACTGATGTTGGGGGAGAAGAGGCTGAGCCTGCTGGTTCTCTGTTGTGGAGTGTTGTAGGGCGTGACCCTCCCCCCTTCTTCCCATACTATTTAATATCTACATGAAGCTGTGAGGATGGTCATCAATCTGCATGCTGAAGATATCCAGCTATGTATCTCTATCCCAGGTCAAACTGGAAATAGAGTTACCCATCTGTCTCTGTGCCTGGAGGCCATTAGGATTTGGGTGGGGAGAAACAGGCTAGGATTTAACCCCAGCAAGATGGAGTGGTTGTTGATCCAGAAGTTGATGTATCCTGCTTAAAGAGCAAATGCAGGCCTTTGCACAATTTCATCTTGGTGCCTGTTGTGGCTGCTTCTAGAATGGAAGCCTTTGTTGATGGGTCACTCATGCCCTTGTGACCTCATGTTTGGACTCTTGGAATTTGCTGTACATGGGGCTGGCCTTCAAAACCATTTGGAAGCTACAAGTAGTCCAGAATGCAGCAGCCCAGATATAACAGGCACCGTGCATTTTACCCACTTAACATCTTAACATCACTTAACATCTCTACTGTGGGATACATTAACCATAAGCAAACCCAATAACTGGGTTCACATCATCACACTGAAGCTATAAAGTGGCAGTCATGGCCAGGAGGGCCTTAGCGCAACTTTGGGTTGTGCGCCAGTTACGCCCTTTCCTGGATCGGGAAGCCCTCCGAACAGTCACTCATGCCCTGGTCATCTCCCATATAGACTATTGCAATGCGCTCTACATGCGACTACCCTTGAAGAGTATCCAGAAGCTACAACTGGTCCAGAATGCGGCCACATGGGCAATTCTTGGTGCCCCAAGATTGGCACATGTAACACCTTTGCTGCATGAGCTGCATTGGGTACCGGTTTGCTTCCGGGTCCAATTCAAGGTGTTGGTTATCACCTTTAAAGCCCTACATGGCATGGGTCCAGGTTACCTGAGGGACCGTCTCATCCCCATTACATCGACCCGCCCCACCCGGTCATGCAGATAGGGCATGTTACGGACCCCGTCTGTAAGAGAATTCCATTCGGCAGGGTCCAGGAAGCGGGCCTTCTCTGCAGTGGCTCCCGCCCTTCAGAACATTTTGCCCCTGGAGGTGAGGCAATCCCCATAACTCCTGGCCTTCCAGAAGACCTTGAAGACCTGGCTCTGCCACTGTGCTTGGGGTGGGGAGGGGAGTAGTTATTCCTGGGGATGGCTGGCGCCTTAGAGTGCTCCCCACATCTATACGATCTTTTATTGCCATCTGGATTGTTATTTTATACTTATATGTTGTATTTGTATGTATATTTTATATATTATTATAACTATTGTTATTGTTGGAGGAAAATTCTGAGAGTGCCTTGGACTGCAAGAAGATCAAACCAGTCCATACTCCAGGAAATCAAGCCAGACTGCTCACTTGAGGGAATGATATTAAAGGCAAAACTGAAGTACTTTGGCCACATAATGAGAAGACAGGATACCCTGGAGAAGAAGCTGATGCTAGGGAAAGTGGAAGGCAAAAGGAAGAGGGGCAGACCAAGGGCAAGATGGATGGATGGTATTCTGGAGGTGACGGACTCAACCATTGGGGAGCTGGGGATGGTGACAGCCGACAGAAAGCTCTGGCGTGGACTGGTCCATGAAGTCACGAAGAGTCGGAAACGACTGAACGAATAAACAACAACAAAAACTATTGTTTTAGCTGTGTTGTAAACCACCCAGAGTCCCTCCTTTGGGGGGAGATGGGCGGTGGCAAAATCTTAAATAAACAAACAAACAAACAAACAGGGTTAAAATTAATCTTAGCCCAGATAGGTGACTGTATCCACTGATTTTTAACTGACCTGAGTAGGCTGACCATATGTCCCGTTTTGAACGGGACGGTCCTGTTTTTTTAGCATTTTTCAACCGTCCCGTCATTTTGATAAAAATCTCCATTTTGTCCCGTTTTTTAAACCCGGTGGGAATGGCGCAGAAGGAGGATCCGAGCCAGAGCTGCCGATTGGAGGCAGCCCGGAAGAGGAAGCCCTCCTGCCTATCAGCGCGCAGCAAAGGAGGGCGGAGAGGCGGGCGATTGGCCAGGCGGAGGGACCCAATTGCGTGGACCGGGGGCAGGGTTTCAGGCGGGAGCCAATCGCACGTACTGGGGGGCAGGGTTTGCAGGCGGGAGCCAATCGTACGGACAGGGGGGCAGGGTTTGCAGGCGGGAGCCAATCGCACAGACCGGGGACCACTGTCTTTTTCATGAATACGGAATATTACATAAGACCCCGTCCCGTTTTGCCATCCCAATGTCCCGTTTTTGTCTCAAGGAAATACGGTCAGGCTAGACCTGAGTGTCGTGTGGACACAGGCGCAGAGAAGCTATAGTCTATCTTGCCACTACCCAACTAAGTCACACATCACTATTTACCTCCCTGACTGAGTAGCAAATCTGATTTGGGGAAAATGAAATGGAGATCAAGTCTACGTGACTAGGACAAGTTAATACATATTAACTACTAGTTTGACTACTAGAATGTACTTGGCCAGCCTCCTTCTCTCTTTTGAACCTGTCAAATGTTTTTCCTAATTGTTTTTCAGGCGGAGTCTTTTCTGTCGTTCCCATAGCCTTTTTGTAAAAAGCTCATCTTTTGTTGTTGTTCTAAAGGTAAAATAAAATAAAGAGACAAATATGAAAACAAACAAAACCCACTGAAGTTTCTTAAGACTTCGCATTCCAAACCTGATGCCAGATTTGCTATTCGGTTTCCTTTCTGGAAACAAATGAACAAAAACTGAGGATACTGCAGTGTGAATTGACAGCCTCCAGTCTTAGCACTTGGAAATTACGCCAAGAACTTGGCTGAAAGCAAGCTTCTCTATCAGTTCATGAAATGAGTGCAACCTCTATGCATATGCCTGTACATTCACATACTTTTTTCACATGCACAACCTTACATGCCTCCTGAGACATTAATTTTTGCAGGGGGGGGGGGATGTCATCACCTGAGCTTTGCCAGATTGGTTCTGCTACCACCTCAGAAAGCTGGAATTCAGATATCAGAAGACGCCACAATGATTACTAATTCAATGTCTTTCATATAAACCCTTTCCTGCTGCACATTTTGATACAAAGGTGTTTGCAGCTTTGATTACAGTTTGTGTATGATCACCTGCCGTTAATCCTTAATTGCTACAGCTCAATTCATAAGCCATATTCACAAAAACTGTGCTTTCCCCCTATTGTTGGAGGTTTGGCTACTATTGATGTAGGGCAAAATCCAAATCATGTAAACTAGTTCTTTTAAAAATCAGGATAGAGAGATTCTATATAAGATTGTGTCCCAGGATAAGTTCTAATAAACGTATTTTCCTCTCAGTGATTCCAGTGATTGCAGTTAACAAGTGAAAAGCTACAAAACAGTAATTAGAGACCAATAATTACAGATAGGACTATTCCAATAATTTTAAAAACAAGACTTTTTAGTGGAGATAAGCTCACACATTCAGCTTCAGTCTGTGAAGTGTTTAGCTAGAGAATACGCACATATAAGAATGAAGAAAAGACTGAGACACTTGCATTTTCCAAGGAAGTTGTCTACTGAAAGCATTACATTGTCTTAATCCAGGACATTTGTTGGAATCCCAAGCAGTGCCTGTGGCACCCCAATTAAATCATAAATAAATTATAAACCACTGAAATCTCAAGAGATCTTGGGTGATTTGGGGGTACACCTTGGGCCAGAAAAAGCTGCTGACTTTTCCCTTAATCACCAACCATACATATAAATAACATTTGATCTCTGAGAATTTTTATTAAAACCAACGTAAGGGAGTACATGTTTGTGTCAGGATTCAGGTTTTACACCCAGAAGTCACCAGATTCTATTCTGGGTTGAAAGAATTTAAAGACAACAGAGTTGAGGATGGCTTCTTTCCAATAACCCAAATCAGAGACAGGCAGCATGGAGTATGCAGTTATCAACAGACTTGCAGAAACTTTTCTGGTCACTCAGCCAGCTCTCTAATCTACTTGATTTTCGTTACTTATTTTTTCAATGTCATCAAGTGAGACAGCCAGGCAGAGAAAATAGAGGGCAAGAAGGAAATCCATAGGAGTTTACTGATGATCCTTTACTCTTAAATAACCACAGCAGATAAATAAGGCTGCTTTTCACTGTATATCTAAAACCAGTTGTGAAACTGAACTCCCCTACTAACACCATTACACATTATCTGAAAGACTTTGGATCCTCTACTTTTATTTTCGCCCCTCATACAAGTCTCACAGCCTTGTTCACATCCCCACATGGGCATTTTAGCAGTCTCGGCCACATGCTAGCACCCACTCGCAGGGCAGTCCTATGAGTTGGCCTGAGCTTGAGATAGGGTTCTCCTTCAAAGGGGAATGTATGCTCAGAAGACTCTACTGTACACCAAGAGAGCACTCCTGAAAAACTTATTGATCTGTTTCTTTGTTCAATAGTAATCAATTCAGAGAAGCCGATGAAACAAAATATATGACAGCAATGCAGTGTTACCCAAACTTCTGAGCTACACTATAAATTCAGGAAAACGCATATACTTAAAGGTATACTTTATTTACATCCCAAAATGACGTCTAATTTTACACTACAGAAGAGAAAGGATAATACTCCTACCCATTCAGTTTTGTGACTTAGGGTATGTGAATAATTCTGTTATATTCTTGCCATGGGAAGAGCAGAATAATCCCATTTTACTCTTGTGGAGATGCATAGCAGATTTGTACAACTGAGACTGGCTAGAAGAAAAAAAGAGCAGGGACTCATACAGCAAGACACTGGGCAGCATCCTCTAGATCCCTGAACTCAGGAGCCTAATTCATTCCTTGTTCACAGTTAGCTAGGTCAGCTAAAGACCTAACCGATACACTAGTGAGAATTAACATTGGGGTTTTTTGCTTCATGCTTGGTGTGAATCCAGCCTGTTTGGTTAGTTAGCTTATGATCCAACATACTGAGCTTTTACCAGTTACAGTGATCCTACATGGAAACACCACCATGGTTATTACAAAAAGACTCATTCAAAAAGGAACAGAACACATTATATTGAAGACCCTAAATCAGAGCTTTCCAAACTGTGTGTCGGGACACGTTAGTGTGTCAGCTGCAGTGTCTGGGTGTGTCGCGGCTGCTGCTGCCTCGGAGCCCTGCCAGGATTCCGCGCAGGTCTTGGTGCCTGCCTTGTGCCCTGCTGTAAGAGTGTGTTGCGAAATGATGCATGTCTAAAAAGTGCCCTGCTGCCTCCAAACCTGCCCTGCCAGGATTCCGCACAGGTCCTAGTGCCTGCCTTGTGCCTTGCTGCCTCCAAACCTGCTGTGATTCCGCACAGGTCCTAGTGCCTGCCTTGTGCCTGGCTGCCTCCAAACCTGCCCTGCCAGGATTCCACGCAGGTCCTAGTGCCTGCCTTGTGCCTTGCTGCCTCCAAACCTGCTGTGATTCCGCACAGGTCCTAGTGCCTGCCTTGTGCCTGGCTGCCTCCAAACCTGCCCTGCCAGGATTCCGCGCAGGTCTTGGTGCCTGCCTTGTGCCTTGCTGCCTCCAAACCTGCTGTGATTCCGCACAGGTCCTAGTGCCTGCCTTGTGCCTGGCTGCCTCCAAACCTGCCCTGCCAGGATTCCGCGCAGGTCTTGGTGCCTGCCTTGTGCCTTGCTGCCTCCAAACCTGCTGTGATTCCGCGCAGGTCCTAGTGCCTGCCTTGTGCCCTGCTGTAAGACTGTGTCACGAAATGATGCCCTGCTGTAAGAGTGTGTCGCGAAATGATACATGTCTAAAAAGTGTGTCACCAACATGAAAAGTTTGGAAAGCTCTGCCCTAAATGTTAGTAGGAAAGCATTTGGCCGAAACTAGCAAATTCACCTAACTACTATCACTCCCAATCGCATGCAGTAGAAATAAATTATAAAAGAAACTAATGTACCTCCTATACTGAGAAGGCCCCATACTCAAGTGAAATGCTGTAGTGGCAATGAATAAGCGATGTATTGGGTAAATACAGAAAAATAGGTTAATTAATAACCACGTTAAGTATCTTGTGCAGCTGTGAGATACTAGGTGTTCTCAAAATACATCATGACCTGAAAGTTTCTAGATTTTAGTAATATAGGGATTCTCCAACTTTGTGGTCCATGATTCTCAAAAATAATTAATTTGTGTGACCCCAACCTCAATAATTGATTTTTTGTGAACCACCCATGAATAAGCAAACAATCACAAAAAAGCAGGCCATATGATACACAACAGAGAGAGGGAGGTACACCCCTTAACTGAGGAGTGTCTACCAGTAAGAGAGCTGTCTCCATGCTTTGGGAGCAAAAAGTGCAGCATGCAAGGGATGGACTCCAGAAAGATTTGCACCAGGGGCGTGGTGGCTCAGCAGGTAAGACGCCAGGCTTGTCGATCGGAAGATAGCAAGTTCGGAGGTTCAAATCCCTAGCCCCGTGTGACGGAGTGAGCACCAGCACTAGCCCCAGCTCTTGCCAACCTAGCAATTTGAAAGCATGCAAATGCAAGTAGATGAATAGGTACCACTTCGGTGGGTAGGTAACAGTGTTCTGCGTGCGTCATGCGGCCACATGACCGTGGAAGCGTCTTCGGACAACGCTGGCTCTTCGGCTAACAAACGGAGATGAGCACCGGCCCCTAGAGTCGGACACGACTGCACAACTGTGCGGGGGGAACCTTTACCTTTACCTTTTTATGCTGGCCTCCTGCCACAAAGTGCTGCCTTCTTGCAGGAAGCAGAAATGCAGTGCTTTGGCTGCTTAAGAGGGCACTTGGGCTCAATGCCAAGACCCAACATAAAGCCCCAGGAAGAAGAGGAGGAACAGCAGCCTTTAGAAACAGGGGGAGGAGACTAGGCAAGAGGGCCTCAGGAATCCTGGACAGGTTATCTTGGGCAGCTCTTTGAAACAAGTCAGGGTTTTTGCAGGAGCCGCTGCTGTGAGTGCAAAGGACGCTGAAGGAGAGTCCAAGCACCCAGACCCTCTGCACAGCCGGTCCAGAGCCAGCAGCTGTGCAAAACATTGTTGCATCTGAGCGAAGTGGGGGAGAGTATGGCGCCCCTCAAATTTGTTGACGACTCACAGGGAGGCAAACCCCATACTTAGAGAACCATTGTAGTAACGTAATGCAACATTATCCTCACACTAACAATTAGGAGCTGCCTACTGGCTTTTCTAGTTCATAATTGATTCTAACAAGAACAAGAACAACTCAGTGATTCAAGGTGAATGAGACTTAAAGCCTTTCCTCATTCACATCTTACCAAAGTACAACCATTCCCTGGCAACATCTCTATTCTGCCATGTCCCCATGATGTTGCCTTTGCTTGTCCTCAGTCCATGCACAAGACAGCCTTAAGTCATGGTTAGCTGTACAGATATGTTTTCCCTTAAGCCAGGGCTTTCCAAACTTTTCCCGTTGGCGACACACCAACGGCGGCGCGTGAAAACCTGGAAGTGCTGTGGCGGTGCTTCCGGGTTTTTGCACACCGCGTCGTTGTCGTTGTCCTGGTGTGTCGCGCTAAAACCTGGAAATGCTGATGGCCTGCCGCCGCGCACACTACTGTGCGCGGCGGCGGCGCACCATCAGTGCTTCCGGGTTTTTTTGTGACACATCTGGGCCCCGCAGGCGACACAATACTGTGTCGCGACACACAGTTTGGAAAGCTATGCCTTAAGCTGACAGGAACCAGTAGCGCTTTCAGGGTGCGTACAATCTGCTGAACTTAACCACCCATGTTGGCAACAGTGCAGTCAGTTGAACCATGGGGACAGGATGAGCCCGCCACCTATGGGTCACTTGGGGCTGCTGTGTACACGATCCCTCCCCTTCGATCCCTGAGCAAGGCACAGCTGCTGGCTGCTTGTCACGGCTAGAAGATTCCCCTAGTTATCAGGTAGCTATCCCATCTCACAAATGAGTTGCCTACAGGCTTGTTTTCAAGTGGGTTTAGTGTTCCTTTGAAAGGGTGTTAAACTCATTCTCAAAACCAGCCTGTCCGATAGCTGATCTGTGGAGTCCGGGATGGGGAAGGTTTGAAAGTATCTCTCCTGTTTCGTTGCTTCATCTAGTGGACTTGGGGAGGTACCGGGTTTTGACAGATGACTAAACCTGTGGTGTTTAGCAGTGCCGTGATCTTTTGCTGCCAGCTGGTGATGTTCAGAAAAGGGAAGAGTGCCAAAAATAGAAGGTTTAGCCAAGGGCTTTGCTTAACATGCCTGTACACTGAAATCAGGATGTCACCAAAACTGAGGATAGAGAGGAAGGATAGGAGTCAGCAAGTTTTCTGCTGGTTTAGTTTTCTGCTGGCTCAGAGGTGAGTGGGTAGCATTTTAACTGAGACATGAGAAAAGACCTATAGTAAAAAAAAGATAACTGGTAGTGGGAAACTGCCCAATTTTCAGACCTGCTTTCTTTTTAAAATTAATGAAAAGTACACCGAATGCTGTATATGATGCTAAATTACATGTTTCATGATGTGGATGCAGAAAATAGGAGCTGTAGCATCAGACGGAAAACACTCTAAAATCATACAGGTCCAGCTATATACACTCCATTGCTCCCCCTAAAAGTTAATGCAGTATTGCTGGACCAACAGAAATGAGCCAAACTGGGATAATCGAGAATCAAGGATACTTTAGCATGCTTTGAAAGATCCCCAAGATTTGTAGAAATATAATATTTTAAACAAAAATAAATCTCAGTGGAGATAGAACAACTCACCCCTGACAACAGTTTGATGAAGACTCCGCATGTTTACTGGCTTTTAGTAGGTAGAGCAGAGCTTTCCAAACTGTGCATCAGGACATGTTAGTGTGTCGACTGCAGTGTCTGGGTATGTCGTGGCTGCTGCTGCCTAGAAACCTGCTCTGCCAGGATTCCGTGCAGGTCCTAGTGCCTGCCTTGTGCCCTGCTGTAAGAGTGTGTCGCGAAATGATGCATGTCTAAAAAGTGTGTCACCAACATGAAAAGTTTGGAAATCTCTGAGGTAGAGAATGTTGAGTCCCTCCAGATGTGTTGGATTAAAACACCCATAATTTCTAGCTAACACTTCTGGGGGCACTAGAGTGAGGAAAGCAGTTTATCGTGTCCTTCTGGAAGGCATGGCTGGCTAACTTGAAACATGGAAGCATGCACTATTTGGACACTGCCACTCATTAGTGTGTTCCATCAATAAGAACAGAGCCCTTTACCACGTGCATTTCCAGAACAAATTCAGAACTAGATAGAGGTTTTGAAACTACCACTGAAGGAAATCTCCAACTTTTCTAAGGCTCTGTAGAGTGCCATCCACCTGATGGCCTTACCGGGTGTCCTCTGGCTCCGACAGGCACTCCACCGTGCTGGGCTTCTGTTCCATTCACCGCAATTCCATCCAGAACCAATAAGGAGAGACCAAGGTGGGCTCCGCCCCCAGAGACAACACTCCACGGTCGCCACGACAGATGTGGATTTGGGATTTGGGAGAGGAGGGACTGTTCCTCTGTTCCTAAGAGGCAATCTCCATTGTAGTCTCCTTCAGTGTTGGCAAATGGCAAACATTCTGGGTCAAAAGCTTGAGGATGAGACCCTATAAAGATAAAAAGAAAGAACGGGTTTCTTATTCATATTCTTATGCTGAATCCTTCCCATTCCCCTGACTTTGGAACAGGAATTAACAAAGAAAACTCTAATTCACTGATTATAATAATCTTGGTTTAATATACTGTATATTACATGTAATATGCTGGTTATGAAGTTACATAACTTCTGAATCTTTCTTCCTGAGCCCTCAATTTTTGCAATTCGAAACCACACACACACAAAAAAAAGCAGGATGATTTATATGAATGAAATACAGTTTTGCCCATGCCTGCTTATTCTGAATAATATACTGTAGTTTAGACCTCAAGTACACAAAAATTAGGGGGAGGAAGGGGAAAAAATGAAATATTTTTGAGCACTGACATATTGGCTGGATTCTACATGCATTTAACTAGGGTAGAGCCATTCTTTGACAACAGCAATTTCCCCCCTTCTTCCCATGATGGTGCGTTCCTCTTGTCTCCAGCCCACAACTGAGACATCTGTAGCTACAGTGGGGCAAAAAAGTATTTAGTCAGCCACCAATTTTGCAAGTTCTCCCACTTAAAAAGATGAGAGAGGCCTGTAATTGACATCATAGGTAGACCTCAACTATGAGAGACAATGAGAAAACAAATCCAGACAATCACATTGTCTGATTCGGAAAGAATTTATTTGCAAATTATGGTGGAAAATAAGTATTTGGTCAATATCAATTACAGGCCTCTCTCATCTTTTTAAGTGGGAGAACTTGCACAATTGGTAGCTGACTAAATACTTTTTTGCCCCACTGTATACTGGTGTTAAAGCAGCGTTTCCCCCCTTATTCTCACACTATTCATCGACAACCTCAAAGTGTATACGATTTATTACCTTTTACCCCTCCTGATGCTGGAAACAAAGTCATGTAACCAGTAGTGGGAGTGATCAGGGAAGAGCCTTTTGGATGCTTTAGTGGGTGTGAGACATCCTCTTGCACCCACCACCCCCAGCTTCCCAGGCAGTTCCTCCCCTGCCATTCTGTTATTCATTCAGTAAAGAGCTGGACAAAATGCTTTAAATTTAAATGCCTCACCTCCATGCTCAAGGATGGGCGGATAGCATTTTATCTTGGTAGAGGGGAAAGGCCTGTTGTAAGGCCAAGAGGGAGAGTCCTGGAGAAGACACAAGCAGATGTCAGGGCATCAAGGCACTTCAAACAGTGCCTTGGAGTATTGCCCAGACGGTATTTCCTTCATGAAGGCCTGACTGCAACAAGGACTTGTGCAATATTTTTTTTATTTATTTAAGTATTTGTTATTTACTTATTAGCTTTGTACAGCCACTCAGTTCAGAAACAATTCTAGGCAGCGTACAATATTAAAAACAGGTAACAACAATTAATAGGAAATGATGGCAATGCAAAAGAACAATCTACAACCCCAGGCAAGAGCTCTCTGAAGGACCCTACCATCCAAATTAGCCCAGGGCGAAAAACCGGGTTTTAAAGACTTTTTAAAATAAGGCAAGGGTGGGGGCCATACCAATCTCAGGGAGAATGCTGTTCCAGAGGGCAGGCAGTGACGGAGAAGGCATGCTTCCTAGATCCCATCAGACGATACTGTTTTAACGATAGGACCCAGAATATGCCAACTCTGTGAGATCAAACAGGTCAGGTAGACACTATAGAACATAAATGGTTCCTCAAGTAGCTAGGCCCTAGGCCATAAAGGACTTTAAAGATGATAACCAGCACCCTAAATTGCACCTGGAAGACTACCAGTTAGCCAGTGCAGCTCCCGAAACAAAGGTGTTACATGGGCATACCGAGACATGCCCATAATTATCTGGGCCACTGCATTTTGAATTAGCTGCAGCTTCCAAGTGGTCTGCAGGGGCAGCCCCCTGTAGAACATGCTGCAACAGTCCATATGTGAGATGACCAAAGTGTGAGTGACTGTCTGAAGGGCCTTCTAGTCCAGAAAAGGGTGCAATTGGCACACATGATGAATCTGTGTGAAGTCCTTCTCGGCCACAGCTGCTACCTGCTCCTTGAGCAGGAACTGTGAAGACCCTCAAATGGTACACAAGCCCCAAGTAGGGTACCGCCACCCCACTCAGATCTAATGATGGATGATCTCCAGATCCAGGGGGTCCAAATAACCACAGCCACTCAGCCTTACCAGGGTTGAGCTTAAGCCTGCTTCTCCCCATTCAGACCCTCATAACCTCCAGACACTGGGACAGCTCACTGACAGCATTGCTCAGATGGCCTGGGGTTAAGATATACAACTGGATATTGTCCAGCATACTGGTGAAACCTGAACCTGAACCAACGGATGATGTCACCCAGCAGCTTCATGTAGATGTTAAAGTTAAGAGGCAAGAGAGTCGAGCCTTGTAGCAGCCCATGTCAGGGGTGCCTGGCTCAATCTCCTCCCCACATCAAAACCAACTGGAACTGACCACAAAGAAAGGAAGAGAACTAATACTGAAGCACAGTGCCTCCCAAACCCCACAGTGGTCCAGAAGGATACCCTGGTAAATGGTATTGAAGGCTGCTGAGAGATCAAGAAGAACCAGGGCAACTGCATCACCATCTCACTCCACAAAGGTAATCAAAAAGGATGACCAGTGCCATCTCAGTGATATGACTTGGTCTGAAACCTGACTGAAAGGGATATAGATAATCCATTTCTTCCAGGCTGCAGCCCAACCACTTTCTCAACAACCTTCCCTAGGAAGATAAGGTTGGAAACTGGACAAAAATTGTCCAGATCAACAGCAGCTTTTTGAGAAGAGGGTGCACCACCACCTCCTTCAATACTGGTGGAACCACTCCCTCCCTCAAAGAAGCCCACACTACAGCATGGACCAACTACATACCACCTAACAAGCCAGGAGGGGGCAGGATATAATAAACAAGTAGTTGTTTGGGTTAGCAGTCTCGAGGATCCTGTCCTCTTCCTTGGGAGTCACAGGTGCAAACTCGTCCCACCTGACCAAGCCAAGCTGTGTTTCAGTCACCTCAATGGGAACAGTCCAGTCAGAGTCCAGCTATGAGTGAATCTGAGTGACTCAGATAATATTCAAGGTAAAGGTTCCCCTGCACAGTCGTGTCCGACTCTAGGGGCCGGTGCTCATCTCCGTTTGTTAGCCGAAGAGCCAGCGTTGTCCGAAGACGCTTCCACGGTCATGTGGCTGCATGACGCACGCGGAACGCTGTTACCATCCCACCGAAGTGGTACCTATTAATCTACTTGCATTTGCATGCTTTCGAATTGCTAGGTTGGCAAGAGCTGGGGCGAGTGTGGGAGCTCACTCCGTCACGCGGGGCTAGGGTCTCGAACCTCCGACCTTCCGATCAACAAGCCTGGTGTCTGAGCCACTGAGCCCCTTCAGATAATATTAATAGTATAATAAAGAATATTAGGCCTCCCAGATTGTAGCTCCAAAAATCTGGATGATGACTAAGACTAAACAACAGCAATGAAATACAGCAAATTCTAACTCTTCTTTGCCATCTAGTGGTCATCTGGATTTCTGCAGCTCAGATCTGACAGACTGAATAAATAGTAGCATTCCTGCATATAATGTCTGACTCAGTAGTGTAGATGCTAATTTATTTGTTGTATTTCTCTACCGCCCATCTCGCATACGACGACTCTGGGCAGCAACTTTTTTTTACATAAAACGAGTTTAATATCCAATGGGAGTGCACAGAGGCCGTGGTGCATCCAAGTGTTCAAAGAAGGGGGGAGGCGAGGCTTAGTGCTTAACTTAGTGCTCTTCATATACTTTAGACCACAGGTCTCCTAATCCCTTTTCATTGATTACAGCTAGTGGGAGTTCAAAATTGCCCTCCCATAGCTCTTCTCTAAAGCCTAGACATTTAATCCTTCCTAAAGAATAAGAACTGAAAATCGTAGGATGCAATATTTGTTTCTATGTACCATATTCTAGATTGCTACCCTTCAGAACTAGTTTAGAATAATTACCAAGAATGTGAGCTGTAAATCAGGAAGTCCCTGCAAATAAATTCAACACATGTTCTAAGAAAACCATGACATTTCACTTTTAACTTTTAAGAATAGTAACAGTATAAACAGCATATCAGCACCATCCTATCATATGAGGGTCACTGTAAGTAGTAGTAGTAGTAGTAGTATGAGGCAATGAGTAGTATTAGTAGTAGTAGTATGAGGCAAGCCCCCCCCCCCCCGGACTTCCGTAAAAAACTGAAGACCTGGTTTTGCCATGGGGCCTGGGGCGGGGAAATGAGAAGACAGGATACCCTGGAGAAGATGCTGATGCTAGGGAAAGTGGAGGGCAAAAGGAAGAGGGGCCGACCAAGGGCAAGATGGATGGATGATATTCTGGAGGTGACGGACTCGACTGTGGGGGAGCTGGGGGTGGTGACGGCCAACAGGAAGCTCTGGCGTGGGCTGGTCCATGAAGTCACAAAGAGTCAGAAGCGACTGAACGAATAAAGAAAAGCAGCTGTACTGTGATTGGCCATGCTCATCACAGCCACTGTTTTAGAAATGGCACAGCAGCCATTCTTTAAGCACCTGCCACATGCTCTTAACATTCCAAAGGGAGGTCCAAATGTTGCTTTCCTTTGTCTAGGCCAGTGTTTTACAACCTTGGCAACTTTAAGATGTGTGGACTTCAACTCCCAGAATTCTGCTGCTGGCTGAGCGAAGGAAGATAGATGCTTTTGAACTGTGGTGTTGGAGGAAAATTCTGAGAGTGCCTTGGACTGCAAGAAGATCAAACCAGTCCATACTCCAGGAAATAAAGCCAGACTGCTCACTTGAGGGAATGATATTAAAGGCAAAACTGAAGTACTTTGGCCACATAATGAGAAGACAGGATACCCTGGAGAAGAAGCTGATGCTAGGGAAAGTGGAGGGCAAAAGGAAGAGGGGCCGACCAAGGGCAAGATGGATGGATGATATTCTGGCGGTGACGGACTCAAGCGTGGGAGGCTGGGGATGGCGACAGTGACAGGAAGCTCTGGCGTGGGCTGGTCCATAAAGTCACGAAGAGTCGGAAGCGACTGAACGAATAAACAACAACTGGGGCGGGGAAGGGAATAGTCATTCTTGGGGATGGCTGGTGCCCTAGACTGGCTCTTTATATACTTACGGACTGAACTTACCACCATCTGGATTTTATTGTATTTTATATTTCTATCTTCTATTTGTATTATTGATAGTTTGTATTGAATTTTAAATTTTGTTTTTATTGTAAACCGCCCAGGGTCCCTCCTTGAGGGGGAGATGGGTGGTGATAAAAATTTGATTGATAGATAGATAGATAGATAGATAGATAGATAGATAAAATATTACTGTACCACAATATCTTAAAGCATAATTAAAAATGCTACAAATTTTTATTATCATTGTATTTTATAATTAAGGAAGGAGACACTGAGAAAAGAGAAGAAACTTTGCTTGTTTGTAAGTCTTGGTAGATTTCATCTGTTAAAAGGCAGGATGTATCTAATGATCCCATTATTGTACTCTTAAAAAAAATAGAAGCATGTAAGTTGGCTGAGAATACCATGGATAGCCAAGAAAACAAACTGATGGATCATCGAACAAATCAACCCAGAGTTCTCACTCGAGGCACAAATGACCAGGCTCAAATTATCCTACTTTGGACACATTATGTGAACACCCAGCTCTCTGGAAAAGGCTCTAATGCTGGGAAAGGGGGAAGGTAAGAGAAGGAGAGAACAACCAGCAGCAAAGTGGATGGACTCAGTTACAGTGGCAATGGGTGCACCATTAGAAGACCTGAAACACCAGGTCAGGGACAGATTGTCATGGAGAAAATCTATATATGTGGTTGCTAGGAGCTGAAAATGACTTGATGGCACACAATCAATCAATAAAAAAATCAAACTTGGCTCACTGTTTAACCAACGTTCTGCTGTATACCTGTTCTGGTACTTCATGGCTGAATTTACATACAATACTAAATCAGGATTTTAAAAGCCATAGTTGGTTGAATAATACAATACTTTATAATGCTTATAATTTAACTATGATTGGGTTCACACAACATGCTAAGCCCAAAGCAAGTAAACTACAATACAGCTTCACTTGACGTGTGAATCCAGCAACTGTAATCGAAAGACAGGGTCCACAGCAGTTAAATGCAGTCAGTCATTTAGTCTGGAGCTGCAGCCAGATGGTTTCTGTGCCAGCTTCTGGTATTTTATTGGCAGCTCCAATGAATCCGTGCCTAAGTTGGAATGTGGATGTGGGACTTTCAACTCAGTGGTCTGAGCCGATGGAACAAGCCTCTTTGAAACAGCATGTGCAAATGACATGTGGTATGTAAAAATAAATCCCTAGGTCAAATCTTATCAAATTCAAATCCCTAGCCCCGCGTGACGGAGTGAGCTCCCACACTCGCCCCCCAGCTCTTGCCAACCTAGCAATTCAAAAACATGCAAATGCAAGTAGATGAATAGGTACAACTTCGGTGGGTAGGTAACAGCGTTCCGCATGCGTCATGCCGGCCACATGACCGTGGAAGCCTCTTCAGACAACGCTGGCTCTTCAGCTAACAAACGGAGATGAGCACTGGCCCCTAGAGTCGGACACGACTGCACAATTGTGCGGGGGGAACCTTTACCTTTTTTACCTTCCCACTGGCAGGTGACACTTGTTGGGAGGGGTAATGAGGTTCTCCATGGACATGCATAAGGATTAATACACAGTAAAGTTCACAGGGGCTCGAATGCCTAGTCCTGCGTGACGGAGTGAGCTCCCGCATTAGCCCCAGCTCTTGCCAACCTAGCAATTCGAAAGCATGCAAATGCAAGTAGATTAATAGGTACCACTTCGGTGGATAGGTAACAGCGTTCCACGCACGTCATGCCGGCCACATGACCTTGGAAGCATCTTCGGACAACGCTGGCTCTTCAGCTAACAAACTGCAATGAGCACCGGCCCCTAGAGTTGGACACAACTGCACAAATGTGCGGGGGGAACCTTTACCTTATGTAAAAACAATGGCCAGATCAAAATCCAAGTCCATCTCACAAAACAGCCAAACCAAATCCCTTTGGGAATTTTGTGAACAGAGTATAATTGACAGAGCAACCTCCTCTTGTCTACATTCAGCATCAGGTATGAAGAGGTATATGAAAACGGAGACTCAGCTCAGCGCTGACCTTGCCATTAGGCAGAATGAGACAGCGACCTTGGACAGTACAGGATGGGGCTCATGGAAGTACTGTTTTGGGTACCCTAAATGACCCTGCCTCCTTCAAGTTCATTATCAGTGATAAAGTAAAATTGAAGTGCCTGACCAATCAACTTCTAAGTGGAAGACAACACAATAAGGGCACCATCTTGCCTTCAACCCCAGGCAGCAAAATGCCTTGAACTTGTTGTGGTTAAATTACATTATCCCAGCTGACAGACACTGAGAAATCTCTTCTATGAACTTGTATAATTCCTCTTGAAAAGCAAACTTTGCATTCTCCAGAGGTGACAGGACTGCAGCACCCAGAATTCCAAGGCAGCATAGCCAAAAGCCCACCGCATCCCAAGGAATGAGTCTGAGGAAAGTTGATCAGTACCTATGGAGCTTAATAAAAGTATTGGCATTTGGTTCCATAATAACCGCCCAGAGTCCCCAGGTATGGAGGAGATGGGCGGTGATACAAATTTAAATAATAAATAATAAATAAATAATAATAAAAAATAATAGCCCTGTGTGTCTCTTGTGCTGCAGAGAAAAGGAAGGTTCATTCTATGTCCAGCAGTGTCAGAAAACCTGCCAAAGGACCCTGCACTGCAGCTCATGGACTCTAGACAGGACCGATGGTCAGAAAGAAAACACACACCTACCTAAGTCAAAAAGGAACCAGGCTGAGGAGATCATCTGCCGAGGGAGGGGGAGAAGCCGCCAGACTGGTTTTAAGAGGCCCCAACTGGTTTGGATCTAGCCCTATTTTTTTTTAAGCTCCACTTCAAAGTTAGGTAGTGAACACTATTACTTACGCATAAATTTAAATAAAGACTTGCCAATAGGAAATAATCTTCCCTGTTAGGGATATACACCAGCCCAAGGTTGGGAGATTCATGGCTTAAATAGGACTCATCTTCTTCCTAGCAGGGAGCTAGAGTTGAGGAACTGCTGGAGCTGGCTCAAAAGCAAGGTTTAGCTCTAGAATATGTTCTCCGTATGTGGCCTCTCAGTCTTGAAACAGGGTGACCCTCTATGCAACCTGCTCATTTCCCTATAAACTTTGGCTTAGTTGGTTCCCTGGACCTTCCAATTTAGAAATTTCTGCAATGATTTCTTCCTAACATATGGCCCCCTAGATGATACTAACTAGAATTTCCATAACCCCCCACCAAAGACCATGGTGACTAGGGCTGACAGGAGCTGAAGGTCAGAAACTTGTGGAAGGCCACAAATTTCTCATTTCTCCTTCAGAAAAAAGAAAACATGGAGGCTATCATGCAGTGTTCCTCAACCTTATCAACTTTAAAGTCTGTGGACTTAACCTTAGCAACTTTAAGGTGTGTGGACTTCAACTTCCAGCTTTGCTGGCTGGGGAATTCTGGGAGTTGAAGTCCACACACCTTAACGTTGCCAAGGCTGAGAAACGCTTCTATAATGCATCTATTAGTTTTTAGTATGTCACAAGGCTCTGTGTTTTTGCATGTGTTTGTTGTAACAGAGTGGAAACTGTAGTGAGTAAGATTAGATTAGGATGGGTAGCAGGAATATTGTATAAACAGTATCACCAGAGCAATAGGGGCAAGTAGTAGACAAACATACAAACAAGAGGAGGAAAAGTGGCCTCAGCTTTCTCCTACCTACTCTTACGTGACTGGCTACTGCTTGGACACTCATCTCTGCTATTCCAGGTTAGTAAATTGCTACACGCTATGCTTTGGCCTTCCCTTACTTCCCCCTCACTGCATCCACTCTTTCTTCAAGCAGTGATTTTTCTCCCTCCTCTCGCTCTTGCTGTCTCAGCCATAAACTTAACATGCTACATGCAAGGCGCTCTGTAAGGAAACCTGCAGCTCTCTGGCAGATTGCCAAAGCTGTGTTATCATCAAAGGAAATGTGAAAACAGTAAAGTCCTGCTGGCCTCCCCAAAAGGGAAAAAATCGGGGGGGGGGAGAAGAGAAAAGAAGCCAGGAGGCCCAGCTTTATCCTCAAGTGACCTTACTGTGAGGACTCGACTCTCCTGAAATGGACTGGGAGCTGAAATTACACAAGGATACAGGCAGACTGATTTTAGGTCGGGGAGGGGGCATCATGGCCAAGGTGGTGGTGGGGGCAGCTAAATCAAAGAATATATCACCATCTCCTTGGTATTCAGGGAGGAAGTTAATAACCGGAGGGAAAATGGAGAGGAGACACACTGTTTTGAATTAGGCGGTGCAAAACCATGAGCTGCAGTAGAATTGTCCTTCTATCTTCAGCAGTGTTACCATTCAGGTAGAAAACACACCACTGTTTATTTTATGAGGCTGAAGTTCACTTCCATATTAACAACAGGCAATGACATACTTCACTACTGTACTTCAGCAACATTTATTTATTAGCAATATTATCTTCAAGCCTTTTAAAGGATTTTTAAAGAATGGGAGTCCTTCCCTCCCCCCCCCAAAAAAATAAATAAATAAACCTGATAGTTATTTTACATTTTATCACATTCTAGGGCAGCCTTCCACAATCTGACTGGGAATCCTGGGAAGTGAAGAATTCTGGGTCCTTCTGGGAACTGAGTCAATTCATCCAGATGATATCGGATCGGAAAGGCCATTTAGTAGCCTCAAGGAATAAAGCACAGGCAAGGGGATGAGACGGCGTAAAGGAAAGGGTGGAGCTGGACAAATAAGAGCAGTCTTTTTCAGTCTGAGTCAGGGCATCAGCAAGGGCAGGAAACAGGTGTAATAGTAATTATAATTACTTAGCACTTTCACAGCACTACTGTATGAAATGCTTCACTTAAATGTCTCTTTTAATACCTGCCAAAATTCTGGAGGCTGAGATAATAGAGATTCTGTCTATGATCACCCAGTGAAGGTGTGATATTCTAATAGGAATTTTTGTCCTAGTTTTGTCACTATGCTACACCAGACTTAGCCCACATACCCCAAATGTATTCAGTACGTTTTCCTTAATGTATTTGGGAAGATTATTAGAATGACAGCAAAATTAAACCACCTAGCAAGAACAAACCTTCACTTATAAGGAGATTCTGCAGAGGACAGTAATACGCATCGAAGCAGTAAGAGATGCTACCCAGCATTCTAGGCTTCTTTGTGGCATATATTAACTTCAGCTCCCAAAACATCCTATGCAACATAATTATAGATATGTTGCTAATAATATCAATAAATATCAAATCCATTCAGGTACACATGAATAGGTTGATTAAGTCGACCTAAGTTACAAAGACAAATTATGAAAGAAACTAGTTTGAAAACTATAATGAACTTTTAAAAATAAAAATAAACTTTAAAAATTATTTTGCATTTACTAAGATAAATTATTTGCAAATGAAGATACACTTTAAAAACTGATTGAATTTACTTGCTAAGATAAATTATATTAATAAATAAGTACCAATAAATTAAAAGGCTTGGCTAGAACTTGGCTGCTCTTGAAAAAGCTAAGCAGGGTCAAAGCTTGGATGAGAGGCCAACAGGAAATTTCTGAGCAGAAGGTTGAGTGAGAAGTCAAAGAGCATCCCAGAAAAAGACAATGGTAAGCCACCTTCATATTTTTGCCAAGAAAGGTACATGGATGTACCCATGAAGTTACTAAGATCTGATCTTAGTCAAATTAGTTCTTTCTTTTTTCATAAGTATATTTAGTGTTCTGAATACAAGTAGTCCTCATTTAGCGACCACAATTGGGACCAGCAACTTGGTGGTTAAGTGAAACAGTCATTAAATGAAACCACGACTTCAGCTTTCCTTTATTTTACAGTCCTGTGAAGGTCGTAAATGCGATGATTGGTTGCATAGTTACCTTTTCATCACCACTGTAAGTACAGTAACTAAATGAGGCAGTCGCTAAATGAAGATTACCTGTACCTGCAACTTAGGTGAAAGGAGATCTTGAGGTTAAACTTCTGTAGTTTCTCTTTGTTCTTCCCACAAAATGGGAACAGGAACCTCTGATACTCCAGATGTTATTTAACTATAATTCACATTCTTCCTGATGACCAGCAGTGCTGGTTGGGGGTGATGGAGAGATGAATATCAACATTTGGACAGTCCTAGATTCTCCTTCCTCTTGCTCAGCTTTGTCCCCTTCATGCAAGCTGGGAATTCTGGAAGTTGAAGTCCCAACATATCTGATGGGCACCAGGTTAGAAAGTCATGGTAATCCATATGGGAGGATGAAGCACTGCTGCCTTTGAAAATGATGTTCCTTCTGTAGAAGTTTAACACTCTGCTCCAGAACTGCCCACCACCGATTCTATATCCTTCTTCCAGTTGGGATGCCACTACCTCCTATTTCATGCCAATTGGGCTGTCTTAATTTTTGCCAGAGTGTTACATCAAAGTTCTCCCCATCCCATAAAAAACAAGATAGGCAAGAAACTTCTGAAAACAAGCATGTCTTGTTGCTCTTAAAAATAGATTCCTAAACTGCTCAAAATTTTGTGCAGAATGACTATTTTTCAGGCCAATCCTCATGGCAACTTGGAGGATTTTGTAGAATTTGAACCATTTGGGATTAAGCGTGTTAAAAGGCCCAGTGGACATTTTCCACCAGGAAGTGGGGGGAGGAGTCATGTTACTCCCCCCTCCAAGTCACTCCCCAAACCTCACTGTGGTTACTGAACATGCAATAAACATTGCTTGTGTGGCTTCCAAACTCCTTGCAACACTTGCGGCACACTTAAAATACAGGAAATCAAGACAGCGATGGGGATTGAGCTGGGAACACACTACTTGAGGCCCTGCCAGGAACAGCTGAAATATCAGGAGAAAGACGGCCTAACTTCAGTGTGATTAATCCACATGCTGAGTTTGAGGGAGGGAAAGGAATAGGGTGTGGTATGGAGCAGAATATGCAGAGATGCTCAATTCCCCCCCCCCCTTGGAACTCAAGACAGAAATTGCACAATATTGATTCTTTTACAGGATTTAATGGCTCTGAAACATAGAACTTCATGAGGACTACTCACTTGGATGTGCCCCTCTACTGTTTTATTTTAATGAAAACAAGAGTGTAAGGGAGTAGTCCTCATGTTTCAAGAAACACGCAACCAGCATTTGTTGAAGGTTAAAGGCAAAACTAGAAAGCAACATTTAAACTGTACAATCTAATATTGAAAATAACTCTGTGGTCAGATTTCAGGTCCTGACACCTCATTTCTGGAGTTAGCACCCAGCTAAGTATCTGTGGGGAGAGATGTGAAAGGAGGGAGAGTGACAGCTTTTACTTCTGACATGATTGCTAAAGGTCTAGACCAGGGCTTTCCAAAGTTTTCCAGCGGCGACACACCAACCGCCGTTGGTGTGTCACCGCGGGAAAACCCGGAAGTGCCGCCGTTGTGGCAGTGTGCAAAACCCGGAAGCGCTGCTGCCGCTTTTGGGTTTTTGCGTGCCGCCGTTGGTGTGTCGCCGCGGAAAAACCCGGAACCGCTGATGATGATCAGCGCTTCCGGGTTGTGTGGTGACACACCAGACTGTGTGTGGCGACACACTTTTGTGTCGCAACGCACAGTTTGGAAAGCTCTGGTCTAGACTTAAAACTCATGGATTTCTTTATCTTATGTACAGCTTGGCTTTCAGAAGTCAATAAAGGAAGAACAGATATCGCTGGGTCATATAGGTGTTCATTTGCTTCAAGCTACTCCATGTTCCCTACACGCACCCAACACCAGACAGGACACAGAGAGCAATTCTGGCTTTTCACCAAGTACTAGCCCTCTTATATAGTTTCTAAAAATACTGATTTTCTTCTATTCATGACAGTACAGAAAAATAAATGTATACCACTTTTGGAAGATGGGTGCTTTCAGTACATTCCTTCTCATTCCAGTTAGAATTTTGAAATTAAATATAGTCGGCTATATTCTTAAGACCTATTTCTCCATACATTATGCTGCTTTTTCAACATGCTTATCTCAGCTGAATTCCATAATGGTTGATGAAGAAACATAATATGAAGTTTACTGGACACATGATGGGGACTACAGAGCCAAGTCTGTTCAAGCACAAGTACAACTGTGGTTCTTCCCTTTAAAATGTCCACCAGAAGGAATACATTGAACTATTAATACATATACCTGGCATGAAAAATAGATGGCCATTAAATCAAGGCCATCTAGCTAAAACCACTTATATGTAATAGCAATGTTGCAATGAATGAATGGTGGTGTGTCCCTATAGTACATTCCAAGGTTCAAAGCGCTTCATATATATTATCTCAGTGAATCTGGTGGCATCCAAATCTTTTTGGTCCAAAACATCACACCTCAAGTCCAAAGAACCAGAGACACACGCTGAAATGGGCCTCTACCATCTCCCTTCAATGAAGTATGGCCTCCTGTGCCATCCACATGCAATCCTAAGAAAACAGCAAAACAGACCGTTGGGGTGGGAGGAGAGCTAAAGCTGAAAGAAAGTGGCTCGCCAAAAGTCACACAATGATTTTATGTTTGTGATTTTGTATGGAGAGACAGTCTGGAATAGTGGTTAAAGGCTGTGAGCCAGAAAACAGGAGACCGTGAGTTCTAGTCCTGCCCTAGGCATGAACCCAGCTGGGTGACTGAGCCAGTCACTTACTCTCAGCCCTAAGAAAAAGGAAAAGGCAAACCACTTCCAAAAATGTTGTCAAGAAAACTGCATGGATGTGTCCAGGCAGACACTGGGAGTCAATACTGAGTTGAAGGCACACACACAAAAAGAAAAATATATATGAGAACTGGGTATTTCTTGACTTAACAACATAGACATTTCTAGCCACAATTCAAGGATTCTCACATTTTGGGGATAGTGGGAACATTTGGAGAATGTATTGTAGGCACTCTAACAAAGTGTCACTACTGGGGGAGCTTGAACGTTCAAAAAAAAGGGTCCCTAGAGCAGGACTACCTGCCATAAAGCATCCAATTAAGGGGCAAACTGGTGAGAATGCTCCTCAGCATTCTCAGTTTTCCTTTGTCTTTTTTTCTGGGCAGGCAGACATACTGTACTTAAGCAAGCCCTGGGCTGCAGCCAACTAACACTTTTATTCCCTAAGATTCCTATGGGGTCATGCAGTACTCAAAGGTGTTCTTAGAAATAAAGATACTACTAGAAGCCAGCATATTGCTTTCCAGCTGCCAGATTTCTATTTAACTGTAATAAATATATTTCTATATATAAAAATAATTTTAAAAAATAGGTGGAGCAGGGAATTTGAAAAATGCCAGGGATATCTTGGCAGGCACACTGATACACATGGGCATCCTACTGAAGATACCAGCATTGCTGCACCCACTAATTATCTACTGAGTTCTAGAAGTTAAGAGCGCACACACTGAAAAAAAGATGACTCCAGGAGAATGCAGTCAGTGAGCCAAATCACAGCTTAATAACTAGCTATGTGCCATCAAGTCAGTGTTGACTCTTAGCGACCACATAGATATTCTTCATGACAATCTGTCCCTAACCTGGTCCTTCAAGTCTTCCAACGGTGCACCCATCCCCACTGTAACTGAGTCCATCCACCTTGCTGCCGGTCATCTTCTTCTTCTTCTTCTTTCTTTCCCCCTTTCCCAGCATTAGATCCTTCTCCAGAGAACTAGATCTTCACATAACGTGTCCGAAGTAGGATAATTTGAGCCTGGTCATTTGTGCCTCAAGTGAGAACTTGAGTTTGATTTGTTCAATGATCTATTTGTTTATTTTCTTGGCTGCCCATGGTATTCTCAGGAGTCTTCTCCAACACCAACGTTCAAAAGCATCAATACTCTTTCTATCCAGCTTCTTCAGAATTGAATGTTCACTTCTGTATTGTGTTACAGGGCAGGGGTCCCCAACCTGTGGGCCGCGGCCTGTTAGGAAGTGGGCCGCACAGCAGGTGAGCGGTGTGGTCTGCGCGATTGGCTCCCAGCCTCCCGGTCTGCGCGATTGGCTCCCGCCTGCAAACCCTGCCCCCCCGGTCTGCGCGATTGGCTCCCGCCTGCAAACCCTGCCCTCCGTGGAAAAACTGTCTTCCACGACCGGTCCCTGGTGCCAAAAAGGTTGGGTACCCCTGTTACAGGGAATACCACTGCATGCATTATTCCGATTACCCCATTTCCCCCCCCTTAACCTACAATTCCTTCTCTATTTTTCAGGTGTAACAACCTCTCAGACTCATCACAGCATTATTCCATCCTACCATGATCCCAACCCCCAACCCTTATATTGAAAAAACAACAACATACACAAGCTCACAATTTCTGGGAACTAAAATATGAATAAACAAGATTTCTGGAGCTTTTGCCAGGGAAGAACATAGTTGTACTTTCAACATTTCATCAGAGCATCACAGGGAAGGCAGGTGCCAATGGGACAAATCTCTGTGTTTGCAGAACCCCCGTTATACTCTCAAGAGGGAAAGGGTCACAGTATCTACTCAATTTTCTCTGCAAAGTAGAAGATGATTCATAGGTTAGTTCCTTGCTACCTCAGTAATAAAAGAGGTGCAACTACTAATACCAAACTACCAAAACCTTTCCACTCTAAAGGAGCCTACAAGAGGTAGCTCTTGGAGTTTCTACAGCCCTTTGCAATTGACAGCAGGAAGTAGAATTCCTGCTATGCCAGGAGATGCTTCACCTAAGGCTTCTGGCTTAGGAAATGTGTTATCACAAGTTTCTATTCTGGAACTAACTTTCAACGAAACAAGTAAACTAAGAGCCTATAAAAGAATTAATATTTTCACTTTTTTAAAAAAAGAAGTATTCCTCTGAGCATGAGTAAAGCTGTATTGGTCTTATCATGGAGCAATTTACAGCTCATCTCTCCAAATCTGGAGTTAGAAAAAGTGTTTTTCAGATGAGACATCTTGCTGTCTTCTCATTACAGTATTTTGGTATTAAAGACTTGCAGAGGGCAAGGAAGATCTTTGGCTAATGTTTTGTGGAACAAATATACATACCAAAGGCACTATATTATTTAACATTTATTTTTATTGCATATTATTATTATTATTCATTGCTTACATTCTTTTATTCATAATGTACACGTGGTTCTCTAGCAGGTTTGAGCCCAAGCATTTCTTCTTTTAGAAATTAAACACTGTCAATCTTAATTTATTGTTAGAGCAAGTATTTATTGCAATCAGCTACAAAGAACCAGAGCTTAACCTGAGCCAAGACTTACTGTAGCTGAACTTAAACTCTCAAACACTACTTTCCATTCTAGGAATTATCCCCAATATATGTTGAGCAGCCCTCTATAATACAACACTTTTTGGATGTGTTGGCACTGCACGTCCCAGAATTCCTCAGCTAGTATTCTGGGGATTGCAGTCCCTGCAGAACTTTGTGGAAGGCTGCAATTAAGCAACAGGCAAGCATAAAGATAATATTATGCTAAGTGATAAAGTGTGGGTAGATTGTGTAGACCCAGCCAATTGTGGTTTACTTTTGTTAAGCTACAGCTTAAGGTGATGAGCAAATTTAGCCAATATATCCCAAAAGAGAGCCAGTTTGGTCTAGTGCGAGGGTCGGAAATGGCGGCTCGCGAGCCAGATGCGGCTCTTTGGCCCCTTGAGTGTGGCTCTTCCGCAGCTGAACTCACCCCCGCCCCTTCCACGCGATTGGCCCCCGCCCGCAAACCCCGCCCCCTGGCTCTCGCACTGAGCGAGGCCCGGCGCGGCAGGGAGGCGCTGCTGGCCCGGGACGCGGCGCTGTCGGAGGCGGCGCAGGAGCGGCTGCAGGGGCTGCTGCGGCTGGAGATGGCGCTGCTCCGCGGCATCCAGGTGCTGGGCGAGGGCGCGGGCCCGGGACGCGAGCGGCAGGGCGGTGCAGGGCGAAGAGCCACCTGCTCTCCCCTTGGCCGCCTCCCGTCCGAGCCTGGCTCGGCTCCCCCGGCCGCCGCAGGGCTCGGGTTAGTGGGGGGAGAGGACACCGAACGGCGGGGTGGGGGTGGGGGTGCACCCGGAGGGCCTCCCGCGGTCGCTTCTCCAAGGCGGGTTGCAGAGCGCGCGCTGCGCCCACGGGAACGCCTGGTCCCTCCGCTCCCTCCAGCTCCGCCACCAGCCCCAGCAGCGCCGCCCGCCCCGTCCTGCCGCCTGGCAAACCTCCGCCGGCTCCGTCCCCCCGCCGCCACCGCCACCGCCCCGGCCAGGCCCCCTGCGCCGCCCTGCCGCTCACGTCCCGGGCCTGCGCCCTCGCCCAGCACCTGGATGCTGCGGAGCAGCGCCATCTCCAGCCGCAGCAGCCCCTGCAGCCGCTCCTGCGCCGCCTCCGACAGCGCCGCGTCCCGGGCCAGCAGCGCCTCCCTGCTGCGCCGGGCCTCGCAGAGACGGGCCTGAAGGGGCGCAGAGGCTGGAGAGGGAGCCCCTCCGTCTCCCCTTCTCTCCCTGCCTCGCCCGCCCGCAGGGAAGGAGGCGCGGGTCCCGCCCGGTGGAGAGGGCGCAGCCTTCCGCTCTCCCGCGCCCGTCCTGCCGGCCGGAGGGTGGCAGCTCTTTCTCCACCACTCCCGGTGGGGCGGCCGGGCCGGGTTCGCGGAGCCGCTGGCTGTGCCCCCTCCCTCCATGAGCCTCCATGAGCCCCCCGCCCCCTTCCACGTGATGGGCTCCCGCCCGCAAACCCCGCCCCCTTCCACGTGATTGGCTCCCGCCCGCAAAACCCGCCCCCTTCCATGCAATTGGCCCCCGCCCGCAAACCCCGCCCCCGGCTCTCGAGCATTTCAAAATGTGCACGAGCATGCCAAAATGGCTTCTGGGATAAAAAGTTTGCCGACCCCTGGTCTAGTGGTTAAGGCAACAGGCTAGAAACCAGGAGACTGAGAGTTCTAGTCTCGCCTTAGGCATGAAAGCTGGCTGGGTGACCTTGGGCCAGTCACTCTCTCTCAGCCCTAGGAAGGAGCCAATAGCAAACCAGGAGGCTGAGAGTTCTAGTCTCGCCTTAGGCATGAAAGCCGGCTGCGTGACCTTGAGCCAGTCACTCTCTCTCAGCCCTAGGAAGGAGCCAATAGCAAACCAGGAGACTGAGAGTTCTAGTCCCGCTTTAGGCATGAAAGCCGGCTGCGTGACCTTGAGCCAGTCACTCTCTCTCAGCCCTAGGAAGGAGCCAATAGCAAACCAGGAGGCTGAGAGTTCTAGTCTCGCCTTAGGCATGAAAGCCGGCTGCGTGACCTTGAGCCAGTCACTCTCTCTCAGCCCTAGGAAGGAGCCAATAGCAAACCAGGAGACTGAGAGTTCTAGTCCCGCTTTAGGCATGAAAGCCGGCTGGGTGACCTCGGGCCAGTCACTCTCTCTCAGCCCAACCCAACTCACAGGGTTGCTGTTGTGGGGAAAATAGGAGGAGGAAGGAGTATTAGGTATGTTCGCCGCCTTGAGTTATTTATAAAAATAATTTTAAAAGGCGGGATAGAAAATAAATACAAAAATACAAAAAATACTGCAGAGTGCTTCGCTTTGCCAGCAAATAACTAAAGCTAAGTATCTCTCCAGATTCAAAAGGAGACAGGTACTTTGGAGCACATGGAGGCAGGAGTGTCCTTTCTTTGCATCCTTAAAGCAGCCTGCCTCAAGCTTTTGTGTTCCTGCAGAGTCCAAGGCATCTTTTTGCCTTTGAATCTGAAGCGCTGCTGAGCCCAATAAAGAACTACAGTTAACATGCATACAATCCACAATGTGATAGCAGAACAGGCAAAGGATGGAACTTTCTGACAATGTTGTCCCCAAATTCTCCTTTCCCTCTTAAAAAGGTATTTTATTACAGCATCTAAACCTGAAATCCTGGTTTGTTGCTCCAGAACATGCCAATATCAAAATCTATAAGAGAAATCCTGGCCTGTTTACACCTGGATCTCAGATTTGGATATCCCTAATTAATAATTTTGCTAACTCAGGCACAAGCAAACTGGCATACTGCTTGTTCACAATATGCCCAGAAAATTGGTTTACTGTAACCTGTAAATGCAGGCACTGCATTTATAACATGAGATTTCAAAATGGACATTGGGTTATGTGAATTTGGTGGTATAATCTGAAATAGTAAAAAGATAAAATTACAGATGGCATACCTTATAAATTTGGGAATGAAACCCAGGCACAAGCACATCATAAATCAAAGGTTTAGCTGAGTACTGTACAAATCTCATTTTTCCCAGTCTTGAAGGCCAGTTCAACTAAAGCTTGTCTGATTGGTTGAAACCCCATTTCCCCCCTCCTGATATATTCTGTTAGTACAGTATATTTGGATACATGATTAAACGAAATGAAATGAAATTTATTCAATTCAGGTGCCACACAAATCCAGAGCAACTCTGAGCAGCTCGCAATATAACTGAGAAAACTAATTACAATATGAATAAGAAAAAAAAAACACAAGACAAATAAGGACAAGTTAAAAGTTAAAAAAAGAACAAGATGGTAAATCCAGACAAGAGCACAAAAAGCATACAAACACATCCCACAAGGGCCTCCCTAGCCCAGGGCCTGCGAGAACAGCCAGTTCCTCAAGGCCCCGCAGACCACCACCAGGGTAGGAGCCCCCTGCATCTCGGGGGGAACTTCATTCCAGAGGGTAGGGGCCGCAACAGAGGCGGCTTCCTGGATCCCAAACAATGACACTTTTTAATTGAAGGGACCTGGATCACACACCCGTTGGCTTGTATCAGCCAGGCAGACACCAAGGGAGATAGGTGGTCCCTCAAATAACTGGATCCTATGCAATGTAGGGCTTTATAGGTCATAACAAGCACCCTGAATCATACCCAGAAGCATACTAACAGCCAGTGCAGCTCATGGAGCATGGGCGTCACATCAGCATACTGAAGCATGCCCATCACTGCCTACGCCACTGCACTTGGATCCGTTGAAGCAGTCAAGCCCTGAGATGACTAGGGTGTGACTAGGAAGTAACTGTCTGAAGGGCCTCCCGAAGGGCACAACTGGCGAACTAGATGAAGCTGTGCAAAGACCCTCCTGGCTACAGCAGGAGCTGTGAGTCCAAGAAGATCTCCAGATTGCAACCCCATTCAATGTTTTTTTTTAAGAATTTTATTAAGTTTCAAGCAAAGATGAAAGCTACAGAAAAACAAAAAACTATAAAGGAAAAAAAGAAAAAACTAAAAAAGTGTAGAAACACAAGAGAAAATTTTTCAAAATTACAAAAAGAGGTGACTTCCTCTTGTGTTTTTTAACAGCAAGGATATACAACAATTTTCCATAATCAATCCCTTACTCTATATTAAACCAAAATCACATTATTTCTATAAATCATTCCATTGGCACATTATAAAAATAACTAAATACAGCTGCTCCCTCCCCTTATATTAAAAGAAAAGAAAAGAAAATATAAACCTCCTAATCAACTTCCCCCCCAAAGATAACATTTATTTATTTATTTCCTTCCTACTACTATTCTATACATTCCTGTCTACTATAATAAAGATCAAACTAAAAAACATATAAATTGTCTGCCATTGTACTTGATAATACAACAATTTTAATAATCTTAATCATATTAAACCCAAAACCAGACATTTATTATTTTTATTATACCTTAATAACCTTAATCCAAATCGTTAAAGATAAATGAAATCAGCCAAACTCTAAAAGCAATCCAGATAAATATTCTTAAACTCTTATCCCACTTCAAAATAAACCAGAGAATTTACATATCCCCACAATGCGCACAGAGCTTTTTTCTTTAAAAAAATTGAACAGCCCAACTGCCCCCCTCAAAAAATCCCGACTTCTCTTGAGGAGACCTCCCATACATAATAACCCCTTCTTTTCCATGGTGTTCCATCAGAAGATCAATTTCACTTATGGCTTGCAACTTGATCTCTCCCTTTAATTTCTTCAACTCGACTACCCAATCTTCATCCAGCATTTCAACAGAAGTCCCGATCTCACTCTTAGAGGAGACATTTCTGTTGCCGTTAAATTCCCCCGTTTCATCCACGACATCCCCAACCAGATGACACATTTTAGACCTCATGTTTTCCACAATGTCCTGAATGCCTTGCATAAAAACTTGGTAGGAATCAGAAAGAATATGTTTAAAATCCTGTTGGAAGTCAGAGAAAGTCTGTTTAAAATCCTCCATGTCTCAAGCAGTAGATTACGGTGCCCCCTAGGAGCTTAACCAGCGAAAGTCAAAGGCACGAAAGAATTCTGAAATGTGTTTACATAAGCGAAAGTGAGTGATTCAACGTGTAGGAAAATGCTAATATCTTCAAATTTAGTACAAAAATATTAACAGGGAGACAATTATTTACTCTCAATTCCTCTTAATATTTGGATGGAAAACAATGTCCAAAACTTAAAAAGAATTTTTTTAAAAAAATTGATCCCAAAAATAACGATAAGCACCAAGGGAACCTGCTTCTCCTTGCTGTAGAAAGCCTCTCTTAGGGTATGCGTACTTAAAAGAAATATAATTTGGGTGATTTATAAATGGGGTGGCTGGTCTTAGTGTCCCTTTAAGACTACAGCACGGCTTGGAAATGGTGGCGTCCCAGCCTCCCGGCTGTTCTTACCAGTCGAACACAAATGCTGTTTGCGATCTTCTGGCTGCAAGCAGCCGTCCGGAGGACAGATGGGGTGATTCCAGGTGTTTTCCTTTTTCTGGAAAAACACTCCTGGGCTTCAGGAAAAACCTGCCTGAGCCCGAAAAAACTGCTGCGTTGTCAGTTCTGCCCGCTGAGCCCGCGGGCACAGCTGTTCAGTCTGCCATGTCCCCACCGGAATTCCGAAACCCCATTCAATGTTAATGATAGAATCTCCCTGCAGATTCACTTGATCTTTGTAGGACTGAGCTGAAGACAGTTCCTATCCATCCAGGCCTACACAGCCACCAGGCATTGGGACAGGAATTTGACAACCTCACTCAGCCAACCTGGGGCCAAAATTTTTTAATGCTGATGACAGCCAATCCCTAACCAGCAGATGACCTCACCCAGTGGTTTCATGTAGATGTTGAATAGGAGGGGCGAGCTTCAAGCTCTGTAGACCCCCTTAAAGGAAGGGCCTAGGGAACGACCTCCTCCCCACCAACTACTGACTGGAACTAGCATAGAAGGAAGGAAGAGAACCACTGTAAAACAGTGTCCCCAATTCCCAACCGCCAGAGCAGGTCCAGAAGGATACTGTGGTTGACGGTATTGAAAG
The DNA here is from genome assembly GCA_023362775.1 of Charina bottae. NCBI lineage: Eukaryota > Metazoa > Chordata > Lepidosauria > Squamata > Charinaidae > Charina > Charina bottae. The sequence continues at coordinate 4,878,843 of JALMGJ010000024.1, forward strand.
CTGCTGAGGGATCAAGGAACACAAGGGTGGATGCACCACCTCCATCTTGGCTCTGCCACAGGTCATTGACACATGCAACCGAGGCTGTCTCCATACTGAATCCCGTCCTGAAACCTGACTGAAATGGATCCAGACAATCCGCTTCCTCCAGGGTTCTCAGCAGCTGTAGTCTGACCACTTTCTCAACAACCTTGCCTACAAAGGGAATGTTGGAGATGGGACAATAGTTCGGTCCAAGGACAGCCTCTTGAGAAGGGGACATACCACCACTTTTTTCAAGGCTGGAAGCACCATCACCTCCCTCAAAGAGGCTGACACCACAGCATGGACCCAACCACAGGTCACCTCCCTGGTTGCCTTAATAACTGAGGAAGGACCTGGGTCCAACAAACAGGTGGCCAAACTTAAAGTCGCAGGAAATCCTTTCTACTTCCTCAGGAGTCACCAGGTTAAACTCATCCCAGGTCACACCAGAAGACTGGGTCACTCAAATTCCAACTTGGGTCAGAACTGAGCAACTTTAGCTGCCAGATATCCAGAATATTCCTCACAGCAGCCCTACAGATGACCCCATGGCTTGTCCCTGCCCAGCAGGGGCTGAGTCACCCTAAATAGAACTGCTGGACAGCTATCAGCAGATGCAATAAGGGCAGAGAAATATTGACATTCTGCTGCCTTACTGCCACAAGGTAATCCATAATATGGACTCTTACCCATGTTGGGTCAGACTCACTGCAAGTCTTCCTACAACGGCACTCCAGGTATCTCTTCTGGCAATTTATCTCCCAGAGCTCCTCAGTAAACCAAGGAGCACTCCAGGACTGGCGCACAGGGAGAGGCCGCATAGGGGCAATGCAGTCCAGGGCCCCCGCCACCCACCCATTCCAGGCAGTGACTAAGGACCCAGCTGATCTCCTCACAAGATCCTTGGGGAAAACCCCAATTTCTCTCTGGAACCCAACTGGGTCCATCAGTTGCCTGGGGCGGGCCTATCGAACAGGTCCCATCTTCCTGCAGGAGAGGGTGACACCAGTAAGCTGAAAGTCAATAGAGGTATATAAACAGTACTTTTGAATTTTTCAGTCTTTTTAAGGCTAGGTCACCTAATCCCTTGCTTGAGGAGGTAAGACACAGTGTCTGAGTGCATACATGCTTAACCTAATTTTTAAATTATTTTTTTCTGGGTTTGTCCTATATATAAGCTAACTAAACAGACCGTATTCCCACAACATGCTACAATACAATCCCCCTCTCTCAAACTAACTAACAAAAGAAAAACCAAGGTTGAAACTAACCGAGCTTTGCAGCCAGGAGGTCTTTAACTGACCTGGTTAAGTGTGCTGTGCAAACACAGGCAGTATAAAGTTAAATATATACTCCATCGTGTTGCTTTAGAAACCAATAGTGAAGGGGAGGAGGGGGGAGAAAGCAAGTCACATGTGCCATAGTATAGGAGAATTCATATCGCACATTTCAAATGTTTAAAGTGCTTTATAGACACCAGTCAAGATTTGACTTAAAACTAAACCGCAGTTTAAACCAGCTTTCTTCAATGTGATGCCCCAGATGTTCTAGCTGAGAATTTTAGAAGTTGCCTGGCAGAAGTTCCTACAGTTGAAGTCCAACACATCTGGAGGTCATCAGATTGAGGAAGGCAAGGCTGATGTAGAAAATGAGTCTGGATGAATATCAGGTTTATGCAATCTCTCTTTCAACCACAAGGAGATGGGAAGTATCTGGTTCAATTTTTAATCTAATTGTTACATTCAAGAAAAACAACCTGCATTTAACTTCAAGTTAAGTTAAGGTTTACCTTACCATACAATACAAAATGCAATGTCTGGTCCTGGCTAGTTCACTATCAGTGCATTTAACTAATGGAAATGAATATTTCCAGTCTCTTTTCTTCAGCCTTGACAGTGGTGTGTGTGTGTGTGTGTGTGTGTGTGTGTGTGTGTGTGTATTCACCTCTGGAAATGTGACACTTTGCTGTGTTGCTAGAGCATAGGATATTGAATATATATATATTTTCCACCATTATGTCAGAACTGGCTTATGTTATAAGCCGCAAACCAACCTTGAAGGTGTGAGACTAGGCTGAAGCTGCCATAACCTAAAGATGAAGCAGGCACGTAAGCAGAGAGGACAAAAAGCCAGGAATCTTGTCTATATATCCCTTCAGAGAGGGAGGTAAGAAGGAAGCAAGTAGTTAAGGCAGGGTTTTCCAAACTTTTCCCGTGGTGACACACCAAGGGCGGCGCGTGAGAAAACCTGGAAGCACCGCGGCAGAGGCACGCAAAAACCCGGAAGCGCCGCTACTGCGATTCCGGGTTTTTGCGCGCCACTGCCATGCTTTCGAATTTTCGCGCGCCGCAGCGGTGGCAGCAGCGGTGTCCTGGTGTGCTGTGCGAAAACCCGGAAGCACTGATGGCTCACCACTGCCGTGCACGCCATCAGCGCTTCCGGGTTTTGACGCGACACACCTGGGCCCTGCAGGCGACACAGTATTGTGTTGCGACACACAGTTTGGAAAGCTATGCGTTAAGGAAAGAAAGGAAAAATGTCACCTGAACCAGACAAAGCAAGTTGGGCCTGAGCACATGGAACCCACCCCCAATCCCATCAACAGTTACCAAACATGTAAATTAATAAGGCAAGAGTAGCTGCCAGTCTTGTGAATCAACAAAGCAAGGACTTTTGGGGATAAAAGGGGTCCCAAAGGCCACCCACTCAAGTCGACTTTGGATCCAGACTTGGCGGCTTCCGTCCCTCTAGCTCAGTGCTTTCCAAAGTGCCACCGTTGGCGACACACCAACAGTGGCGGCGGCGGGCGGGGGTGTGCACGGTAGCAGTGTGGGGGGGCGCGGCGGCGGCCTCCGCTAAAACACGGAAGCACTGATGGCCGTGCACGCCCCCACCACCACTTCTGGGTTGTGTTGCGGCACACCAAACTGTGTGTTGCGACACACTAAAGTGTCGCGACACACAGTTTGGAAAGCTATGCTCTAGCTAGTGCCTGGTAGCCTAGTTGGAAGGACATGGGTAAGTGTGGATGAGCGTGTGTGTGTGTGTGTGCGCGTGCGCATGTACGTGAGAAAGAGCAAATGTACCTTGCAACCAGTAAAGTTTCGCTGTTATTTTAGATTCACTGGGTCTCCGTGTATTACAAATAACCTGCTGTGCCTCAGTGTTCGGTTGGAAGTTATTTGTGTGTGTCCCTAACTATTTCCCGGCTGTTGACCAGGGCTGTGTGTCTTGTCTGCTGAAGCCGCACCTATCTGGAAAACCCAGGTAGAAAGCAAGGGGGGCAGACAAGATCTGCGTGCCTCAACAGGCTGAGTGTGTGTGAGTGAGTGACCATAAGCCGAACCTGGGAGCGCATGTGTAACAAAGGTATGTCTATTATCAGTGTTTCTCAACTTTGATAATTTTAAGTTGTGTGGACTTCAACTCCCAGAATTCTCCAATCAACACATTGGCTGTGGAATTTAAGTCCACACATCTTAAAGTTGCCAAGGTTGAGAAACACGGATTGATTTTCATTATTTATATATAGCAGAGTAAAAACAGAGAGACGGTAACTGAAGTAATCTGGTGAATCTATAGGTAGGTTGAGTTGTGATGAACTATTCTCAGAGATCGCATGATCTATTGCATTACACTCATTCTCATTTACAGTCATGATTTGTTTTTGTGCATTTGCTGTGTGTGCAAATAATGGTATTATTGCTAGTGTGAGGAGTGTTGCTTCATCTCTTGTTTTTCAACCTATTGTTTGAGGTTTGTTCTGATCATGTGACTCTATGACCAAAAACAGTGGGATTTTACTTTAACTTTTAACTTGTGAGGAAGCCGTTTGCCAGTTGTGGTCATTAGAGGGAGAATAGTTTTTTTACCCTTTTATTTTATTATGATCCTTCTCAACTACACATGCATGGCAATATTAAAAATAAGAATGCAAATGAACCATTAAATTGAGAGTAACGAAATAGGCTTATGTCATAAACAAAAAAAGTACAACTATATGACCTTTAAAATTTCATCTCCTCATACAATTACGACTCACCTCTGGAAATGTGACACTTTGCTGTGTTGCTAGAGCATAGGATATTGAACCATTCTAAATACTAAGTATTCATCAAGTAATAATTGCTTTCAAAAATTTACCTGCCCATGAGAATTCTAAAGGTTCTAGGACAAGAGTTCCAAATTACTCATGCCTATAATGTCTTGAATATTGTAGCATATTGTAGGATGCACTTTCAGTTCAAGTAGATTCCCAGTTGGAACATCTTTTGGGGAAGATAGGAAGGAGCCACCTTACCCTCATCTTTTAGCAATATATTCTAGAGTTTTCAACCTATGCCTATCTATTATTTTTCCAAGCTGTAAAACCTAACCACAATACATGATTTTTAAAAGTCTTAGTTTTATGTTGCTTTGATGTTTGCTTACACATTTAATTTGGAACATATACCAACTTGAGTCTTTCAACCTTATGAATCTTGTTGTCTTTGTCCCTAAAATATCTTTGCCTACCTACTGAAACCTGAAATGGTGTCCCCACTCCCGCCAGACTGAGCTCTTCAGCTGCACCATCCTTTTGTGCATACGGAGAATGATCCCTTGCATACCATTTAACAGCTGCACCTTGCAGGAATGGATCAGCAAAATGGCTGAGAAGCAGTTATTTGAACACTTGGGCCACTGTAAATTGGTGAACTTCCTAAGCACCTCAAGTTCTGAAGAATCCAGTATGAAAGCTATTGTATTTCAGGGAAGGAGATGATAAAATAAAGTTACAAGAGCATTCTGGGAAGGCTAGTTTGCTTTCTGATAAATGGCTATTTTGTGACCGCATTTCGTAAATAGCAAGTCTGCTATGGGAGCCATTTTGTGAGGGTACCCACCACCGTCTATATCCCAAACGTGACTCTGACCCAAAACCTGCCTGCTCCTATTTTAAGTGGAGATTACAAGGACCTCACTTGGGGCTTTCGACATAGAGCACGTGGGTTCAAATCCTTCCATGGTAAAACTATGTAATGTAAGGGCTGTGTACATTCTTTGTGTGGTTTCATGCACATTACCCTGGTTGCAGAATTCAGCAGCCTGTAAATTCACAGTTTTTGTTCTGCAAGTTTCTAACTCTTAGGAATTGGAAGATGCACTCAAAATCTAAGCAAGCAGTGTATACAAACAACGAAGAAGCCAGAGTGGGTTGAGTTAGACTTCTAGCAATCACTAGACAGGATAACAGCATTCTCCCATATAGTTGCCACATCTAGCAGAAGAATAAAAAACAATTCAAAAAGAAGCCAATATACAGTATATGTAGCTTAATTTGCATAATTTACTCAAATTAGAGAATGCGGTTTCATGTACCACAGAAACCTGGATACAGAACTGAAGTACAGCTGTATTCCACACAACAACATTCTAGGCTACTGGTTAATTTTAACTGGTCTGAGTAACGTTAGGGATCATGAAGCTGGGAAACAAGGAGAATGAGCACAGAGAATCCCATGTATGTGTGCAGGGAGTTCCATTCTCTACTACAGTGCCAGATAAGGAGCAAGATACCACAGCTCAGCTGCCTGTGAGGTCATAAGCCCAAGGAAATAAAACTACCACGTCAAGGCCTAAGAGACAAATAGAGCATGCATCAAAGCACGGGCCGAACTCCATGCACAGAGGCAGACTTGAAAGGCATGTGGGACTGCCTAATTCCAGCTGAACCAGAAAAGGCAAGAGCTGGCCACTCTGTTCTTGACTGCTGGTGGGCAGTGTCACTGAGGTGCAACTAAGCTGGAGAATCAGGAACCCAGCTCAGAATGCTTTGGCTTTGCCACAACACTAGAGCCTTTCTTTCCATGACTTCTTTTGGAAAATTCAACACTTTCCAATAGAATCTGTATGCTAGAAGACCTTTTAATATGGAAGATGAAAGTATGTATATATAAAGATGAAAGTATGTATAACCGCCCAGAGTCCCCTTCGTGGGGGGAGATGGGCGGTGATAGAAGTTGAATGGATGGATGGATGGATGGATGGATGGAATGTTGATGCAAAAAATGTATAACCCACAGCAAAGGCAAGTGATGGAAGCCAAAAAGCTTTGTCCATGCTTTCTTTCCATCCCTAAACTCACACACACACACCCCGAGATTCCCTGGTGCAACTTCTCTATCACTATATTTCCATGCTGGGAAGTGCTTCATCAGTTAATTTGTCATTTAGCCCCTAGAAATCTAATAGCTTTCTGATTCCCCTCCATATATTTGAGCCCATCACTGAATCCACAAACAAGAAATTTGGGGAAGAGAGAGGAAGAGACAAGGAAACAAGAAACTGCTTGTTTTTGAATTTCTATATCCTCAATGAGGAAGAAAACCAGTAAACCTTGCAAGGGAGATGGGCGGGGAATAAATTGAAATAATAAAATGGGGGAGGGAGGGAATGGGTTTTATTCATGACTCTTATTGGGGAGAAACTTGCCCAAGTTTGTAGTTTCAGTTCCCCACAATCTTCCAAAACATTCTAACTTAAAAGAAACGTTGGCCCAAGATAGTTTGCTACCTGGGATGAAGAACAGCCCATTTTCCATTCTATTTACCAGCTTTCCCCATCTAGTGCCTTCTGGATGTTGAGCACTACAGCTCCCTTCATCCACAGTCAGCATCCTAGCCCACATCTACCACCACAGCTGAGGGCAGTAGGCTAGCTTGGTGGGTACAGGAGAGACAGTCCTCTACCCTCCAGCTTCTCAAAGCCCTGTATTTTCTGATGCCCAGGGGACCACTTTATTCTTCCTAAAGTTAGAGCCTGGCCTACAGCAATCCTCTGGCTCCCTTAGCTTGCAAGCAGTTGACATGTAGTGGTTAAAACACAGCTCTCTAACCCTTCTGCCTGCATTCTACAAAGGCAAGTGGTGTCCTGTTAGTGCAAAAGACCAGAGGGAGAAGGTGCCGGAGGCCTATGGTACAAAATCACTTCAAAGGTAGAACGAAAGTGTGGTTGCTTCACAGTGGTTAAGAGTCATTTTCAGCTTTGCATTTGCATTTGCACGCAACATGAACAAAGAGAGTTAAAGGATCATCTTCCATCTTTCAAAACAGCCTGATTATTCTTATATAAATACCCACTCTCCTCCTCCACAAGTGCTTTGTACAAGAGCAACTTTGGAAACGTTTGCATGTATATCGAGTAGAGAACTTAAGAAAATTAAATATGGAACGTATCTTGTGGGGAATGGAGGGAAGAAGTAATTCAGGAACTCGCTTTGCACGGAGTCAGAACATCAGTCTGTCTAAGCTCATTACTATCTAGCCCAATCAGGTACCTTCCAAATATGTTTGATTATGATGTTTGGAATTCTGAAAATTGTAGTCCAATATACCTGAAGGGCACCAGGTTAGGGGTGGCAAGCTCATACTGACTGCCAATAATTCTCCAGTGTTTCTAACAAGTTTCTTCTCCCAGTACTACTTGAAACTGAACCTTTCTGTGAGTAGAACTATGAAATCCATCTCTAAATTATAGATATTCTTCTAAGAAACACAGTAGAGACTAAATCCTTATCTAGAGCTCCTCTTAATTGGAATGTCCCTTTACTATAGAAATTTAGAATTATAAACCACCCCCATAATCAAATAATGCATGTTTAGATGCATCTCTTCATACAGTAAGCCAGTGTTTCTCAACCTTAGCAACTTGAAGATGTGTGGACTTCAACTCCCAGAATTCCCCAGCCTCAGCTTAGATGACATTGACAACACAGATCCCTTATCCACTAATTCAGAAAGTCTTTATGGAAGTCTACAGGTGTTCTTACAGCAAATTTGTTTCTCTCCTTGTAAACACCCTTCATCTTGACTATTGTGCAAACACCCTGGTTGTGCAAGCTTATGATTGTGCAAAGAAATAAACACCTTAAGAGCACCAGTTAATTTTCCATGATCTCAGCTGCTTAGCTGTTCTCACAGGAAAACATCAATTTATCCTTGACAACTAACACTGTTTCATTGCCTTGCTGATGCACTGTCCCTCCCCCAAGTTGGTGGTCTGCTTATGGAAGATCCTAGGATGATCAATAGCCACAGGGACAAGATCACACACTTTTAAAATTGTCCCAACACAGCCACATCTTTAGCCAAGTGTTTCCCTAAGTTTTGTTGCTTGGGGCACATGGATTCCTCCCCTGCTCCCAGTTTAAACCTGGAAGCAAATGTCAATTTTGCATTTTAATAATACAGCTTTAGTTTCTTGTGCACTTCCCAGAACAAGGGGCAGACCACGGGATAGTCCAAGTCTAACACCACTGCTCAGCATGTCACCATTTTCTTCACCCAGCTACTGCTCAGGGGTGGATTTCAATTGCACACTGTGCAATAAGCACTCCATCTGGAAACTCTGGATCGTCCATACAACTTCCCTGGAGATAATATCATGGCATACCTATTGGCAGAAAAAGCACAGGAAGGAGCAAGAGAGGAAATCAGTGCTGCACGGGATGGTGGACGCAGCCAGCCAGCCAGCCAGCCAGCACAGTGCCTTAATTTTTGGCACTTCAGCCCTTTCTGTGGTATTCAGATTGGGAACTACTGTACATGACAACCAACTGCACAAGACTGCTGTGATATTAGAAGTCAAACAAACAAAAACAAACAAAAAGCAAGATATGGCAGATTACATATGTCCTATTTCTCTCCAGGGTTCTTAAACACACAGTTCTTAGCACAGACTGACACACATCAAGTACACCATGGTTTGATTAATCTAAGTTTACTGAATAAGCCACAACTGGCAGAATCTGCACAACATGCTAAATTATAAAACTTGGTTTACAATTTGCACTACACGCTAAATTAAACCCAAACTATATTATAGGCTAGTGCAATGTGCCAATTTAGTCACAGACCAGGCACTCTCTGAAGCTCTTCTACCACTCTTGACCTACCCCGAATCTGGACTTCATATAGTAGCTAGCAAAAACTACCACAATACACTTAGTTAATCTTTCAGACGCACTCCCCAATATAAGAACAGAAGTCTGTAGCTTGAATCATGTCAACTGGATTTCTATTTTCTCTGTGGAAATGTTTCGCTCCTTATCCAAGGATAAGGATCCTTATCCTTGGATAAGGAGCGAAACGTTTCCACTGAGAAAATAGAAATCCAGTTGACATGATTCAAGCTACAGACAATTCCATCTGGATGACTGAGAACCTTCATAGACATAAGAACAGAAGGTGGTTCTAGTATACAGATTCACACCTTCAGCCACCACCACCAATTTTTTTTCACCTGTAACTCCTAAAGGCTCTGCCCCTTCCCTACTCCATACCAGCAGCTACTCATGATAAAAGTTCTGTGTGCTGAGGATTTCTCCTTCTGGAGCTTTGCAGCCTTCCTTCCAGCCTTCTTCTAATTCACTACAGCCTTCTCCACTCCCTTCTAGAATTGCCAGAGAACCCCATTCATCAACTCCGGGCCCCTTCTTCCTCTCCTCTCCTCTCCTCTCCTCTCCCCCCTCCCCTCCATTTCCCCTGCCCATCCCAAGTAAACACTCAAGGCTGGGTAAATAAGAGGAGCCCCCCTTTCCTTTGTTCTCCCCCTTGGCCACCTGGCTGCCCCACCTTGGGCACACCTCTCCCCCTGGTAGGCCCCCAGCACACACACACACACACACACCCCAGTCCCTAGCAGTCTGCTGTAGCAGCAGCAGCCGCCCCAGGCAGTTGGGGGTGGGGAGTGTGGTGGGGAGAAAAATTGTTGCACAATCCGGCTTAGTCAGTTTCTGGCCTGACCCAGCCCTAGACAGATATGGGGGAGGGGGGAAGAGACAAAGAGAGAGAGATCATGTTACCTCTGTGCTGCGTCCTTGCCCCTTTCATGCAAAGGAAAAAGTCAGAATTTCAAAATTTCTGAAAGCCAATGGAAACAGAAAGGTATCTGGGTTCCGGGTTCTATTGGGGGGTCAGATAGGAGAGAGAGCACCTCGATTCCTAGGTTCTAGTGTGAGGGGTGTGAATAGCCTCCATCATGAATATATTTGGTAAGCGTAGGCAAACCATTACTTTCACAGCCTCATTTGGGGATAATAATGCTGATCTACAGAAATATTGCAGTTTGTTACTGAAATAATGTAGATAGTGCTTTGATAAAAAACTTATCGACGCCCCAAGTATTAATGCTACTACTACTGGTCTTAGCTACAGAATTATTTTTTCATTCTAAAAATGGGAAAGATTCGGGACAGAGAGGGTTAAGACACAAAACAATTTGCAGTCTGGACAAGAGAATAGAGACTGCATGTTAGAACGGGGCTGAGTGTGCAGACAGTTATGTACAGTATACATACATACATGGGTGTGTGTGTGTGTGTGTGTGTGTGTGTGTGTGTATCCATCCATAATTGTACTGATACTCTGACTTTTCTCTAGCATACTTGCCCTTGTTATTTTATCTTTGCAACAGCCTTGTGAAGTAGATCAAGCTGCACAACAGCGATTAAAGAAAATCAGCTTCTCTACCGGCCCAAGCCAAACTCCAGTCACTATACCTCCCAGATGTCATGAGCTGTCTAGGAAAAAAAATAGAACCTGCTGGTTGTCAGGAATTTAGCACTCTGCTTCCAGCCCTGGGGAAAAATAGAGCTGTAAGTTAGAAGAGAGGGAGACTCCAAGATTCTTGTATTGGGTATGTAACAAATTGAGTGGGGGGAGATATAATGCTGAAGGTAGCACGTGCTTTTGATTGAAGCAAGGCAAGGCATCAGAACACAGAACATTCTCTTCTCAACTCTTACAAGACAATGAGTTCAACTCAGTCAGATATGTACAGGAGAAATCATGAATCACAGGGTCTCCAGGAGAACAGGGTTCAGGTGGCACATAAGGGGGCAGAACGTCACCAAGTTCTAAGTACGCTGAGCACAATCAAACCTCTCTCTGGGTGAGAGTGTGCCAGTCCCTTCTCCAGTTTTTTGAAATCTTGCAATGCTCCCAAAATGTGGAATTATTACTTTTGGAGACAATCACAAATTCTGCAACCACTAGAATCTAAAACAGCAATTACACCGCTGCTGTAATTCCATTTATACAAACACTGAAAAATCAGGTGAAAACACACATATATGTAAGATACACTGTCAAATTCAAGATAATCCATAGCAGTGTTCTGAACATTAATATCCAAACACCCTGAAGCAGAGTTCCCCAATTTAATCCCCCCCCCAAAGCTACAGTTTCCCCAGAATTGCCTGCCACATTAGCTGCACATTTTGTGGGTGTAATCACAACACATTTGATAGAACCAGTTTGGTGGCAGCTGCCCTGAAACAAACTTTGGAGAAAGTCATGTCATCATCCTTATTATGTGCAATGCAAGAAGCTGTCATTCTCTATCCTTGTCATGTAACTGGGAAATGTTCTTAGATAAAGTGAGTTGGAATGGTAGCTGTTGCTTGAGTAAACAACCGGCTTCCAAAAACAAACAGGGAAAACAGTAATACTCAGCAGTAACATAGTATTTTAGAGGGCTGAAAACACTTCCCATGCATTACCTTGTTATAACCCTTAGCGTTCTGTGAAGGCAGACCTTATTACTCACATGTTGCAAATGTGGGGGTGAGGCTGAAAGAGGGTGGCTTGTCAAAGGCATTATCCAATGAATTAACAACAGAAGCAAGGCCTGAAACATCTGATGAAGGGAGCTGCAGCCCGAGAAAGCTTACGCCTTTTAATAAAATGTGTTGGTCGGAAAAGTGTTCCTAGTCTCCTGACTTTTGCCACCACAGGCTAACACGGCTGTCCTCCTAGAACAGGGGTGGGGAACCTTTTTCCTGCCAAGGGCCATTTGGATATTTATAACCGGGGACCAGGGGGGTGGGGGGCGGGGTTTCTGGGATTTCCGCAGACCGGGGGCCGGAGTTTGCGGGTGGGAGCCAATCACAAGCACTGGGCGGCAGGGTTTGCGGGCGGGAGCCAATCGTGTGGAAGGGGCGGGGTTTAGGGGCGGGAGCCCCACGGGCCTTAGGCAGGAGCCCCGCAGGCCTTATACGGCCCGCGGGCCTGACATTGCCCACCCCTGTCCTAGAAGGACCCTCCTGATTCCCACTTTGTTTCCTTGAGCTGCCTTACTAGCTCTCAAACACTTGGCAAGGCCTCATCTCCAGCCAACAGTTCTCAAGATTTTACCTCTAACTGCCCTCCAGACCAAATCACTCCTGCCTTTCATCCTTCCCAAACGTCCTTGCCTTTCCTGTGCAGCGTCCCAGCTCGCTAACTGTCCCTCCGCCCACCTGCCACTTCTGCCAAGCCATGGAACCTATATCACGAAGTGTAAATACCATGGGTGGGAGAGCCAAGCTGAGTGTTTATTCCATACAGGATTGGCGCACACCAGCCACTGCCAAGTATAGAGACTGGCGGCATGCCAAGGACGTACACAGAATTCATGTCCTTCACAGGGGCATGGATATGCCGGGGGAGAGGGGGCGGGGAAGAGATTCTTTGCAGCATGTGGCTGGGGCATAGGCTACTCCTCCTCTACTCCTGTCTTCAAGATCCACCAAGCACAGAGCACACTGGGGTTGTAACCTCCCTGCTTTTAGCCCCTGCCAGGTTTGTGCATTGAACAGCTGCCGCTGACCACACGCCAGCAAGCTGAAACTTTTTATTTACTGTCATCTGGAGAAAATAAATGAATCAAAAAGAAGGAGAAAGAGATGAAGGTCTTCTTCTCTTAACATCCATCCCGATACCTTTACTCCACATTCATACATGCAAGCAATGGTATAGATGAAAAGATTTTCCAGGGAGAGAAAGGGTCAGTCCTGAACTTCTGTTTTCAGCTGAATTCAACTATTTCAAGAGTAGGAATGCCAAAGGAACAAGAGGAGCTACTCTAAGCCTCTGTGCTCTACCTAGGGTGCCCTAACCTATTTGCTCAGTAACGTCTCCTCACAGAGTAGCCAATTTGTAGCTGGCTTAGACAACTCTAAAAGGTAAAGGTTCCCCCCCCCCGCACATTTGTGCAGTCATGTCCGACTCTAGGGGCCAGTGCTCATCTCCGTTTGTTAGCCGAAGAGCCAGCGTTGTCTGAAGATGCTTCTGCTGTCATGTGGCCGGCATGACATGGTAGCACTGCTACCTACCCACCAAAGTGATACCTATTCATCTACTTGCATTTGCATGCTTTCGAATTGCTAGGTTGGCAAGAGCTGGGGAGAGTGCGGGAGCTCACTCCGTCACGTGGCGCTCGGGTCTCAAACCTCCGAACTTGCAACCTTTTGATCGACAAGCCTGGCGTCTTAACCGCTGAGCCATCGTGCCCCTTAGACAACTCTACAACCTATTTAATGCAAGACTCACGATTTCGCTATATAACAATTATTTGAATACCTTCCAAGCCAATCAAGGAATTTTTCACTCTGCTAATGTAAATCTTCATTATTTGTGGCCTGTAATTGTGTGATGGCAGGGAGGCATGGTAGTGCAAATAATTGCCTTTGCCAGGTTCACATCAACTTGGTTGACATCAACTTATCACAAGAACAGTTCCCTCCATGCTGATATTTCAAATACACATGTGGCTGGAAACTGTGTTGACTGAACTAGACAAGCAGAGGTTATTTTGTATCTTTGTTCTCTCCAACATCTTCCATACATTTTCTCTAAAGAATACATTATAAGGAACACCAGCAATCCACTAAGCTCCATCTGCTTCCAACATCAGGAGCTGGGAAGAGAACACCAGAGTCTTGGCTCCCAGCTGTTTCTAAAACTGTGTTTTTCAAACTTGGCAACTTTAAGATGGGTGGACTTCAACTCCCAGAATTCCCCAGTGAGCATGCCAGCTAGGGAATTCTGGGAGTTGAAGTCCACCCATCTTAAAGTTGTCAAGTTTGAAAAGCACTGTTCTAAAATGAAATAGAAGACCCCCTTATGCAGAAATATGAATGGAATCCAAATATCCTCATCCAAGCCACCTCTAACTCACAGGACTTTATTTCTTCCTCCCTCTGCAAAGCTGAAGACACTGAATTCACAGCAATCTGTATCTTATCTTTCAATTCAGTATTGCAAAGGAATTCCGAAAAAGAAATACTAGCCTGTGGAAATTTTTACTAGACTACCTAAAAAATTCTACCTGTTATCCATACATGAAATAAAGGATACCTGAGGAAAAAGCCACTCCTACATTTTACAGAAGTTGTCTGGCTGAACAATAAACAAACAACAAAAGCAATGCTAACCCTAGTATGTTGAGGAGGTGGTTAAGCTAGGAACATTTGCCCAAACACTTTTCAGTGTCTTCCCCTTTCTAGCTTCTTTCCCAAAATGCAAAGGGTTCTTTAAAGCAGGCTGAGACTGTTAAACTAATTTGAAATAGGTTGACATTGGTAATGCAGACATGGTCATTCATTAATGGAGAAAAGATGCTTCCTCCAGAAATACAGTACATAAAATAAAAAATCCAATTTCCTCATTTCTCTGTTATGACACAACCTGCCCACTCAATTTTTTACTGTATTCTTAATTACATCATCTCACAGGCATAAGTTCTTCATTCAGTAGTTGTTTTCATCTATTTAATTGTTTGTTTTAACAGTATTGTAAACTGTCTTGAAAGTTCCACTGAAGAGTAATATTTTGAATAAGCAGCTTTAGCATTTGTATATTAGCCAAATTTTATTAGTCATGCAAATTTACTTACATCTATTTATTTTGAATAGCTAAATCTGCTTTGGATAATCATAGAAGAGATACAGGAAACTACATAGGGCACAGAATGTTTGTCTTTTGTCTATTGGGAACTTCTGCTCACAACAAATTAAAAACTTTTACGGCTTTAGAGTTTGTACCATCTAGGATAGAGGGCCAATGTCCTCAGTCTCTTTGACTGCCTTACCTAAAGTGGGCTACTAGCACATAACTTCATATTCCCATTTTACAGACAAATTGACTTACCAGTCATCATCTAGACAGATTTGAATTAAGGCTTTCTTTATATTAATCTTTTGGAGAAAATGATATATTGAGAATCCAGGAAACATGGGGAAACTGGAGGGAAACTGATGGATTAGAACAGGTCCTTTGGGCGTCGGGATTGCATTTGCTGTTTTTAGGAGATGGAAAAGTTTGGGCAGGAGGATGAAATATATTTATTTATTTTATAAGAGGATGGGAACTATGATTATTTAATTTACCTTATTTTTTAACCCTCCTTTTTTACATGAAAAAGCAGTCAAGAGTGGGATTTTATTATTCTATTCTATGTTCCTCCTTTATCAGAGCTTTTTGAGTAAATCCTTTATTAATGTTCCAGCAATTAAGCAGAATGACTGAGTGGGGAAAACATTAATAAGGGATGGTGGGAAAGGGAAGAAGGCTATATTCTTATATGCAGCAATCGAACCCCAACCACACCAAAGCTTAAACAGATGGAGGTTCTCTGCCCATCACATTATCAGGGGCATCAGCTGATCACCAAGGATAAATTAGAAGGAATTAGCAAGGTTAAGCTAAGCCTATGTGAACAATAAAAGGTAATTAACCACCAATGGACCAATCTGATTGGAGCTAGCTAGAATAACTGATGGGGGTAGGGTGTGCGTGTGGACACAAGACTCAAAACAGATAAGCACTCTCAACCATGGAACATGCATTACATATAATCTGTCACGTCTAATGTCCTGGATCTATGCAAGTTGCATGGCAGTATGTATTTATTTAATCAATGTCTAAGCCACGTCAATTGCTAAAGCAACTCCAGGTGATGTACAACATATTAATAAACACCTTTTAAAAAAAAAAGAAAACCAATAATAATGATAACAACATTGAACACCATATTAAGGAAAACATTCTCCCATTACCCCACAAATTAAAATAACCAATCTCATCTGTGGGGTCCCAACCCAATGCTTTCCAATCACACTGGATTTCCAAATTCCCAGCCAGCATGGCCAATAGATATCACAAGGCTATTCAGCTACAGACACCCAATGAAAAAAAGAAGGTGACTGAAACCAAGACTGCATTCCCCATGTCTACTGCAAATATATCAAATATTTAAGGAGCCAGGAGCTGAAATTAATTCCTAGCAATGTTTTTTAATAGTAAGGGGTGTTCCATAATTTTTGAGACTGGAGGTATGCAAACTTCAGCCCCTAAATAAGTTCAGCTAACAGCATTGACTGAAAAACACAGATGACAAGATTCTCAAATTCTACACCAAGCTATTTAACTCTGTTCAGAATTGGAAACAGGACAAGTTCAAGATACTATTTCATAACACGCAGGTATACCCACAGTATTTTGAGGGACAGAGTACAACATATCAGCATTGGAACTTTTTCAGGCTTGCTTACTTACTTACTTACTTACTTACTTAACCAGATTTCTATCCCACTGCAATCCAAAGACTCTCAGACATACCCTTCCAGGCCCACAACATTATCCCACATAATATTTCTGGGCTGCATCACCTCAGACTGGAAGACAGTCATTGAAACACACATATAGAGATTTCACATGTTAAACACAGTTTTTCTCCTCCATATACAAAGCTAAGATTTCAGAAACAATATCTTTAATAGACTATTTTATAGGAATTTTCCTTTCCTATAAATGGAAGAGCAATCAAACCTGTTATCTTTCCCCTACAGTTTTAAGCGATATAGCCGTTGTACCAGTTGCAACACCAGATTACACTGCATATGCATCTTTAGCTTTTTAATCCATGCTTGCTCTTTCTCCAATTAACAGTTATCACAGGCCAGACTAGCTTTCCTCAAGTTGGCTCTTTCCAGATGTGCAGGACTCTGGCTCTTAGAATTCCCCATGGCCATATTTGTTAGGGATTTTGAGAACTGCATTCTCAGCACATCTCAAGTGTGCCAGGTAGAGGAATATTCTTGATTGTTTTCTTGACTGAAGAGACACTATAGGAGCCTTTGTTTTTTAGAAAGACTGCAGAAGACAGGACATTTTTAATATCTAGTTGGCACCAGAACTGGGGCTTAATGGATAGGATCTTCTGGCATTGCTGTAAAAATATGCCAGATTTTGGAAAGAAGACAATTGGTACATTTCAAGCACCAAACCCAAGTTGAGAGACATATATGGGATGCATCAACTTTTTAGAGTAATTTCCATCCTTGTTTTCTTGATTAAGTATTAATGATATCAGCAGAAACAGCAAGTGGAAGAGGACACAGTTAGGAATTGTAAAGTGTGTATGTTCAAAAAGAACCTGTGAGGAAAATGTAGAACATTGGGGTGGGTGTTCTGGCAAGATTGGGACACATTTGAGCCCTTCCCCATTTCTGCACATCCTCCCTTCCTCCTTCCTGCAAGGATGGGCATACAAGCAGGCCCCAGGAACTCCTTGTCCCTGGGTTGGAGAATCAGATGTTTAATTAAGTCTAAGTGCTGGGATGGAGGCAGAGAAGAATGTCAATCAATGCAGTACAATCTGCCACAAAGCATCTGTTGTGGGAGGCCACCACAGGTCCCACTTAAACTTGAGCCACAGTCAGCTAACACTCGCTCTGCTCACGTGCATACCAAGTATGTCTCGCAAGGGAGCTGGGCAGCAAAACTGCATCAGGAAGGAATTACTTGTACTGTATCCATGTTCCTTTACACAGTGGAGCTCCACACACCGACACACACACGAACACACTTTACTTTCCAGAAATATTCCTAAATCTGTCAATTTTTCTTCAAATATTTAATAATCTAGATCAGGGCTTTCCAAAGTTTTTCCCGCGGCGACACACCAACCGGCGTTGGTGTGTCGCCGCGGGAAAACCCGGAAGTGCGGCAGGGCGCAAAAACCCGGAAGCGCTGCTGTGCTTTCGGGTTTTGTGCTCTGCAGTTGGTGTGTCGCTGCGGGAAAACCCGGAAGCGCTGATAATGATCAGCGCTTCCGGGTTGTGTGGCGACACACCAGACTGTGTGTGGCGACACACTTTTGTGTCGCAACACACAGTTTGGAAAGCTCTGATCTAGATGAAAAGCTTCTATTAAATTTGGATTTGCAAACTAAAAGGTGCTTTACGAAAAACTTAAATTTTAATTAGGAAAAAATATGCAGAACTACATTCACTCGATTTGAGGCAAACTGCACACCAAACTATACTGCAAGCACAGCCCTTATGTTGGGGCCCAATTCACAGCCCAGGATGTTCTCCTGAGCAAGACTCACTGAATGTTGAGCAAAATCAGATTTTGGTGGGGATTACAGGGTAATTTTCTGGTCATCTTTGCCCTACGTTGGCCCATGTTTGTCACAATTTTCTTCCCTTATTTTAAGATGGCTGTGATGGTTGAACAATTTGAAACATGGAGGCCTTCAGAAGCCAGAGCCAAAACAAATTTTAAGCACCCTCCCTTCAACTTAGGGGAGAGACACTGAGGCTGGCCATATGTCTGCTGAGATGCCAAAGTGCTTCTCAGTAGCCAAGTTCCAAAAACTAGCCCTTTATTCTCCTCCAAGTTGGAACTGGAAAAGGGAAGGGAATTCTCCCCAACAGCAGCACTTCATTTTCTCAACAGGGAGGATAGGATGATCCCATCCATTCCATTCTTTCCCTGTTTCCAAGCTTATGCCCAACATAGCTCAGGAGAACAGCATGAGGTCAGAGGCAGAGGCAATGAGGAGAGAGATAAGGACTTTAGGGTTAAGAAACAAGGGCAGTCAAAATTTGGGGAAACTTGGCCTAAGTGTCATCTCTCCACCACACTAGAAAATAGAGGCCTGAGAGATAACGCCTGGTGAGCCCCCACCCCCCCACTTCTCTGCAGTCACAGGCTTCTACTGCCACCACCTTTCACTATATCACAGGCCTCAAAGTGCACATCTGGAAGACTGGCAATGCCAGGGTTTCAGATTTTTTAAATTATTTATTTCACAGAAACTAGTGGAGTTCCATACACTGTAAAAGCTAATAAATTTATTATTTGTTAATCCATGGAAACTATGCCATAATACATTCATTCTTGTCAGGTGCAAAAAGACCATTGTTTTTGCTGCAATAAAGAAGCTTTCACTCTAGAATTGTTACAAATAATTCCCTAATTTATTCTCATTATGGCATGGCAGAATGCATCCATTACCAGCTTGATTAGGGATGTGCAAACCGTTCCATGCACTGAATTGCCAGTTTGGGAAGATATAAGTTACAGTCTGAAAAGGGCATGTTGGAGTCAAGGCTTCAACCTATAGTGAGTTTTGAACTAGTGATGTCAGATGCAGCAGATTCAGGTTGCGAGCAACCCACCAACCAGATCTAGGAGAAATGCCGATTCCAGCCAAATGGCCCCTTTGCACCAACACATGTGGGCTCATTCTACAATTTTCCAGACTGTACAGTAACCCATATAGATGAGATTGAAAGGCCTTTACAGAAAGCATGGAAACCTTTTGCATTTTTATATGCAGAGGCAAGAGAATTCAGGTTTGCGTGCTGCACACCAAGTGGACAATACAATGGAGCAGCCACCCCAATTTTCTGTCTCCCAGATATAACAGAACTTCAACCACAGAATTCCCAGCATGCATTTCCCTCCCAAATTGCTGAAATCCCTCTTCCTTCAGTTTCATAGTATGCAAATAGGAACTGGAATAGCAGAGCATTTCACTTCCACTTTGCCATACCAGCTGAGGAAAAAGTCCAAAAGAGAAGGAAAAGAAAGTTAATTTCCCCTCATTCCCAAGCTTCATAGTTGTTGTTTGCAGGAAAATATGGAAGAAGAAATTGTCTGAATTTTTTTGTAACAGTTCAGACTCAATGCCTCTTAACTGCAATGTAGGAGATATAAATGTGATCAAAGAACCATGTTTTCACAGCTCTTGGAAAATGTAATATATCTGGAGGTAAGATATTCCGAAGAGGGGGGGGGGCATTACCAAGGTGGTCACAGGGATATTCAGCCCCTAAGCCATGTAGGGCTTAAAAAATGCTATTGGCACCTTGAATTAAACCCAGAAGCCGACTGTTAGCCCATGCTGCTCCTGTACTAGTGGTGTTACATGGGCAAACCTCAATGTGCTCATAATTACAAAGGCCATTGCATGATGTACCAGCTGAAGCAGGGTAGCCCATGTAGAACACAATGCAATAATCCAGGCACAAGGTGACAAGGGCATGAGTAAGTGTGAGTAAAGCCTTCTGATCAAGAACATCTTGTTCCAGGCTAACAAGATGTAATTGTGCAAAGGACCCTCATGGCCATGGTCTCCACCGACTGTTCAAACAGGAGTTTTGAGTCCAGGAGCACCCCCAAATTTCATAGACGGAGAGTTTCAAGGTTCATATAGGCAGCAATAGTCCCACAAATATAGGCCCTAAGCTGTTTACAGTTTTAAAGGCCAATAATGCCCTTAATTGGTGTGCAGCAGGCAACTAGAAACAAGTGCAAAACTTTTAGTACAGTCATCACGAGATCCTTGTATCTTGCACCAGTCAGCATCCTTGAAGTCAGTGTTTGCACCAACTTCAATTTTTGGATATATGTCAAAGGTAGCCCCATAAAAAGTGCACAACAGTAGTCAAGAAAGACTGTAACCAAGGCGTGGATAACTGTTGCTGAATCTGACCTGTTGACACAGTAGCCATAATTGTCCAAATATGTCCCTTTCCATAGTCACAACCTACAAACCAAGTGATAGCTGGGGCTCAAGCAGCATTCCCAAAATTTGAACCCAATCTTTCTGTATTTAGTGGCATCCTGCTCCAAATAGGCTCTCCCAGAGGTTTCATATAAATGTTATCAGAATAGGTAACCATACCACAGGTCAATGACCTAGGGGTCAAACAACAGTCCCCCAGCACTACCTTCTGGACATAACCCAATAGTAAGACTGGAATCACTATGAAGAGCATGTCAAAGCCCAACCAGATCAGATGGCCCAAAAGGATACTATGGTCAATGGTACTGAAAGCCACCTAGAGGTTCAAGAAAACCAGCAGGGCTATAAATCCCTCGTTTCTGGTAAATGTCACCTACCAAAGGAAACAAAAGCAGCCTTAGTACCAAATCCTAGATAAAATCCTGATTGAAATGGGTCCAGAAAATCAATTTCATCCACATATATACATTTGGAGATGCAAGGCCACAATTTCCTCAACCACCCCACCCAAGAATGGAATATTTGAAAATGGCCTATAATTAGACAATTCTTCTGGGTCAAGGAATAGCTTTTTTAGTAAGTGGCTAATAATGGCCTCCTGTAAATAAGCAGGGACAAATCTCATGCTCAGGAAGGTGTTTATTACTTCCTCAACCATGGTACAAGGTCCAACCTGGCCGAATGAATTAGTTGGGAAGGGAAAGGATTGAGCAAGCAAGTGATGGTCCTCATCACACCATATACCCTGTCCATATCCTTAAATGGAGTTGCCCCACAAAAATTTTTGCTGGGGTAGGAGAACTCATAGTAGATATTCAGTAAAATCTAGTTGTACATAATGATTACGAAGCATCTCTTGTGTGCAAGACTGTTATATTTAGCCTCCCTCCTGAACGAAGAAGGATCAATCTTCCATAACTGGGCAATGTCCAGATGTGCTAAATGAATTAAATCCCCCATTACCTCTAACTACCTGCAAAGGATACTGCGAATTGTGATCTAAAGCATCAGCTTGAAAATCGTGGAATGTATTATCTAAGGCCCAGCTCAAATGCCTGCATTATAAAATAAAATACAGCATGAAAGCAAATATTTCCAAATAAATAATGTACTACATTAAATTAAGTAAACATTCCAGGACAAAACAGTGTACATTACTGGAGCTTAGCCGTGTACTCTTTGTCAGTACTTCCTCATCCAGAGTCTACACAGAGACAGGCCAAGAGGTGGGACATTGCAAAATAAAACACCAAAAATATTTTAGTAAAAGCTAGCAAGCCACAACTAAGTTTTTACTAGCCCAGTACTAACCCATTTTTTAATACGTATCTGCTAGTCACTTGTAAAATCTTCCCTGACTGGTTATTAAGAGGGGATTCCTACTACTGATGATCAGGATTGCAACTATTTATGATAGATAGCATTGGAAATGTTCAAAGTATGATATGATTTGGGAATTCTGTCCATCCTTTTTTAATTTCAGTGATATAATCCTGTTTTCCCCCCAAGCTCTCAGATTGGTGATATGTCCATTTCATGTGTCATGTGTCTGGACAATGGTATGTTGTTCCTCTAATATGTTTATTTTTATGTTTATTGTCTTTAGTTTTTAGGTATTGAATTGTTTTTTAATTGTATTCCACCCAGAGTTTTGAGTTGGGTGGCCTTGTAAATCTAAATCATAAACAAACAAACCTCAAATCTACAATCTCCACCAAGCACCTGAAAAATCTTAATTAAAAAAAAATTATAGTGCTTAAACTTGTGAAAATGAAATAAAAAATACTTTATATAATAGTAAAATAAGAAAAAATTACATCATGTCAAAACACTTCGATAGTAGCATTTTCAATATACTTGCCTCCAATTTCTTCACAAATAAATGAGCACATTCCATTTATTTTGAAACATATGCAGTAGATGGCCACCAACCCTTAATTTAATAAAATCTATATTTTTTTCTAATATTGTTACTTCAACAGTCCACTCAACTACTGTAACTCCTAACTGTTGAATACTAACCTCTTTCTGTACTTTAGCAAGACAATTCACTACTGTTGCCCACATGAACTGAATTAAATTACATTCTTTATATTTTGTACAGTCTAGGATGGAGCTATTTCAATAGCAGCAACTCAAGAATATCCAATATTGAATATTCTGTTACAATATATATTATATGCAAAACTCCACAAATAGTTGTTCAAAATGGGTCAAATCCTTTCATATGCATTGACCCTTATGACCAGGTGCTTTCATCAATTTCAACTTCCATGTTAAGTACTATCTGAAAAAATACTTTAAATCAGGGCTTTCCAAAGTGCCGCCGCTGGTGACACACCAGCGGCGGTGGCGCAGGGGGCGGGCGCGCGCACAGCGGCGCAGGGGGGCGTGTGGCAGCCCGCGCGTGCACGGCGATGGCGGCAGCCTCCGCTAAAACGCGGAAACACTGATACCATACCACTGCCGCCGCCGCCGTGCACGGGCGCGCCGCCGCTTCCGGGTGGTGTGGCGACACACCACGCTGTGTGTGGCGACACACTTTTGTGTCGCGACACACAGTTTGGAAAGCTCTGCTTTAAATTGTACTCTTCTTGATGTTAAGAAAAACCTTTCCTCTTTCTGAACATAATTTGTAAGGCCCCCAGAGTCACTCTTATAGTGAGATTGGCGGTGTATAAATTTAATAAATAAATAAATAAAATAAGTAAAATTTGAAAATATGGGGCGCGATGGCTCACTGGTTAAGATGCCAGGCTTGTCGATCGGAAGGTCGCAACTTTGGCGGTTTGAGACCCGAGAGCCGCATGACGGAGTGAGCTCCCGCACTCACCCCAGCTCTTGCCAACCTAGCAATTCGAAAGCATGCAAATGCAGGTAGATAAATAGGTATCACTTCGGTAGGATGGTAACAGCGTTCCGCGCGCATCATGCCAGCCACATGACCACGGAAGCGTCTTTGGACAGTGCTGGCTCTTCGGCTAAGAAACGGAGATGAGCACCGCCCCCTAGAGTTGGACACGACTGTGCAGGGGAAACCTTTACCTTTACTTTATTAAATTGTGAAAGTGTACCATAGATTTCATTATTTCTTTTAGATCAAACCTTTCCAAACTGTGTGTCGCGACACACTACTGTGTCGCCTGCGGGGCCCAGGTGTGCCGCGCAAAAACCCGGAAGCGCTGATGGCACGCCACCGCTGCGCGCAATAGTGCGCACGGTGGTGGCAGCAGGCCAACAGCGCTTCCGGGTTTTCATGCGGCACACCAGGACAACACCGCCACCACGCGTGAAAACCCAGAAGCACCACATTGGATGAAAACCTGGAAGCGCCACCACCGCAGCGCTTCCGGGTTTTCGCGCACCGCCATTGGTGTGTCGCCAACTGAAAAGTTTGGAAAGCCCTGTTTTAGATAATAATTCTATGTATTTATACATTTAAAAAAATATAAATGTAATTAGCTCCAACTTAGACTCTCACTGAGCAGAGCAGGCTGAAGTGTCTGGGACACGGTCTGGGGGTGTGATCTCTGTGCTGTCAGCTTGGTCACCAGTTTAGTGGATCTGGGCCCCTCCTGGATCGTAAAAGCACCAAGGACGTGACCCGCGGTTAAGTCCAGACCATGGTGCTGGCCTCTCTGAAGGAGGGGGTGGTACCTCCTGCCTTGAAAGAGGCAGTGGTGCACCCCTTCCTCAAGAGGTCATCCTTGGACCCAACTGTTTTCAACAACTACCAACCAGTCTCCAACCCTCCCTTTTTGGAGAAGGTTGTTGAGAAGGTGATCGGTCTGCAGCTGATGAGAACCCTGGAGGAAACCAATTATCTAGAGCCATTTCAGTCAGGTTTCAGGCTGGGATTTAGTACTATGACACCCTTGATGATGATCTGTGGCAGATCTGGGATGGTGGTGGTGCATCCAATATGTGGACTTAACTTCAGAATTTTCAGCAATGACCATGCTGGTTGAGAACTATGAGAGTTGATCCAGCTAGATGGTACCCAGATGGTATAAGGTTGTACTAGCCTAATGTAGTGA
This sequence comes from Charina bottae, assembly GCA_023362775.1. Taxonomy (NCBI): domain Eukaryota; kingdom Metazoa; phylum Chordata; class Lepidosauria; order Squamata; family Charinaidae; genus Charina; species Charina bottae. The sequence goes on from JALMGJ010000024.1 coordinate 4,903,526, forward strand.
GTGAAGAGGATGGCCTTGAAGGGCAGAGGGAAAATCTGCTATCGAGGCAATGATCAGATAAATAAAATGTGAGCCCAGGCCAAGAAAGTTGTTTACGAAAACGCTTCAGACAGCCCCCAACCCTTAATTCTCATGAAGATAAAAGAGGGAGGAAAGGAAGCACATTGACACTTGCAAGTCACAACACTACCAATAAGGTAGACCAGACTAAGAAACAGACACCATGCAGACCTAAAGCCACTTTTATTAGAACACCTATAGTAACAGAATCTTTGCTTACAAAGCATAAAAACGGGGTACACAAAGCATGCTAAGTCAAAGCTAAACAAGCCACAATATGAGTTAGGTTAATGTCTGAGCTCACTCAACCACAATCCCAAAGTCAGCCTGGATCCCAGACTAAAACATACCCAAATAATCTATTTCATCCAAGATGAAAGACGAAACATCACCATCTGATGATTCCAAAGATTTTAAGTTAATCAGTCTCATTTTACCCCTCTTTTTTAAAGAACCGAACTATCCTTTTGGACCCTCTTAGGGGGTTGGGAGTGGAGGACACTGTCTTATGGTTGTTATCTTCCTCCTCTGGGTTTGGTTCCAGTCAGTGTTAGTACTGGGGAAGAGGTCCAGCCCTACAATCCCTGTGCTGGGGGGTGCCTCAGGACTCAACTCTCTCCCCATTCCTATTTAACATCTACACAAAGCCACTGGATGAGGTCATCCAGTATTACTCAGCTGTGTACCTCTGGCCCAATGTAATGTCAATCAATCAATCAATTTTATTTCGGTCATAGACCAGCATAGACTAATAACATAACCATTATGCTAAAATAGAAATAAAAAAATATTGATAGAATAAAATAAGGTAAAGATAAAGTTATTAAAGTAAAATTGCAGAGTACAGATATTAAAAAGCAAAAGGATCCTATAAAATTACAATTACTTTTACAATGCTATAAATTACTAGGATGGATAACTATAAAAGGATATAAGTAGTACTAGAATTTAGAAAACACTATGAGAATGTAAAGCTATGCTAACTTATAAAGGTAAAGGTTTCCCCTGCACAGTCGTGTCCAACTCTAGGGGCTGGTGCTCATCTCCATTTGTTAGCCGAAGAGCCAGCGTTGTCCAAAGACGCTTCCACGGTCATGTGGCCGGCATGACGTGCGCGGAATGCTGTTACTTACCCACCGAAGTGGTACCTATTCATCTACTTGCATTTGCATGCTTTCGAATTGCTAGGTTGGCAAGAGCTGGGGCGAGTGCGGGAGCTCACTCCGTCACGCGGGGCTAGGGATTCGAACCTCCGAACTTGCGATCTTCTGATCGACAAGCCTGGCATCTTACCCGTTGAGCCATCGCACCCCCTCTATGCTAACTTATATTAAGATGTAATGTAATGTAATGTAATGTCAGTAACCTTGAGGAACAGGAGGAACAGCTACAACCAAGCCAACAGTCAGATAAAAGAAATCTGAATCCGGGGCAGAAATGTAATTTGAGTAAGCGTCTCAGATTACCCTCCCTACTTCTCATTAAGATAAGGGGGGGGGGGGGGAGCATATTCAGACTTACATGATTCTGTTACTGTAACCTCATAATAAGGTAGTATTAGCATTCAGAACTCTGGCATCCTATTCTGGTCTACCTTGAAAGGCTGACACCCAGACTGTCCAAGTGATGCCTGGAGACAGAAAAACAAGCTTCATATCAATCCTAGCACGAATGAATGACTTTGGGTTTTAGGGTGCCCCCCAGCTCCAGAGATTTTCTCTCTCTGACTCTGGATGGGGTTGCACTACCTTAGAGTTGATGCACAATTTGGGGGTCTTTCTGGAGCAGATAGTAGCCGTGACCAGTAGGGCCTTTGCAGAAATCCACCTTGTGCATCAATTGCACCCATTCCTGTAACAGGAGGCTCTGCTACAATCACCCATACCTTAGCCACTTCCTGGATAGACTACTGCAATGTGCTCTACATGAGGCTGCCTTGAAGAACATTTGAAAGCTGCAGCTGGTCCAGAATGCAGCAACGCAGGCAGTTCCGGTTGAACCATGATATAGCCACATAATACGCCTATTTTCTGAGTTGCACTGGCTCCCAATAGGTTGTCAGGTGCAATTTAAGGTGCTGGTGGCTACCTGTAAAGACCTACATGGCACAAATGCAGGTTATTCACAGGACCACCTGCCCCCAATTGTGTCTGTCCATCCCACCAGATCTCACAGGGTGGGCATGCTCCATGACCCTTCTGTGAAACAATGCCAACTAGAGGGACCCAGGAAGTATGCCTTCTTTATTGTGGTGCTTGCCCTATAGAACAGCATCCCCCTGAAATCTGGATGGCCCTGACCCTATTAGCCTTCTGGAAAGCCTTGAAGACCTGGCTTTTCCCTCAGGCATCAGGGCTAGGCTGTTAATGGAATCTGACATGTATGGGATTTCAATTGTGAGCTAGTTTTTTTTAGAGATCACAAGGTTGAGATGAATGGCTATATAAATTCAATAAAGAAATGAATGCATAACATGCTATACCCACACAAAAATAAATTATGGCTTAATATGATGGTCTGATTTACACAACTTGCTAAGACAATGGCTGGCTTCCCACAATACATTGAACCGTAAACTAGCCAACACCCATTTATATTAGTTTGAAGGGTTTTGCAAACCAGCCACTGAAAGTTATCCAAAACTAACTCAACAGATGCGACAGTGGCCAAGAAATAAGCTTACTTTTCCACCATCACGGCAACACAGCCTGTACTTGATTGTCATCATTTTGAGTCTTGCCAAAGAAATAATCAAGCCAGTCTTTTTCTCAAGTTCTCAAAATGCAAAGGAACTGAGAATGACTATAGGAATGGCCACTGTCCCTGTGGCACAGACAGGACAATGGTATGAAAACAAGTGCAGTTGTCTCAGCATGTAATCAGTATCTATGATTAATATCTTAAACACTAGTCTCTGATATGGCTCACATACTATGCTAGGCCAAGATTTGTTTCATAATGGTTTGTTTAAACATAATTGAACAGGTTGACTTGCAAAACATACCAAGCCATTAATCAAGGTTTGCAAATCACAGTGACTTCAACCCAGAATGCTAAACCAAACTCAAGCAAACAACTTTGTGGTTTAGTGCAATGTAGGAATCAAACGTCAGGATTATCAACTCATGGCCTACAGCTGGGTTTCTCAACCTTGGCAACTTTAAGACGTGTGGACTTCAACTCCCAGAATTCCCCAGCCAGCATAGCTGGCTGGGGAATTCTGGGAGCTGAAGTCCACACGTCTTAAAGTTGCTAAGGTTGAAAAACAACGGCCTACAGGCAGCCTGTGGGCCTGCAATACCTGCTGATCAGCACCCAGAGTGCTGCCAGCAGGGATGTAGTCCAATTTTTTTACCCCATTTTTATGAGAGCTGTGCTTCTGTGGGGGGAGGGGTGGTGTTGGTGGTGCGTTACAGGTAAAATAAATGCCATACGGCCTTCAACCCCTAAAAGGGCTACTCTAGTGGCATCAGGATACCACCAACCATGTTCTCTGTACTTCAGGGCTTTCCAAAGTTTTTCCCGCGGCGACACACCAACCGGCGTTGGTGTGTCGCCGCGGGAAAACCCGGAAGTGCGGCAGCGCGCAAAAACCCGGAAGCGCTGCTGCTGCTTTTGGGTTTTGCACGCTGCAGTTGGTGTGTCGCCGCGGGAAAACCCGGAAGCGCTGATGATGTTCAGCGCTTCCGGTTTGTGTGGCGACACACCAGACTGTGCGTGGCGACACACTTTTGTGTCGCCACACACAGTTTGGAAAGCTCTGCTGTACTTCTTGTAAGCTAAATGCAGCTGTTGGCTGCAAAAATGTTTCCAATCCTTATTCAAAGGCTCAGGTTTGCCTAAAGATCCTCTTATGTTCTGTCAGAGATGCATACGTTCATCTTAAAGCCAGCTGTGTGTGGCTTGTTCTGCTGCCTTGTTTTTTGAAGGAAGAGTGCTCTGCCCATGTTTAGAGTCTGTCTTCCTTAGAGAAAACAAAAGAACATCCCTATCACTTCTTTGCACATTCTAGGCTGAAATTAGGTTCAACAGCTTAGTCTTGGTGAGCATCCAAATTCAAATTAAGGCCCCAAAGAAACAAAAAAATTACTCCCTGCAGGAGATAAACTAGTTCCTTTTCCAGCCATTTAAATAACCCTCTTAACATGCAACTGCCTGGCTGGCTCCCAATTCCCACCATCCCTGCACCCAACACGGATTTTTCCTGCTGACTCAGGATATTTGCAGCTGCAAAACAAACCACGGCCGAAGTCCAGGGCTGAAAGGGAGCCAAGCTGCACCTGGACCCAAAGGGGCAGCTGAAGGAGAGTGTGGGTGCAGCATGGAAACCCTTGTTGATACTGTAGTGTGGCACAAAAAAACAGATTCAGGCGTAAAGGCATAAAGTAGAAATTTGGGTATGTGGGTATGAGCGTATGCTGTGAGAGAGAGTTGGAGCCAACAATTGAAAGAATCCATGCAGCTATAATAAATCTTGGAGATTTTAAAGAGCTGTACAAGGGAGGGGCTTGGAGTTGCAACTGAGATTTATTGGCAGGGATAAGATAAATGTGGAGGGATGAAGCAAACTTGATCACAAGCAAACTTTTTTTTTTTTGAGAAGCATGAAATTATTTCCTTCACAAATTCAATCTGGATCTCTTTGGGTTGTAAAGAATCGCAGTTTAATTTAAAAAAATACAGAGAGCAGGCAAGTTTATAGCTCTTAAGATTATAGATTTTAAAGAGTATCACTAAAGCAGTGCTTTCCAAACTGCCGCCGTTGGCAACAAACCAACGGCGGCAGCGGTGCGAGCGGCGGCAGGGGCGTGCACGGCGGCAGCGAGGGGCACGCGGCGGCCTCCGCTAAAACGGGAAAGCGCTGATGGCGCGCCACTGCCACGCACACTGCCGCCGCCGCACACCCCCGCCGTGCACGCCCCCGCTGCCCCCGCTTCCGGGTTGTGTTGCGACACACTAAAGTTTCGCGACACAGAGTTTGGAAAGCTATGTGCTAAAGGCTTGGTAATACCGCTGAACCCAGAGAAAGTGTTTAATGGGACATTCAGAGCTCAGGGAACAAGTCTTCCCAGCACTAACCCTTTTATAATTTATTGTGGTACAAGCCCAATCTTTCCTTTGGCCCCACACTGATGTGCCCTCATTTCATCCCCATTCCTTTAGTGAAACAGCCTTAAGTCGTTACTAAGGTATAACAGTTTTAAAATTCATCCTTTCCCCCCCTCATTCCTGTGGAAAGTTCTCAAGAGCCTTTTTTTCATCAAGCCTTTGAAGTTGTTGTTATGTTGGCCACCATATTTTCTGTATTTATTACATTGATGGGATGTTTATTGGTGGGATGGAAGATATGATGTGAGGTTTTGTTTTTATGATTATTGATGTCTTAAGATTAGGACAGCCTAGAAATTCTGTTAAATAAATACATTTAAGTAGCATCAAAAACTATTTTGTATAATATAACTTTTAAAATTCATAGATAGCACAAGCATTATTCTCTAAGTAACAGAATGCCCACTGTTATAATAAGGAGGATATGTTGGATACAGCCTTGACTTTTACAAGGATTCTTGGGCCTTACATAGAAATTCACTACAGTACGTGTTTGTGTGTGTGTGTGTGTGTGTGTGTTATTAAATATTTTTTAAAGGAAGATAAAAACTAATACAAACTAATATAAAGTAAGAAAAAAGAGAAAGAGAAAGAGAAAGAGAAAGAGAAAGAGAAAGAGAAAGAGAAAGAGAAAGAGAGAAAGAAAGAAATCAAAGAGAAAGCTAAAAGTTGAAAAAAGGAAAAAGAAAGGAAAAGAAAATAGAAAAGAAAGAAAAAAGATACAAAGTAGCAGCTTCCAATCTTCTTTACAGCAGTTATAAGTACAATTATAAATTTACCTCTTACTCTATGGTTACAACATAACTTTCTTCTTTCTGTAACCTATCCTGTCTAATCATCAAAACCATAAATCATAAGTTCATTTTTTTCTGTTTCACGCAAAAAGTCTAGGAGGAGTTTCCAGTCAGCAATAAACATAGATATTGGCTTTTCTCTGATCAACGAAGTCAATTTAGCCATCTCAGCAAGTTCCATCATCTTCACCAACCATTCCTCCATTGTAGGTAATGCTGAATCTTTCCATCTTTGTGCATACAATAATCTTGCTGCAATTATCATGTACAAAAACAAAGACTTTTTTCCAACTGTCTATTAATCCCAATTAATCTCTGGGGTACCAGACCACCTTATCTGCCTCCTGAGAAACCTTTATGCGGGTCAAGAAGCAACAGTTAGAACTGGACATGGAACAACCGATTGGTTCAAAATTGGGAAAGGAGTACAACAAGGCTGTATATCAGAGCTTTCCAAACTGTGTGTCGGGACACTTATATTATATTATATTATATTATATTATATTATATTATATTATATTATATTATTATATTATATATCAGAGCTTTCCAAACTGTGTGTCGGGACACATTTATTTATTTATGTATGTATGTATGTATGTATGTATGTATGTATTTATTATTTAGATTTATCCCCGCCCATCTCTGCCATGGCAGACTCTGGGCGGTTTACAATCAAAATATAAACGATAAAACCTAGACATTTAAAACTACTATAAAAATAAAAAGCAGAAATCCAGAAGACGGTCTGTTCTTAAAAGGAGGAAACCACTAAACCAACCACCCCCAGGAGGAACTGTCCTTTCCTTCACTCCAGGCATGGCGGCAGAGCCAGGTCTTCAAGGACTTCCTAAAGGCTAGGAGCGAGGGTGCCAGTCTCACCTCAGGGGGCAAGTTATCCCACAGGGCGGGTGCTACTACAGAGAAGGCACGCCTCCTGGACCCCACCAGATGGAATTATTTTAATGAAGGGATCCGAAGCATGCCCTCCCTGCATGATCGGGTGGGGCGGGCGGACATGGTCGGGATAAGACGGTCCCTCAGATACCCTGGTCCCATGCCATGTAGGGCTTTAAAGGTAATAACCAACACCTTGAATTGGATCCGGAAGCAAACTGGTACCCAATGCAGCTCACGGAGTAGCGGTGTTACATGTGCGGATCTCCTAGCACCCAGAACTACCCGTGCAGCCGCATTCTGGACCAGCTGAAGCTTCCGGATACTCTTCAAGGGTAGCCCCATGTAGAGCGCGTTGCAATAATCTATATGGGAGATGACAAGGGCATGAGTGACTGTTCGGAGGGCCTCCTGATCCAGGAAGGGGCGCAACTGGCGCACAACCCGAAGCTGTGCAAAGGCCCTCCTGGCCACGACTGCCACCTGCTCCTCGAGCAGGAGTCGTGAGTCCAAGAGGACCCCCAAGTTCCGTACTGAATCTGAAAGGGGTAGTGCAACCCCATCCAGAGTTAAAGATGACAACTTCCTGGAAATCGAGAGGCCATCAATCCACAGCCACTCCGTCTTACCAGGGTTCAGCTGAAGCCTGTTGTGCCCCATCCAGGCCCCTACAGCCTCCAGACACTGAGAAAGGGTGTCGACTGCAACACTTACTTCACCCGGGATGGAGATGTACAACTGGGTATCATCAGCGTACTGGTGATACCTCATCCCATGGTGACGGATGATCTTGCCCAGCGGCTGCATATAGATGTTAAATAGGAGAGGAGAGAGAACCGAACCCTGTGGCACCCCACATAATAGGGGCCGAGGGTCAGATCTCTCCTCTCCTATTAGTGTGTTGGCTGCAGTGTCTGGGTGTGTTGCGGCTGCTGCTGCCTCCGAGCCCTGCCAGGATTCCGCACAGGTCCTAGTGCCTGCCTTGTGCCTTGCTGCCTCCAAACCTGCTGTGATTCCACACAGGTCCTAGTGCCTGCCTTGTGCCCTGCTGTAAGAGTGTGTCGCGAAATGATGCCCTGCTGTAAGAGTGTGTCGCAAAATGATGCATGTCTAAAAAGTGTGTCACCAACATGAAAAGTTTGGAAAGCTCTGCTGTATATTGTCACCCTGCTTATTTAACTTATATGCAGAGTACATCATGAGAAATGCCGGGCTGGATGAATCACAAGCCGGAGTTAAGATTGCCAGGAGAAATATCAACAACCTCAGATATGCAGACGATACCACCCTAATGGCAGAAAGTGAAGAGGAACTAAAGAGCCTCTTGATGAGGGTGAAAGAAGAGAGTGCAAAAGCTGGCTTGAAACTCAACGTTAAAAAAATTAAGATCATGGCATCTAGTCCCATCACTTCCTGACAAATAGAAGGGGAAGACAGATTTTATTTTCTTAGGCTCCAAGATCACCGCAGATGGTGACTGCAGCCATGAAATTAAAAGACGCTTGCTCCTTGGGAAGAAAGCTATGGCAAACCTAGACAGCATATTAAAAAGCAGAGACATCATTGCCGACAAAGGTCCATATAATTAAAACTATGGTTTTCCCAGTAGTAATGTATGGCTGTGAGAGTTGGACCATAAGGAAGGCTGAGCACCGAAGAATTGATGCTTTCGAACTGTGGTGCTGGAGAAGACTCTTGAGAGTCCCTTGGACTGCAAGGAGGTCAAACCAGTCAATCCTAAAGGAAATCAACCCTGACTGCTCATTGGAAGGACAGATACTGAAGCTGAAGCTCAAATACTTTGGCCACCTAATGCGAAGAGAGGACTCACTGGAAAAGACCCTGATGCTGGGAAAGACTGAAGGCAAAAGGAGAAGGGGACGGCAGAGGATGAGATGGTTAGATAGCATCACCGATGTAATGAACATGAATTTGAGTAAACTCTGGGAGACAGTGGAGGACAGGAGGGCCTGGCGTGCTATGGCCCATGGGGTCACGAAGAGTCGGACACGACGTAACGACTGAACAACAAAAAATTAATCCCAATAGAAAAACCTCTGGACTCAATTGTATATTAATCTTTAAAATCCTCTGAATCAGTGTATGTATTTGAATCCAGAATTGAATCCCTAACCCACAATTAAGTAAAAAATATTTATTTCATGATTTTAAAAAATAATATTGCTCTTGATTCAGTATAAAATTGCATTTCTTTATTTGCAGCCACATCATACTGCTGATTCATGCTCAGTTTACAAGATTTTTTTCATAAGCAATCAACATATATTCCCAGAAACCCTCCTCTAAGCCATGCATCCCCATGGATTTCATATTTGGTTACTAAGTGTATAACTTTGCATTTGTCTTTATTAAATTTTCTTGTTATTCTCAGTTCATTTCATTTTGAATTTTATTTCGGTCTTTTATTTCTGCTTTCCATCCCACCCAATTCTGGATCAACTGAAATTTGACAAGGAGTCCCTCCATCCTTTCATCCAAATTATTAATAGAAATACTGAGGAGTATAAGGTTCAGGACTAAACCTTCATGGCCTTCCACTTCCACGAGGAACCACTGACAAGCAACTCTGAGCAGAACCCTAATTATCGTGCCATCCAGCTGACACATGCGTCCCCATTCATTTTTTCTTTCCCTGATTCACACATCACACTAAACAATGTCTATTTAACTACAATTTATTGAATGAATCACAACTGTCATCGTTTGCACAAGACACTAAGCCCAAATGGAACAAATCACAGTATGACTTCATAAAAAAAAGAAGAAAAATGGATCTGACCTCTGTATCACAGAGCCACATAAAAATCCATTAAAAAAAACCACCCTGAAGGAACTTATTCCTCCAAAGGAATACGAGGAATATCAAAAAAGTGGACTCAAGTCTATGAGATATGAGCCCTTTTGTAAATTCCAAAACCCTGAATCCAGTCCCATTCATATCATAACTGTCTTCATAATTATAGAAATCTGGGGAACCCAGAAATCTGAAGATACCCAAATTATGCATGAAAATATTTTAAAGTTAAAGCAGAGTTGTCCACCTATATGAAAATGGTGTTTAAAGCATAGATATACAATCTGCAAGTCCCTAAGCTTTTTGTCCAATCTCAGGACTCCTTTCTCAGCTGCCACCAACTTCCAGAAAATTAAAATTTAAACAAACATCGTTGCTTTAAAATTGAATGAGAAGTGAATGGACTGAGTGAGGAAATCAAATTATGCAAAAGAGATGGCTTAAGAAAACTAGTGTAGATTTTACTCCAGATGTTCCACTTTCTGCTTTTACCAAACCCACTTGACCATTGCCTTGCCAAAATATATCCCCAGACACATTCCACAAGTCCCATGCGTGATTCTCAATCCCAGAAACATTGTTCACTCATACTCTAAAAACATACAGCAGAAGGCATTTTCTGAATTAACCATTTCTACAACTCACCATCCCAGAAGCCTAAAGTAGATTAGGCAAGCAAGATGCTTCACTTGTGCAATTATCAGAGAAGCAATCAACAAATCCAATGCAACCAAATGAAGAAGTACACAGTGGGAGATGACTAGTTAGTTACAAGCGCTCCTGATAATGAAAAATCCTCTGAAACCTAGTACTGTAGGCATGGGGAAGAAATCCATTTATTTTGCATTCTAATGCAAACCTATTTAATTTACATTTCCTTAATTAATACACAAGCTTAAATGTGTACACAATATTAGAAGAAATGGATATGAACATTGGTATGTGATTTCATGTCAAGTTTTTTTTTAAATGCAAACTATTATAGAATTGAACATTACCTTTTGCACAGAATTGGAATGAAACTGAAACCTGGCAGATTCATCACCACTCCCCAGAGCGGATAAGCAGTTGAATACCAGTTATCAGTGTAGTGCTACAATTAGAGGAGTGAAGTTTCTAAGAAATTTCTGGAACCTCAGGGTTCCAGAACCACCATGTGATGCAGGTTTAAAGGACAGGACACCGTACTGGGTGCAGAATTCAGCTTCTTGAAAATGTCACCACTACAACTTAAACATCAACCACAGGATTTGATACTGAAATCATATCAGTCTTATTTTGTCCCCTTCCCCCACCAGCTCTTTGTTATATCTTAACTGATTAAGATTATCTGTAAATTTTGAAAGCTTGCAAGTTTTATGAGCTTTGAGTTGACCTATTAAATGTTATTAAATAAAAGTCCCAACCTAAGATGAATTTTGGATACAGTATTTTTTATGGCTAGCCTGGCTTACTTTGTTTTCCTCTTAATATGATTCTGTGTGTATTTTTAAAGTCAGTTTCCAGCTCTTTCTTATGCTGGAAAAATGTTCTTGAAAATCAACAACATAGGCAATGCTTACTAAAACAGCAGAACCCAAAGAAGCAATGAATAAAATTTTCAAGCCTGGCTCCAGAGATCTCTGCCCTTTCCCATGACTTACAAAAAGCAGGGAACTCATCAGAGAGAAAGGGAAAGAGAATTCATGCCAACGTAATGATTTATACAAATGGGGGGAAAGCATCACATTTAAGGGAGTGTAAAATCCAGAGTACATAGTTACAGAATTTTTACTTAAGTATGGAACATACCCAGCCTGATACGCAGTTCAAGAACAATGCTGACAAACCAGAAAAAAAAGTTCAGAAGAGAGATGACAAACTAGAAGAGCAGCTGCAAGTCCAGTGGCATCTTAAAGACCAAGACTGCTTGCACTCATGACATTAACACTCAGAAAAAGTGACAGATGACTGAAAAGGAATCAAATTGCATGTTCTTGTTGCCCACCAATTTAAGCACAAGCCACTTTCAAGCCTCACCTGCAAAAATGCCACTACGGATGGCATCATGCACTTTCCGGGAGAGAGCTCCCATCATTAAATGCGAAGGCGGAAAGAGATCTTGCATGTCAATTCCATCAGGGTAAGACAAAGAAGCCTGATAGGTTAATAGGATGAAGGAAATAGGTACAGTGGTGCTTTAAAGTTTGTGATCCCTTTTGAATTTTCAATATTTCTGCATAAATATGACCTAAAATGTGATCTGTTCTCCATGCAAGTCCTAAAACTACATAAAGAGAAGCCAATTAAACAAATGAGCCAAAAACATTATACTTGTTCATTTATTCATTGAGGAAAATGATCCAAAGCTACATATTTGTGTGTGGCAAAACTCTGAGAGAAGCTAAATTTCCTGGGAACTCAAGTGATTTTCTCATCCATACTTCCAGTCCATGGAGAAGAACTAGAAAGAGAAAAAAGAATACCACAAGGTGGTGACTGGCTACAAAATGCTGTTGATGGGAAAGATGATGTTTTGGGGATCATGGTTGAAAGTATCTAGATCAGAGCTTTCCAAACTGTGTGTCGGGACACGTTAGTGTGTCGGCTGCAGTGTCTGGGTGTGTCGCGGCTGCTGCTGCCTCCGAGCCCTGCCAGGATTCCGCGCAGGTCCTAGTGCCTGCCTTGTGCCTGGCTGCCTCCAAACCTGCTGTGATTCCGCGCAGGTCCTAGTGCCTGCCTTGTTCCCTGCTGCAAGAGTGTGTCGCGAAATGATGCATGTCTAAAAAGTGTGTCACCAACATAAAAAGTTTGGAAAGCTCTGATCTAGATGATGAAGTACTAGATGAGTTGCACCTCCCAAGGACTGATAAAAATATACATTTGGCCAAAGCATGTCAAGACTAATCAGGATGGCTTTAAATTGAAACAAAGAAAGGCTTGTGCATTGTAGAAAGTAGACGACTTGCTGAAAGGAGGTCTTTTAAAGAAAAATCAGAAGGAATATTGGCTCATACAGTTCATGGCCTTCACTGTCTGTACACAAATGTTTAAAGGTAAAGGTAAAGGTAAAGGTTCCCCCCACACATTTGTGCAGTCGTGTCCGACTCTAGGGGCCGGTGCTCATCTCCGTTTGTTAGCCGAAGAGCCAGTGTTGTCAGAAGATGCTTCCACGGTCATGTGGCCAGAATGACGCACGCGGAATGCTGTTACCTACCCACCGAAGTGGTACCTATTAAACTACTTGCATTTGCATGCTTTCGAATTGCTAGGTTGGCAAGAGCTGGGGCGAGTGCGGGAGCTCACTCCGTCACGCGGGGCTAGGGATTTTAACCTCCAAACTTGCGATCTTCCGATCGACAAGCCTGGCGTCTAACCCGCTGAGCCACCACGCCCCACACACACACATGTTTAGGGTATGTGAAATAAGCAAGATGAGTTTGAGCTAATAAGATCTAGTAGGCATATTGGAGATCTGGTGGCATGATTCTAATGAGTAGAGTATAGCAACTGAAGGACACCATTAGTTCAAAAGGCATAGAAAGGGAGGAAGAGTAGAACTATATGTTCAAAATATCCATTCTTCTTCAGAAATCCACATGAATGAATTTGGCAATACTGTAGAAAGCAAGGTTAAAAAGAAAGCATTTGGGTTAAATTAAGTGGAGGAATAAATAAAAGCAATACAGTTATTGGTGTCTGCTATCACCCTCCTGACCCAAGAGAAGGTGTGGATGATGCCTTCCAAAAGCAAATTGCATATTTTTCAAAAAGGCATAAAGTCATAGTAATGGGAGAACTTAATTACCCCAACATCTGCTGGGAGACAAATGCTTCCAAACATGGACCTTCCAGGAAATCCTGACCTATTTTGCAAACAACTTTCTCTTTTAGAGGATGGAAAAAAAGCAGAAAAGTATCAGTAATGCCTGACTTGATACTAATTAATAAGGAGACTTAGTTGAGGAATGGAAGTAACAAAAACATAGGGGGACAATGACTATGTAATGCTGGTGTTCTTGATTCTAACAGAAAATAAAGCAAGCACAGGTTAAGCACACTTACATTGGACTTCAAAAAGAAGATCTTAACAAACCCAACGCAATGGTAAGTAGGATCCCATGAAAGGAGAAGTTAAGAGGAAAAGGAGTTGGATGGCAGTTTCTAAAAAATGAAAGGAAGGATGATTCAGCAAACTGTAAATCAGTCTGACACTGATACCTGGGAAAATTCTAGAATATATCATAAAGAGCTCAATTTGTAAGCCCCTTGGGGGAAAAAGTGAATTGAATGAATTCAGAATTCCTTTGGCCATAATAGCTTGGAGTTATGGGTTATAGTCTGACTATGTTTGGAGGATATCATGATGGGGAAGGCTGTTTTAGACTGGAAATTCCTCAGGGCAAAGACCTTTTCTTCCATATTCTGAAACAATCTTGTGCATCAGTGTCACTATATATTAAAAAAAAACTAGTAAATTACAGGGGATGGAAACAAGCTAAACATTTGAAAGATTCTAATTTATTTGAAAAATGCTCAAGCTTCACATGAGGAGCTATATGAGGACCATCTTTTACAGCAAATTTTCCAAGACCGAACAGCTGCGATGGATGGTCATAACACAAGGAATCTATGGCCTTAACACAAGGAATTCAATTAGAACTCTTCCAATCCTTAAGTTCTATAAGCATCTTACTCAACTGATTTACCATTCCCACCCGTTTCCCACTTCTCTTCCCTTAGCATCACATTTGTAGATTGATCTAAAATTGTCAGGCAGCACCTATCTGGATGAGAGGAGGAGGATGGCACATCAGATAACAATGTTAAGTGACCGGTGTGAGGATACAGCCCTATTTAGCTTAATGTGGAAAACACTTAACAGTCCGTAGAGATAATACAAGTTGATTACTCCCAAAAGAAAAAAAAAGGGCAGAAACATCTAGTAAGGATGTGCATGTGAGTAACAGGATGGGAATAGAGAGAAAAGGTGTACATATACACTGGCTGGCCTTGCAAATGCATTGGCAGGCAGCAGCATTTGCAAAAATGGATCGTGGGACAACTGCATTTGCTAACACATTTCAATGTTTTATTGCTTTTGAACTCCTAATATGACTTATAAAAACATATCTACACACTTTAATATTTTATTCTATTCATTTATTCTCTATATGATTAAAACACTATTGTTTTCAATCAGCATTCATTCCTCACCCATTCATTCTTGATCCCATCTCTTGTTTTATTATACACACTTAAGTTCCCCATTCCCATTGCATTCAACTTATTTTTATGTTTCTTCTGACATATCTAACTTTTATTTGTTTATAGACAAGCTCTTATACACAGCCACTTTCACTTCTTTCAATAAACAATCATTTCTCACATGAGACCACATACTATTCACTATTTTACCAGTATTTGCACATCTTAAAATTTCTCCATCATTTCCCCAACTTTGGTAAACATTTTACTAAGGCATACAAATTCATTTACTTGCTCTAATTTTTCCCCATTTGTGTGTTAACTTGCAACTGTTCACGTCACAGCTTCCTTGGTCTTCAATACATAAATTTTCATATCCACGCTCCCTTTTGTATTACCCAATCTATCTTAACATTCACTGCAACTCATTTGGATTCTCAGCCAACAACACAGCATCATTTACATTTGGGATGTGCAAAATTCACCATGTCCAGGACATCTCAGGGCACTTATGATTCAGAGGATTTACCATCTTCTGGAACAGCATGGTCCAGAAGAGGAAGAAAACATTGCAGAGTTCTGTTCTATTTCATTCCTGAATTTGTGAGTTTTGCATTATCCCTAGCTTACGTACAGAAGTACACATCTACCCACTCACATCACTCACCAAATATCACCACAATTTATCTACATGTTTATTCATAAAAACATTAAGCAATGAGGGGAACATCACACATTCTTGTCTTATTTCCTGCTCAGCGCTGAACAATTTGCAAGCATTCCATTTATTTTACCACATTCATCAACCAATCTTCCATATTCCTACAAAATCTTCTATTACTTAAGCCTATGCAGTTTAGGATAAATTTTCCCTAAATCACTAAACTTAAACTTTTTTTTCTCACATTCATACATTGCTGCTGTGCCCCAATGAACAGCAAATATCTGGTCTGGGCATCCCCTGCCTAGAATAAAGCTGCACAATAACTAAGTAAGATAAAACTTTATATCCTTACTATAACTTGCCCCCCTTCCTATCCTCCCAAAGCTGGCCAAACAACAAGGCCAGGCTACACACACATTTTCTTTACCCTTCTGAGATCCAGAATAAACAAAACTGGTTGTCTTCCTCAGAAAACTGATTCCACAAATGGGGAGGATCATCCTTTGAAGATTTTCAAGCAGAGTTTTATCCAGTTTTTTTTACTATTAGATTCATATTTTAAAAACTCAACCTGCTTCTATCACATACTGAATCTGATTCTAATTACAAAAAGCAGGTTTAAGTGGGTCTTCCCAAACCTGGCATTCTTTAAATAGGACTGCAACTCCCAGAATTCCCAGCCAATTTAAAATACTGGGGATGATAATCCCACACATTAGGACGATGCAAAGATGGGAAATGTTGGCGACATATATAAGCGTGATGCTGCAATCTATCCCACAATAAAGGGAAATACTTGTTCCATGGTCTCTTTCTTCAGCTGGGCAGTAATTTGAAATCTTCATCTAAATTGAGAGAAAATAATATGTAGGGAGGAAAACTGTGAGCACCTTATCCTTGATTACAGATTTTGCCGTTATCATTTGGGGAAGACCTTCCATACTGGCCTGACTACCATGGAACCTCCAGGATGTTGCATAAGATTTTGCAGTAACTGTAGAGTCCTTGGTGCTCTCTGAGCCTTGTTGTTTTCTTGCAGACGTTTCATTGCCAGACTAGGCAACATCTTCAGTGCGAAAGGGGAGTGGGACTTCCTCTCCGTTTATATACCATGGCTTGTCCTGCTTGTGTCGGTGGAGGTGTTGTTCTCTCCTTAGGAGTTCCTTGATTGGGCTGTTGTTTGCTGCTTGGTTGATTGACTGAGTTGATAGTTACTTGACTAGGGTATATTGTGCTGTTTGATTGTTCCTCTGGTGCCAATCCTGGTGTTAATCTTTGCATATCTGGGTGTTGATTGCTGGCAAGGAGGTGTTCTGGTCTTCTGGCTTTTCTATTGTCTCTTATGAATGGTATGTAAATGTTGTTTACCTCTATGTGTCTATTGATGGCTGCTTTGTCTGAGTGCCAAGCTTCCAGGAATTCTAGCGTTTTTGGATTTGGCTTGGTTTAAGATGCTCACAGTTTCCCAGTTGAAAGTATGGTTGAGTCTCTCCATGTGTCGTGAGATTAAGGAGTTTTCATCGTGTCTTCTGACTGCTAGTTGGTGTTTGTGGATGCGCTTTGCTAGTCTTCTGCCCGTCTGTCCTACATAGTCTGTCCTACATTTGTGCAGTTGTGTCCGACTCTAGGGGCCGGTTCTCATCTCTGTTTGTTAGCTGAAGAGCCAGCGTTGTCCAAAGACGCTTCTGCGGTCATGTGGCCGGCATGACGCATGCGGAACGCTGTTACCTACCCACCAAAGTGGTACCTATTAATCTACTTGCATTTGCATGCTTTCGAACTGCTAGGTTGGCAAGAGCTGGAGCTAGTGCGGGAGCTCACTCCGTCACGTGGGGCTAGGGATTCGAACCTCCGAACTTGCGATCTTCTGATCGACAAGCCTGGCGTCTTACCCGCTGAGCCACCACGCCCCTAGGCCTTACACTGTATGTTGTAGATAACTCCTGTTTTTTCTTCTTGGGCTACTGGGTCTTTTGGGTTACTTAAGATGTTCTGAAGGGTTTTGGCTGGTTTATGTGCTACGGTGATGCCATGTGGTTGTAACAGTCTATTAATAGTTTCTGAGATGTTTCTGATGTATGGTAGTATAATCCTTTTCATAGCTTTTTTTCTCTTTTTCTGCAGTAAGTGTTGGAGCACATGCTCAGTTTGTAATAGGGCACTTAGGTCTTTTGAGCATCTGGGTCCTTATATAAACTCAAAGCACAGATTAAAATATAGACAGTGTTCTCCTACAGCTGTGCACTGCTGAAGGTAGTAATGGAGAACTTCTCTGGAACAGCTGATCTTCTCTTCAAGACCTCCCATAAGCTTCTGAGGAATTGCTTTGGCTTTCTCAGAACTCATCTGAAAATCACTACCTTAGTTTCCAAGGGAAATGTATCTGTACAGGTAGTCCTCGCTTAACAACCACAATTGGGACCAGAATTTCGGTTGTTAAGCAAAGTGGTCATTAAGCGAATCTGACCAATTTTATGACCTTTCTGTGGCGGTCATTAAGCGAATCACTGTGGTTGTTAGGCAAACCATGTGGTTGTTAAGTGAATCATGTGGTTCCCCATTGATTTTGCTTGCCAGAAGCTGGCTGGGAAGGTCGAAAATGGCGATCACGTGATCATGGGATGCTGCAATGGTCATAAACGCAAACCAGTTGCCAAGCACCCAAATCATGATCATGTGACCGTGGGGACACTGTGACAGTCATAAGTGTGAGGACTGGTCATAAGCTGGTTTTTTTCAGCACTTTTGTAAGTCTGAACCATCACTAAACAAATTTTTCTTTAAGCGAGGACTACCTGTATTCCCCCCTTCATGGATCACTAACTTGTCGTGGTGAAGGGGCTTGCGTAACTCAATGAAGTCAGGTCAAGACGGACAGGTCATGATGGAGAGGTCTGACAAAACGTGGTCCACTGGAGGAGGAAATGGCAACCCACTCCAGTATAATGTATTGTCGAAGGCTTTCACGGCCGGAGTTCAATGGCTGTTGTGGGTCTTCCGGGCTGTGTGGCTGTGTTCTGGAAGTTGTGGTTCCTAACGTTTCGCCAGCATCTGTGGCCAGCATCTTCAGAGGGCAGGAGCACAGATAGAAGCAAAATCTCAGAGATTTTGCTTCTATCTGTGCTCCTGCCCTCTGAAGATGCTGGCCACAGATGCTGGCGAAACGTTAGGAACCACAACTTCCAGAACACGGCCACACAGCCCGGAAGACCCACAACAACCACTCCAGTATCCTTGCCAAGAAAACCCCATGGACAGTATCAAAAGGCTAAAAGATATGACACCGGAAGATGAGCCCCTCAGGTCGGAAGGTGTCCAATATGCTACTGGGGAAGAGCAGAGGGCAATTCTGAGTAGCTCCAGAAAGAGTGAAGCGGCTGGGCCAAAGCCGAAAGGTCGCTCAGTTGTGGATGTGTCTGGAAGTGGAAGGAAAGTCCAATGCTGTAAAGAACAATATTGCATAGGAACCTGGAATGTAAGATCTATGAATCAAGGCAAGCTGGATGTGGTCAAACATGAGATGACAAGATTGAACATCGACATCTTGGGAATCAGCCGGAATGGGCAAATTTAATTCAGGTGACCATTATATATACTACTGTGGGCAAGAATCCCTTAGAAGAAATGGAGTAGCCCTCACAGTCAATAAAAGAGTGGGAAAGGCAGTACTGGGGTACAACCTCAAAAATGACAGAATGATCACAGTTCGAATCCAAGGCAAACCATTCAACATCACAGTAATCCAAGTCTATGCCCCAACCACTGATGCTGAAGAAGCTGAAGTTGACCGGTTCTATGAAGACCTACAACACCTTCTAGAACTAACACCAAAACAAGATGTCCTTTTCATCATAGAGGACTGGAATGCTAAAGTAGGAAGTCAAGAAATAACCGGAATAACAGGCAAGTTTGGCCTTGGAGTACAAAATGAAGCAGGGAAAAGGCTAATAGAGTTTTGTCAAGAGAACACGCTGGTCATTGCAAACACTCTTTTCCAATAACACAAGAGACGACTCTACACATGAACATCACCAGATGGTCAATACCGAAATCAGATTGATTATATACTTTGCAGCCAAAGATGGAGAAGCTCTATACAATCAGCAAAAACAAGACTTGGAGCTGACTGTGGATCAGATCATGAGCTTCTTATCGCAAAATTTAGGCTTAAATTGAAGAACGCAGGGAAAACCACTAGACCACTCAGGTACGACCTAAATCATATCCCTTATGAATATACAGTGGAGGTGAGGAATAGATTTAAAGGATTAGATCTGGTAGACAGAGTGCCTGAAGAACTATGGATGGAGGTTAGTAACATTGTACAGGAGGCAGCAGCTAAAACCATCCCAAAGAAAAAGAAATGCAAGAAAGCAAAGTGGCTGTCTGATGAGGCTTTACAAATAGCTGAGGAAAGAAGGAAAGCAAAAGGCAAGGGAGAAAGGGAAATATATAACCAACTGAATGCAGATTTCCAGAGAATAGCAAGAAGAGATAAGGCGGCCTTCTTAAATGAACAATGCAAAGAAATCGAGGAAAACAATAGAATGGGGAAGACTAGAGATCTCTTCAAGAAAATCGGAGATATTAAGGGAACCTTTTGTGCAAAGATGGGCATGATAAAGGACAAAAAAGGCAGGGACCTAACAGAAGCAGAAGAGATTAAGAAGAGGTGGCAAGAATACACAGAAGAACTATACAAGAAAGATCTTAATGTCCCTGATAAATACGATGGTGTGGTCACTGACCTTGAGCCGGACATCCTAGAGAGTGAAGTCAAGTGGGCCTTAGGAAGCATTACTAACAACAAAGCTAGCCGAGAAGACAGTATCCCAGCTGAGCTATTTAAAATCCTAAAAGATGATGCTGTTAAAGTGCTGCACTCAATATGCCAACAAATTTGGAAAACTCAACAGTGGCCACAGGATTGGAAAAGGTCAGTTTACGTTCCAATTCCAAAGAAGGGCAATGCCAAAGAATGTTCAAACTACCCTATAATTGCGCTCATTTCACATGCTAGCAAGGTTATGCTCAGAACCCTACAAGCTAGGCTTCGGCAGTATGTGAACCGAGAACTACCAGAAGTGCAAGCTGGGTTTCGAAGAGGCAGAGGAACTAGAGATCAGATTGCCAACATTCGCTGGATCATGGAAAAAGCAAGAGAGTTCCAGAAAAACATCTACTTCTGCTTCATTGACTACGCTAAAGCCTTTGATTGTGTGGATCACAACAAACTGTGGCAAATTCTTAAAGAGATGGGAGTACCAGACCACCTTACCTGTCTCCTGAGAAACCTGTATGCGGGTCAAGACGCAACAGTTAGAACCGGACATGGAACAACCGATTGGTTCAAAATTGGGAAAGGAGTACGACAAGGCTGTATATTATCACCCTGCTTATTTAACTTATATGCAGAGTACATCATGAGAAATGCCGGGCTGGATGAATCACAAGCCGGAGTTAAGATTGCCGGGAGAAATATCAACAACCTCAGATATGCAGACGATACCACCCTAATGGCAGAAAGTGAAGAGGAACTAAAGAGCCTCTTGATGAGGGTGAAAGAGGAGAGTGCAAAAGCTGGCTTGAAGCTCAACATTAAAACTCAGATCATGGCATCTGGTCCCATCACTTCCTGGCAAATAGAAGGGGAAGAAATGGAAGCAGTGACAGATTTTATTTTCTTGGGCTCCAAGATCACCGCAGACGGTGACTGCAGCCATGAAATTAAAAGACACTTGCTCCCTGGGAGGAAAGCTATGGCAAACCTAGACAGCATATTAAAAAGCAGGGACATCATTGCCGACAAAGGTCCGTATAATTAAAGCTATGGTTTTCCCAGTAGTAATGTATGGCTGTGAGAGTTGGACCATAAGGAAGGCTGAGCACCGAAGAATTGATGCTTTCGAACTGTGATGCTGGAGAAGACTCTTGAGAGTCCCTTGGACTGCAAGGAGGTCAAATCAGTCAATCCTAAAGGAAACCAACCCTGACTGCCCATTGGAAGGACAGATACTGAAGCTGAAGCTCAAATACTTTGGCCACCTAATGCGAAGAGAGGACTCACTGGAAAAGACCCTGATGCTGGGAAAGACTGAAGGCAAAAGGAGAAGGGGACGGCAGAGGATGAGATGGTTAGATAGCATCACCGATGTAATGAACATGAATTTGAGTAAACTCTGGGAGACAGTGGAGGACAGGAAGACCTGGCGTGCTATGGTCCATGAGGTCACGAAGAGTCGGACATGACTAAACAACTGAACAACAACAACAACCTGTATCCCATGCACCAAGTCCCATTAGGAATTTGAACATCATATCATGGACCCAGCCAAAGTTTTTTTTTCACCAGTATCCCATCTAAAGTATGTTATAGGCATTTGATTTAGCAATCGTAAAGAACATATCCAGTGGCCAAATCCAAGTGCATGGCAACACTTTTGTTAACATACACAATATACATGGCTTGCAGTGCAAGAGTAAGTGTAATAGTAGGTGTGTTTCTGCACCAGCTAGTTAATCCACTTATGCCAGAACTGAATTGAAGGGCACCTCTGCTTGTTTCTTTATCCTGCTTTGCATTGTCCTGTAAAATTAATTAGTATAATATAATGAATAAACACGCATCAAACTGAACAAATGAAATGAAAGCAACATTAGCTACTGTAAATCTAAAATCAACAGTGTAATTACTATTTTTAGGTGCCTTTCTCTAGAGATCACATATATTTGCATGCACTTTTATTCAGGAATGCTAAAATTTCAGTACCAAGGCTTTCAAATGCTTTTCTTCCTTAAAATTGAAATAATATAAGGGAAATGCATGCTGTTAACTTGTTATTTACACATACAGCAATAAAGATAGTTTTCAATCAAAGCTTCAAAAACGTCTGAATAAAAGCTACACAAAATGCAATTTACTGAAGCCAGTATTTATGTCCTACCTTTCATTCTTCAAAGTGGCATATATAATGCTCCTTCCTCATTTCCCCCACAGCAACAACCCTGTGAGGTAGGTTGGGCTGAGAGACAGGGACTGGCCAAAGGCCACCCAGTGAGCTTCCATGGCCGAGGGTAGATTAGAACCTGGGTCTCCCCGCTCCTAGTCCAACACCTTAACCCAGAGCTTTCCAAACTTTTCATGTTGGTGACACACTTTTTAGACATGCATCATTTCACGACACACTCTTACAGAAAGGCACAAGGCAGGCACTAGGACCTGCGTGGAATCACAGCAGGTTTGGAGGCAGCCAGGCACAAGGCAGGCACTAGGACCTGCACAGAATCCTGGCAGGGCAGGTTTGGAGGCAGCAGCAGTCCGACACACCCAGACACTGCAGCCGACACACTAACGTGTCCCGACACACAGTTTGGAAAGCTCTGCCTTAACCACTATATCACACCCACACTTCATTATTTCAGAAAAAAAGATTAGCTACAGAAACAACTTTTCAGATATGTACTATATTACACATGAAATTCATATGAATAGCACCAAGAAAGGATGTTTACTATATGCAAAATCTAAACTTAAATAAATCTATTAGGAACTTAGAACTGTAAAGTATGTGTAGGATTGTACTCCAGACAAGAAAACAGACTAAACTGAATCACCATTAATGATAAGGGAGCAGGCTTTTTTTCCCTGAGAGAATTCTGATATAAAAAATTGTGGAAAAGTCATCTTACTGCTTCTAAAATATATAAAGTACTAGACAACCCATGACCCATTGGGTCACCATTTCAGAGATATTTACTTACCTAAGCAGATTAACAGAATGACCATGAACGGGCGAAAAAGCAGTGGGAGCGGGAGTGATTTCCGACGTCCTGCCAGTTTCCCCATTGAGGTTCCTTGTGGGAAGCTGACAAGGATCATCGGAAATCACTATCACGTGACTGACCGTGGCAGTGCAGCAGCGGTCACAACTTTGCCAATACAACTGATGTGAAGATCCTTGAAATTTCAATTACATGGGAGTAATGGATCCCAGATTTTGTACACATTCTTTAAGTTAGCTGATTTGAGGTACCTCCATTCAAAAATTGTTGCACTATGATGCACCGTTTTGGCTAATTGAAGATTACAAACAGACAAACAGACAAGAGAGTTTTAGTAGTCTATAGATAAAAGTCAATTAATCTCAAAGGACCACATCCTTTAAGGTTGAAGCTCAATGGTCACCCATTTGCTTTACATGCCAAAAGACCCAGGTTCGTTCTCTGGCATTCCCAAGTAGGATTGTTCTGAAACCTTGAAGAGATGTTGCCAGGTAGCATAATAGGCTAGATGAACAAATGATTTACCAAGTGGTGCTAAGCCATAAATCATGGTTTTTAAATCAGAATAGCTGGATTTGTATCACATAAGATAAACTCACATTATACTTTAAAATAAGAAGTAAACTTACTCAGTGGTAATATGGCATGATCTGTCTTAAACTGCATTTGCTGAACAAGTCAGATGATAAACAATAACAATTATTAACTTTTCAGAGGGGTTCCTATTATTTTGGACTGGAAGCATTTAAGTAATTCAATACCAGCCAATGCTAAGGGATGGCAGAATTAGATACCTTGGGTAGAGGCTGACTGGAAAGAATGAGCAACCAATGTGAAGAGAGATTGAAGGCAGTCTACTCACTGAGTAGAGCAGATGCTTTTAGATCATCAAAAATATTTCATCATCATGGTTGTCATTATCTTGCAGCACCTAGCAATTTTATCTTGACACACTAGTATGCCTTAGCATATTGTCCGGGAATCACTGTCCTACAGCCACATGGATTTTAAAAATCCTATATGTAATTAAATATGAAAAGTGTTTGGTTGTGATAGATCCAGAAGGATTCTAGTTCAACAGAATCAGTCAAAATATAATTGCCAGTATCCCTGTATGCTTATGATACGAGCAAATATAAGGCCAATGGATAAATATAGCTTGGCGTATGGTCTATGCACTTACAAGGAAGGCAATGTATATTACAGAGTCAAAAGGCTATCTGATCTATGTGTGTTTGATTGTGCCTTTTAAAAAAAATGCATAACAAGGGAAAATAGATTCAGTCCCCCTTTCTCAGAGAAGTGCTTTCTCACTCTGCATCTTTACTTGCATTTTGAGATGCTGATAAGAGTAGCTGAGTTAAAATGTGCACTTCAGTGGACATATACTTTTATGGAATAAGGTTAACATTTGAGTGGACATGTTCTTTACCATATATCTTGGCTACAAAACATTTTGATACAATACACTAACAATATCTAGTTCATCATAGCTATGTAGATGCTTAGCTGTGGTTATATCTTTGGATGATTAATTGGAGCAACTGCAACCTGAAAGTTTATGGGGGGGGGGGAAAGCATCAAGATAGCACAATCTGTGTCTTTATTTCCAGTTCTTTCATTTCTTTTCCTATTACCTTTTTAAACATCTCACCATAACTAAGTTTACACACATGCACATACACTTAAACACATTTAGATCACAAAATTCTAGAAAACTACAGGCTGGGTTCTCATGCCAAGCCATGGTTTCTTGAACCATGGTTTTACTCAACTGCAACTTGCTGAGTTCATACCTCACACAATATGACAAGAAAAAAGCATGCCTCGAAAGCCAAAAAGCTAGGCACACAATGTGCTGACTCAAAATCAAACAAACCACATTTGACTTAGCACAATGAACAGACCCAGTCAGTACAATGCTCGCAAAAGACAAGTGAGCATACGTCCATGCATGTAGACATGGTTCTTAATCATGTTTGATCTTATGTTTTGATGGGGAAAATCTTGCATGTGGAGAAGTTATAGGGACTGTCCAAACATGTAAAGGAAATTCACACATACCTATGTGCAAATGAACTTACAAATGTGCATACACCAGATACTTTGATATATGCTCTCTCCCTCTGCTGCCCAAGACAGTCTATCTTGAGCCCTCCATTACTATACTCAATTGGAATCCAAAGTATTTAGGGACAGCAGCTGCTGAAACTGCCAGAACTCTGGTTTGGAGGAAGGATGCCACAAGGATGATATAAGCAAAGGAAACAGAGTGGTCCCAGCGGTAGAAGAGACAATGAGTCACTTAGAGTGCCTGTCCCCACAACAAAACCACGGCCCCAGGTTACCCAACAACATCACGTCAAATCTCAAGAAGCAGAACACAAGAACACTGAAGCTCTAACAGAGGTCACATCAGATTCTCCCTGCAATACACACTCCTCCTGGCATGGTGACAGGACAAGCTATTGTGAAACTGACCCATCTCCTTGTAAGAGATGAGCAAAGAAAGAGAACACGATACCGTAAAAAGACGAGCGGTCATGTGCTTTGCATGCACATAAGCAAACGAGGAACTCTCTTCACTTGGCCTATCACAGGCAGACCCGACAATTGATCCATCAAGCAGCTGACCTATATCTGCAGGTCATGAACTGACGGGATAAGTCTCTGGGTTGGCATGACTCAAGGCAGGGTGGGGGAAGAAATCGATCCTTTGAGTTCACAGCTTTCAGAGGCTACCGGAGAAAGCAGTTCTAAGAACAACAACACAAAGGTAGATTTTCAAAGTGCCCACAAACAAGGTTGGATTAACCAAGCTCTGAAGTTTGTTATGTGAATAATTCCAACAGGAATGATTTCACAAACATTAAAAATAGACTTTCAGTTATTTTCTCTTTCGGTATACCTGAAATCCTCTTTTTTTCAAATCTAACAGTGGAGGATTTTTACACTGAAATTTGAAGCTCGTATATTCTGATAGCAACCTTTATTATCAGTAGAACATTCTCTCTTTCTGTGTTTCTCTTTCCTGCATGTGCATGTGTGCACACATACAAAATGACTAGGTTCACAAGTTGTACTAAACCAAAATATGGTTTAGCCTGAATAAACTCCGGGAGAGAGTAGAGGACAGGAAGGCCTGGTGTGCTATGGTCCATGAGGTCACGAAGAGTTGGACACGACTAAATGACTGAACAACAACAAAAGGCTAATGTAATGAAACCACTGTAGTTTGAAGGCCAGGCCTCAAAGCTTAAAGTTGTTTGTGAAGTACAATGGCTTGTTCAGCAAACAGTGTTAAAATAAACTAACATGATGTCTGGATCCACACACTGTCAGGCACCTAAAAGAATCCAAGGTGTAGATCTACTTAGAAGGGTATTGTGTAAAACAGATTCTGCAGTGTCATAGATGGCCAAGGACTTAAATCAGGGAAAGGTAACCTGTGGCACTCTAGATGTTGCAGATGTACAACTCCCGGCATTCTTAGAAAGCACGGCCAACAAGGAGGGATGATGGAAACTTCAGTTTGGAAACATTTGGGCTGGGTCCATGCAACATGCTTACCGGGTTGGCTAAAGTTTAAAAAAAGTTTAAAAGTAGAGCCAGTTTGGTCTAGTGGTTAAGGCAACGGGCTAGAAACCAGGAGACTGAGAGTTCTAGTCCCGCCTTAGGCATGAAAGCCGGCTGGGTGACCTTGGGCCAGTCCCTCCCTCTCTCAGCCCTAGGAAGGAGCCAATAGCAAACCAGGAGACTGCGAGTTCTAGTCCCGCCTTAGACAGGAAAGCCGGTTGGGTGACCTTGGGACAGTCACTCTCTCTCAGCCCAACTCACCTCACAGGGTTGTTGTTGTGGGGAAAATAGGAGGAGGAAGGAGTATTAGGTATGTTCGCCGCCTTGTGTTATTTATAAAAATAATAAAGGCGGGAGATAGATATATTGACAGGCCTGGCGTCTTACCCGCTGAGCCACCACGCCATATATATATATATATATATATATATATATATATATATATGGCGTGGTGGCTCAGCGGGTAAGACGCCAGGCTTGTCAATCGGAAGTTCGGAGGTTCGAATCCCTAGCCCCACATGACGGAGTGAGCTCCTGCACTAGCTCCAGCTCTTGCCAACCTAGCAATTCGAAAGCATACAAATGCAAGTAGATGAATAGGTACCACTTCGGTGGGTAGGTAACAGCGTTCTGCGCACATCATGCGGCCACATGACCGTGGAAGCGTCTTCGGACAACACTGGCTCTTCGGCTAACAAATGGAGATGAGCACCAGCCCCTAGAGTCGGACACGACTGCACAAATGTGCGGGGGGAGCCTTTGCCTTTAATAAATATATATATATATATATATATATATATATATACAAACAAACAAACAAACAAACAAACAAACTCCTAGTTGTTGCCTCTGCACAGCATGCCAAACTTGGTTAGGTTTCTTTGTGGCTCAAGCACAATGAATAAACCCAACCTGTTTGGTTAGTTTATGATTCAGCATATTGTGCAAACCCCAAACCTGAGTTAATTCAACAAGGAGCTTAAACAGGCAGCACGAATACAGCCTTGGAATTGTATAAAGTCAAGCCAAGTGTGGTTTATGTACTAAACACAGTTAAGGAAAACATGTCCTTGCACCCTATGTGTAATCCAGTCACTCACTCACATCACTTTCACAGAGACATTTTGGGCAACTCTGAAACTGCTGCAGGCAACCCTGCCACCACACTGGTGGTCTTCTGCAAGCTTACCAGGCAGCTTCGGTGGATACCAGCAGCAGCCCAAGCAGTGCCTTGTAACTGGGAGACGCTATCCGCAATGCCTAAAATGACATTACATAGGGAACACTCTATGAAATTAAAATGGTAGCGAGGACCAGCCATCTTGAATAAAGTGTAACAAAGGAGATATATACAGGTAGTCCTTGTTTAGCGACTGCCTCATTTAGCAACCATTTGCAGTTACAACAGTGATGAAAAAGTAACGTTACGACCAATCGTCGCATTTATTACCTTCGTAGGTCTGTAAAGCAGAGGGAAGCTGAAGTAAGATCATTTAAGCACAGTGCGGTTTCACTTAGCTACTGCTTTGCTTAACAACCGAGTTGCCAGTCCCAATTGTGGTCGCTAAACTAGGACTACTTGTATAGAGAGACTTTTAAACACCTGCATATCTGATGGACCAGAATTCCTAGATACGTATAAACCTGGGTGTTATCATATCCATAATTGATATGCCTGCTCCAACTCCCTATTTCCCACAGTAATTAGAAAATCATGAGCTGTCTTCAATTTTGTTGTGGGAAAAAAAGGTTTCTTCCTTCTTGTTCCTCTCTCTACGTGTCAAGTCCCAACCCACCGCCACCCAGAAAAACAAGAAAAATAGCTTAACAAAAGCTGTGGCTTGCTGTTTTTCCCCCACCCTTATGTTCCCTTGCTGTATCTTTTACATTTTGACTGGGGCGTGGAAGCAAAAAAGTGCTCCCTTGAGCAACCTCAAGGTTGATTTTTTTTGTCTAAAACCTTCATGGGAATGACTTGCTTTTTGAAGCAAACAGCATCATTGGGCAACACAAGTTACATACACAGCAAAAACTAAAGGACAGAAAGGCAGACCCCACGGGAGCCATTCTCGGAGAGGGAGGTCAAAGGTTTCTAGAAATCAGACTTAACATAATTTACCATGACTTAACTGTGGAAGGTAAAAACTTGACTATTAGTAATGCCACCAAAATGGACCCTCCATTTAGGGAGCAGGTATCTCTAATTATGGGGACAAATAGCAGGAAAAGGCCAAGTGATCACCTTCATGCCTCAGCTGTGAAGTCCCAAAGAAACCAACAGCTGCCTCCTGCTGAAACGGAGTACAGGGCTGGAGTTAAACATAGCTGCTGTTTCTTTTTTTCCTCTCCAGTTCTCTAAGCAGCAAAGAACTGTGGACCTAGCTACTATTTTAATTTCTCCAAGTCCTCCAAAGTAGTATTACTTTGGTTATTATGGGAAATTTAAATTGGAAGCCCTGAAGACACCCAGTGTTACTTGGAATGCAGCTGCTGTCAGTTCCACTGACAAGCTGGGGCCACCGGAGAGATCATTCTAGCCCCCCAGCAAAACTGAAACCAGCCCCCTCCAAAAAGCTTTTAGCAAGGAATCCAGGGGAGGGGAGTAAGGCATAACAATTCTGGAAAGTGCAAAAGGGGGGAAAGGTCCTAGCCTCCCTTCCTCCTTCCCTCTTCTTCTGAAGCCTTCTTATATGCAGTGGTGCTTAAAAGTTGGGAACCCGTTTGAATTTTCAGTGCTTGTACATAAATATGACCTAAAAGTGATATGTTCTCCACATAAGTCCTAAAACTTCATAAAGAGAACTCAATTAAATACATGAGTCAAAAACATTATACTTGTTCATTGATTTATTGAGGAAAATGATCCAAAGCTATCTATTTGTGTACGGCAAAAGTATGTGAACCTCTAAGATCATCAGTTCATTTGAAGAGGAAATTAGAGTCAGGAGTTTCAATCAATGATAATCAGATATGAATGTGGGAGGTCCTGCCTTATTTAAAGAACAGAGTTCTGGGAATTCACTATTAAAGCCTGATCTTCACAACACAGGTATGTGGAAGGGTGTCCTAGCTCAAACAAAGGAGATTTCTGAGGACCTCCAAAAAACAGTTGTTGATGCTCATCAGGCAGGAAAAGATTACAAAACTATTTCCAAAGAGTTTGGACTCCACCAAACTCTTAGGCAGATCATGTACCAATGAAGGCAATTCAACACCATTATTATCCTCTCCAGGAGCTGTCGACCAACCAAGATCACACCAAGAGCAAGGCCTGTAATACTCTGGGAGGTCTCAAAGAACCCTAGGGTAATGTCCAAGGAACTAAAGGCCTCTCTTGCGTTGGCGAATGTCAGTGTTCTCCACCATCAGGAAAACACTGAACAACTATGGTGTTCATGGCAGGGTTGCAAGGAGAAAGCCACTACTCTCCAAAAAGAACATTGCTGCCCATCTACATTTTGCAAAAGTCTACATGGATAAGCCAGAAGGCTATTGGAAGAATGTTCTGTGGACGGATGAAACCAAAATAGAACGTTTTGGCTTGAATGAAAAGTGTTATGCTTGGCAAAAAGCAAACACTCCATTCCAGTATAAGAACCTTATCCCATTTGTGAAACATGGTGACAGTATCATGGTATGGGCCTGCTTTGCTGCCCCTGGACCAGGACAGTTTGCCGTCATTAATGGAACTATGAATCCTGAATTGTACCAGCAAATTCTACAGGAAAATGTCAAAGTATATGTCCATGAACTGAAGCTCAAGATAAAGTGGGTCATGCAGCAAGCAACGGCCAAGTCAAAGTCCTGACCTTAATCCTATAGAAATGCTGTGCAAGGACCTGAAGCGGGCAGTTCATGCAAGGAAGCCCACCAACATCCCTGAGTTGAAGCTGTCCTGTAAGGAGGAATAGGCTAAATTTCTTCCAAGCCAATGTGCAGGATCGATCAACAGTTACCACAAACATCTAGTTGCAGTTATTGCTGCCCAAGGGGGGCACACCAGTTACTGAAAGCAAAGGATCACATACTTTTGCCACGCACAGTATGTAGCTTCGGATCATTTTCCTCAATGAACAAGTATAATGCTTTTTACTCATTTGTTTAATTGGGTTCTCTATATGTAATTTTAGGACTTATGTAGATCATGTTTTAGGTCATATTTATGCAGAAATATTGAAAATTCAAAAGGGTTCACAAACTTTTAAGCACCACTGTAGGTAGTACTTTCACTGGATGCATCCTCCCCAATTCTTAAACCCTGTCAGATACTTACTATAAGCCAGGAGTCCCCAACCTGTGGGCCGCGGCCTGTTAGGAAGTGGACCGCGGGACTCCCGCCTGCAAACCCTGCCCCCCCCGGTGCACGTGATTGGCTCCCACCTGCAAACCCCGCCCCCGGTGCGCGCAATTGGCTCCTGTCTCCAAACCCCGGCCCCCCAGTCCGTGGAAAAATTTTCTTCCATGATCGGTCCCTGGTGCCAAAAAGGTTGGGGACCCCTGCTATAAGCTGCCAAGACCTTAATTGGGACATTTCCCTGCTTTCCATTTTCACTTTTTCATTGCTGATGTGGGAGGGGAGGGGGGAGATATGCTAATTTTTTTCCAGTTGCCATCTTAAGAGTTTGTATCTCAACAGCTTTCAATCACAGACTTAATACTGAATTGCATAATGACCATCTGACTTCTGGTTTTTTGAAGCCTTTTATCTCTTTTCTCCTCTCAAACCAACTGCTGTGAAGATTCTTTACTTTCTGGATGCTTACAAGTGGTTGGGCATTTTCTAAAAAGTCTATTGTTTTCCTTAATTTTCAAAATCATATAGTTCTGTTTTTTGTGAGCTGCACGTAGTATGCATGAACTATATTATTTAGTTAGTGGCTCCATTTTACTTCCCAACTGTTAACAACTCAGTCACTTGAGTTCATAATTAAGAAGTAAAAAATGACATCTGCAACAAAATGATGCAACATAGGATACTTCTGTTCCAGATGCCAGCCAGAAAGCCATGTTATATTCCAAATAAAGCCATGTTATATTCCAAATAAAGTAAATCTTTATTTTTCCTTACCAACATTTTACCATTTATTCTCCACTAATAATCAGCTTTCTGTACCCAGTGAGCATTCTCACTGTCATAACTGAGTTTCGTGCTTCAATTTTTTTCCTTACAGAATGTTTATATTTTTCAAAGAATTCCCCTTACTCTATAGATACTTCCTTCATTTGTATAAACAATGCAGTTTTCCTATATGGGCCACATGCAGAGATTAAATTCATTATTAGCATACAGAACAGCCTCATTTTGACTGGGATGATGGGAATTCTACTTCATCAAATAGAGAGACTGTAGAAGACTGCTATAGGTTGATAAGAAAATACGCTACAAACAGCATCCCACGTATATAATATATTAACAAACAGGCAACTTTGCAGCATCCGCCACATGATTTCCTCAGTCCATAGCAAAAGAGCAATTCTGGGACAGTTTATTTGTTTAAAGGCAATTTTGAGTTCACCCTCTTCAAGCACAGACAGATGCTTTGGGGGACAGCACTTTGAAGGTTTCTGTTGTGTGTGTGTGTGCGCCTTCCAGTCAGTTTTTGACTCCTAACGACTGCCTGGACAAGTGCCTGCAGTTTTCTTGGCAAGGTTTTTCAGAAGTGGTTTGCCACTGCCTCCTTCCTAGGGCTAAGAGAGAGAGACTGGCCTAAGGTCACCCAGCTGGCTTTGGGACTAAGGCAGGACTAGAACTCACGGTCTCCTGGTTTCTAGCCTGATGCCTTAACCACTACACCAAACTGGCTCTCACATCACAGATTATGCTCCTAATAATCCAAAATAAGCATGAATCTAACACGTGAGTTCCCCAACCTGACACACTCTAGAAGTTTTAGACTGTAGTTCCCAACAACATAATCCAATACACTTGGAAGGCATCAAGTTCCAAAAAGCTGTTTCAATATACTACTTGTCTCACAGCAAGAAAATTATTAAATAGGATTTTAGGAAAACAAAGCAGAATGACCAAACAGCAAATCGTTTTAAGTGAACAAAACAAAAATATAAAACATATTTAAATTTAAAAACTATTTGCTGAATTCTCTGGA
This sequence comes from Charina bottae, assembly GCA_023362775.1. NCBI lineage: Eukaryota > Metazoa > Chordata > Lepidosauria > Squamata > Charinaidae > Charina > Charina bottae. The sequence goes on from JALMGJ010000024.1 coordinate 4,936,517, forward strand.
ATCTAGAGGAAGAGTTATGTCATGCTGAACAATTCTAACAAGGTTAGACATTTTATTTTTTTAAAGGGGGGGGGATGAATCAGGAAAGCTGAGAAAATAAGAGACCAGCATACCACTGAGTAGACCAGGCCCTATTCCCCTTCCTACAGATTAGTTATATAATTATATAATATAATTATATAATATAATTTAGTTATATAATTTATATACTAAAGCCATTTTTAAAAAAATAAAAAATCACAGCAAAGCGCTCTACAATAATTGTTCCAACAGCTCATTCTGGAGAGTAGAGGAACTAAATGGGTAAAGAAGCAGTTGGGGAAGGGGGCAGAAATAGTTGTAGGGGGAAAGAGGTGGCCTCAGTTTCTCCATCCAGCCAAGATGTTGCAAAGACAATCCCAGACAGGAAGTGCGGCTTGCAATGCCACTAGATAGGGAACTTGTGTTCAACAACTCGGGGGGCCTCCTGGCCTTTAGAAATAAGAGGTCAGCTTTTGTGGTGTGAAGAGGCCTCTTGGCATTACACAACTGTAAGTCCTTCCTCTAGTCCAGAGCTTTCCAAACTGTGTGTCGCGACACAAAAGTGTGTTGCCACACACACAGTCTGGTGTGTCGCCACACAACCCGGAAGCGCTGATCATCATCAGCGCTTCCGGGTTTTCCCGCGGCGACACGCCAACGGCGGCGCACAAAAACCCGAAAGCGGCAGCAGCGCTTCTGGGTTTTTGCGCGCTGCCGCAACAGGGCACTTCCGGGTTTTCCCGCAGCGACACACCAACGGCGGTTGGTGTGTCGCCGCGGGAAAACTTTGGAAAGCCCTGCTCTAGTCCCATGGCGACATCCTTCTCACCATTCCCCCTCAGATACGCTGGGTTTGTGATCAGGTGACCAATGCATCAACTGCAATTTGAAGCGATAATGGTCAAGAAATGGAAAGAGGTTTACCACTTCACTGGCTAGTTGTGAAAACTGATAATTTCAGGTTTTAGTCTCTGAAGCCCCTTTTCCAATTGTATTAGCCTTTCCTAATGCTCCTGTACAAAACCAGCCCTAGCCCCCTCATCTGGGTTCTAACTACTAATGCAAGAAGTGCCAGTGTAGCATATTAGGTAAGGTGCTAGACTGAGACTGGGGCATCCTGCACCCTTCCCTGGAGTAGAAGCTGAAAAGAAGATCACCCTGGTTGAGATAGATGTTGAGAGAACGGAAATGCACTGCACAATCTTGTCTCCTTTGCCACCTATGCAAAATCAGGCATTTGACTCTCTGCTCCAGCAAAGGCTATCCTACATCTGCTTTCTCAGAATCACTACCCCTTATAAAGCCCTTGGGCATGCCCCCCATTTTATAAATGTGTATGTGGGTTCTACAAGGCAGGGGCACATGGAGGGGGAAGAATCTAAATTGCTGGTTGGCTGTGGCCTACTATTAAAAGATGTGCCACGAAAATGGGGGACAGTGAGCCATGGAAAATGTCCTGGGAGCAAACACTGAAGTATTATCTTGCTTTTTTGTGAGCACTCAAAGCACACCACATACATTATCTCAACCGTCCTTATAATTCTGTAAGGAAAGTATGACATGAATTTACCTAAGGCCATTGTCCCATTAAATTAGAGGCTAATTCTGGAAGTTGTAATGCAACACATCAAGGTATCAGATTAGGAAAGGCTCTCTAAGGTTTACATCAGTGGCTTTCAGTTGGCAGTTCATAAGCCCCAATCAACATACTGACCACACCATGACCACATTTTTATTTACCGGGACAGGGTAGAGAAGGATTTGTGTGTGAAAAAGAGAGAAGAGGAAAGATGAAGAGGGGTAACAGACCACAAAGAGAAGTCAGTATAAAGAAAGCATGATGCCTGGGTTCATATAAGATGCTACACTAGACTAAAATGGAGTTGGGCAGTTTGTGACCCAACGTATTGTGTGAACACAGCAATTGCTTTACAGTTTAGCATATTATGTGAATCCCCCAATATATAAGATGAAAAAATAAAAATAAACCACTGACTGGGTTTACATGCTAAACCGTAAACTCAGATTAAACGCACAGAACTTCTATGCCCACAGTGTATGCTGTGCCCAAACAATTACACCATCTTATGACTTAACATAAGGTCCTGATTCATGCAATATGGTAAAACAATGCCTAGGTCCCATGACACACTGAACCACAAACTTCCAATTCCTACTTTAATCCAGTGCAGCGCATTGTGTGAATCCTGCCAATGAGCTGCCTCTTTTAATTTCATTTTTAAAAAAAAAAGCTGGAAAGACTGCAAACTACTGATTTTATTCCCCCTCAACGTTTTTTCAAATGTCCACTGCTGTCCACATTCCATAGCAATGAGTTGTTTGGGGTATAAATCTAATAAGCTCAATGACCCATTTATCCCAGTACCATCTACTCTGGCTAGCAGCGAATCAACCCATCTGAAGGGCACCAGGTGGGGATAACCAAACAAAGCCAGACAGAAGTATTTCCCAGCCCTGTTACCTGATCCTTTCAGCTAGAGGTTCCGAGACTTACTCCTTTACCACAGAGCTAAAGCCTTTCTTCTAAAAATAGATGCGTATTGTAACTTGTAGCTGTTAACAGCACTTAGATCAGGGGAATGTACCGTAGGCCCATGCATAGCCATGCCGGAGTGATAAATTTAAGAGCTAAATTCAAGATGAAATTAATAACATCTTTAGACCTTTTCGATTATTAAAAAAAAACGGCAGACATGAAAAGATGAGAGGGATGAGAATCTGAGCCAACTAGGGCCACGGGGTAGGATAATGTTTTAACTCTTTGCTCCTGCAGATTTCTGCACCTGCTATCGGTAATGGGAGAAAACTTGAATTCCAATCAGGACTATAATGGGAGGAAAGGGTACACACACTTGCCTGTTCCTCAATCTTGATCAAACGCTAGAGCTAGACCATCTACACCTGCTAGTTATTTTAATACAATGACACAAAGAGCAAGATTTAAATCGTGCCATACCTAATTAAGACCCAAGAGTGCTTCCAGATATGCAGCACTTACTTGTATCGGTGAAATGACTGAGTTCTGTGCTAAGGCCTGCTTTGTTAAATAAGCCACAACTGATTGGCTAGAAATACATATTGCCTAAGGCAAAACAAACCAAAGCATCTTTTGGCTTAGCACAATGTGTGAATCCAGTCACTCTACAAGTTATTCCATATTTCCTTCTTAACAGATTTCCTATAGAGCAGAGCTTTCCAAACTGTGTGTCGCGACACAAAAGTGTGTCGCCACACCACCCGGAAGCGGCGGCCGCCATGCACGCGCGTGCCGCCACACGCCCCCCCGCGCCGCCACCGCGCGTGCGCCGCCGCACGACCCCTGCGCCGCCACCGTGCGCGTGCGCGCCACCGCATGCCCCCTGCGCCGTCGCCGTGCGCGCGCGCCGCCGCACACCCCCCCGCGCCGTTGCCGTGCACGCCGCCGCTGCCGCTGGTGTGTCACCAGCGGCAGCACTTTGGAAAGCCCTGCTATAGAGAAAAATGATTGAAAAGGGCAAGCAGCTGAACATTATCCATGGAAGACAATGTCTGGATCCCTGTAAGAGTCCATACGGGGCAATACACAATGAAAGACATTCAAGTTCAAGAATACGCTAAACCATAAGTAGTTCATTTGGTTTTGGCTCAGCACGCTTTCAAAACTCAGCCACTGCGGCTTATCAACAAGCTGTGGCTGAGTACAATTTTGAGTTGTTCAAATTGCCTTGTATTATCTTTTGTCCTAGAAAGAAACCAAAATATCTTGTTCCAGCTTTTAATTAATGATTATTTTTACTGCTGCTTTTAAAATAGAGTTTAATCTCGGAGTATTAACTGAGATTATTTTATTATAATGTTACACAGTGTTGCCTTCGCTGTCTCAAAGTGACCGATTAAATCCAGTAAATAAATAAATGCCTTTAAATAAACAAATAACTAAGTAATGCAAGGGATGAATTAGGGAAAGAAAATTAGCCATGCAAAAGCTGCTTGACTTCCAGGGAAGACCCTCTATCCCCAAGTCTCTGCCAGCAGAGAGCTACGACTACCCACCCCTTGTACCACACAGAGAGGAGGTCATTCAGCTGACACTGAAGCCCCAGCAGCACAACCAGCTACTGTCTCCTGATATACACACAGAGCTGCAGAGAGAAGGAGTAACAGAAACAGCACCTAAGGAAAGGGGTCAGCTCTTCTCTACCCACCCCACTTTCTTCCTTCCCTTTTCTCTACCACCTCAACAAGCAGCAACAATAAAACCAGGATTCAGTTTTCATTTGGCAGAGAGGCAAGGGCAGCCCACTGCTTAATGTTTTTTGACAACTGGAAGGGGAAATTTAAATAGGGGGAAGGAAAAAGGGAGGGAATTGGATTCTACATCAGACACACAGAAAAAGCTGAGTTTCCCATAGGCAACACACTTATTAATTAGATCCTTTAGTTTAGGACATATTGGAACCTTAATTACTTAGTTTCAAATGCTGCTGCCTTTGGGTTCCAGATTTTGCAAATAGGGAATCTCACCAGATTATCAAGGGGAGAGATATAGGTGCACAAACTGGCATGCTCCTGTACCTTTAATGGCAGCTTGATCTACAGAAGTCTATAGAAAATACGAAGATATGTCCCATGGCATTAAAAAACATAACAGGTTGGAGTTCTTTAAAGGTCTTTAAAACATTTGTGCAGTCGTGTCCGACTCTAGGGGCTGGTGCTCATCTCCGTTTGTTAGCCGAAGAGCCAGCGTTGTCCAAACACGCTTCCACGGTCATGTGGCCGGCATGACGCGTGTGGAATTCTGTTACCTTCCCACCGAAGTGGTACCTATTAATCTACTTGCATTTGAATGCTTTCGAATTGCTAGGTTGGCAAGAGCTGGGGCAAGTGCGGGAGCTCACTCCGTCACGCGGGACTAGGGATTCGAACTTGCGACCTTCCGATCGACAAGCCTGGCGTCTTACCCACTGAGCCACCACGCCCACTGGAGTTCTTTATTGCAAAGGTAAAGATCAGACATGCATCATATCACACTGGCTAGAAACAACAGTCTCTGAATGTGGAAGGAGCCAACAAGTAGACCCAGAGATCTCAACTGTTCCCAGCAAAGTGTTGTGCCATCCTTTTGATTAACTGAATGGAGTAAGACATCAGAGGCTGTTTTGTGAGCCAATCTGGAACCAAGTTTTTCTCCACCCCAGCCTGTGGTTAATGTGACTTCAGATCTAACCATGGCTTGGCCAAAGTTCAGAATGCTGAGAACACCTAATCAGGATTCCTCATCAAGATGGATTTCTTAACCAGCTATAGGAAACCTACAACTTAATATATGATGCAGCAGATTTCAGACATTTTACAGCCAATGAAAATTATTATAGTATAATGTGTCTATTTCCAGTCATGCCATATAAAATCACATAAGCATTTGCTTCTCCAGTCCTCTGATCTCAACTAAATTTGACTCTTCCAAAATAACAATGGGACCAAATTGAGATAGGTTATTTGGAGCATTTATCCATACTGTAAATAGCAAGTAGAGTTTCATGCTGGGGCATCCAACACTTGACTTCCAGATCATTACCTTCTGCTGTTACCCATATGCGGGTCTCACAGCCAGATAATCCATAAGTTTTAAGATGTACATTAGACTATAGTGCTAGATGTAAGTGCTGCCACAACCCAATGGAAATGCACAGGTTTTACCTAATTCCTCAGACTTGTACTGTAATTAGACCTAATGTGATGCCCAGATCCAGATCACAGGTTATATTGGGGTTAAGGAAAAGCACTTTATCCCTATAATTTGAAACCACAAATTGTAAACCAAGGTCCTACAGATCATCTGAATACTAATGGGGTGGAGGGAAGTTCAGCTTTCTATATCCTGTCTATGGTTGCTCTCACTAATTGTAGATTTTCCATTTTTTTACAAACTATTTTTAACAGGTATCCTCTATCTAGCCACCACAAAAGTGACTGAGATTCTAGCCAAAATGGGGATTAATCAACAAACTGCAGCTGGCTGTAACAACTGGCAGTGAATCAATTGGTAAGCTGTTTACTCATGGTTAGTACTAGACTTGGTTTTTATGAAATGCAAATAAGATCACTGCTTCCCTTGCCTTGCCTCAACTCTAGTTTCCAGAACCTCTTTACATAATCTGATATTTGATTTCCAGTCTATCCATGACGATGTGTCCTACCTTTGACTGCTTCAACTACTTGTGTCAGACTCAGACCCTGCTGTCACAAAACTAAGCCCCAGGCCTGATATACAGATACTATAACTGTAAGTCATAGATTTCCAAACTGTGTGTCACGACACACTACTGTGTCGCCAGCAGTGTCTCGGTGTGTCGCCAGATGACCCGGAAGCGCTGACTGGGGGGGAACCGGAAGAAGAGGCACCCCCGCCAATCAGCACGTGCCAAAGGAGGGCAGAGAGGCGGGCCGAGCAGTGCAGATGCCCGCCGCCGCCGAAGAGTCCCTGTTGGAGTCCCGCTGCAAGCGCAGATGCCTCTCCGCCCTGCGATCGAGCCAGCCCCCACCGCTCGGCCCCGCATCGCGGCTATGCCGCCCTGCCCGTCACGTGGGCCAGGGTTTGCAGGCGGGAGCCAATCGCGTGGGCCGTGGGGCAGGGTTTGCAGGCGGGAGCCAATCGCGTGGGCCGTGGGGCAGGGTTTGCAGGCGGGAGCCAATCATGTGGGCCGGGGGGTGGGGAGCCCTGTTATTACTGTGTCGCAAAATGTCTAAAAGGTGTGTCACCAACATGAAAAGTTTGGAAATCTCTGCTGTAAGTAAACAAGCCTACCACAAAATAGAGCCAGGGGTCATTCATAGAGCTCTTCTAGTTCTCATTAATTGATTATTACACACTGAAGAGCCTCCAGACATACCACATTCAACCTTACTTCTAAATATTGCATCCAATTGCCAGTTCAGCCATACCTTTAAATACTGAACAGGTTGCAAGTATCAAAAATGACTAAACATGCCTGGCCTTCCCCACTGAGACCATATTTGCTTTTTAAGCTTTTATTTTCTCAAGATGGTGAGAAACTTCACTTTCAAACACAGAAATGTACAGCACCTAGCTGGCTAACTGGGGCTGAAGTGGTTAGTACCTGAATGGGAGATTATGGGGAAATCCCAGGACTTCAAGTAGACTTGCATAAAGAAAATATCCCAGAAGACAGCGGCAAACCACTTTCATACTGCTGCCAAGAAAATTACATGGATATATCCTGGAGTCCCCAAGAGTCAAAGTCAAGCTGACTCGATGGAGTTTTTTTTTAATTATGCGCGCACACAGAAACACACACACAGAGCATTCCACATGTGATCATTGGCAGAATAACATGCATACAACCCAAAGAAAATGAGTTCCTGCCCTGATGACCTTACAGTCCAAAAGTCATGCTTTTAAACCAGCAGACGTGCATTCTACATCAATGACACAACCATAGCCAAGCAACTCTCTTTCTTCACCATTACCATGTAGGTTGAACCAGGCTTCCCTTTCCCATTTAGGGAATTAAGAACAGAGAAACAGGCAGGGAGTACTTAATCCTTTTCCTGATCCGTGGCTGTCAGGTTGCTTTTTTGCTTAAAATAACCCTGTTGCTTTCCCCTTCCTTGTAAATACATGTCAAAAACATCTGTATTACAGATATGGAAGGTGATCAACACCCATGTTCTATAGCTCAAAGTCACAGTATCCAAAGCTACTTTTTTCTCTGTATCTCCATTAGATGCGTGGACATGTAACACATACAGTAGTTTGACATTGTGCTCTATTAAATACTTATGCTGGTTTTCTGTCTCACTTCTAATCAGTCCAAGGTTCAGTTCTTATTTCAAAATGTCCAGGTTCCCACAATTACAGCCATCAGGCTAGATAAATATTTCAGAATCTTGGGCATCAGGAATGTATTTCATAATGTATGGAAGCCAGGCACTTGGAGTTTGCTTGACTCCACATGCTCATACAGGTATCATGAATTGAATTAAGTTTAACTGTTTCCCAAAGACTGGCTATATTAATTTGTTACAGCACAACAAACAAACAGCTAACAAAAACAACTACCCAAACAAGTTTGTGGCACCTGAAGAACTACAATCTCAGCCCACCCCTACTTTAAAGAAAAAGATGCAATGTAAGGCATCTCTTTAAAACAGATGCCTTAGTCATCTCCAAGTATCACCATATAAAATATTCCATGATGCCAGCCAGTCATTCCATCTTTTGAAATGCTCCATCTCTTTCACTATATTAGTTTCCAATTTTCTCTTCTAAAAGTCAGTCAGTGTCGTGTGCCTACTGAATATGTTCAAAACAAACGAAGGTTCTATTTCTTATGTGTAGGTCTTTTCCCCTGTCTGTTCTGTTTCCCTACACACCACGGGGTTTCCCCACACGTGCTGATGCTTTCCTCTTGTGTAGTGATGAATATACTACAAATGCACAAAGTGCTTTCCCATTTATTAATGATTAACTTCAGCCTGCATAATTCAGAATTACGGTGCTGGTCTTCTTTCTAAAGCAGCATGCAGAATAATTCTGAGTTTGAGTACTTCTCCTTTCAATAATTAAACACTGTCATTCTATCCCTTGACAAATTTCTAGCGGCACTCTGAGACCAATACTATACCATGATGTGAGCTTTGTATACTGTTTATAATCAGAACACTTGGCAGGTAAGGAACCCCACTGAGTACTGACTGACAAACCAGTGTGCTATTCACCCTCCTCTGTGGCCTCCAACTAGACCTCTTGTCCTCAGACATAGTACGGTGTACTGCTCCATCAACAGGGTAAATGTACAATTCAATTTCTAGCCCAGTTATTTTCTATATATGGAATGAAGACAGCCAAATGCCTCAGGAAATCCTGATCACTCACTGATCCACAAAGATACAAACTTGATGTGCCATGAAAAGAGAGCATAGGCATTGCTAAAAAGGTACCTAAAAAGGAAAAACAGGTCTAGACAGATCTAGCAGATGAACTGAAATCCACAGGAAAAAGGCAAACCCCCCCCCCCCTTTTTAACTAGCCTGACTGGGATGGAGATCCTTCTCGGTGCTAAATAGCTGTCAGTTCTTGAGGATGAAGGTAACTCATTTATCATGGTTCCATTCTTTGTCCCCCTCCAGATTCCTTGGTAAATTTAAGAATGGCTACCATAACAATGTGTACATTAGTGCCATACGAGACAGATTTCCATACAGCAAGGAATAAGCCTGAATTACATTGTAATGCAGAAATTGAGACACTAAATCCCACTGAATCTGATAAGCCTGCAAAGATGATTGACTTCAAGCCATCATCCCCAGCCAGCACAGCTGATGGGCTTGCTAGTAAGGAAGGGAGCTGCAGTCAAACAGCTCTACAGATGGGGCAAGTTGGGAAAGACTGCCCTAGAGAGAGCACTCCTGTGGTTAAGTAAGAGGATGGAGGTGGGTCCCCCAGATTAAACAAATGAGGGTTGAGAGTAAATGTGACAGTCTTCACCCAATACAACTCTTCTCCTTGCACATTCATCCTGGTGGTGTTCTTGTATGACTCTAAGGCTCCTTAGAGGCATCCTCAGACCAAACATTCGTCTTTCCAAATAACTTCTCCCACCAGTGCCTCATTTCTTCTTCCTCCATGACATGAACCAACCATTTAAATCAAAACACAGAGAGGGAGGCTCTCCATGTGCGTTTCAGCTGACATATCTCCGCCCATATACCACACTCACACGCGCCAACCCACACACACCAACTGTTCATGCCAGTGATGGTGAACTCTGCCCCACTTCCAGAAGACAGAGGACGAGAGAGAAAGCTCTCAGAAAGACGCAAGATTTGAAAGGAAAGCAGCAGCCCGAGGCACGACCAAGCCCCAGCTGAGGTGGCTTACACTGTGTTTGTACAGTACTGTGAATGGCCTTAATACACGCTAGGCCACAGCAGTAGGGGAGGCGCAGACAGCTTGGCATCTGATCAACAAGTTCTCCCCAGTCCAGCTCCTTGATAGCTCCCTTCCAGCAGTTTGGTCTCTCCTGACCTGTTGCAGAGATCGGAAGCTCTTCTCCCCAAAACAAGGACCAGCGGCTTGGCTGCACGGGGTCAGCATCTGTCTACTCAAAGCAGGCAGAAACCAAAGGGGGAAGTAGGAGAACCAAGGCAACAAAGCAGGACACAGTAAACTAATCTGAGCTGAGACTATAAACCATAAAATCTAACAAAGCACAATCCAGGATTTATGATTGCCACATTTGGCAAAGTGGCTAGGGGTAAACTGTTCATGCAAAACAAATTTCATTCCAGCTATGAATTCATCAGATTATTTTAGGCAACATCATATTCCCTTTTCTCTCGTCTGCAATATAATACTCACCTACCTAACTGGATGATTGTAAAGATTTACTGAGGTAATATAAGTGACACGCGCTGGATGATGTAAACCAGGATTTCTCAACCAGGGTTCCGAGGAACCCTAGGGTTCTGCAAGAGGTCACTAGGGGTTCCCTGGGAGATCACGATTTATTTAAAAAATTATTTCAAATTCGGGGAACTTCACATTAAAGAGGGAAGTTTCATTATTTATTTTTAGTTTAAGAACACTGTTAATGCATATATACAGGCCTACATTACAATATAATCATTTTGTAACTTGTGGCCTATATTTGAACCGGAATGTGCAGGGGTTCCCCAAGGCCTAAAAATATTTCAAGGGTTCCTCCAGGGTCAAAAGGTTGAGAAAGGCTGATGTAAACTGTCATCTAGATTCGAAGTACTTTTATTAGGATCTACTCCATCAAAAATTAGCGGGTAAGATGCCAGGCTTGTCGATCGGAAGATCGCAAGTTCGGAGGTTCGAGACCCTAGCCCCGCGTGACGGAGTGACCTCCCGCAATCGCCCCAGCTCTTGCCAACCTAGCAATTCGAAAGCATGCAAATGCAAGTAGATTTATAGGTACCACTTCGGTGGGATGGTAACAGCGTTCCGCGTGCATCATGCCGGCCACGTGATCGCGGAAGCGTCTTCAGACAACACTGGCTCTTCGGCTAACAAACGGAGATGAGCACCAGCCCCTAGAGTCGGACACGACTGCACAAATGTGCGAGGGGAACCTTTACCTTACTCCATCAACACTTGTTAAAAAGAGTTAAATTTCCTCAACTTAATACAATATTTCAAGGTCTATACACCACTCAGCTTCGAACATAAAAATAAGGGGAAGAATGCCTCTGGTATTGGGGAGAGTTATTAAATGCTTTTGTGTTAGGAATTAATTTCTCCCTTCTTTTCTAGACATCATCTCTTCTATTTTTTTTTAAAGAGAAAAATCTAATGCTCATTACAAAGACACTATATATAGCAGAGCTTTCCAAACTGTGTGTCATGACACAAAAGTGTGTCGCCACACACAGCATGGTGTGTCACCACACCACCCGGAAGCGGCGGCGCGCGTGTGCACGGCGGCCGCGGTGCGGCTTCTGCGTTTTAGCGGAGGCTGCCGCCGCTGCCACCACGCACACCCCGCGCCGCCGTGCATGCGCGCGCCGCCACCGCCGCTGTGCACGTGCGCCCCCCCGCCGCCACGCACGTGCGTCCCCCCGCGTCGCCGCCATGCACACGCGCGCCGCCACCATTGGTGTGTCGCCAGTGGCAGCACTTTGGAAAGCCCTGATATATAGTATCTGTACACAGGTTTATTAAAGCTCTTCAAGATACCAGCTTCTTAGTTAAAGGCTGAGAAGAACCCAGGAATATTTGGATATTACCAAGAAACCCCGACAACCATCCAAAATCATCATACCCAAGAATATTCTTCTGCTTTTAACAGTGCATTAGACAACTCTGTGACCCGTTGGGTCACCCTTTGAGAGAAAGGTAGTGCAGTCTGATGTGACCAGAAGGAACATTAAATTTTAGGCTGACCATATTTTTTTACCCCAATGCTGGATGGTCCCGTTATCATCTAAGAAGAGTATATATCATAAATAGAAACATAATTGTAATGGCAAACAAACTTAATAAGTCAATATTTACTTCCCTAAACAGATAAACAGAATGACCACGGGCGGGCAAAAAAGCAGTGGGGGGGAGCAACTTCTGACTTCCTGCCGGCTTCCCCGTTGACTTTGCTTGTGGGAAACTGGCAGGGAGCGTCGAAAATCACGATCACATGACCATGGGGATGCTGCAATGGCCACAACTTTGCGAATAAAACTGTCTTAACATTGTGAAAATTTCAATTCCACAGGAGTAATGGGTCCCAGATTTTTTTACACATTTTTTAAGTTAGCAGATTTTAGGTACCTTGATTCAAAAACTGTTGCAGTATAATGCACCGTTTGGGCTAACTTGAGGGTACAAACAGATAAACACAATGAGAGTTTTAGTAGTACATAGATTAAATATCTAGATGGGCACAAAATATGCCCATCAAAATATCAAAATATTTTACATACACACATATATTGTTTTTCTTCTGAATAACTGGCAAATTCTTTGCTACTGAACACCATCTGAAAGTGGCTACACACAATGCAAATCCATAGTTTAATTTTGATGAATAAGTTAGAAATATCATCATGGGCAACTCATGGTTTACTTTCCCTCCTTTTTTAAAATGCCTGAGTCTTGCATCTCAATCAACTAATGAGAGATTCAGCTGGATGAAAAATTAAACAAGAACTAGACCGTACAAAGTACAGACAAATGAAGCTGTCCTGTTCACAAACTACACTGAGCCACAGTTGTGATCAGTTAAGTCTAAAATAAATCATGGCTTCAAAGTCATTTAATATCATAGGACAAATCATGGTTTACTGATCAGCATGCTCCCACCCGGCCCTATTTGCATATCAGATTATGTTGCAACCAAACCACTTATGGCTTAATACAATGATGAATTCTGCTAATGATTTTCATTATTGCATCAGCTAAAATTGAAATAATATATTAATTGAAAAAAGCAGGCACTATAGGAAATGGCTTTATTATCAACCATATACTGTACTCTTATTCAGCAATTGTGAGGCGTATATCTTTTTCTTGCTAGGGTTCTGCCTGCTCCTAAAATTTCCTCATGCCTGGACGAAGGTTGCCATATCTGGATCAACAACTTAGAAAGCACCTGGCCTTGATTTCAGATACCACAGGATGGTGCTACTGCCAATGGCTGCATACCCCCACAGCCTCTTCAAGAAGACTCCTCCATTATTACATTAGTAAAACTCAGGTAGTGGTATTTCATAAAAGGTTACTAACTGTTTCTTCTGCAGCAGATAGCCAGGGTGGCGTAAGGAGGAAACCATTAGGTTTTGACACACAAGAATATAAATCAAATCCTACCTAGACCATGATGTATTTCAAGTGGTCTTGGGCAAGTCATTATCTTTCAGCCTTATCCTTCATAAGCCTATCTGCCTTTTCTTAAGCAGCTATGGCAACTGAGCACTAATGATATGAGGATCACAAATGGAAAGCATAGAGAGAGAGGGGGGGAAGGGGGGAATATTACCAAATACTGCACTTCTGCAAGCATATGAAAAACCAATCACCATGACATGCTTGTACACACTCACTTGTGCCTTACATCTCATCAATCTGAGGCAAATGTGAACAATGCACAAGTCTGACAACAGTAGAGAACAATAAAGTTTTTATATACATAGACACTACAAATTCATACAAGCATATAAACATGTTTAATAAGAAAATTAATTGAACAGCCTATGACAGCAAGCAGAAACTGGTCTGGGACATCTCAAAGCAATGGGAAAAACTATAATGTAGTAAGGAACTTTAGAAACATAAACATGTGAGCAGAAAAGCTGGGGGGGGGGCTGCAGCATATCCTCCTATTTTCTATTCTGCTCTCTGCAACTATGGGTAGAACACCTGAGGCTACAGCCACAGTCAATATGGAATGGAGGGTCAACAAAGGTCCTGAAAAAAAGCATCTTCCTCAGGGTCATCCTAGCCAAAAGTCAACCCAGGTGAGATGCAGAGGGCACTATGACATTGAAATGTAGAAACTATGCTAGAGTACTTCAAATGTACCATGGCTCGGCCACTCAGGCCAGAGGCAGGCACCCATCTAAAGCACACAAGTATTAATTTTTACAGGTAGGGAAACCTGTTTGGTTGTTGTTGCAAAGCTACCAGGAAAAGCCACTTATGTATCACCTACTGCAGCTTAATCCCCATGCGGGCACCTCTAGAAGCCTTAAATGGGATCTATTAAACACTGCCCAAATCCAGTCACAGCAGAACAAAGCACCCACCCATCTTTGAAATGTACGAGACCTTTCTCCCCCCTGCTCCCCATCTCAAAAACAAGTTTATAACTACTCTCCAAGACAAGCTTAACTTACATGTGAACCATAATCAAAACAAAATGCTTCATCTACCAACACAAATCACCAATGGGGGAGGCAACATCTCGCAGCCAAGTAACCACAACTAATTCTGCACATCTAAAACAAGAAATAAAGGGCAACCAAATTGGGGACCATGTTATTTCTTCCTTTCATATGAAATTTACAAGCTACTTCTCTCTTTTTCATAACCAGCTGCCAGAACTACATATTCCCATTTTGTTGCCAAGTTCCAGTTGTTTCAGATGGTCGTCCTCAATCTGATGCCTGCCAAATTTCTCAGGCTATAGCTCCCATAATATCCAGACACCACAACTTGATCACTACAGCCAGGTTCATTTTAGAACTATGCAATTTGCTCATGGGCTAATTTTGGTTTTCCAGAAGGTGATAACTACTTAACATTGTGTGTGTGTGTGTGTGTGTGTGTGTGTGTGTGTGTGTGTGTAACCAAGAATATATTTCACACACAGGTTTCAAATCTAACAAGAGTGTTTTCACATACTACAGTGAGATTAATTAAACTGCTTTTGCACGTTTTGAATGTATACGTTAATATTGCTAGTTAGTAGAGGATACAGATGTTGTTAATATGGTACATGAAGGAGATGTTTTAAAAAAAGGTTCACTTTCAGTCTAGGTAGTGCAAAGATCTGCATTCATATTACATAGGTAAGGGGTGGGTGGAGAGCCCTTTCAGTAGGGCGATGAAAACACCCCATGGTTGCCCTAGCTCTCTGCCTTGTTGACAAAAGTTGCTCTTGTGACACAAGAAAGAATTTCTGGGTTTAATTCCCCACCTTGACCTCCAGCTCTGAATCAGTCATATTCTTGGCCTGCACTAAACCCTTCACTTGCTTACTGACACTGCAAGCTGTTTTAGGGTGGGCAAGGCTGAGGTCACTTCCCAGATCATGGCCTTTGCCCTTCTAAGGGCTACCATCATTTGCTTAATGCTTGTAACTTCCTTCAAAGCCTCCTAGCTATAGATTTTTTAAAAAAAAAACTAGCTAGTATTACACCCTCTTTTTCCCTTAGTGGCGGTTAAAAGGCAACCTCAGTATCACCTCCCTTCCATCCCCCCACATCTCTATATGCAGGGTAAAAGAGGGAGGTAAAGTGACAATTAATACTGCATAAGGCAGCAGTAAAAGACTTCCAAAGGGAGATCTGGATGTGAAGCTAGTGTGGGAGCCGTATGTTGATGAGGAGGGGTGCAAGTAAAGATATGGCAAAACCTCCCCCCCCCCCCCCCGCAAAGTAGGAAAACTAACTAGAACTACCCATGCCCAATGAAAAGCCCCAGAAATGTGCCTCTAGCCTTGCCCCAGCTTGGAAGTTGACTTCTTTACCAGAAAGCAATTTCCCCAAAGTCTGTCCCAAACTGCTATATTCTGGTTGGAGACCCCTAAAAAATAAATAAATCTATGTCACTGAATGTCAGAAGTGGTTTGAAAGATGTCCGGATTGCCTTATCACTTTTGGTGATCCAGGCAAGGGACAGTCTCTGGGCTGATCCTTAAAGGGAAAAGCAGGTATCTCCTTCCTTTCCCTGCAACCCCCAAACCACATCAACGGGCACCACTAAGCAAAATGATGTCTCCCCATTCTCCCCCTCACAAAGAGGGGGAGGAAGGAAAGCTTTCACTGGAAAAGAAATGCAAACAATGCTGACAAGACTGAAGAGAGGGGCAGGGTGAAATGGGGCCCCTCCTTGCAAGATACATGCAAAAACTTACATGCTGGCTGGGACGTCATGGACATAAACCAGGACGTAATTCAGACTGATACCAACCTCTCCTAGTCAGCTTTGTCTTTTAACTTTAAATAAAACTGAAAGTTACAGAGAAGCATTTATAGACATCTCAAAGCTTCTGATTTTTAAACACTGAGATGCATTAAGCACCCCGGATTAATCCACCACTCCAGCCGTGTTCCCCTACAGACAGATGTCTCTGTGACAGCAGAATGAACATCATAGTCGCCCCTCAGAATCCCCCCTTCTTCAACGAAAGAAAGCTGCACGGGTTCCTTTTCAACCCAAAGTACTCCCTTCCACCCCCCTCCCTGATCAAGCCAAAAGGGGGACACTTCACTCACCCTGAGTCCCTCCCCTATTTTTAAAAAAATGGAATAGCAAAGTTAAATCCAGCTCAACCGGAAAATGGGCCCTGCTGCCAACGTTAAAAAACGCAGTCCCCCCTACAGCCCCCCTAGACTTGTGATCCACCAGCCACACGCCAAATGTCCTTATTTTTAAAGAAAATATTTACCCACATTTACCCCCCCCCTTTAAACACAAATAGAAAAATACCCTCCCCTTTCCAAACTCTTCTACCCCCAATCTGAATGTCAAAACTAGTTTCCTACTGATGGCCTTTGCAACCAATCTTTGAGTTTTAAAAACAAGAAATATGCAAAAAAGAAAAGACCATCCTGAGATTAGAACCTGAGATGCAAACAGTAAGAAATAAAATTCATGCAAGGAGGAAAAAAAGTGGGGGAATTAACCCAGGCACCACCACCATTTTTGGGGGGGAAGGGGTTAGTGTCAGTAAGGAAATTCTTAATTTGCTGGGCTAAAGAGAAATTTGATTTTGAGGTCATCACTTCTGATCCAACCATTTTATTTATTTATTTTGCCCAAAAGAAATTATCAGAAATCCCAAATCTGCACCAATCTCCAGGAGTGCAATAAACAAACAAGCATGGGGGGGGGAGTGTCTACAACTACTGAGCTATCTCCCTATTTCCCCTTATTTTTGCCTCTCCTTAAAGCCTTCTCTCCCTCCTTTTCTGGAGAGAGAGAGTGTGTGTATATATATATATATATGCACGCACGCACACACACACATATATATTAATGCCAAACGGGGGAGGGGAAAACAGTAAGTGATGAGATTAAGGGGGGGGAGGAGGCGAGATTTCACTCCACAAGATTCCAGAAGCGAAAAATCCCTATATGGAAAGGGGGGGCAGCCTTTTCCCACCACCCCTGCCTAATCTCGTTTAGATTTGCAACGTTGGCAGTGACAGGAACAGCTGCGAGGGGACGGGGAGCGCAGGGTGGAGACAGCTGGAAGAGGGTGGGGGGCCGAGAAGGGAAGACATATTGGGGTTCACAAGCGCAAACGAAGGAAGCCTCCCCCAAAGAATCGTAGAGACCCGCAATTCACTCTTCATCCACCCGCCGTAACCTACCTTTGGCGAGGCGGCGGCGGCGGCTGCTCTTCGTCTTCTTCTTTCTCCCCCCGCCCCCCTTCTTTGCAAGCAGGAAGCTGGCGTCCTGCCCCCCCTCCCCTTCCCCTCGCAAGCTGGAGTTTCCCCGCGCGCTCCTTCGGTGCAGCCCCAGAGGAGGGGATCCGTGGAGGAGACGGCCAAGAGGGGTTTGTAAGATCCGGGCTTGGGCAGTAGCGGCGCTCGCCTGGTGCGTTTGTGTCACTCGAGCTGGGGAAATGGACTCGAGCGCCGAAGGGAAGGAGGCCGGCCTGGCTCCTCCTCCTCCTCTCCCTCTCCCCATCCCTCCCCACCGCCGCCGCTGCCGCCTTGGCTAACGCCTGCACCCTGCAGGCCGAGGACGCGCTGTGCCAGAACGGGCGGACCGCGCGCCCAGCGATTTTCCTCCTGCGAAGGAAAGGAGGGAGCAGGTTCGATCCCAACCAAAGCGTCGCGAAACGCCTCGTCTTCCCCAGACCTTCGCAGCCCCCGTGCACTTCTTCTCTGCGTTGCAGGGCCATGCGTAAAAAGTGCAAATTCGCGTCATGCTCAAGAGTGAACCGCTTACCCGACCATTCTGCCCGTGCACGCTTTGTCGGAAACGTATGTCCCGATTTCTTCAACTAGGCTTATTTCCAAATAAGGGTGTATTCTACTCCAATCCTGGCAATATTTTTTTCGAAGAGACTTTTCTTCCAAGTAAATAAACCGTATGGGTGTATGAATAAGTCTAGAGTTCACTATTAGCGTAGCCAAATTCTTCCCCCTCCTGGAAACATTTCTATACCCTGTGCAACCAAGAAGAATCAAACAGATAAAGTGTTTACGCCAGTGATTGCCCAGCTGCATGCTGAGTTCTGCCTGTCATGCAGTTGAAAAAGGCGCACGAGCCTGACAGAAAACAAGCGAAACACAACAGTCGCTACTTAGGAAACCCTGTCCTTCTTACCATACGGCAGACGTCAACAACCTTTGTAAGAGGGGACTACTTACCCTCCAGACGTTTCAGAGGAGCAAAGACTGTAGTGGGTGGAGCAAAGATGCAGCAGGCAGAGCTATACCACACACGTGGCTACAGCTAGGATTTTCAGTACAATTTATATACTGTACTGTACAGGACTTTTTTTTAATCTTTAAAGCATTTCACACAGCTTTGTAATTTTTCCATATTAACATTGGCGCTCAGTAATATTAACTCTGACTGGGTTTATGCATCCTAAAGCAACACTTTAAACTGTGAGTTTTGAACTAAACCACAGTTGACTGTGTTCACACATTGCCAACTCTGAAGCAAGCAAAACGTAATATTGAGATGCACAGTGTGTGAATTCAGCCAATTGTAAGTTCTTAAATTAACTGTGGTTAAACAAACCATGGCCTTGTGTGATGTGTGAACTGTAATTAGATTCACACAATACATTAAGCCATAATCTGTTCTGTTTGATTTAGGCTTGGTAGGTTGTGTGACCATTGTGGTATATAATCGGCTTACTGTGCTGTGTGAACCTAGCCAGTTGTCATGTAAACTGTGAATAAACAACTATGGATTATTGTGTTATGTGAATGCAGCCTTTGAGCAAAGAGAAATAAAGATTAACAACAGCACTCATCTAATTAAGATAACTTAGCTGAAAAACAGCTCAATGATCGATTATCAGTAGAATCCTATTAAGTAAGTTCCACTGTATCTGGTAGGTTCAATACAGGTAGTCCTCGCTTAACAACCATTCATTTAGTGACAGTTCGGACTTATAACAGTGCTAAAAAAAACCGACTTATGACCAGTCCTCACACTTACGACCATCTCAGCATCCTCACGGTCACGTGATCACGATTTGGGCTCTTGGCAACCGGTTTGCATTTATGACCATTGCAGTGTCTTGTGGTCATGTGATTGCCATTTTCAACCTTCATGGCCAGCTTCTGGCAAGCAAAATCAATGGGGAACCACATGATTCGCTTAATGACAATGTGGTTCACTTAAGGACTGCAGTGATTCACTTAACAATTGCTGCAAAAAGGTCATAAAATTGTTGTGGGAAAATAGGAGGAAGAAGGAGTATTAGGTATGTTTGCCGCCTTGAGTTATTTATAAAAATAGTAAAGGCGGGATTAAAAAATCAAATAAATTAATAAATAAATAAAATTGGGTCAGATTTGCTTAATGACCGCTTCACTTAGCAACCTAAATTCCAGTCCCAATTGTGGTCATTTAGCGAGGACTACCTGTATTGCATGATATACAACAGTGTTTCTTAAAGTGTGCTCCTAGGACCCCTGGGGGTCCCCCAAGACCCTCTCAGGGTTCCGCAAAATCAAAATTATTTGCCAATGTTGAAAATTAATACAATATTAAAATCTCGTCCAACAATCTTGAGAAGCAGTAGTGACAGCAAATGTGTCCATTTTAATTTTTAATATGGTAAATATCAATAAATATAACCCATACAATCAAAAGCTCTTTTGGGGTCCTCCATAATTTTTAAAAGTGGGAAGGGTCCTGAGAGGAAAAAAGTTTAAGAAACACTGATATACAGTAACTTTGAAGAACAAGCATACAAATCTACGTATCTTCTAGAATAGCATGTGCCAGCTTGCAAGACAATTTGTGTGTCTGAGATAAAGAAGAAATGGGTGGTAGGGGCTTGCAGAGTGTCTATGATTCAGAGGTATCTGTAGGGAGGAGGTCAAAAAAGTCAATGGAAGCCCCACCCCTTTTAATGTGTCAGCGCATGTTTAACCTGGGGCGGGGCTGTGATTGCATGGCCCTGGCCACGTCTTGACTTTTTTTGACCCCTTCCCGGTAGACCCCGCCCCCCGTATGAATTAAATTTATAAAGTTACAGAGTATAGAAACTGTAGCACAGTACTTGACAGGATCAAAGCACACAGTATCAATTGCATCATTACCAGGCAAAAAAAAAGATACATTTATCTAAAGGAGAAAATCTGCACTAAATGTCCCAGTATGTGCCTATTGCACAACTTATCTCAATTAATTTTCTCCCTCTCAGACATGAATCAGGGAAGCTCATTACTTGTCCTGAAACAACTTTTAAAAAGACCCTATTGTGCGATTATTCGTTTTAGTCGTTCACGATAGATGTGGCATTCCCTTTTGCGTGCAAGAGAGCCTAAGGAGACCAGCTGGATCAGGCCAAAGGTCTATCTGGATGCCGCATCCTGTTTCCCACAGTGACCAAACCGATTCCTTTGGGAAACCCACAGGCAGGACGTGGATGCACTGTATAGCCCTTTCCTGTTGTTATTCCCCGGCAGCTGGTATTCAGGAATAGCATAGTTGCCTCTCAAGCTAGAGGCAGCCTACAGATAGCACTTGGGACTGGTAGCCATTGATAACTGCAGTAACTTAGCTGAATGCTCCCTTGACCATCATGTCGGTACCATTGTAGCTTATCAAATTTTTAATCAAGGCATTTCATTATTCAACACCAGGGTCCCAGTCCCAGCACCACTCCTTCAGAGGGACTGATGGTTAAGGTTGCCCTCCAAATTTGAAGGAAGGTACTCAGAGTGCTGATGCACACAAAGGCTCACGGCTGCGTTAGCATGCCGTCCTTCAGAGAGTCGAAAGGAAGAGCGTGCACTGTCCCAACAGCTGAGCCCAGTTTTGGAACTGTCCTTCAGTTTTAATGCTGGGCAAGTTTAAAAACGCAATTGGTGAATTCCCCTGGCCTTATTTCTCCTCCCACTGAACATCACCTATTAGGAAAAACAACCACCAGTTGCTCTCTTTAACCCAGTGTTTCTCAACCTTGGCCACTTTAAGCTGTGTGGACTTCAACTCCCAGAATTCCCCAGCCAGCCGTGCAGTCCACACAGCTTAAAGTGGCCAAGGTTGAGAAACACTGCTTTAACCTCTGGTAGGGCAAGGTCAAGTGAGGGTAGCTGAGTGCCTAGAGAGAGAGAGAGAGTAGCTACATTTCCAGGGGCCCCAGTTATTGGTTGCCGGCAGGGAGGTGCTCCCTGTCTGTGGGCTGTCACTAGGGCTAGAAGTCTATCCTGTTTCAGTCTTCACCCATCTTCTCTTCCTGCAACGTGTCCAGCAAACTTTTTCTGGACGTAGTGTAGATTTAGCGCTCTTTCAGAAGAGTACTAAACCCAGGTTCAGTAACAGACCAAGGGACAAGTCACAGGGATGGTGGAGGAGTTGCAAGCAGCATTGGGGGGTGCTCCTTCCCACTTCACCTAAGCCCCTTTCTCTGCACCTGAGACCTGTCAGTCAAGCTATTTCTGTAAACAGGTGGAATTCAGTAGCCCAGTGTTTCCCAACCTTGGCAACTGGAAGATGTGTGGACTTCAACTCCCAGAATTCCCATGGGTGGCTGGGGAATTCTGGGAGTTGAAGTCCACACAGCTTCAAGCTGCCAAGGTTGAGAAACACTGCAGTAGCCATTTGTAATGACAGGAACGCATACAGTACAAGTCATTGAATTTGTAACTCAAGAATGTCTCTTTGAGAGGCCAATAGATCCAGCTCTGGCCTCATAGCAGCAGCAGAAGTAACCCACCAAGTACACAAAATGGTGCAGGAGTCCGCAAAATTGCACTTCCCCCCGAGCAACGAAAAACATAAAAATGATGGCCGTATGAGCAGAAACAGCAGAAAACCTATCATGCATTCACTCCGGACAGAATCAGCAACGTAGAGCAGGCAAAACTGGCTCTCTTCCCTGGCTTAAATCAATTTTCTGTGCAGCACAGGATGAGCGCGCTCTGCGGAACATATTAATCCTGTTTTTTTAAACGTAAGTCTAGCACTTTGTCAAGACAGCACAAAACCTGTGTTTAAAACCAGGTTATAAGCTCCTTTCGAAGAATGCTAAACCTGTGCACATAAGCAGCCGGCATAATGCCTGCCTGCCTGCCTGGTACTTTCCTCTGCTCTGCCGATTCCAGGTTTTGATGCTCACCTGCTACCCTAGACAAAATGGCCATAAGTGGCTTTGCCCAGTGACCAGAGGGGAGGGAGCATGCCAGCTGCAGCCTGAGGTGACCAAAGAAGTTGGGCAGATCCCAGCCCCTGCCTTACACCAGCAACAACATTGTTGTGGGAGTGTTTATGCCATGTCCACAGCAGAAATTGTTGGGAGAAGAGGGGAAATTGACTGGACTTGGGACTGGATTGAACTTCACTTCACTTCACTTCAAAACTGGACCAGCCAAATACAACTTTAAACGGCCCCGGCTGAAATGAAGGCAATGCCAGGAGGACTCATCTTTTAAAACCAGCTTACACCATTCCAATTACAAAAATAATGGTGGGGGGGGGAGCTTAGCAAAACAGGAAACCACTGTAAATGCACAGGGAGCTTTCAATTAAGCTAAGCGTTAAAAGGAACAGGTATAGGAAATGGAAGCTGGGTGTAATCACCAGGGAGGTGTATCAGCAAGTAGCTAATATTGGCAGAAAGAAAGCTGGCTTGGAGAAGTTAAAGCAACAAAAAGGGCTTTGTTTGGCTATAACAGTGGTAAAAAGAAGAAAAAGGAAGGTGTGGGCCCACTGCTAGGAGAAGATAGTGGCACAGTAACAGGGATTAGAAAAGGGTGGAGCTCTTCAGCACCAACTATGCTTGGCTTCCCGTCTTCTCCCCAAAGACAAACTGTGTTCAGAAGGACCGAAGATGAAAAATTGACACAAGGAGGGAGTAGCAACCCAGCTGAACAGGTGACTATTTATTTATGTATCTATACCAGAGCTTTCCAAACTTTTCATGTTGGTGACACACTTTTTAGACATGCATCATTTCGCGACACACTCTTACAGCAGGGCATCATTTTGCGACACTCTCTTTCAGCAGGGCACAAGGCAGGCACTAGGACCTGCGCAGAATCCTGGCAGGGCAGGTTTGGAGGCAGCCAGGCACAAGGCAGGCACTAGGATCTGTGCGGAATCCTGCCAGGGCAGGTTTGGAGGCAGCCAGGCACAAGGCAGGCACTAGGACCTGCGCGGAATCCTGGCAGGGCTCGGAGGCAGCAGCAGCTGCAACACACCCAGACACTGCAGCCGACACACTAATGTGTCCCGACACACAGTTTGGAAAGCTATGATCTATACAAAATATGAAACAACTATACAGCAAAACAGCTTCTTTAAAAAAAAAAAAGAATCAAGTGTACAAAAAATAATTACATGAGCACCAGCCAGTTGTCTCTCTCACTCTCTCTGTGGTGAAGGAAAGATTCTTGGTGGTTAATCCACTCCAGGAGAACCATTTCCACATTGATGTGTCTGCTGAGGAAGAGCAACACTGACTGGGGGGGAGGGGGGGAGCAGATTGTAGTGTTGAGGAAATAGAAAGAGCTCTGCTGGATCATGTCAAAGGCCATACTTTGACCCCATTCAGCCAGCTAAGTACACCTGGGGAGCTCAGAGGTAGGACATAAGGGTAATCATACTGTAATAACAAAAACAATAATAATTTATTAAACTCCCAACGACTCTGGGTGGCTCACAACAGTTAAAGAAATTGCAATAAAAGTGATCAAAGATCAAAGATGGCAAGAACAACAGACTGGATGGAATGAAGCAGGCGGTTTCACTCTCCCTCACCAAAGGCCTGGGTGAACCAACACTGCACCATTGCTCTCTAGCAACAGGAATTAGAGCCAGGCGTTTTTTTATTCAAGAGTAATGTCTGTTAGGCACAGAAGGCTTATTCTCCATTAATTTGTCAAGTGTCCTATCAAATCCATCTAAATGGATGGCTATCATCACAGCTTGCAGGAACAAATCCCATAATTTAAGTATGTATTGTCTAAAGAAATGGTTCCTTTTATCCATCCTCAATCTCCCTGCCTTTTGTTAAAATGAACCACTCCAGATTCTAATACTATGAGAAGGGGGGGGGGGGGGTAATCTTTCTATCCACTTGTTTTGCTCTATGCCAGTCTCTCTCAAACTTGGCAACTTTAAGATGTGTGGACTTCAACTCCCAGAATTCCCCAGCCAGTTTGAAGTCCACATATCTTAAAGTTGCCAAGTTTGAGAGACATTGCTCTATCCAAAGCATTTATTTAGGATTCCCTTACTAACTTTGCTCAGACTGAAGAAGCTCCTTGGATAAGGAGCGAAACGTTTCCACTGAGAAAATAGAAATCCAGTTGATATGATTCAAGCTACAGACAATTCCACCTGGATCACTGAGAACCTTCATAGACATACTCTATCCAAAGCATTCACCTGTCATGTTGCCCTTCTCTTACCTTAGCTCCAAGCTAAAATGCTCCGACTCTATTCATCTTTTCTATTAAAGGAGGTGCTTTTTGTGCCCTTTTCCAGCTCTATAACATTCAGCAATATGGTGGCCAACAAACCTGAAGAACACCAGCCTGAAGAACATTATTGTATGCTATCTGATAGCACAACTGCTGGCTATCCCCTCCTTTCTTCCCTCTGTTGTGAAGACCAAAAATGTTTCATGGCATTATGTATGTCAAGCTTAAGTATGGATAAGTACCAGCTTGCACTCCTTGGTTCCTATCTCAGGTGGCACAGCAAGAAAACACTCAGGACTAGTTAGCGTAGAGCAGAGCTTTCCAAACTGTGTGTCGGGACACGTTAGTGTGTCGGCTGCAGTGTCTGGGTGTGTCGCGGCTGATGCTGCCTCCGAGCCCTGCCAGGATTCCGCGCAGGTCCTAGTGCCTGCCTTGTGCCTGGCTGCCTCCAAACTGGCTGTGATTCCACGCAGGTCCTAGTGCCTGCCTTGTGCCCTGCTGTAAGAGTGTGTCGCGAAATGATGCATGTCTAAAAAGTGTGTCACCAACATGAAAAGTTTGGAAAGCTCTGGCGTAGAGCTTAGTGTGTCATGCAAATGGAGGATGGATACCACTTCTGGCCAGAAAACATAGCTATAAATAAACCAGTTCTGCAGTTTAGGCATGCATCCTGTTCAAATGACTAACTTTCAGAATAATCAGCTGAGAGCTATTTGCTGTCTAGGAAATTGTCACATTTGAACACGATAACAGACGTTTTTGAGTTGCCATGTGGTGGTCAGTGACATATAAATTGAAGTCTCACATTCAACTTATTTCTGATTATACCGATATAAATTGGTGCACATTGATGCACATTGATCAATACAGCTCCATAAAAAAGGCATGATGTATTTTTTTGGCCCAGGACACTTTTGCTTCCTAGGACATTTATTTGAAGATGATTTAATTGCTTAATGATTAAGAGCTTCAAATTTGAAAGAGAAATGGTCCTGACATTCAAACTTAATCAAAATTGGCATTTTTCAACCTAGGAAACCTTGCCTTCTAAATTTCCAGATGTGTACAAAGCTAGGGATTTGCTTCAAGGTATCAATGCTCTGCATATCTTCTGGAATTACATGGGAGTTCACTATTCTTCATTAGATGTGCAGTCTCACATTTGCTGCAACCTTGGTGAACTTATCTGGACAGTAAATGCTTGGTGTAATTATGGACCTCATCTGTAAGTTACAAATATCAGCAATCTTTGTAATAATTAACTCACCCTTATAGACCAATAAACACCTTATTGGTCAGTTCATGACACTGTTCAATGAACTTGGATATTTGTGGGGATTTCTCAGTGCAAAGTACCCACCCAGTCTGGAAGCAGGTGAGGCTTTGGCACTCCGAGATATAGCTTTTAATTTCAGCACAGTGGCAGATTATTCAGGCCAGAGAACAGGATTTCTTCAGATTAGTAAAGTGGGACCTGCCTCCTTCCTTCCTTCTTCTTGGATGTTTAGAGTGGATTCAGACATAACACCAAACCATGCTTTGTTTTACTATGGTTTGTCCTATAAGCCACCATGGGCTCACACAACATGTTAAGCCAAATCCAGATATTGTGTGTGTGTGTGATATATATATTACATTTTGCTTAGTATAATATATGAACACCTCCTTTCTTTCCTTTTGCAGGACTTCATCTTGGAAGAAGCCATGAACATCTGATCAGTGACCGTTTTGTAAAAGCTGGCCTGTTGGATGGGGAGAGGGGAAGATGTCTGCTTGTTTGTATTTTTATGTATTTCCATTGAAGCTCTGTAAATTCTATTACATAACTGTATACTATCCACTAGGGCAGAGCTTTCCAAACTTTTCATGTTTTTGACACACTTTTTAGACATGCATCATTTCGCGACACACTCTTACAGCAGGGCACAAGGCAGGCACTAGGACCTGCGCGGAATCACAGCAGGTTTGGAGGCAGCCAGGCACAAGGCAGGCACTAGGACCTGCGTGGAATCCTGGCAGGGCAGGTTTGGAGGCAGCCAGGCACAAGGCAGGCACTAGGAGCTGCGTGGAATCACAGCAGGTTTGGAGGCAGCAAGGCACAAGGCAGGCACTAGGACCTGCGTGGAATCCTGGCAGGGCTCGGAGGCAGCAGCAGCCGCGACACACCCAGACACTGCAGCCGACACACTAACGTGTCCTGACACACAGTTTGGAAAGCTCTGGGCTAGGGGCATGGTGGCTCAGCGGGTAAGACACCAGGCTTGTCGATCGGAAAATCGCAAGTTCGGAGGTTTGAATCCCTAGTCCCGCGTGATGGAGTGAATAGGTACCACTTCGGTGGGAAGGTAACAGCGTTCCCCATGTGTCATGCTGGCCACATGACCGCGGAAGTGTCTTCGGACAACGCTGGCTCTTCGGCTAACAAATGGAGATGAGCACCGGCCCCTAGAGTCGGACACGACTGCACAAATGTGCGGGGGGAACCTTTACCTTTATACTATCCACTATATACTATTTAGTGACTGTAATAAAGATTTTCTTTTTTTCCACTGGCTGGGGTCACCCTGGACTTCAGGGTGATGAAGCAGAACCTGTGACACAGTGCCATCTTTAGAGGTGGGGGGCTGGTGGGGGGGCTGGGTTTTGAAAGATTAAAAGTCAGTCCACCATGCCTATATATAGAGAGAGGCATGTGCACATAGACGGACACAGACACAGACACAGACAGACACGCACGCACACGTTTATATATATGAGAAATTTCCATTTTGCTATCAAATTTCTGTCTTGGTATATGTCTGTCTGGGGCTGGGAAGCTGGAGCTGGGACTCCATTGGTTGCCTCTTTTAGATTTAAAACATTTATAACCTACTATTCAAATCTATAAAAAGATACAATATCGATTTATGAATAAAGGGGAAGTAAGGAGTCTTCAGTAAGACTGTTGCAAACCCAGAAGAATTACCTTTGTGTCTTTTCATAAAGAGCCTCCGAGAAAAAGAGGTCTAGAATCATTGTTACTATTGTGAAAGAAATGAAATAAAGTTGGCCTGAAGAATCCAAGGGGAGTAACAAGATAATTAAAAAAAGTAAGGAGGGAAGGATTATACAGATTTTCCACTATAAACAAAGAGCTCAAAACAGATGACAAGATATTGATATCACAAACTATATTTGCAATAAAAATAACTGTGGCACTGATTCCAAGATGAAAATGTTTTACAAGTTAACTCAATCAACTGTGCAAGTGGCACAAAACTGCCTGGACTTATATACTGTATATAAATCCATATATACTGTATACTGTTAATGCACACAGATTATGCACATTTAAAACTGATTTACCAATGCACCTGCTCTACATAAGAATCATGTACAGTTGTTTGTATGTACACCCAGTGCACAGATCTGCAGAGAGATACTCAGGAGGTAGAAGGTAAACCAACATACATGCAGAAAAGAAGCACATACTGCACGTGCTTTTGAACTCTGCAAGCTAATATGATGGCAGGATTTGCTGGCGCGCACACACATACACAAACCATATGCAAACATTCCGGAACTCCCTGAGATATTTCTGCCACAGGCAGTTGCCTGGCTGGCTGTACATAAATCAGTGGCATATAAAAAAAAAAATACTCTGCCAGCAGCAAAACTGGGTTTAGGGAACAGCCAAGTTCTTTGCATCTGCTCCGGTGAAGATTATTGTTTTGGAATGGAACTGTGACAGCCTCCTTGGTTGGTAGAAAGAGAGGTGTTGCAAAACCTTCTTAGCTCCCATAGCCATGGAGGTTTCATAGGAAAACAGGGAAGAGGGTTGATCTCTTCTCCCTAACTGCAAATGTATAGAGGAGACAATTTATTCATTCATTTATTATTTATTTATTTTATTAGATTTATATTGCCACTGTCTATCTGAAAGTGTTCTTCCTGTCTTTTAAAGAAATATCTGGGAACTCAGCATCCTTTCCTAATTTTTCCAATAAAAACTCTAGGATCATCCTTTCCTAATTTTGCCAGCCTTTTCGATTTGACATAACTCTCAAATGTATGGGATATGGTTACAGTTCCTTCATGAGTGATAAAATGCATGCCCAAGGACACTGGAAAGATGGTACTTCACAAATTTAGACATTTGGACAAAGATCTAGAACTTTGTCCTGGCTCAGATTTAGCCCTAAGACATCAGTACTGGTAATGGATAATGTCTCTGCCAACGGTACGTTTACCCACGTAGTTACAGTAGATACAGTGGAGAACTACATACAAAGAAAGAAGCATTAGAATCCATTACTAAGATAAACAGCATACTGTGTCTGGAGAGCTGAACTATACAACACTTACTAATTATAAAATAATGGCTTAGACACCCTGAAACATTTTTGCATCAAACTCTGCTCCAAGAAAGGCTGGATTCTGCTATTTGCATAAATTCCATAAATTAAACATGTACACACACACACACCTTTTATACATTCTCTGTTGAGGCATTTTAATTACAGTATTGTGTTGGAAGGTGGAGTACAACACCCTTCAGTCACTCAACCAATTAAACTTCACAGCCATTCAAGCTAAAGCCACACTTTTTCACAGCTTTTTAAACAAAGATAAGCTGTAAAAGCACTGTCCCCAAACCAAAATTGTCCCCCAAATCAAAACTGGTTTTGAATAATAGGTCCCACAATTCATCCAAACTCCTAGTACAAGAAACTGCTGTGTTCAGATTTCTCCTCCCAAACTTCTACAAGGAACTTGCTCTTTAACATATACGAATGAAGCCACTTTATGCCAACCTGAAATATATATTACACACTAAGCCTGATCTACTGACCTTAATTAATGGGATATTCATGCTGGCTGGGGAATTCTGGGAGCTGAAGTCCACACATCTTAAAGTTGCCAAGGTTGAGAAACACTGGGTTAGCATGACATTTAAATGCAATGATAGATATCCAAATCCTGAGTCAGAGGTGTCTGGGGTGTTTGTGCATGTACATGATATACAGAAAAAAGGTCTTCTTTGCATGGCCACAGCCACCATCTTGACTTCTTTTACTCCCCCTGCAGAAACCTTTATTCTCAATCCACTTACCCCAGCTTTTTTATTTCAGTCTGCCAATAGAAATATATATTTTTTTCCAGTGCAAAGAATATGCTTTTCTCCCAGACCTCATCTGTAAAGAAATGTGGTGGGACAATAATCACAGAATAAGAAATCTTTATTTTAAAGTACCACAGGAATCCTGGGAATCAGGCATCGGTGTCGTATTCCTCTTCCCACCGGAAGAGCTTAATTTGGATGATCAATTAAAAGAAAGTACCGCATCAAATTATTAGCTTTTGCACGATGCTTGGATAAGTGTAATTTCAAATGTCACAGAGCCGTACCCGTTGCATGCACATGAGATGTACGTGGAGTGCGTGTATGTTAGCTGCTGCAGCCTGCAGTATCTTGTCTGTGAGCTCAGCGTGTTACGAAGGGAATACTGAACTAGCAAAGGAGAGGCCAACTCGAGAAATGAAACTCCCACTTAAGCTCCTACTGGATTGATTCCAAATTGCTTTGGCGTCGAGTTCAAAAAACGTAAATTTATATTTGGCCACAACCGTTTGATAGCATAATTTACTATCTTCTTCAGCAGCAGCGGCAGCCTTTCTGACCTAGCCCACCAAAGCAAAGACCCCTCCTTGTTAGAAATCTTTCTCTCCGCTGTTCCCCTTGTGCCTTTCATTTTCCCCAGACAGGGAATTTGTAGATTGTATTAAGTCATTATTTGCGTAATCATGGTTTACTGAAGAACCCACAATTGGCCTTAATTAGAATTTAGTAACTGGAGGCTGAAAACAGGGTTCAGGCCTAAATTGTATCAAAATATTCCCTTTCCTTTACAGATGAGGGCTTCTAAACCAAGATGTTGCTGTTGTTCAGTAGTTAAGTCGTGTCTGACTCTTCGTGACCCCATGGACCATAGCACGCCAGGCCTTCCTGTCCTCCAAAACCAAGATACCTAATACAGAAAAGCAGACTTCCTGGTTCACAGCCAAAATGTTACCTCCTTGGGCAGTCATCAAGAAGGCCAGCCCTGCCATTAGGCAAAGCCAGGTGACTGTTTCAAGTGGCTCTGTGCTGAGAGGTGGCTGCAGGGCGTAAGACAAGAGACTGTGTGCCTCTGTCCCTTCATTCAGCTTTCTGCCTTTGGGTGCAGTGGTGAAAAAAAGATTCAACTACCAGCCCAATCAACTTCTGTACCTGGAATGCAAAACATTTGGGACCAGCACTGTTGTCAAGACTGAAGGATGTTAAGTGGGGAGGAGGGTTATATCCATACTTTTTTTTTTCCAAAGTCATATGCCTATATTTGTAAAATACTATTTTTTCACATTTTTTTCCCAAGAACCCAAATGCACTTTATCCTCAGGCAGATTCTGAACATACTTCCTATCAGTGGCTTATGCTCCTATACACACATCCATCATAGGCATACTTTACACTTGGGTCACTGTAGAACAGCTTGTTCTTATTGGGGAAGCAAGATAACTTTGTATATGCTCAAAAGCGCTCAGCTTAAGATGCCCGCTGGCAGTCCTCATGTTCTTGATGTTGAAGAGCTGTGTCCTTACATAAAAAAACATAAGCATGCTTTTGAGTTAAGCTCAACTCCTGGTGACTTCATGGGGACATCCATGTAGTTTTCTTGACAATGATGATGATGATGATATTTGCCATTGCATGCCCAGAAAAGACTGCAGTCACCCTCAAGTCTTCAGAGAAGGGGCATTCTCCATAACCCCTACCTCCTCTGCCATAGGGACAAAACTTCCGATTCTTTCCACCCAAAACTGGCTGGAGGTGGGGGGAGGGCTGGCTACTCTTTGGAGACAAGGGAGTTGAACTAAGCTCTGCCGTCTGGGGATGGGGGGTGGATGGCTGCAAGCCAGTGTCCTGTGGAGGTGCTGGGTGGGGGGGAGAGGAGAGTGGAAGGAAAAGATCCTTCATGCCTGGGTGACGTTGCTTCTGCCTGTACAGTACACTTTATCCTCTGCAAATAAGCAGTGTCTGGCCACCCCCTTCTCCAAGTGCAAGCTCCGTCTGGCCCTGATAAGCCCCTAGTCAAGCTGAGATCATCACACCACGTATACAACACAATTTACACATAACCTCCACCTTTCTCACTAGGGGATAGCTCAGGGTAAGCAAGCAAGGGTAACCTGTAACCAGTCCCCATGGGGGGTGGGGCGGAAGCAGTGGGGAGAGAGACATAAGGGAAAGGCGCTGTAAGGAGGGAGACTCCAATTGCAACCATCTCCCTTAATGCTCCCAGCATAGCAGGGCCCTGATCGGTTCCTGGGGTAAACTGAGCACAAGGCGTTCAGGAGCCGAAGCTTGGTGTTCATACAGTACTTCCTCTCCAAATTTACCAGCCCTTTCCCCCAGAAATGTTCTTTCTTCTTCTCCAAGGGGAAGGACTGCAAGCTGCAAGCCAGACGTTCTGGCTTTCAGGCAACTCTCATTTTCTTTTCTTTTTTTTTATTATATAATTTTTATTAAAGAAGTTTTTTTTACAAAGTTAAAAAATAAACATGAAAAAATATAGAAGAAAAGTAGGAAAGAAAGAAAGATAAAGGAAAAAGTGTTGAAATCCATAGAGAGCAAAGAAAAAGGAAAAAAAAGATACTTAAAGAAGCGACTTCCAATCTTCTTTACAGCAGTTATAAACATACGGTACCATTTCTCCCCTTCAAAGTTGCATAACGTAGTTCCCTTCTTCCCATATAGGTAAAGGTAAAGGTTCCCCCCGCACATTTCTGCAGTCGTGTCCGACTCGGGCCGGTGCTCATCTCCGTTTGTTAGCCGAAGAGCCAGCGTTGTCCGAAGACGCTTCCACGGTCATGTGGCCGGCATGATGCATGCGGAACGCTGTTACCTACCCACCAAAGTGGTACCTATTCATCTACTTGCATTTGCATGCTTTCGAATTGCTAGGTTGGCAAGAGCTGGGGCTAGTGCAGGAGCTCACTCCGTCACGTGGGGCTAGGGATTCGAACCTCCGAACTTGCGACCTTCCAATCGACAAGCCTGGCGTCTTACCCGCTGAGCCACCACGCCCCTTCTTCTTCCCATATACATCCCTTTTTAATCAGTAAATCCAGAAATCACCAGTTCATTTTTATCCATTTTCATCAAAAAGTCCATAATGGTTTTCCAGTCTTTTATAAAAGTAGTTGTTGTTCCTTCCCTAATCAAACAAGTCAATTTAGCCATTTCTGCAAGTTCTACCATCTTCAGGGTCCATTCCTCCATTGCAGGTATTTCTGTATTTTTCCATTTTTGTGTGTATAATAACCTCACTGCAGTTACCATACAGTATATAAAACCAATTGTCCATGAGTCTTTTCTAATTGACTATCCTTAAGTCCTAGTAAGAAAAATTCTGGTTTCATCTGAATATTAATTTTTAAAATTCTCTGCATCATCATATTTGTATCCAATATATTTTTGCTTTTTCACAAGTGCACCATGCATGGTAAAATGTCCCTTCATGCTTTTCACATTTCCAACAACAATTAGAAGTACCTTTATACATCTTAGATAATTTCTCTGGTGACATACTGTATACCAATGGTACATCGTTTTATAAAAATTCTCTCTTAAGTTACAGTATAAGACAATGTGAATTTCAGTCCTTTTACCCACATTCTTTCCCACTGATTCATCTGTATATTATAACCAAAATTCTTAGCCCATTTTATCATGCACTCTTTAACTTGTCCTTCCATTTCAAATCTCAACAGAAATTTGTACATTTTAGCAATTACATCTTCATCATTTGTACATAATTCCATTTCAAATTCCATCACGTGATGTTCTATACCTGGTAGCTTTTTATCCATATTAAACCTCTCCCTTAGTTGTGCATATGAAAAGCATTGAAAAGTAAATCCCTCTGCAGTCAGTTGTTATCTTGATTTCATCTTAAGTTCTCCATTTTCCTGTACTAGCAAATCTTGATATATTAACCTTTTTTATTTGCCCACTGTTTCTTTTCTATAAAACTAGGCAACTCTCATTTTCTAATCCATTGCTTCCTTTTGAAGGGTGGGTGTGGAACTCCAGAATCCTGGACTGTGTGAGCCTTCTGCTGTCACCCAGAGGGATTCACCTATTCCTGAGAAGACCCTGGAATCCAAGCAATTCGCCAACACCCCTACTGTAACTGGCCTCCCTCTGCTTCTGGTTAAAAACAGAATTCATCCATCTTTGCTTGAAAAGTGTTTAACTCCGCCCCAGTGGCCAGCCAGAAAGAAGCCCTCAGGAAGCTGATTTCCAGCCACCACCACCCTTCTTCCATAACAGCATCCCAAGAGAGATTCCAGATGAAGCTTTTATTGTCCAATTGCTATGCCCAAAGCATGGACTCTTACAGGAGAGGCATTTGTCTTTTGTAACTCATGGTCTTCCACTACTTTTTCCACCTCTTTTCTTACCACCACTCCTAAAGAAGAAATTTAGGAAGAGCTGCATAATTTTTTTTAACCAAGTGTACTAGGAGCTGCTGTCTCGAAGCATCCCAGCTGCCAAGGCCTGGCCTTTCCAACCCTAAGGTAAAGGTAAAGGTTCCCCCGCACATTTGTGCAGTCGTGTCCGACTCTAGGGGCCGGTGCTCATCTCCATTTGTTAGCTGAAGAGCCAGCGTTGTCCAAAGACGCTTCCATGGTCATGTGGCCGCATGATGCGCGCGGAACGCTGTTACCTACCCACCGAAGTGGTACCTATTCATCTACTTGCATTTGCATGCTTTCGAATTGCTAGGTTGGCAAAAGCTGGAGATAGTGCGGGAGCTCACTCCGCACGAAGGGCTAGGGATTTGAACCTCCAAACTTGTGATCTTCCGATCGACAAGCCTGGCGTCTTACCTGCTAAGCCACCACACCCCAACCCTAGTCTTCATTAATTTTGTCACATTTTGCCTGAGGAGAACTAAAATGGCTTCACATTGGCTTGTGCCATTTTGGTTGGGCCTAATAAAATGCAAAATAATAAATATAATTTATTATTATATTATATTATAATAAATAAAATAATAATAAAGTGCAAAAGCTGGGTTGCAATTAAACCTCAAAAAACCCAAGATTATGGCAATCAGCTTGATTGATAACTGGCAAATAGAGGGAGAAAACGTGGAGGCAGTGACAGACTTTGTATTTCTAGGCGCAAAGATTACTGCAGACGCTGATTGCAGCCAGGAAGTCAGAAGACATCTACTTCTTGGGAGGAGAGCAACGACAAATCTCGATAAAATAGTTAACAGCAGAGACATCACACTGACAACAAAGGTCCGCATAGTTAAAGCAATGGTATTCTCCGTAGTAACCTATGGCTGCGAGAGCTGGACCATAAGGAAGGCTGAGCGAAGGAAGATAGATGCTTTTGAACTGTGGTGTTGGAGGAAAATTCTGAGAGTGCCTTGGACTGCAAGAGGATCAAACCAGTCCATACTCCAGGAAATAAAGCCAGACTGCTCACTTGAGGGAATGATATCAAAGGCAAAACTGAAGTACTTTGGCCACATAATGAGAAGACAGGATACCCTGTGAGAAGATGCTGCTGCTAGGGAAAGTGGAAGGCAAAAGGAAGAGGGGCTGACCAAGGGCAAGATGGATGGATGATATTCTGGCGGTGACGGGACGGACTCGACCATGGGGGAGCTGGGGATGGCGATGGCTGACAGGAAGCTCTGGTGTGGGCTGGTCCATAAAGTCACAAAGAGTTGGAAGTGACTGGACAAATAAACAACAAAATAAAGAGATATTACCCAAGCACAGATTTTAGACTGTTTTTCATTGACCAAACAGTTATTTATGATTGCTTCCTAAATAAATATGGATTCTTGTTTATATTTTCTATTGTGCAGCCTCTCCAATAAAATTAAGATTTCCATATTTTAATTACAGTACATTTCCAGGAAAGATCTCTCTGGCAATAAACTGCTCTGTGGGAGGCAAATATTCAACAGGTGCAGTAATTTTCTTGTAACTGCACCTCCATGCTTGGCAGAAAGATTTAATCTACTGAACCTCTGCCTGCACTGAAGTTGTTAAAGAGACAGGAAGCTTTTGTTGAAAAAAATGATGAAGGCTTACAGAGGAGATAACCCAGCAGGCCTGGATTAAGGCACCATAGGTCCCTACCAGTCTCAACTGCTAACAGAACCATGCTCCCTTCCTAGGGTTGAAATTCTGTCTCCCAATCTTCCTTTGTTTGTTTTAATCCACTAGATTCTCCTTTCTCTTCCCTTTAGACCCAAAGTCTGTGGTCTATGGAATCCAGGATATTGCACAATTTGTTAAGAAACTGCCACCGAGAGCTGGGAAGACATTTTGGGGAAGGGGGGCAAGAGGTGGGTTGTTTATGTTTGAACTTCTGTGGCTTTGCAGTAGAGAAACAAAGCAAATATTCTATATATTAGCTTGGAAGCCACATTATCCCCGCAAATCTTCCAGTTGTCATGGACATGCGTGACTTGGACCTTTTTCTCTTTTTTAAAATTAATTCTTTAGGGCGTGCTTATAACCAAAGCTTATCTGCGTACTGGGGCTGCTCCTACTGTGAGTCAATGCACATCTGCTAATTCAAAAAGCTGGTTTTGGATACAAGTATGGGCAGCAGAGGAGGATACAGGGAGATGTAACCAACAGAACACAATCCACATAGCATCACCAGGCAGGGCTGGCCTATGGTATTTGCAGCATGAACGTTTATAATTAACAGATATATTAGAAGCGGTGAGAGAATAGAACTGTCTTTACCTGGCACTAGACCAGAGCTTTCCAAACTTTTCATGTTGGTGACACACTTTTTAGACATGCATCATTTTGCGACACACTCCTACAGCAGGGCACAAGGCAGGCACTAGGACCTGCGCAGAATCACAGCAGGTTTGGAGGCAGCAAGGCACAAGGCAGGCACTAGGACCTGCACAGAATCCTGGCACGGCAGGTTTGGAGGCAGCCAGGCACAAGGCAGGCACTAGGATCTGCCCAGAATCACAGCAGGTTTGGAGGCAGACAGGCACAAGGCAGGCACTAGGACCTGCGCAGAATCACAGCAGGTTTGGAGGCAGCAAGGCACAAGGCAGGCACTA
The DNA here is from genome assembly GCA_023362775.1 of Charina bottae. Classification (NCBI taxonomy): domain Eukaryota; kingdom Metazoa; phylum Chordata; class Lepidosauria; order Squamata; family Charinaidae; genus Charina; species Charina bottae. Next base: position 4,973,515 of record JALMGJ010000024.1, read on the forward strand.
GGACCTGTGCAGAATCCTGGCAGGGCAGGTTTGGAGGCAGCCAGGCACAAGGCAGGCACTAGGATCTGCCCAGAATCACAGCAGGTTTGGAGGCAGCAAGGCACAAGGCAGGCACTAGGACCTGCGTGGAATCCCGGCAGGGCAGGTTTGGAGGCAGCAAGGGACAAGGCAGGCACTAGGACCTGCGTGGAATCCTGGCAGGGCAGGTTTGGAGGCAGCCAGGCACAAGGCAGGCACTAGGACCTGTGTGGAATCCTGGCAGGGCAGGTTTGGAGGCAGCCAGGCACAAGGCAGGCACTAGGACCTGCGCAGAATCACAGCAGGTTTGGAGGCAGCAAGGCACAAGGCAGGCACTAGGATGTGCGCGGAATCACAGCAGGTTTGGAGGCAGCAAGGCAGGCACTAGGACCTGCACGGAATCACAGCAGGCTTGGAGGCAGCCAGGCACAAGGCAGGCACTAGGACCTGTGCGGAATCCTGGCAGGGTTTGGAGGCAGCAGCAGCCGCGACACACCCAGACACTGCAGCCGACACACTAACGTGTCCAGTTTGGAAAGCTCTGCACTAGACAATAACATCAGCACCAGGCATACCTCCCTGGGAGGCACAATCCAGAATTACTGAAAAATCCCGCTGCCATAAGGGCCTTCTGAGCAGGACCTATAAAGTTGACTCAGGATCCCTTCAAACGCTGTGATCCCAAGCGATTATGAGCTTTGTAGATCAACACCATCATCTAAAATTGTGACCAGCAATAAATGGGGAGCCTGTGAACACCCTATAAAACATGTACAATAGTTCAGTACTTTTGCTATAGTAAGAGTTGCTCAGGGTTGCTCAGGTTGTACTGCTCAGGGCTGCAACATTAGTGGTGGTTATAATGGTACGTTTTCATGCATTATTGGTGGATTGCAGCTTCCTCAGAGCAAGTTTTGCCTGAGACATTTTGCTGTCTGGAAAAAAGCAGCAAGAGATGGCTTCTCCTACGTCAAGGTGCAGATACTGAAAACTCCTCAGGACATTTGCGCTCTGGACGCAAGAAATCCTGGAAATACTAATCACCATCTCTGGTAGCAAACATAACACCCCATAATTAACACCTGAGGCAGTTGTTTCATTCTGCCCATCGGCAGGCCCAGCTCCTTCAAGAAATTAGTGCTATCCTACATGTAACTAGGAGTGTCAGTGGCATATGGCCTGAGAATGGAATCTATATAAGTAAACATCTGGTGGACATCAGGAATACTAATTAAAAAATAGAATAGATTTAACAAAACTGAACTCAGCCTACTGCTGTCATACAGAACGTGGCAATTTTCTCTTTCAAAAGAAGAAGGGAATAGCATATTGATCTTATTGCTAAATGGGGAAAACATACTTCTGTTTATTACTGTATACAATAGCATTGCCTAATCTACTACCTTCTCAATGCCCTGAAGTACAACTCCCATTTGATCTACCCAGTATGCTTTGAACGCCTCTATCAGCCAAAATATTGTTTTAGGAGTACCAAATTGGGAAACAATGTTTTAAAGGATGTAGTGCAGACCTTTCCAAACTTTTCATGTTGGTGACACACTTTTTAGACATCATCTCATCTCATTGGCGATCACTCGTAGCCGAGTAAGATTGTCTTCCAAAGGTAAAATTTTAACAGTGGATCCGTAAGTGGCTATAAAGGCCAATTCTGGATCCGCACAACCTCCCACAATGAGGGCATAGGTTTCCGGGTGGGAGACGGTCATGATGAGGGTTTGCCTGACGTGCCTTCCTTTTAGCTCTTTTCTCCCTTTCGCCCTGTACTCGTGCTTCTTCAAAGTCCATAGCGCCATTAATAAAGGCTGACCTCCAATTGAAACGCTCATGAGTTAGGGCTTCCCAGTTCTCAATCCTGATATTACATTTTTTTAAATTAGCTTTGAGAGTATCTTTGAATCTCTTTTGCTGTCCACCAATATTCCGTTTTCCATTCTTAAGTTGGGAGTAAAGTAGCTGCTTTGGAAGACGATGGTCAGGCATTCGAACAACATGACCGGTCCAGCGAAGTTGATGTTGGATGATCATTGTTTCAATGCTGGTGGTTTTCGCTTCTTCTAATACGCTAACATTAGTCCGCCTATCTTCCCAAGTAATTTGCAGAATTTTTCGGAGGCAGCGTTGATGGAATCTTTCAAGAAGTTGCAGGTGGCGTTTGTAGAGGGTCCATGTTTCACAGGCGTACAGAAGGGTTGGTAGTACAATGGCTTTGTAAACAAGCATTTTGGTCTCCCTGCGAATGTCCCGATCCTCAAACACTCTACACTTCATTCGGGAGAAAGCTACACTCGCAGAGCTCAGGCGATGCTGAATTTCAGCGTCGATGTTGGCTTTTGTAGATAGATGGCTGCCGAGATAAGAAAAGTGGTCGACATTTTCTAGTGACACACCTTTAAGCTGGATTGATGGTGCTGCGGAGGGATTGGTTCGAACTTGCTGGTAAAGCACTTTGGTTTTTTTAATGTTAATCGAGAGGCCGAGCTTTTCATATGCTTCTGCAAAGATGTTTAGGATAGTTTGAAGATCTTCTTCGGAGTGTGCACAGACTACGTTATCAGCATATTGAAGTTCTATAACAGAAGTTGTAGTTACCTTATTTTTTGCTTTCAGCCTACTAAGATTAAAAAGCTTTCCATCTGTTCGATATATAATTTCTACACCAGTAGGAAGTTTCTCTTCAACAAGGTATATAATCATAGCGATGAAGATAGCAAATAAGGTTGGAGCAATAACACATCCCTGTTTAACGCCGGATTCCACTTTAAATGGATCGCTTTGAGAGCCACTGTTATTTAGGATTGTTGCCATCATGTCGTCATGGAGTAACCGCAAGATGTTCACAAATTTATCAGGGCATCCGATTTTCAGAAGGATGGTCCAGAGAGCAGTACGATTTACAGTATCAAAAGCTTTAGTCAGATCAATAAACGCCATGTACAGAGGGCGGTTTTGCTCCTTGCATTTTTCTTGAAGCTGTCGTGCAGTGAAGATCATATCCACTGTTCCCCTGGAAGGGCGGAAGCCATTTTGCGTTTCAGGGATGATGTCTTCTGATACAGATAGGAGACGGTTTGCGATGATCTTTGCCAGGATTTTGCCTGCTGTGGCTAGAAGGGAGATGCCTCAATAGTTTCCACAGTCTGTTCTATCACCCTTTTTAAAGAGAGTGATAATTATGGCATCCCTAAAGTCTGCTGGAATCTCCTCCCTCATCCAGATTTTTTCGATGAGCTTATGAAGTTGTTGTGTAAGTTCAGGCCCGCCTTCTTTAAAGACTTCAGCAGGAATCCCATCAGGTCCATTTTTAGACATGCATCATTTCGCAACACACTCTTACAGCAGGGCACAAGGCAGGCACTAGGACCTGCGCGGAATCACAGCAGGTTTGGAGGCAGCAAGGCACAAGGCAGGCACTAGGACCTGCGCGGAATCCTGGCAGGGCAGGTTTGGAGGCAGCCAGGCACAAGGCAGGCACTAGGACCTGCGCAGAATCCTGGCAGGGCTTGGAGGCAGCAGCAGCCGCGACACACCCAGACACTGCAGCCGACACACTAACGTGTCGCGACACACAGTTTGGAAAGCTCTGATGTAGCATATCCTAAATAAGACCTTTTTGCCAATTAGCTTCATGGATATGAATATAATCTGATAAAAAAATAGGAAAGTCATACCACTTGCACTTTACTTGAGATTCTTTTGTATCAAAAGAGGAGCATACCCATTCATCTGTTTTTTCTTTAACCTTCTTGGTAACACTGGAGAAAAGAGCTACATTATATTTTTACAAGTGAATAATCCAGTTTAAATACTGAAGGATTGAACTCTATTAAACCCCCCTTCCTATGGAATGTGTACATGTTCAGCAGAATGTATGAACTGTGGATGCCACAGAAAATCTTAATTAAGGACAAATAGTTAATCTCTTCACAGGAAGGAAATCTTGATTGCATCCACCATTGTTTATCTCACAGAATCCCTGTGAGATAGTAACCACCTAACACCAGACCCCTCTCCTTCTCTTATCAAAATTCCGGGATATTCATAACTAACTTGTGATGTCTGTAAATTAAATTGTGATATCTGTAATCTTTAATAAAATCTTGACCTTTACACTTCTGTTAAATCCTTAAAAACTTATATCCTGTGTGATGTATGTGTTAGAGATCTGAAATGTATAAAAACAGATGCTTCTTTTGTCTGGGGCGCTCCTTTTCAGAGGAAGCCGCCCCCTATTACTTGAGCTCAATTAAAAGGGTTATTCTATTTCTCGTCTTGGTGTGAATTTATTTTGGGTTCTTCGTACCAAGTTAAACATGCTTGGACACGGGACCAACTTTCGGTCCAACAAAACTCTCATGAATTTTCTCCCACTCCTACCCCTGAGATGCCAAAATAGTATCCCCCTTGTTGCTCCTGGAAAGGGCTAAGAGATTTGGGTGTTTTATTTCAGCTGTCATTAATAAAAAATTATCCTCCATTAAGATCAACAGTATAAGCCCCACCTCACCGACTCCTTTCCCCATTTCCCCATCCCCAGGAGATTTGCAACTATTGAATAGCTAAGGATGAGAATTAGCTGGCTTTTGTTAAAACTGACTTTCATGCAATTACCACCCCCTCAGCTCCCCCCCCCAAAACGCCCACCTAGTATTTACAATTTCTTCTGCAAATACATCAGTCTTTAATTTCAAGTCTGCTTGTCAGCCTCAAGGACTGTAACTGAATACTGGAAGACTGGGTGTGGTGGTGGGGTGGGGGAGACCTTGTCATTTAGGAATAATGAGAAATTTGCAGCAAGTTTCCATGGGGCCCATTTACAATAATTTACTCTCCCACGTACTTATCAGTTAATTTCGACAATATTTGTAGCTTTTCTCAACCCTTTTAGGATTACCAACTCTAGCTTTGATTTTGCATAATAGCAGCTTCATCTGTAGACATTAACAAGTAAAGGTAAAGGTAAAGGCTCCCCCCCCCCACATTTGTACACTCCTGTCGGTAAATTCTTTCACTCCCTGCAATCTGGGATTTTCCAGGGTATGACTTTTCTGTGGAATCTCCTCCCCCCACCCCAAAAAGTCCATCCAAGAGCCAATCTGAAAAACTTGGCAGATATAGAAAAAGATAAATGGAGTAAGAAACAAGAAGAGTGACTGAAGATAGGATATTGATGAATTGATCTACTGTAGTACAGTAATAGAATTATAAAAAGTTAGTGTAGTAATGGAAATGAAGAGGACAAAATATTTTGTATTTCAAAAGCAGAATATAAAACAGTGTTCTAGCCAGAGCAGGAAAAAGATGAAAAAATGCAGAGCTTCTGGGAATATGCAGTCAGTATTAGTATCAGCTAGCAAGGACTAATAGGATAAAGCCAAAGGACTTTTGAAGAAAATTGTTCTTAAGCAGTCCCCATGAACCCTTTGCTCCCCCACTCATTTATGTTTGTGTGTTTCAACTGTTTTTTGTCACAAATAGTGCAAAGTAACTTTAAAAAATGTCACATTAAAGGCTGAAATGACAGTAATAACTATTCAGAGAGCCTCAAGGGCTACCCTGCCGAATTGTATTCAGAGAAGGCGTTAGGAGAAAGATAGGCCTAAACATCACCTAGCAATTCAAGAGTCTTGGGAAAGAATCTCTTCTAGACCAGTGATGGGGTTTGATGGCTCGCTACCAGTCAATCTCAAGCCAGGCCATAAGCTTTTTGAGCAGCAGAGTAGGCACGATGTATCTATATGTCTATGAAGGTTCTCAGTCATCCAGGTGGAATTTTCTGTAGCTTGAATCATGTCAACTGGATTTCTATTTTCTCAGTGGAAACAAGCTCCTTGGATAAGGAGTGAAACGTTTCCACTGAGAAAATAGAAATCCAGTTGACATGATTCAAGCTACAGATAGGCACGATGTAGTTAAAAGAAGCTGACCTTGACAGGTAGAAGAGAGAAGGCATGGGTTGCTGCAAAAGAAACCAAGTGCATGAGAATAAACGTCAGGTCCTCCCCTTTAAAAAGGGACTGTTTTAATTTAGGGTCTCCAAAAAGAGCAGCTGCTGCTATTTGTTTTGTTGTGACTCTTTCTTTAAGTATTTGCTTTTTAATACTTGGTTGCTTGCTACCAAGACACTGATCAGGTAAAAATATTCCTGACAAGGTCACTTGCCAACTGGTCAATTTATTTATTTTAACAATCTTCTTTGGCAGTTCCCAGAATTAGAGGCTGCAGAGTTAAAGAGGAAAAGATTACTTTATAAGCTGCCTTTCAAGGTATGTCCTTTGAAAGTGGCATACAGGAAAAAAACATTTAAACAGGACAATAGAAATGCATGTTGAATTTCTAAAAACAGCAGCAAAATCATTTGGGGATGGGAGAGGAAAGCCAGCAACAACTTTATAAAAGGCCTGACAAAACAGTGAACTCTGCTAAATTTAGGGAATCAAAGTTTTCAGGGGAGGAAATTCCCAAAATGAAGAGCCATTATTAAAAGATGCCATCCCTGGTATCTGTGAGATTTATTACATATTTATACCTCTGAATTTGTCCTCAAGGCAACAGTATTTTTATAACATGTGGAAGATCCTTCAAATAATCTGTTCCCAGTCATAAAAGTGTTAGAAAACTAGCATGTTCAATTGAACTAGGAAGTAAATAGGAAAAGTTGAGATTTCTGGACTGACTGTCTATTACAGTTATTTACCCTGGAAGATACCAGTACATATATGATTACCAGAGTTGGCAAACTGCTGTATTCAAAGAAAAGCACGTAACCTAGATGGTTATGGGTCCAGAAGTAACCCCAAATTATAAATTTGAGCAGACCCATCCATAACCAATTGCAAATTAATGTTGAGATCAACAATTTTCTTAGCCAATACCACATCCCTTTTCTCAGAATTGCTCACTTTTCATTCTCATCCATTTCACCTGCCTCCAGACATCTTTGAAGGGTATCCAGACTTCCTTATTATTCATGAAATACCTAACACTTCTATTTCATGTGTGGTGTGGAGCTACATACTGCAAATGCAGATTAGGAGTTTAATACCTTGCAAGAGGCATTTAGAGGAATTTCATAACACATGCATTGTTGGCCCAGCTAGCAAATCCTACATCTCTCCTGTTAGCTGAGTATGTACCAGTCAGAGCAGCATTTGTACAGCCACATTCTCGGTCGACAGACAAGGTAATACAAAGGATGCTCCATAGAATATCCAAGCAATCTTGGGACTTCCAGTGAGGATTCATGGCGAACTAGACATCTCTGAAGATGGCATTGCCATGAGATTGGCAGCCAGGAGAATTCCGGACAGTGAAATAACTCCGGAAAAAGGAGATATTGTGAGATCACTCTCTTGTACTCCGGACAGCTGCTCCTCATGAGTAAACTGCAGGAACTGTTTCTGCAGTCGGCTCTTGAGTTGAGTAGCTGGGAACTGAGGGATTTCCACCAAATTCACAGCCGCAGTATAGCCTATATTATGGACACAAAGTTCTGCGGAGCCTAATTTCTTAATCACTTTTGGAAATTGCTTCTTAACTGCTTTTCAACTATTAAGAACCTTTTGTTCAACAAGTTTTATAATATGCACTGGGTTAGTTTCCTTTAATCCTTAGTGAAAGAAGTTTTAAAGGTAAGTTTAAAGACATTTAAAAAAATCTTTTTTTTGGAATAAACAGCAAAAGGGTGATTAGAACATTGATTTTGGAAAGTTATAAACAGACTAAGGGTCCAGATGGATTTGAAGAAAATTTTTGAAATTAATTATAAGAATCCTTCCAGTGGGAAAATGCTGTTGTTTTGAATTCTTAAAAGAAAACATGATAAAATGGGAATTTGAATGTTGGACACTAAAGGGAACCAGAAGGAACTAAAGATTGCAATTAAAGGAGAGGAACTCTTAAAATTGACTTACTAACACAGAATAGCAAAATACCTTAACATTAGATGTATGAAGGATATTTTTGAACAATGGACCCAGAAGTTAATCTTAGAAGTGTCTGCCATTATAGATAGACTGTGTTCAGATGTTAAGGAAGAGGAACAAGTTTTACTGGATAAGACTGAGACTGATCTGAAAGTGGATTTAAAAATGACAAGCTACAAGAACGATATGGAAAAAGATGTTATACTGGATACAGAAATGAAACCAGCTGATGTTTTAATAATTAAAAGGAATATACAAATGGCAAACCAAAAAATGATTTGGATAACTTTCTTATATTGGATTTACAAAAGAGAACTGTTAAACTTCTGAAGGATTTTGTGAGAAGTGACAAAGAAAAAATGTAGAGAAAACAAACTCTAGGACATTATTTGAAGGTATTAAATATTATGATTGTTAAGAGTAAAAGGAAGGAATATAAAGTTGGTTTATTTGATCAATGTTAAAATAGATGTGTTGTTATTTCTGGTAACCCTTAATGGATTTTTGCTGACCAGGACTGAATAATGAGATTTTAAGGATCTGTTTATATATAAGAGATGATATATGAGATAATTTGTTGTACTTTAAGAGAAGGTGATAATTTATTAAAATTTGCCCAATCTGTAACACAAGATTGTTGTTATGAAAAAATACAAAAGAAGGATGAACCTATGTATGTTGACTTGAGCTCCTTTGAGAAGAAGCAGGACAGAAATGCAATAAGCAAATACATAAAATGCACTTCAGGAATAAAAGGGCAAGTTTCACATCTTTTCCTCTTCCTTGCTCCATATCTTATTGTTCTCAGGTGAGGCTAGGCAACTCATGACCCTTGAGCCATATACAACTCCCAAGGCCCTTTGATACATCTCCACAAATCACAACAGTTGAGCTCCTGGTATGCTGTGTGGACAGGCCATCATGTTAAATTATAATGTAGTTTGGTAATTTGGGCTTAGCGTGTTGTGTGAACATATGCATTGTCATTTGCTAACTGTAACTTTATGGGTTAGTGTGTTTTGCCAATACAGCTAGTGTATTTTCTAAACTTAATGTTGCATATTGGTTAAATAATTGCACTTGAACTAGGGAGATCCACATTCAGTCATACGGTTCACTGGAAGACTCTGAGGCACTTATTTTGTCAGCCCAGCTACATAAAAAGTAAGAGAGATCGTGCCTCCCATGAAAAATACTTTGAGTTCTCAGAAAAAAAGGCAGAATATAAATGCTAGACATAATAAATAAAATTAGTAAGTGCAAAAATTGATTACGGTGGGTAATTCAACCTCCTTAGAAATGTGGGTGTGATGTAATTCATAGAAAAAAATAAGGGTGTGAAGAAAAAGTTGAAGTAGTTTGGACAATCTCTGGTGAAATCACAGGAGATATGGATGAGCTAAGTTTTAAATATTATATATCTGTAAAGGCCAATTCTGGATCCGCACATCCTCCCACAGTGAGGGCATAGGTTTCTGGGTGGGAGATGGTCATGATGAGGGTTTGCTTGACGTGCCTTCCTCTTAGCTCGTTTCTCCCTTTCGCCCTGTACTCGTGCTTCTTCAAAGTCCATAGCGCCATTAATAAAGGCTGACCTCCAATTGAAACGCTCATGAGTTAGGGCTTCCCAGTTCTCAATGCTGATATTACATTTTTTTAAATTAGCTTTGAGAGTATCTTTGAATCTCTTTTGTTGTCCACCAATATTCCGTTTTCCATTCTTAAGTTGGGAGTAAAGGAGCTGCTTTGGACCCACTGTTAAAATTTTACCCTTGGAAGACAATCTTACTGAATGAATGAATGAATGAATGAATTATATATCTATTCACAATTACTAATTACAAGTGGGATGATGATGGTGATGATGATGATGATCATGATCATGATGTTGATGATGATGATATCTGTTCAATTGTGTCCGATTCTCGGCGATTCAAGTGCAATAAAATTAGGCAAAATAATCTTCCCAGAATATAGTCTACTCCATCCCAAAAGTTCAGGGCAGGTGATAGAGCAAGCAAAAATAAAAACAAGCAAACTAGAATTACCAGCATACTAGTAATTGATATTACTGATTCCTTCCTAATTCCAAACACAACTCAAAGCAGGCAGTTCTTCCAACATTTTCCAAAATTGTTCTGTATTACTTTGGAAGTGGATTCAACCCTTGATGAGCCACCACCAAAGCTGTTGCTCTACAGAGGTTTGCTGACCAAACCTTATAAAAAAAAGGTAAAGGTTCCCCCTGCACATTTGTGCAGTTGTGTCCGACTCTAGGGGCCGGTGCTCATCTCCGTTTGTTAGCCGAAGAGCCAGCGTTGTCCGAAGACGCTTCCGCGGTCATGTGGCCGGCATGATGCACGCGGAACGCTGTTACCTGCCCACCGAAGTGGTACCTATTCATCTACTTGCATTTGCATGCTTTCAAATTGCTAGGTTGGCAAGAGCTGGGGCTATAGTCGCGGGGCTAGGGATTTGAACCTCTGAACTTGGGATCGACAAGCCTGGCGTCTTACCCGCTGAGCCACCACACCCCGACCAAACCTTATACTAGATGACATTTAGAGGGTGCCCCCCAGTGGATATGAAAATATGATGGGATAAAAGAGAAGGGACAATGGTCTCAAGGTCAATAATACAAAACATAGGACATTTTATTGGCTATAATAAATACCTTGAAGTGTGCCTGGAGTATATGTAGCCAGTGCAACCATTCAACATGGTTCTATCTGCAGGTATAATTTTAAGGCTCATACCGTACTGCACTTCGGTGCACTTCGGAAATTTTGCTTAACTGAATACTGTTTTTGAGTTTCTTCTCTTCTGTATTTCCACTTAATACACAATTCCTGGGATATTATCAATTAGCTCCAAGACAAATATAAAGGGTGAATCCAGATGTACATAATTTAATGATAAGCTCGTTAAGGGAGCACATTCACCATATTATGGTTAGACATGCATTCTTCTTTTCCAGAATCAAGGTCAGGAAAAACCGGTTCACCCTGTTTGTAGTTGGAACCACTCATTGGCTGGAAACTGGAAAAGCTGCTAACTGACTTCCTCCTGGTTCTTTGTCAATCAATTTTGGACATCTAAAAAAAGTCTGTCCCCTTTTCGTTTCAGATAAAAAGAACAATGGTATGTTTAATATCTCTGTGTATACAATACTTTTAAATGGACAGCCTGCTAGAGCTCTGCAGAGAAGGTGAACACAGCTGCAGCAGAAAAAAATGGCAGTAGTCCTTATTTGTACGTATATGATTATGTTTATACGAAACCAAAGAAGTCACATGACTATGTTCAATGCATGAACCCAACTATTGAGGTTATAAACCATGATTTGTGTCTTTGCATTGAGTGAAGCCAGCTGTTGGGGTTGACCAACCATGGTTAAATGAACTAAGGCTTAATTGTGTGAACACAGCCTTTGTAATTTGGAATGTTATGGCTTAACATGTACAAATGCAGTTGTGGTTTGTACAATAAACCGTGGTTCTCCAAACTATTGTGTATGAATAAGCCTGGTCAATGTGCATTGAAAAACAGGAACTACTGCCATTCTGAGGAGTAATGTAATATTAGTAAAGGTAAAGGTTTCCCCACACAGTCGTGTCCGACTCTAGGGGCCGGTGCTCATCTCCGTTTGTTAGCCAAAGAGCCAGCGTTGTCCGAAGATGCTTCCGCGGTCATGTGGCCGGCATGACGCACGCGGAACGCTGTTACCTACCCACCAAAGTGGTACCTATTAATCTACTTGCATTTGCATGCTTTCGAATTGCTAGGTTGGCAAGAGCTGGGGTGAGTGCGGGAGCTCACTCCGTCACACGAGGCTAGGGACTCGAACCTCTGAACTTGCGACCTTCCGATCGACAAGCCTGGCGTCTTAACCGCCGAGCCATCGCGCCCCTTCGTAATATTGGTATGTACTTATTTATTCTTTGGAAGAAGTATTTTTTGCTATCCTGAATTTTACAGCACTAGATTAGAACTATAGATTAATGAAAACAAAATTATCAAAACCGGTCAACTGGGTTACAACTGCCCCCAAGCTCAGTCTGGCTAACTCCTATTAATATTAGGAAGATATTCCACAGTTGAATGCTATACTTCTTTTCATGATCTGGACACATTCAAGCATGCTCTTTGTCCCTGTGAAAAAACCTCATCCAAGCTAGTCCTACAACAGTCCTTCAAGATTCTACGGAATTATAGCTTGGAGAAGGTGCTAAGAGCCATCTATTATGAAATCCTAAGGCTCCTCTTTTTTAGAATTATTTCTTTATTTCTTTATTTAATTTTTATCCCGCCTTTATTATTTTTATAAATAACTCATTAGAATTAGTCCCAGAGGTTACAGTACTGAAGAGAATGCATGTGAAATGGTAACATTATCATCATCCCGAGAGTAGAACTGCTCCGTAGAATACAGACGTCGTCAGATGTTGGGAATCTTGCTGTGTCCTGAAACCCCATTTGATGGCCTCCCACACCTACTTCTGTGCCCCTGGGATGATTGCTGAAAACCGACAGCATCATGTCCTGCCATTATGAAGCAGAAACATACAAAAACTAATATCCTCACATAGGCTTAAAATGGCTCACAGTGCAAACAAATCTCCACAAAGTGTTCCCCCACCAGTCCCCGAAAAAAAGGAAAATTCTGGCCTTGGTCTCACACCTATGATTCCCCTCATCCAACACTTCCTGAGGCATTTAGATTTCCCTAAAGCGTTAAGTGGGACCCCAACAGGTTTTCTGCCAAAATATTATGCACCCCTCTTTTATGTTATTAATTTCTAGAAAAGAACAAAATTACTATTAAAAGTGAAAATAGCTAATTGGGGTGTCTAATGTGTATTTTTCTTTTCAGCTGGCAGGGCTGATCCTGGAAACCTTACTATTTCCTACATAGGACTAATTAAAAAAACGTTTTGCTCTATTTTTGTACAGGCTTGGCTTCTAAATATCTGTTGTTCCACATTTATGGCATATGAGTGTTTATCTTCCTATTGTAGAAGAGAGCGGACAAGAGATGTTGTATCTTCCTTAGTGTCCTTTAGACCCAGGAACTAAAAATGCTGCCTGCCAGATGTTCCCATATCTCCCACTTCACCGGAACAGTTAACAAGAATACAATAAAACTGGAAAAGCACAGGGGTCTCCATAGGGTCAGAGCCCCCTTGGAAGACAACATTGGTGAGGCAGCTGTTGAATGACCTCAAACGTGGGCAAAGCATTGTTCTTAGTCAGGGACTGAACTGCAATCATGCTGATGGGTGAATTCTGAATTCTGTCCCACACGGAATTCTGTCCCACACGGATAGATCCAAGTTAGAGCTTCTGTTTTTCCCCCATTACATTTTAGCATTACTCTACCTCCCCTCTTCCCCCAAGCTGAATTTGCTCCTCGTGTTGGCCCAATCATTAGGTTAAAGTGAGGCAGTTTTAGCAGCTGGCAGGGATTTTTGAACAGAAGCAGATAGGTTATGCTTTGAATGTATTCTTACTGGTGCACTTTTACTGGGAGTACCGGAAGGATGCTCAGAGGATCCTTTTTGTCTCTGGTACCAGGCTAATTTTATTCACTATGTGTACTATGCACCTTAATGGCATGGGTGTGAGTTAAACTTGGCTAGGTGGGCAATATGGCATCTATAGGTGTGTCTAATTGTAACTTCAAACGGGATGCATGGGTGAGGCAGTTGAATCCTTCCCAATTCCCCCACAGTTTGTTGTCCTGGGAATTTTCCCTCACCACATACTGTAGCTTATTTTCCATGAGAAAAATGCCTGGAGCAGGACACAGCAGAGAACTGGGAAGGGTTCAGCTTCTCTCCCCCACTCCCATTCAGTAACCATTGTATTCCCCCCTTCCTGCTTTCCATATGAATGAGGCAGCCCCATGATTAAAGATATGTCATTGCTGCTGGTATCCAGGCGAACATTTTTCTCAGTGAGCAGAGAGTACATTTTCCCCTGTAGTAGTGAACATGTCATAAACCTAAGCTATACTTTGCCACCCAGCCAGTATTCCTTTGTGAATAAATATATTTATTTAAGTTATATTTTGAAGTTTCTCCAAAGAGCTTGGAGTAGCTTACCCTTCCCATTTTTTTTCCTATTCAGGTAATTTACGGGGCTAGATCTGAGCAGAAGTTTTTCAGAGATGAATTTACTTCATGGGCCTGGATAACTTTCCATGGGCTCCCATTCAAGAGTTTTTCTCTGCCCCCAGAGAAATAACAGTTCTTCACCCATCCACCTTACTGGTTTCCTGAGCAAAATCAAGTGTAACTCCTCATGAGTATATGAACCCATCATTTATTTTTCTTGGCAACTGGATGGATATGCTGGCTGGGGAATTCTGGGAGTTGATGTCCACACTTCTTAAAGTTGCCAAGGTTGGGAAACACTGCTCTAGAAGGTGATAGAGGAATCCATGATACTTGGGGTTTGACCTCTTCCAAGAAAGTAGAGTGGTTAGCTGGGATGACCATTATCTGAGATCAGCAAGTTCAGGCTCTTGCCAGGATATACCCTGTCCAATGAATCCGCCTTCTTGGCTGATATGATTGGCCAACCTAGAAGAAATCAGTGGTGGTCCCATCTGAGCAGGCTTTAGGCATAAATTCAGGGCCCTGCTAAGCAAAGGGAGTAGTAAAAAAAAGGTAAAGGTTCCCCCCGCACATTTGTGCAGTCGTGTCCGACTCTAGGGGCCGGTGCTCATCTCCGTTTGTTAGCCGAAGAGCCAGTGCTGTCCGAAGACGCTTCCACGGTCATGTGGCCAGCATGACGCATGCGGAACGCTGTTACCATCCCACCGAAGTGGTACCTATTCATCTACTTGCATTTGCATGCTTTCGAATTGCTAGGTTGGCAAGAGCTGGGGCGAGTGCGGGAGCTCACTCCGTCACGCGGCGCTCGGGATTCGAACCTCCGAACTTGCGATCTTCCGATCGACAAGCCTGGCGTCTTACCCGCTGAGCCACCACGCCCCTTTTAAAGGGAGTAGGAGGGCCCCCAAATGTAGTTGGACTGGTTTACTATATTTCAAAGTAAGTGAAGTAGTAGATATTCTTGTTTGTTTATTTGTTTAATTTATATTCTCCCTTTCCATTCTGTAGGTTGGAAGGGGGAGACTATTCAGAGGCTAAAATTACCTAGTGACTTCATTGACAGTCAGGATTGCTTATAACCAAGATGGATCCAGTGGCTGAATGTTTGATTGAGCTCTCCAGACCCTTGCAGTGGCCACAATCTTGCACGCCCTGTAGGTATAAACCTACTCAATCTGGGATTATTAATGTGCATCCCAGAAAAATCTCCAGTCATAATTGCAGCTTTACTGCAGGACAATTTCAGGACAATAATTGGTGGAGTCCCCTGGCTTCCCCCCCCCCATCCCTAATAATACTAGCCACCTTTCAAGTTGCCCAAGTAACAGGTTGCTAACACAGAAATGCTCTCTGCTAATAGCCAGTCATTTGGGTGATCTCTGAAGTCCAGTACATGTGTGTCTAAAAACACAGCCGACAGGTTCATGGGGATGAGAAGGGGTACAGGGTGAAATGAGGGGAAGCTTGCATTGTGCATCAGGAGAGCTCTCTTTCCCCTTCATCCTGGGCCCATCCTTTGCCGCACCATCCTATCAACCAAGATATTTTTGGACAGATTTACAAGTCTTCAGGAAGACTGATAGGCACATATTCAAAAATAGCCTGAGTGACAGGTCACAGGCACAGTGGAGGAGCGCTGGGGAGCTCCCTTCTGCCTCCCCCGTCACACCTCAGCTGCACCTGTGACCAGTCATCAGACTAACAGGAGAAATTAGCAGAACTCCTGTCAATTTCATGCCAGCTCCCAAAAAACCCCAAAACCCAAAGTGCAAGGGAATATCAGTAGTGGCAACAAGAGGACATGGAAGTATACCATGGAGTATTCAGAATGTCATTGGAGTAAAAACATTAGCCATGCAAAACCCAGTATCAGCAGAAGCTGTAATACATCATTTGGGATGGAACCAGCAAAATCAACCGAGGCAGAGAATGCTAGTCCCGTTTTGCAAACACAGGTCTGCTGCTTTTCCAAAAAATGGTTAAAAACCCTTTTTAAAAATTGGTCTGACATTCTTCCAGGAAGATGCTAGACCCATGTACCTAAAAAGCCTGCACAAGGCTTAAATTGTACTTTCTGAAGTGTTGTTCATGCACTGGGCAGGCAGAAGTCACTGCAGGAGCCAGATGTCTGATCTCTCCTGTGGCTGAAGCCAAAGTGCCTGTGAAGGGCAGATCCCAGCAACCAGAGCAGAGAGGGCAGCCACAAGTGGCCAGTAGTTGCTGAGAAGATCCTGGGCCATGATCTCACGATCACCCTCAATGAGGCATCACAGAATGTTGTATAACAAGCCATGTTGGGAAAACAGGAAAAATTGACTTCAAAATGGAACAGCAAAAAGCTAATGTAAGCTGACTCCACAGTGGGCTGGAGATGAGATGGAGACGGAGTCACAAGGACATGTCCTAAAAAAAGGTTAGCGGGGCATTTTTGTGCCCAGCTTAGCAGAGCAGGACAAATCCTTCATTATCAGCTATGCATCCAGAATCTGGAGGTGCCGGGTGCTAGAAGAAGCAGAAACACCCTGGGCTGATGGCCCAGAAGGAGGCTGTGACTGGAGGTCACAGGACTGGAGGTTTGGTGTGTGTGTCCCCCTCATGCCCCGGCTACAGGCTTGGGCATGAATCAATTTAGCCAGGGGGAAGGGGGAGGTCTCAGAGAAGTGGGGGCAGGCTATAACATCCCGGTAGTGACGGGCATGGGAAAATTTGGCGGGAGACGAAGAGCAGGCCACACGCGGGGAATGGGCCAGAGGTATATTGTTCCTGTGGCACGTTCCAGCTCCTCGAGCTAACTCCGGGCCCCGGTTGGCAGACTTTCAAGGCCCTGGGCTGTCGGCTGCTGCTGCTGAATGCCAGGTTGGTTTGTAATAAGGCCACCCTCATCCATGATTTGATCGTGGATGAGAAAGCTGACCTGGCTTGTATTACAGAGACCTGACTGGGAGAGGAGGAGGGAGTTCCCCTTTCGGAGATGTGCCCAGCTAGTTTCCAGGTGTGGCACCAGCTGAGACCCCAGGGTAGGGGCGGTGGGTGGTGGTGGTCATCTGAGATACTTGGGAGGCATCCATGGCCGCTGCTCCTCAGATTGCCGGGTGCGAGACCCTATTTGTTAAGTTGGGCTCTAAGAGGGATCAGTTGGGACTGTTGCTATTGTACCAGCCTCCGTGCTGCGTAGCAACCTCCCTGCCTGAGCTCCTTGGCTCCGTAGCTGGGTTGGCAGTGGAGTTCCCCAGGCTTATGGTCTTGGGAGATTTCAACCTGCCTTCCTTGGGGGCAGGGGCAGAGGTAGCTCGGGAGTTCGTGGCCACCATGACAGCCATGGGCCTGTCCCAAGTCATCCAGGGCCCGACGCATAATAGTGGCCATTCGCCTGACCTGGTTTTTCTGTCGGAGCAGTGGCAGAGTGTTCTGGAATCGGGGGAGGTATTGGTTTCTTCCTGTCACGGTCAGATCACTTCCTGGTGAGCCTCCAATTCTCTGGTGCCACCCCCCTCCGCAGGGAGGCTGGGTCTATTAGATCGGCCCGCCCCAGGTGGACCCAGTTGGGTTTCAGAGGGAGCTTGGGGTTGTTCCGGGAAGTCTGCTTCACGGTCCGGCCAAGGCCTTGGTGGCCGTGTGAGAGAGCGGCCATGGCTTTGGATCAGATCACGCCTGAGTGGCCTCTCCATGCCCATGGCTCCCGTGGCTCCCCATGGTTTACAGAGGAGCTGAGGAGGCTTAAGAAGGCTAAGAGACACCTGGAGCACCGCTGGCGGAAGACGGGGAGCAAAGACGATCGAACACGAGCTAGAGCCGCTATTAGAGCCTACCTTGTGGTGGTAAGGGCGGCGAAACATGGTTATTTCTCCGCTCTTATTGCATCTGCAGATAGCCGCCCAGCAGCCCTGTTTCGGGTGACCCGGACTGTCCTTGAAGGGAGTAATTCAGGGGTCTACCTTCAGGGCCATTGTGAGGAATACTATGCTGAGCATCTGGCGGGTAAAGTCGCTCGCATCCGCTCTGCGTTGAACTCCGGCCTTGATGCAAGGCCAGTGGGGGCCATGGGTTCTGAGTCTGGCATGGTTATCTGGAAGGAGTTTGAGCCCGTTGAACCTGAGGAAGTGGACAGGGTTCTTGTGGTTGCATGGCAGCTTCAAAGGGCTCTGGATGAAGCGGATTATCTGGACCCCTTTCAGTCAGGATTCAGGCTGGGATATGGGACTGAGACGGCATTGATTGCGCTCTTGGATGACCTCTGGCGGGAGCAGGATGGGGGCAGTGCAACCATCCTTGCTCTTCTTGACCTCTCGGTGGCCTTCAATACCATCGATCATGGTATCCTCCTGGACCGGCTTCGGGAGTTGGGGGTGGGCGGCACTGTGCTGCGCTGGTTCTCCTCCTTCCTCCGGGGTCGGTTCCAGTCGGTGTTGGTAGGAGGGGAGAGGTCCAGTCCACGGCCCCTACTGTGTGGGGTGCCACAGGGCTCGGTTCTCTCGCCCCTCTTATTTAACATCTACATGAGGCCGCTGGGTGAGGTGATCCGACGGTTTGGGGTGAGGTATCACGCCGATACCCTTGCCCTTGAAGAGCATTTGGAAGCTTCAGCTGGTACAGAATGCAGCTGCCCGAGTTGTAAATAGTGTTGGCTATTCGGCACACATAACACCACTGCTTCAGGAGCTGCATTGGTTGCCGGTGTGCTTCCGGGTGCAATTCAAGGTGCTGGTTGTCACCTTTAAAGCTCTTCATGGCTTGGGACCGGGCTACCTTAGGGACCGTCTTTTCCCAGTTATTTCTACCCGTCCAATCCGGTCCAGCAGGATGGGCGTGCTCCGGGTCCCGTCAGCCAAGGAATGTCGGCTGGCGGGGGCCAGGAGACGTGCCTTTTCTGCTGTGGCGCCTGCCCTCTGGAACATCCTTCCTCCCGAGATTAGGATGGCCCCGACCCTTTTGGCTTTTCGGAAGGCCTTGAAGACCTAGCTTTGTGCCCGGGCCTGGGGCCCCGAGTGTGTGAAGGGCCCTGTTTCATGGTTGTGCTAACACCAATGGCTTTTAAGATCTCTTAGCTGTATTTATATTTAATTTTTGTTACTGTTTTTATTGTTTTTATTGTATGATTGTTTTTATTATTGTTAGCTGCCCAGAGCCACTGGTTTGAGATGGGCGGCTATATAAATTGAATAAATAAATAAACAAACAAACAAACAAACAAACCAATAAACCAATAAACCTCTCTACAGAAACTCTACACCCCTGTATAACAAGAGTAGGAATCCTTTAATGGCCAGGATCATGCTTGAATATTTTAAAGCAGTGTTTTTCGAACTTGGCAGCATGCTGGCTGGGGAATTCTGGAAGTTGAAGTCCACACATCTTAAAGTTGCCAAGTTCGAAAAACACTGCTTTAAACAGTTCAGGAGTACAGTGGGTGGGACCAGGATTTTCAAAGGAAACCATACCATCGGTTTTCAACAATTGTGATCAAAGATATCCTTGGAGAGCTTAGCGCAGAGCTTTCCAAACTGTGTGTTGCGACACAAAAGTGTGTCGCGACACACAGTCTGGTGTGTCGCCACACAACCCGGAAGTGCTGATCATCATCAGCGCTTCCAGGTTTTCCCGCGGCGACACACTAACGGCGGCGCGCAAAAACCCGAAAGCGGCAGCAGCACTTCCAGGTTTTTGCGCGCTGCCGCAACGGCGACACTTCCCGGTTTTCCCGCGGCGACACACCAACGCCGGTTGGTGTGTCGCTGCGGGAAAAACTTTGGAAAGCCCTGGCTTAGCGTGTCCACTTCTGCCATTCATACAAGTTCTATAACTGTCTTCCCCAATCTGGTGCTCTCTAGAGGTGCTTGTACTGTACTGTAACTGCCCTGACCATGTCAGACAGAAACTTTTGTGTGTAATATAAGCATACAGTATGACATTTGGGAGGCACCAGAATGGAGAAGGATGACACATAGGCTAGGGAAGAAATTTAATATTACATTTAACTCCAGTAGTCAATCTCTTTGCAAAATCGCTGTATAAATATCCTGCATTCCTGTGTAGCAGGGAAGGCTAACTGACTGCTAACTGAATTGATCCAGTCCTGGCTTGAAGCACTTTTAGACTGGGTACACAGCAGGGTATTCTCAAAAAAGCTAAACAGGATCAGAGCTGAATTAATTAGCACCTGGATGGGGGACCACCAGGAAATGCCAGGCTGTAGATTAGGCTGAGAATTTTAAAAAATCCAGGAAAAAGGCAATGGCCAATCACTGCCTTATTTCTGCCAAGAAAACAGTGTGGACGTGTTCATGTAGTCGCCAGAAAACAGGATTCTTTCCTTTTACACCCATCATGCTAAGCCATAATGTAATTTGTTTGGTTTGGCCTTAGCATGGTATGTGAATCTAGCTACTGATCACAGTTGCCTGATATCTAAGCTCTGTTTGCACAAAATGCTTGACCCAATGATCTCCTCTCCCATTCAACTCAACTTAGCGCCATGTGCCAGCAGTACATAATCTGGGATGAGTGGGTTGGTCTGCTGGCAGACATATGTTTAATTCTTCTAGTCGCAAAGAAGGCTGGGGAGTTGTCATTTCTCTCCTTGCTTCCTGCTTTTTAACATTTTTTCTCCTATAGAAGCAAAACAAAAAAGTCACACCCCTCCACCCCCACACATTGCCACTATCAGGTCTGATTTCACTATGGGTAGAGTTGGAGGACCATTTGTACCTTCATTCCAATGGCTGAAGTTGAAGGGAAGACCAGAGAAATGGGTGCCAGAGAGGCCCACTTTTCATGGAGCCTCTCTAGAACTTCACCTTAATTACAGACGGCAGAAGAGTCAGCGCGCAAGCAGTTGCACCATGGGAGATTGTAGGTGATCAGGAGGAGTTAGAAGTATGGGCAGGCCACAGCTTTTGCACCCCTGGAATAATGCAATGTATGAACCTGGCTTTAATCTTTTTTTTTATTAGATATTGCCAAAATGTAATCAGTTCCCTGCTGAAATTTGGTAGCCAGCCTTAACCTGCTAGGAATCCTTGTAAAATGCAAGCTCTTCCTCTACATACACCATATTGCCGTAGTGGTGCACATTTTGCTTTTTATAAATAGCAAGATGTCTATTCAGAGGAAAACACTTGAGGCAAAGCAGAAGGGGGGGGGGCAGTGTTGCAACATTTTTATTCCTTAGACATTGGGACTATGATCTGTTCAGAAAAGTACAGTAAACTCTTCTGCACCCTGCCTTCTTTATCTCTTCCTGCCGCTAACCTCCCACCCTGTCCAGTCCAAGTTCTTTGGCTTTTTTCCAACAAATTGGAGACTATGAGGCCTCAAGGTATTGGGTGGGGTCTCTAACTCACATTCCTGCTGATTAGATTCTCTCATTTCCCCACCCCTGCCTATACCTGCTAAAGTAAGGCCTCCTGAATTCCTGGCCTGGATTCCATCTGCTCACCTGGAGCAAAGCTTATGTTTTTTCCAGACTCATTTTTTAATGCTTGTGGATGATCTTTGCCAGTTTTGCTCCTGGCAATCTTTCTGCATCTTTAACAATTGCATAGCAATGAGAAATCCAGCATCTGAACTTTTCCTGGCATGGCAATTAACTTTTTTTTCCTGCTGAATATCTGCCTGTTTTGCTGCTTTAGAGGCACAGAAAGCTTCCTGGGGAGCAAAAACATCTAGATTTGTTTAGTAGATTTGTTTAAAAACATTCTTTTTTGGCTGCCTTCATCGGACACACTGAATCACAAAATAACCAACTGTATTTCGTCTTAACATGTTGTGCAAATTTAGAGCATATTGTTAGGTTATGTTTCAGGGAAAAGTGAGTTATAAATCAGTACTCTCCTGGTATGAATCTTCCCAGTATAATGAACTCATTTGGTAACGTGGTTCACGCAGCTGAATCATAATATAGTATGTTTGATTTTTAGCTTTGTGGCTTTACTTCTTCTTCAGCCTCTGTTCCATCTGTGTTACAGAGGATAATAATGCTTCTAACTTTCCTGCAAGCAGGTAAGTTTAAAGATGGGTTTGCCTAGTTCCTATGGTTTTAATGTCTTCTGATGTATAGTAAATTAACAGGTGAGGCTTGCTATTATTTATTTCTGTGCCTGCAAAAGATGGATCTATCAGTTAAATTTTGGGTGTGTGCTCAGGGATCCTGTCTTTAATTAGCATAAAAAGCTGCTTTCTGTCAAAGCCATTAGACCAGCTTAGCTCAGGATTGCCTACTGTGCTTGTCTGGGGCTCTCAAAGTCTTTTCCAGGTCTAACCACGATCTTTTTAAACTGGAGCAGCTGGGGGATGAACCCAGAGTTTTAATGCCTGCAAAGCATGCATTGTACCAGCAAGTTCGATCCCCTCCCTCCTTGGATTATTAAGGTTTCCCATGTTCCAGTGCTGGAAGCATGACCCATGCCCTTGACTTAAATTAAGCTTTGCCATGGAGAATCATCTCACAGAGACTAAATCAAGTTTCCTTTTTTGTCTGTGCCATTATACCATGATGTAAGCTCCTGCTTGTTCTCCAACTCGTCTAGTCATTCGTACATACCCCCTCCCATCACCATTATCCTTGGAAGATATTTCCATATGACAATGGGTGTTCCATCCTCATTCTATTAAAAACAGAAGACTCCCTACAGTTTTTCTGGAAACAGCAAAGCCTCCCTCTTCCTTTTGTTTTTAATTTTTTTCTATTCCCATCACGATTTTGCAACTGAGTAAACATTTTCCTTTAGTCTCGGTGAAAGGGGAGCGGTGGACTGGTCTCTAAAATACTGTTTTCTCCTACTAATTCATGCCTGGAATCTCAACTGCTCAATATGAGGAATGTATCTTGGCATTTGGAGCTGTGGAGTGGGAAGAGAGAAGGGGAATCATTAGAATTCAACCTGGGCAGTTGATCTGATTGGATGCCTAGCCAAATATTGGAGGAGAGAAAGATGAGTTCTGTAGGACTAGCCTGAAGCCCTTGTATTTTCTGGTGGTGTTCTATCCAACTACTAACCAAGTCTGTCCTTGCTAAGCTCTGATGTCTTCCAGAAACTTCAGCTATCTCTTTTAGGACATAATTTGCCAAAACAAAGAAACAAAAACAAAACAAAAAGTGAAGGCCATGAAAATCTTAATTGTGGTGGTACAACATTGGAGGGACTCTGGGGGGACCTACAAAAATGGGCCTGTGGGTCTGTATGTGGCTTGCAGGTCAGGGTTTGCCCACCCCTGTATGCTAGCCCCAAAGCAAACATGTGAACTCAGCCATTGCAATCTTTCCTCATAGAGGAGTTGTTCTAACCTTCTGCTTATTTAAACAGCTTCCAGAGGAGAGCTTTGTTAGGATGTTTTTCTTTCTTTCTTTCTTTCTTTCTTTCTTTCTTTCTTTCTTTCTTTCTTTCTTTCTTTCTTTCTTTCTTTCTTTCCAGCAAAAACAACAAACAGGTTATGTCCACAGAATGTGGGACTCTAGTTTACAGACTTAACCAGTCTGTGCTCCAATCTGAAAAGGAGTGGTGCTAACTACATTTAGCGTGGCCACTTCTGGGAACTGAGCTTTGAGAGACAGTCATCATTTAGCATGACAACTAATTTAGCTCTGAGCAAGTATCTGAATTGACAAGGAGCTGGCTGTTATTTTATTTCCTACCAGTATACCTTCTTGCACGACTGCTTTTTGTGGCTTCTCTGGAATGCTCACCTGGCTTCAATCTATTATTTGCTTTCTTGCCTTTGCTTTCAATTTCACATTCTATAGAATGGCTGTGATGCAATCACTGACATCTGTCTCTTTTAGTCTTCATCATCATTAATATTATTAAAAAGCTTAATATTTGAGCTTTGCTTTTGTGCTTTGAATAGGGTTAAAGGCAGCTCATGACAGGAGATGGATGTTTTTTTCTGGCAAGAAGGAAGAAGAAGCAACTGGAGAAGCATCACCTATTTATTTTCTACATATCCGGCTTGCATCTTGCAGCAAGATAATGCAAAAAATGTTAAATCCCTACACAACAAGTTTTAGCAAACCTTTCCTAACTAATCATGTGCCCTTATAATGTGTATTAAAAAGTAAACATTTACACTTCTTTCTGAGAAACCTTCATGCCATCCACTTGATTTTCTCACCCTGTTCTTATCCTCCGTGCCTCTCTAGAAAGCTCCATTTATTAATTTATATTTAAAATTTCTAGGCCAGCCAACTGTGCAGCTTAACATATAAAAATGGTAAAAAGTAATGTAAAGCCCACATAGATAGTGTCATCTGGAGGGAGCAACAACTGACTCCCTCCCTCACCCATAGTGATAAAAACACACGACCCCACCCCATTCGCCCTAACCCAAGGGGAAGAACCATGTTTTTAATGCTCTTTTAAAAGCTGGTATGGTGGGGCCCATGCAAATCTCAGGAAGATGGGGATGCTGTTCCAGAGAGCAGGTCCTGCAACAGAGAAGGCCTGCCTCCGCCTGGGTCCTGCTGGATGATATTGCTTGATTGATGGGACCAGGAGTGAGCCAACAGGGCAGGCAGAATCCATGGGAGACAAGCAGTCCTCAAATAACTAGCCCTATGCCATCTAGGGCTTTAAAGGTAACAATCGGCACCTTGAATTTCGCACAGAAGCCAACTGATAACCAGTGCAGTTCACGGAACATGGGTGTCACATGGACATGTCATGGCTGACCTGTCACTGCTCATGCCACTGCGTTCTGTATCAGCTGCAGCTTCCGAATTATTTTCAAGGGCAGCCCCATATAGAGTGCATTGCAATAGTCCATCTGCAAAGTTACTAAAGCTTGAGTGACCAGAAGAAGGACCTCCCATTCAGGGAAGGGCACAACTGGCCCCAAAGGGTGAACCTGTGTGAAGCTGTAAACTGTGAAAAAATAAATATTAAGCCAAAATGTGGTTGGCTAATTTGTGGGATAATGTGTAGTACAAACCCAGACAGTGTTGGTTAGTTTATAGTTCAATGTGTTGTGCAAGCACAGGCAATTGGGATAACCATGGATCAGTTAATCATGGGTTACTGCATTGTGTGGACAGAAGCCAGCAAGAGATTGAGGAACAGCATTTTTCCTTGTTATAGAAAATTGATATTTATGTATTTCTTTAGGAAATGTCTAATATTTTTGATTTTTTAAAATTTGGCATAGAATATACACAGTCATGCCAAAAGGCAAGACCCAGCACGCACCAATCCCCCAAAAGATATATGGTTCCTGCCATTTTCTCTTAAGACTAACATTTAAAATCTACTAAAAACATTTTTATATCTAATCTCCATTTTGGCTAAGTTTTAGAACTTAAACTGCTTTAATCAACTGGTGGGTGACAATTTTATTTTTATTTTATTTATTTATTTTCTATCCCGCCTTTATTATTTTTACAAATAACTCAAGATGGCGAACATACCAAATACTCCTTCCTCCTCCTATTTTCCCCACAACAACAACCCTGTGAGGTGGGTTGGGCTGAGAGTGACTGGCCCAAGGTCACCCAGCCGGCTTTCATGCCTAAGGCGGGACTAGAACTCTCAGTCTCCTGGTTTGCCATTGGCTCCTTCCCAGGACTGAGAGTGACTGGCCCAAAGTCACTCAGCCGGCTTTCATGCCTAAGGCGGGACTAGAACTCACAGTCTCCTGGTGTCTAGCCTATTGCCTTAACCACTAGACCAAACTGGCTTTGTGTGGATGAGGAACAGTAACTGAAGCTCAGTCCTGGTAAGATGGAAGTTAATATTTCATCTAACTGAGGAGGTAATGCTCAACTAGCATAGGATAATGTTACATTTGGGTATGTTTGCATAGCACTCAGCCAGTCTGGTGAGAACCATGGATACATTATTTTCCTGTTAATCCAATGTCAGATGATCAGGAAACCAATAGCTGCCTTGGTCAAACCTGGAGCAGCCATCTTTAATAACATCTCAGTTACCCTTACAGTGGTTGTTATGTTCTTTTGTTTTTTTAAGTATTTACAAAAGTAAAAATGTTGTGGCCAGATCAGAATTGGAGCCCCCAAGCCTTTTGTGTTCCTATTTCATCTCCCCATGTTTCCATCAGTAGCAGGAGAAAATAAATACTGTAGAGATAATGTGCTGGGAGAAGTTGCCCTAATCTCCTGATTCAATGGAGGGAGGACTAACCTCAACTTTCTTTTGGGCCTGGATAAGAGCAGGAACTCAGGACAAAGTAAATAAACTTGGAAACAAGCTTTGTATGACATGCTAGGCCTTTCAATAACTTGGTTCAGCAATTTATTTGAACGTTCAAGTTAGTAGCTTTAAAGTACTGTTTAAGCCAGAGTTTTCCAAACTGTGTCGGGACACGTTAGTGTGTCGGCTGCAGTGTCTGGGTGTGTCGTGGCTGCTGCTGCCTCCGAGCCCTGCCAGGATTCCACGCAGGTCCTAGTGCCTGCCTTGTGCCTTGCTACCTCCAAACCTGCCCTGCCAGAATTCCACGCAGGTCTTAGTGCCTGCCTTGTGCCTGGCTGCCTCCAAACCTGCCCTGCCAGGATTCCACGCAGGTCCTAGTGCCTGCCTTGTGCCTGGCTGCCTCCAAACCTGCCCTGCCAGGATTCCACGCAGGTCCTAGTGCCTGCCTTGTGCCTGGCTGCCTCCAAACCTGCCCTGCCAGGATTCCACGCAGGTCCTAGTGCCTGCCTTGTGCCTGGCTGCCTCCAAACCTGCCCTGCCAGGATTCCACGCAGGTCCTAGTGCCTGCCTTGTGCCTGGCTGCCTCCAAACCTGCCCTGCCAGGATTCCACGCAGGTCCTAGTGCCTGCCTTGTGCCTGGCTGCCTCCAAACCTGCCCTGCCAGGATTCCACGCAGGTCCTAGTGCCTGCCTTGTGCCTTGCTGCCTCCAAACCTGCCCTGCCAGGATTCCACGCAGGTCCTAGTGCCTGCCTTGTGCCTTGCTGCCTCCAAACCTGCCCTGCCAGGATTCCACGCAGGTCCTAGTGCCTGCCTTGTGCCTGGCTGCCTCCAAACCTGCCCTGTCAGGATTCCACGCAGGTCCTAGTGCCTGCCTTGTGCCTGGCTGCCTCCAAACCTGCCCTGCCAGGATTCCACGCAAGTCCTAGTGCCTGCCTTGTGCCTTGCTGCCTCCAAACCTGCCCTGCCAGGATTCCGTGCAGGTCCTAGTGCCTGCCTTGTGCCCTGCTGTAAGAGTGTCGCGAAATGATGCCCTGCTGTAAGAGTGTGTCACCAACATGAAAACTTTGGAAAGCTCTGGTTTAAGCAGATAATGTTTGACAGTGAACAAATGATCTCTGACTGTCTGAGGCTGTTGATCCAACTGTAACCTTTTCTGTATAGTCATAATTATAGTTCCATTCCAAAGTAAATTAAGTTGAAGAACCCTGAGAATGGAGAGCAAAAGTCTTGAAGTTATCTCTCAGTAGTTAGTGGCTGAAGGGCAGACCGAGTAGAAGCACAGAACACTTGGGTTTCATCTTTCCTAGAAATATAAGTCGTAGACCTAGTTCACATGCAAAGTCATATGACTGGTTTAGTTCAACATACTAGGCTAAATTGATGATGGCTAGTTTGTGGCTCACTATGGTGTGCAAAATGATCATTGTGGTTATAGTTCAGTGTATTGTACAAACTCAGGCAACTGGATCGACTTAATGAACTAAGGTTCAGCGAACCATAGGTTTGTACGCCATGAAAATGTAGCCAGAGTTGTTTAACTTATTGTGTGCACATCCACATAAGTTCTTTGCAATAGCTCCAACCCTGCACATTCTCACAAAGTTGGCAGAATCTGGGCACTGAATCAATTTATTACTAGCTTCCCTGTGGTTATTTCAAGTCACTGAAAATCTACTATTTTCTCTTGAAGTGCTGCAGCTCTGTAAGACTTCTGGCTAGTTGTTTCCCCTGTGGTGGGAACTCCAGTCTCACCTAGCTATGTTCTCTCACCTTTAGTGCTGTTCTTTACATTGCACATGGCCATGAGGGTGAAAAGTTTGTGAGTATGATTATCTTCACACTAGCTTTTAGCCTTGATTTTTTTTTTTAGGCTTCTGCAATGAGTCTGAAAATATTTGGGCTTTTTAATGAATAGCGAAGAGCAGGGGTACCCAACCTTTTTGGCACCAGGGACCGGTCGTGGCAGAAAATTTTTCCACGGACCGGGGGGGTGGGGTTTGCAGACGGGAGCCAATTGCGCAGACCGGGGGGCGGGGCTTGCAGGCAGGAGCCAATTGCGCGGATGGGGAGTTTGCAGGCGGGAGCTAATTGCGCGGACCACCACTGCTCACCTGCTGTGTGGCCCACTTCCTAACAGGCTGTGCCCACAGGTTGGGGACCCTTTGTGTAGAGGGGCTATATCAATGTGAGGTCTGAAACATTTATTCTGAATAATGTTCAGAATGTGCACAGCAGCCCCACAATTTATTTGAATGCTATTTGTTGGTGATTGATGGTTACATGCCACCAAGTCATTATCGACTCTTAGCGACCACATAGATTTTCTCCATGAATTTGTTGGTGAAGGGAGACAAACAAAGGAGGAAGACCATGACTTTCCTCCCCTTGTAAGCTTCTATAAAGCTTTTGTCGGAAGAGAAACTGGATTAAATATCTCTAGTTGCTAGTTTTGGACTAGCTTTTTCTTCCTTACATCTTTAGCAGCAATCAGTTTATTTTAGCCTTGATTTTTTAAAGCATGGGGAGCATAGAAAATGACATTGGGAATTCTTTTTTTTTTTTTAAAGGATCCTAATTTCAATTTGAACTCTGAACTGCCATTTTTCCACAGTCAGGGTTCTGTTTTTAATTTTTACAAAAAGTTTTTCGAACTTTGAGACTAAAATTTTCAGTATTCCCAGTCAGCCTGCTGGCTGGGATATTTAATAATCACAATAGGTGTGAAGGGCATTTCATTGAAAAAATCTGTTTTACAATATCTGAATATATTAGTGACAAGTCTAAATTCAACAGGTTTTCCTCCATTTGAACATCTATATTTTGGCTCCTGGCTTTTAAGTACAGTAGTAAAAATAAGGCGCTAAAGGATGAAATAAAATTCCGAGAGATGAGATTAAGCATAATTAAGCACACCCATAAGCACACTTTCCCGGTTTCTGAAAGGGTGTAATCTCAAGCTATTAAATTAGTGTTCTAATCGTCTTCTTTTAGAATAGTGTATGTATATTCAGAAATAAATCCCATTTTTTTCACTGACCATTTGTCCTTAACACGTGTTTTAAGAATTGTCACCTAAACTAGAACTACAACTCCCAACAGCCTTTGCAGTGCAGAAGTTAATTCTAGCCAATCCGGGCGAGGCTTTTTCGAAGGTGCGAAGATGGCGGATCAAAGGAGGTAGAAGCCCTGTGTTTCTTTTATACGGGAAGGAGAGCTGGTAAGTCTAATATGGGGATGTACATCCTTCTCTAGAACCCTAGAGTGATTCTCGCTGTTTAATTTTTCCCGCTTTAGTCCATCAGATTTCGTGTCCCAGATCCGGTAATAGAAACTAAGGAATAGTAATTTATTTCAGTTCTGGGGTAAGCTACTTTATCTTTAGGGTTCTATAATTTGTTAATTAATTTGTTTCCTGAGTCCGCCCATCTGCCTGAAATTTAATATCACAGTGTTATATATGACTGCTTGTCAGTAAGTCCACTGAATTCTCTGGAACTTACTTCAAACGAACATATTTAAAATTACAATTTAAGATCTCCTCACAGTTATCACTGGTGTGTGAAGTGAGTGTGCTTCAGAACCTGACGATGCCTTTCTGATTCAGACCAAGGTCTTAATTATGTGGTATGTGCTTATATCTAAGCGTAATTCAAGCATAACAATAAAAAACAGAACACACCATAAACAGTATAATAATATAATAATCAATGTAGGTACATTATCTAATCACAGTACTACCATAATTTAAATTAAGTTGTCTGTGTTTTGAGAATTCCAGTACATAATAATCTGCAATGGAGATTGCCACCAGCAGGAATATGATATATTTTCTAATAGGAGTTTTAGCTTATAGGATCTTATTAGAGGTAATGTTTAAATACAAGAAGTGTAAAGATCCTAAATATTTTACAAATATTTGTAATTAATTAAAAGTGTAAGGATCCTAACTTGCTTGTAATCACAGGTTTTGTACTGGGTTCCCAGTTGCTTGATCATGAAAACATAAATGGTAATTGACAGTGGTTATTAAGAAATGAGCAGAAGATACTTTCTCTCTGATTTCAGTTAATTTGGGTTAATTTTGGTATGATTTCATACATATCACTTATTTTTCCTTTTAAATAACAAGTAAAGATTGCACTCCTATAATACTTAAGCAGTGTAAGATCTATTGGTAGTGTTCTCACAATGTTCTAAGCTGAAGGGTATTAACAAACATATACATGTTGGTACAGTATTTTATTCTCCATTGAGCATAGATTTTTTAACAAAGCTGCATCGCTTACTATATTGTTCAATCTGAAAATAGCCACTGCTTGGGATTTTTGGAAACTGGGATTTGTATCTAAAGTTTTTTGTAGATTGCAAGTCTCAGCTTTTGGAAAGCCAAAATGGCAGATGTTTTGATAACATGGTAAGCCACAGTGCATGATTAAAAAGCTGTGTAATATTTTGTGTATGTGTGCATGTGTATACACACAAAATAGTGTTAACCAAGCTTTTCAGCTTGGCATGTAATGGAAACACCACAACTGAATTCAGTGGGACTTACTTTCAAGTAAATGTGATGGAAAGGATTTGTTCTCAAAACATAATGTACATTTGGAAATGTAAAGCAAACAAGTGGGGACATTATAAGTGACCAGCCCTTCCACTTCAAAATTAACAGCAACATAAATGTACAATTTAAGAGAATTTAACAACATTAAGAGATATATATTTTAGGTACTGTGTAAGTACTGCATCCTTGCTGCTCAATTATTTGCAACAATCCTAAACATAACTAGAAAATAAGTATCACTAAATACTACTAATCACAATACAATTTGCATCTAATTAAAATATTATTTGGATTGCATTATATAAGAACAAAGCCAGAAAATAAAGATATGTCTAAGACAGAGCTTTCCAAACTTTTCATGTTGGTGACACACTTTTTAGACATGCATCATTTCGAGACACACTCTTACAGCAGGGCACAAGGCAGGCACTAGGACCTGCGCAGAATCACAGCAGGTTTGGAGGCAGCAAGGCACAAGGCAGGCACTAGGACCTGGGCGGAATCCTGGCAGGGCTCAGAGGCAGCAGCAGCCACGACACACCCAGAAACTGCAGCCAACACACTAACGTGTCCCGACAGAGTTTGGAAAGCTCTAGTCTAAGTAATAATACATTTAATATACAGGTAGTCCTCACTTAACAACCATTTGTTTAGTGATGGTTCAGACTTAAGACGGTGCTGGAAAAAACAACTTGCGACTGGTCCTCACACTTACAACCGTTGCAGCATCCCCACGGTCATGTGATCACGATTTGGGCGCTTGGCAACCGGTCCACATTTATGACCTTCACAGAATCCCATGGTCACGTGATTGCCATTTTAGACCTTCCCGGCCGGCTTCTGGCAAGCAAAATCAATGGGGAACCGCGTGATTCACTTACCGACCATGTGGTTCGCTTAACGCCCACAGTGGTTCGCTTACTGGCAGCCACAAAAAAGGTGGTAAAATTGGGTCAGACTCGCTTAATGACCACTTTGCTTAGCAACTGAAATTCCAGTCCCAATTGTAGTCGTTAAGTGAGGACTACCTGTATAAATATATATCTAAAATCTAATTAGGTTTGTGATTGAGACTGTGAATGATAATTCTGTATAACTAGGTTTTTTCATTGTTTTTTCAAACATGTTCAGAAATGTAACTTTTCTTCCTCAGATCCGTTGGTTGTTGAATGACATCTGAATTTTGCTATCTCTTGTGTAAATGTTGAGTATAGCTTCCTAAGAGGAACAACTTGCTGAAATCAAATGTTCAGTCAAGCTAGGGTTAGTATACAGCAAATTGTAAGGAATGTGCTATGGGTTCCAATCATAGTACAACCCTGGAATGTATTATTGGGGCTGAGAAAGTGCTCCTTTAGGCTAAAGAAGAGTTGTGGTCTTCCAGGTGCTGGTGAATTCCAGCTTCTATCAGTCTAGTCAGTATATACAACAAGAGTTGTAGTTCAATGCCTAGTTGACATCTAGAAGGCCACAGACAGGCCAGTCTGGGCCAAAGCCATAGGAGTTGTGAAAGCCTTGTCCAGCATGCAATGTGACAGGTTTGTTTAATGGCCTGGAAACCTGAAGCTTGACAGTGATATGTGATAGAGTTGCTGTGAACATTTTCTCTATTTCTTTCAGGAGAGGAAGATGATGAAAGTAGTCAATCTCAAACAGGCCATCCTCCAGGCTTGGAAGGAAAGGTGGAGCGATTATCAGTGGGCCATAAATATGAAGAAATTTTTCCCCAAGGGGACTACATGGGACATCCTGAACTTAGCAGGTCTGGTTCATACCTTTTGTACATCATAAATGTTAAACTGTGGTTGTTCCTATATGGTGTGATCTCCAGTGAACAACAAATTGCTGTGAACGACAAATTGTTTCTTGTTTTAGCAGCACATGCGTTAGTATTGGACCACTCTGGTCATTCAGACAGCCTCAGCCATACAGTGGTTTCCAGAGCCTGGTAAGTGCAGTGCTAAATCAAGTTTAGTTACTACAAGGCAGTCCATCAGTGATGTCATGTTAGAAATTATGCACGTGGTGCCAGGGATTCAAAGTAGCTATTATTTTCCTTCAGAAAAGAAATAATTGTCCTATAATCTACTTATACAGTATCAACTACCTAGAGTGCTTTGGTAAGTAGGTAGCTATGAATTATGAAACAGATCAATTAAAAAATGGGGGTTGTAGCCTTTTTAAATGCCTGTCTCTTCCCTCATGGAATGTGAAGAAATCAAGATACTTTTTGTTGTTGTTTAAGATTCAGGCTAATAAGAAATCTGAATCACTGTGGGACTATGCCTTTGGTGTGATTAAATATAGTTAAACATTGTTGAACTTGCAACAATGTGTCATGCAAATGAATACACTGAATTCACTGATGATTTTAATATTTTATATTTGGAGACTTAAAGCCCTCACTAAGGCTTTTGTCCATGCCTAACATTAAGGCATCACACAAAGGAATTTGATCTGTGCAGGGCAAAATAGGAAACACTGGTTTTCATCTTCATACTGTGTGAACAAAGGCAGTCCATGCTGGATGAAGCAGTGAGCTAGTGCTTCATACCTCATCTTCCATGGGGTGGCTTCAGCCCTGCTCGCCCTCTCATGTTGGGAAATGCATGAACCAGTTAATATACATTCGTCTTTGTAGATGCTCGAAGTAAAACATCTTCAAGAGCAGCAATTCTGGCTGCTCAGTATCTGCGTTCTTTGAAGAAAGTGTGGTATCCTATTTCAGGCTGAGTGTACATACACCAACTTGATTTACAAATAGAGTAGCAAGTAGTCACACGCAAGGCGGGCAGAGAGCTGGCATGTGCAAATGCAGATACTCTCCAGGTCCAGGTCTTGCCTGAGAACTGGGTGGTTAGAGACTTTAGTCCAGAGCCAATGAAGCACAGGTCCAGTGAAGCACAGTCCACAGAATCCAGGATGTTAGTCAGCCCGCCCGCCCAGATCAAAGAGCCAAGGTTCAGATTACAAGGAGGAATCAAGGACACAGGAGCACAGATCCAGGGTTGGTGTGGTGGTTCTCAAAAAGAGGCTGGTGGCTGCTCTGATATGGATCATTGCAGCTGTGGCTCATTTATGGGCAATTGAGCCCTTGCTTCTCAAGGAACTGAGCAGAGCATCTCTGCTTATCTCTCTCGAGTTCCTGATGCATCCCTGGGCTGGGTGTTGGGCTGGGATTAGAACCCACATCAGCTGACTCCACCTGCTCCTGCTGAATCAGTCTCAGGTAGTTGATTGCTTATTGGATCTGGAGGCTGACAACCCTCACCCTCTGAATCAAAGGAGTTGGAGGAGACCATCACACACGGGGCAGCTGAATCAGAGATACATTTGTAGGAGCCTCCGTTGTACTTACAAATACAGCTCTGATCATGCTTTCCCCTTTGGGAACAGTATGAGGCTGTTGAGACAGAGTTCTGTGGATTGAAGGGGCTGATGGGCTGGAGGTCTTTCATTCCTGCATTAAGCCAAGGCTAATTTTTAAATGGTTTCTTGAACAAGACAGCCACTTTTGGAAATCAAAATAATCGTGTCTTTTTTGCTAATTCCTAGATCGCTTTCCCTCCTTTTTAAGCTTCTTTTACATTTCAGTAGCAGGAGTAAAAAAACTGATCAGGAAGAAGCTGGGAAATCATCGGTTAACAATGCACAATGATATGTTTGCATATCAGGTATAGCTGCAATTAGTGATTTGAAACTGTCAGCCCTTCGAGGTAGGGCAGTTCAGGAAACAAATACCATAAGAACTCCTGGAACACTACGTTAGGTATAATAACAGAATCTATATAACAGATTCTCTCTCCCCCCTCTTATACCAAAGAAACTCAAGGCGGGGCAACCTTGAGTTTCTTTCTCGTCCCCTTCTCTCTCATGTAACAGCTCTTCTTGCATTCCTCCTTCGAGACTATCCCTGTGCTCCTTTAACCAACTGTAGTTTACTGCACTAAAACCATGTTTTTTTTCTTTGACCCCCCACATTCACACATCACATTAATCCAAAATTAAATACCTTATGGCAGCAGAATGTGTAATTTCTATTTATTTTTGCCATTGCAGCAACTGTTAAAATGAAACAAAAATATATTTCTTTAAAAAAAAACAGTGGGTATAGGATTAATTTTTATTCTTGCCTGGATGTTGTTGATCAGCTTTTGCTGGAACTAAGCCCATTCCTGGCTTTGGGTTTCTTCTGAGAAAGGTGGGCTAGAAATGTCTTGATCAGTACCCCACCTACATCTGATGACACTTCACTTCCTTACTTTGGAATTATTATAGCATCTTTGTTTGTACTCAGACTCAGAATGAGCTGCTACTGATACTGCAGTTGCCTACTCAGGTTTGAAGAAGCATGGGGACAGTTTGCCAGGAAGCACATAAGAATGTGTGTCTTTGTAATTGAAAACTGCTCAGCTGCGAATCTCAGATGCCCAAAGAGAAAGAAATTTCCTACTGCTTTGCCGAATGTGTGTGTAAAATCTGGCTTGTGGCCTGGCTGCCCAGCTATAAACATTTTCTGGCTCTGTCCCAATCTTTAATTCAGATTTAGCACAAAAGCAGCCTAGTTTGTGGACAAATTATGGTTTGTGCAAGCCTTTGTACTCTCATTCAGAGAAAAAAGCCAGAATGGCTTGCTTCACACTGTAATGGAAAGCTTCTAATCTCTTCCCTACCTGGGAGCCTTGACTACAGAACTGATTTGGAACAAGTTCATTTTTGTAGCATAGATAGGTTCTCAGTATGTCTTGCTATCTTTCTTGCCCCTTACAAATCCTCTATCTGTTCTGCTTTGCTTTTGGAACTGCACTCATTCCTTTTTTTCTTAAGGTTGCTTCAGCTTTAGCATTAAAAGATGAAGAGATCCTGGAATAAAGAAGTGGTTAAACAGAATTTAACTTTCTCATAAAATTATAGCTCTTGAGGTTTTTAGAAGATAGCTTCCAATTTCTTTCTTAGTTTCCAGTACTGGAAATATATTAAAAGCTTCTGCATCTATTTATGACTTACTGAATTTAAGGATTCATCTAAAGACAAAAAACATATGACTACCTCAAAGCTGGTTTAGTGAAACAACCCATAATAATGATAATTCATTGGTTGAAGTAGACTTCTGTCAATAAATCATAGTTAAGACCAATTGTAGTTTATCTACTTTGAGAAATATAACTAACAGTGCTTATTTAAAAATGGAAGTACAAACTTAAAATCTCCTTGTAGACAATTAGGAAAAGGAAAATATATAAGACCAAGGCTCACCATGGCTCATTCATGCAATGATAAATGCTATTTCAGTGAAAATTAAGCCAGCTTCACATTCAAAGCCTCATGATATTATTCTTCACAAGTCTTCATAAAATTACTAGAAATTAGTTCTGTAGGAGAAGGTAAAATATCCACCAGGAACTCTGCATAAATTAATTAAATTTTGTGTTATCACTGTAGATTTCTGAGTTTTTCTGCCTATTGACCAATATTTTCATTCCTTTTCTATTTCTCTTTTAATTTTTTTTTAAATATGGCCTTTTTAGTAATAATCCTAGTATATCATTTCTTGTATGGTACAAGCATTGGAATTTGAAGTCTGCTCTACATTTTTTAAGGCTATAAAGCTTTTAAGGCTGGGTTCTGTTCTGTTTAGTTTTGTAACATACCATCTGGATTAATAATGAAATCTAAACAACCATGATCATTATTAATACTTCTGTGTGACAGCTGTAGTTTTCCAACTAAGCTTCAGAAAAAGAGTTTTGGCTCTTTGTTTAGACAGAACACCTTTTTTTTCTGCATAATTCTACAAACAATCCACCCTGTAAAAGCCATGGGTAAGTTATCAAAAGTGTGAATTTGTAGAAATGGGAGATTAAGCGTGGAGTTAGTGTGGAAACTTTTTAAGAACTACAGGGAATGGATATCACAAGCATGCTTTCTGGTGACCAGAAGGCAGTACTGAGGTTGTCAAAATTAGTTTTCTTTCTCTCAACTGATTGTCCTCCAAAAGTATTAGGATCAATTATGTGAATTTTCTGAAAAATTGCCTATAAAATCAGGCTAGCCTATTAGCTTGTGCTAATCTTCAATTTGCACCATAAATTTTTCTGATACAAATTACTTTGTGCAAATATATCTAATTTACATACAAGAATGTGCATAATCAGTGATGTAAGGTGGAACATAAAGCAGTGGAAACTTTATTGGGACTACAACTTCCAGAATTTGCAGCAAGTACGGCCACTCCGTAACTGCTTTAGAGGCAACCCCAGAATACAGATATCTGTGAAGAGGTGTAAGTAGTGGGATTATGTGAGCTGAATGGCTAAGAGTAGCACCCCTGGCAAGGCCTATTGATTGCTGAAAATTGGAAGTGCTTAACGGTTGGAATTGGAATAATGACAGTGGGTGTATGGGACAGTCCATCAAAACAATTGCTAGGAGGGTCACTAACCCTAAAATATCAATTTTATAAATTTATTTATAATTTATTTATAATTTATAAATTTATTTATTATTTATATAAATAAAAATAAAATATCAGTTCCCTTAGGCAGAGGTTCTTTCTGACGGTGTTCGTTACTTCTAGACCAGAGGAAGGTTTCTGTGAGCTATTTTTTCCTTGGTTAGAACCCTAAGATCCAGTAACTTAAACTCTAATGCACAAGATGTACATGTAAAATAACAAGAAAAGGTATCTAGATGACAGGGTTGCTTGGGAGCCTGGTGACTTTTTTTTAACCAGACTCTATCCTAAAGAATTTTAACATCTGTTGGCATTCTCCTAAAAGATTGGTGGGAAAGACATACAAATTCTTGGTGTATGTGTGAGTGGTGGAAAGAACAACAGAGTAGAGATTAAAACCACATTGTAAATGTACAATACCAGTGGTGGCGTATGTGGTGAAAGAAGGCTCATAAATGTATCAGCAGATGAGGAGGCAAGGTCCTATATTTATAAGAAGATAGAAGTAGGTGGCTGGAGAAGTCATGCAATATGGAAGACAGAGAACCTTGTGTGTGGAAGAAGTAGAAGAATGGCATAGGCTATCATAAAGATTATGATTGTGGACTTTCATTGTGTAGTACAGAAAGAAGTATAACAGTGTACATAGGAAGGAAGGTGGCAGAGTTGTGAAATATATGGATTGTGGATAGGACTTTCAGTTGCATTTGTTGAATGGTTTCATTTTTTGATTTGTGGAATTGGTAGGAAAGTATGTTGGGTTGATTGGGCTTGGGTCTATGAGTTGTTTTGTTTTAAAGAAACTGGGAATTACTGATGTAAATAGCAATTTTATGGAGGTAGTTAAAAGATTTCTTTGGAGCTGTTGACAAATTATTTACAAAATATATTTACCATTTGTGTTTACAAACTGTATAATTTTGTGGGATTTTAATGAAGAGAAATCTGTGTCGTCTAAGTTACTGCCATGACTAGAGAACAATATGGTACAACTTTCTGTGGGAAAGAAGAGTTGTCACCAAGGTTATTCCCATGCTATCTTTGCTCTTTTTTTCTTTTTGCTCTTTTGGGTAAAGTAGATTTAGGAGTAATGATTTTATTCATTGTTTTTGTAAGTTGAATTTGAATTGGTATTTAAGTTGTTGAATCAGTGCTTTTGTATTTGGGTGGGTTTTTGTATAGGTGCTTCATTTTATCAAGGAGGATTTGCATTTGGAGAAGGGATGGTTCATTAACAACTTCTGGAGTAGATGGTAGTTCCATAATGGGACTAGTGGTTCTTTCAGGAAATAGATGATCAAGCAGATTCTCCCTGTACCTTGGTCTGGCCTGATTTCCAGCTAAGTGGGAAGGCACATCAGTAACCCCTTTTTTCACTTGTCCTGTTGAATTCCAAGTCATTTGTAAATAAGATCACCATCTGGGTGATCTGATCCTGGATGGTGAGGCTGATCTGATTTGTATGTCAGAAACCCAGTTGGAGAAACTGGATGATGTCATCTGGGTGCAGCTGTTCACCAGATGTCTGGATTCAGAAGTAGAAACAGGAAGCGGGGATGGGGAGAAGGTGTGGCCATATCATTGCTAAAGATTCTATCCACTTTGCAAGGCCTAAGGTGCAAGAAGCTAAGAACTCAAAATATATTTACCTGAAATTGAGTAAGTGAGACTGATTGATTATATATAACACTGTATAACACTTTGCTAAACTTTCAGGTTATTCAGTTAATTGGAATAAGCCTAATATACTTGCTACTGGTTCTGAAGTTTCCATGGATTAATTTAAATATCTTGAAAAGTTTATACCTAAAAAATGTCTGTTGCTGGAAGCTAATATTCTTTATTCAGTTTAATACTGGTAAAACATATGGTTAAAAATCCCCATGAGTTTATGGGGGAGAATAAATATAGTTACAATTAGTTACTCCAAGATTCATATATTATATGAATATATATGAATATATATAATATATAATATATATATAATAATATAGCTGTTACTATATTATTACCTATAAATTATTAATTTATAACAGGGCTTTCCAAAGTTTTTCCCGCGGAGACACACCAACTGGCGTTGGTGTGTCGTCGCGGGAAAACCCGGAAGTGCGGCAGCGTGAAAAAACCCGGAAGCGCTGGTGCCGCTTTCGGGTTTTGCGTGCTGCAGTTGGTGTGTCGCCGCGGGAAAACCTGGAAGCGCTGATGATGATCAGTGCTTCCGGGTTGTGTGGCGACACACCAGACTGTGTGTGGCGACACACAGTTTGGAAAGCTCTGATTTATAAGATATTGAGAGAGGTTTTATAGAATTTAAAAAGGTAAAGGTTCCCCCCGCACATTTGTGCAGTCGTGTCTAACTCTAGGGGCCGGTGCTCATCTCTGTTTGTTAGCCGAAGAGCCAGCGTTGTCTGAAGACGCTTCCAAGGTCATGTGGCCAGCATGACGCGCGTGGAACGCTGTTACCTATCCACTGAAGTGGTACCTATTCATCTACTTGCATTTGCATGCTTTCGAATTGCTAGGTTGGCAAGAGCTGGGGCTATTGTGGGAGCTCACTCCGTCACACAGTGCTCAGGTCTTGAACCGCCAACCTTCCGATCGACAAGCCTGGCGTCTTAACCGCTGAGCCACCACGCCCCTTATAGAATTTAGTTACTCCTAAATTATGGTATTCATATGATTGGAGTGGGTAGGCTAATTTTTCAAGTGATTTTGGGGCTGACATGGCCTTTTAGTAGTGTGGAACCCCTCCTTGACGTTTGGTAGCAAATCGAGATGTCTTTATAGACTTTGTCTGCAGACAAAGTTGCTTATATTCATGGTCATATTCACAACATCATTTAATGGTGATGCATTGATTTGTCCTGTATTGTTGGATCAGTTTCAGTCTGTGAACATGGTGCTTTGATGAGTTTGGGCAACCACGTGTCCTTGAGAGCTGAGGGAAATATTGTCTGTGATAATTAATATCTCTCTCAACAGTGTGGAGATACCACCAGCCTTAAAGGAGGCAGTGGTATGCCCCCTCTTATAAAACCAATAATAGATTCCTTGTTTTTTAATAATTTCAGGCCATTTTTGAATCTTCCATTTCTAGCCAAGCTGATTGAGAGGATGACAGTGGAACAACTTCAGGTGCTCTTGGATGAAACTAATTATCTAAATCTGTTTCAGGCCAGACAAGAACATGGAGATGGTTTGGGTTGCCCTGATGGATTATCTGTTAATAGAGCCTGATAGGGGCAACCTGTCCCTTCTTGTGAATGTCTTGGTAGCTTCTGACATCATTAACTATGGTATCCTTCTGAACCAGCATTGAGGCATGGCTTTGTTGTGGTTCTGCTCCTACCTCAAGAGTAGGTTTCACATAGTAGTACTAGGGGACTTCTACTCCACTCTGCATCATTAAGATATGGACTGTGACAGGACTTGATTCTATTCTTTTTTATATTACAATTTTTATTGAAGTTTATAAATACAAAGATAAAAAATTAATACAAACTAAGAAGAATATAAAAAGTAAAAAATAAAAAGTGCAGAGAAAAAGGAAAAAAATAATAAAGAAAAAAGATATATAAAGAAATGACTTCCTCCTCCATCAAGACAAGTATAAACTACTTCAGTAACTTATCACCTTCTCTGATATTTCAACAAAATATCTCTTCCCACATCTCATCTCTTATCAATAAACAAATTATAAAGCCCTGTTATTCAGTCCTAATCAGCAAAAGTCCATTAAGAGTTACCAGAAATAATAACATATATATTTTAACCGTAATCAAATAAATCAGTTTTATATTCCTTTCCTTTCAACATAGTAATTTATCATTCTCTAAAAATACAGCCAAAAATCTCTTCTTCCCATATCTTATCTCTTATATATAAACAAATTTTAAAGCCTCATCATTCAGTCCTAGTAAAAATAAGTCCATTAAGAACTACCAGAAACAACAACATATATATTTTAACCTTGATCAAATAAACCCACTTTGTATTCCTTCCATTTACTCTTAAGAGTCTTGATCTTTAATCCCTTCAAATAGTGTCCCACAAGTTGATTTCTTATCATTTTCTCTTTGTCTCCTCTCAGAAACTCCTTCACAAGTTTAACATGTCTCTTTGGTAAATCCAAGATAAGAAAACCAAGTCACTCTTCTGATTTATTATTTGTATGTCCCCTTTAATTAAGACATCATCCAGTTTCATTTGTAAATCCAGTCTAACATCGTTTTCTATATTCTAATGGCCTGAAGTTTTTAAATCCATTTTCAGATCCACATTGAAATCACCTCAGTCTCTGTTTTATCCAGTAAAATCTGCTCCTCTTCCATAACTTCTTTTGAAGCCATTTTTATAATAGCAGACATTCTTAAGAGTAATTTCTGAGTGCATTGTTCCCAAATATCCTTGAATTCTTCCACTGTCAAATAATATTGCTCCATTCTGTACTAATGGGTCTCTTCTTAATTATAATCTTTAGTTCTCTCTGGTTCCCTCTAGTCAACTTTCAAAGTCCCCTCTTATCATGTTTTTTTCCTAATCAACAACACTTTCTCATGGGAGGGTTTTTTACAGTTAGTTTCAAAATCTTCATATATTTTTAAATAAAAATTTAACCTACCTACAGGAAGTATTCTTGTAATTAATTTCAAAAACTTATTTCAAGTCCATCTGGCCCCTTAATCTGTTTATAACTTTCCAAAATAACGTTCTAGTCACCCTTTTGCTGTGTATTTAAAAAAAATTTTTTTTAAGTCCTTAAACTGGCATGAAACTTCTTTCATTAAGGATAGAAGGAGACTCACCCAGTGTAATGAAACTTGCCCTTCTGAAGGTTCTTAACCTTTAAAAGTCATTAACAAGCAATTTCCTAAAGTGGTTAACAAAGGAAGTATGCAAACTCAGTGTCCTTTTGAAGGCGCCAAACCATAGCTTCGGTGAGATGACTTTTCCCCGGTTCCCAGACCTCTAAAACCCGCCAGAGGCATGGAGAGCTTGTGAGTGATCCAGGTCCTCTCCTTGTTCCAGAGAGGAGTTCTGAGGAGCTGATCCATTCACTGGCTCTTCATTCCGCTGTGGTCATTGGCTCCGTTCTTGCGGGGCCATCTTCAGTCTGCCATTGCCTCCTCAGAAGTCCAGTTCTATTCTCCATGATAGTTACCATCTTTATGAGACTGCTGGGAGTAAAAGGTTGTAGGGCTCTGCCACTTCTATGCAAATAACACACTGGTCTCCTTCACTTTTCCATCTTTGTCAGGTTTGCTGGGCTCCTGATTGGTTCCTGTCTGGACTGTGCTACAGTGTGCATGAGTTGTAACAGATTAAAATTAAATCCAGACAAGTCTGAGGGTTTGGTGGTTGGAGGGAGGGTTCTTATTCAATTTGAGGGAATATTTTCTGTCCCAAAGGAGGGCATTTTCTCTCTTAAAGGTCAGGTCCACAGTTTGGGGGTGATCTGAGACATGATGTCCTTGCATGCTTAGGTTAACGCAGTGGCTAATATAACTTATTGCCATCTGCAGATGACTTATCAGCTGGATGCATTTTTGTTGTGGATGAGTTACCCATTTAGTGGTTAAAGGTAAAGGTAAAGGTTCCCCCCGCACATTTGTGCAGTTGTGTCCGACTCTAGGGGCCGGTGCTCATCTCCGTTTGTTAGCCGAAGAGCCAGCGTTGTCCGAAGACACTTCCACGGTCATGTGGCCGCGGAACGCTGTTACCTACCCACCGAAGTGGTACCTATTCATCTAATTGCATTTGCATGCTTTTGAATTGCTAGGTTGGCAAGAGCTGAAGCTAGTGCGGGAGCTCACTCCGCACACAGGGCTAGGGATTCGAACCTCCGAACTTGCGATCTTCCAATCGACAAGCCTGGCGTCTTACCCGCTGAGCCACCACGCCCCTTATTTAGTGGTTACTTCCTGATTAAACAATTGCAATGGGGTCTACATGAGGATGCCTTTAAGAAGTTATGGAAATTGTAATTGGCTGTAACTGAGCAGAGTTTATGCTCCTCCCACTAAAAAAAATCATGCTTGGTTTAGCTTTATTCTTCACTCCAGCTTTCTTAATTCCAGAAATTCCAATTATTTTGCTGGGAGGTTTGCAGATAAATTTGTTAGTGCCATATTTAAGCAGCTGAGAGACAGAAAGCTTACTTTTCTTCTGCCTATCAGTGTTCTAGAGCAGTGTTTCTTAAACTTTTTCCTCTCAGGACCCCTTCCCACTTTTAAAAATTATGGAGGACCCCAAAAGAGCTTTTGTTTGTATGGGTTATATTTATCAATATTTACCATTATTAAAAATTAAAATTGATGCATTTGCTGCCACTACTGCTTCTCACAATTGTTTGATGGGATTTTAATATTGTGTATTATTTTTCAATATAGGCTGGCAAATAATTTTGATTTCGAGGAGGGAAAAGAGAGAGGGTCTTGGGGACACCCAGGGCTCCTAGGACCTTTAAGAAACACTGTTCTAGAGCATGTAAATTTGTGATAGGCTTTAATTGTTAACTTTTCAAAATCTCTTTAATTTTTAGGTGCTTTGCAAATAATTTAACACAGGTGATGTGTGCGACTATGATTAATGTTCATGGGAAATACATATGTGGATAAATGAGACTATCTGACAACAGGGAATTGTGGCATTATTATTATAAATGGGAGAATGAATGGAATTTTGAGGATAAGAAAAAAAACTATTCAAGGAAGACTGCAGAATAGTTTGTGTTGAAGAATCTCCCTGTCCCCTTCTATATTCATTTGTAGTCATTCAAATAATTAATTAAAAGTTTTCTCAGCACAGGAAGCATTTTATAGAAAGAAACAGCAGGCAAAGAGAAATGGTTAACATATCAAGACTTATGAATACAGGAAGATGGACAGCTTAAGATGAAGTCAGGAGAACAATTAACTGCAGAGGGATTTAGGTTTCAATGGTTTTCATATGCACAATTAAGAGAAGGACTTAATATACATAGATAAAAAGGTAATGAGGATTGAACAACATAAAACAGAATTTGAAAATGAATTGTGTACAAATGTTAAACATATGATTGCAAAAATGTATAAACTTTTATTGAAATTTGAAACAGAAGAGGAACAAGTTAAAGATTGCATGATAAAATGGGCTAAGAATTTGGTTACACTATACAGATGGATCAATGGAAGAGGACTGAAATTCACATTGTGTTATAATTTAAG
The DNA here is from genome assembly GCA_023362775.1 of Charina bottae. Lineage (NCBI taxonomy): Eukaryota > Metazoa > Chordata > Lepidosauria > Squamata > Charinaidae > Charina > Charina bottae. Next base: position 5,017,953 of record JALMGJ010000024.1, read on the forward strand.
AGAGAATTTTTACAAAAGTTTTACAAAATGATGTACCGCTAGTATACGACCCCAGAAAAATTATCTAAGTTGTATAAAGTTACTTTTAGCCAAAGTTGGAAATGTGAAAAACAGGAAGGAGTATTAGGTATGTTTCCCACCTTGGGTTGTACTGTATATGAAAAAAAAGGCAGGAAAAAAAAATCTTTTTAAAAATAGGTAACAAATACATATGATAATGCAAAGAATTTTGAAGATTAATATTGAGATGAAACCAGAACTCTTTTTATTGGGACTTATGGATAGTAAATTAGAAAAGACTTACGGAAGACTGTTTTTATATATGGTAACTGCAGCAAGTTTATTATATGCACAAAGATAGAGAAATACCCACAATGGAGGAATGGATTGTGAAGATGGCAGAACTAGCAGAAATGGCAAAACTGACCTATTTGGTCAGGGACAAAACAATAAGAGCCAGTTTGGTCTAGTGGTTAAGGCAACGGGGCTAAAATCCAGGAGACTGAGAGTTCTAGTCCCGTCTTAGGCATGAAAGCCGGCTGGGTGACCTTGGGCCAATCCCTGTCTCCCAGCGCTAGGAAGGAGCCAATGGCAAACCAGGAGACTGAGAGTTCTAGTCCCGCCTTAGGCATGAAAGCCGGCTGGGTGACTTTGGGCCAGTCACTCTCTCTCAGCCCAACTCACCTCACAGGGTTGTTGTGGGGAAAATAGGAGGAGGAAGGAGTATTAGGTATGTTTGCCGTCTTGAGTTTATAAAAATAATAAAGGTGGGACAGTAAATAAATAAATAAATAAATAATTTTTTTAAAAAAACCAATAAGTACTTTTATAAAAGACTGGAAACCTTTTATAGACTTTTTGCTGAAAACGGAAAAAAGTAAAATGGTGATTTCTGGATCTGATTATTGAAAAAAGATTGAATAAGGGTTGTTGTTTATTCGTTCAGTCATTTCCGACTCTTCGTGACTTCATGGACCAGTCCACGCCAGAGCTTTCTGTCGGCCGTCACCATCCCCAGCTCCCCAATGGTTGAGTCCGTCACCTCCAGAATACCATCCATCCATCTTGCCCTTGGTCAGCCCCTCTTCCTTTTGCCTTCCACTTTCCCTAGCATCAGCTTCTTCTCCAGGGTATCCTGTCTTCTCATTATGTGGCCAAAGTACTTCAGTTTTGCCTTTAATATCATTCCCTCAAGTGAGCAGTCTGGCTTTATTTCCTGGAGTATGGACTGGTTTGATCTTCTTGCAGTCCAAGGCACTCTCAGAATTTTCCTCCAACACCACAGTTCAAAAGCATCTATCTTCCTTCGCTCAGCCTTCCTTATGGTCCAGCTCTCGCAGCCATAGGTTACTACAGGGAATACCATTGCTTTAACTATGCGGACCTTTGTTGTCAGTGTGATGTCTCTGCTCTTAACTATTTTATCAAGATTTGCCATTGCTCTCCTCCCAAGAAGTAGACGTCTTCTGATTTCCTGCAGTAATCTTTGCGCCTAGAAATACAAAGTCTGTCACTGCCTCCACTTTTTCTCCCTCTATTTGCCAGTCATCAATCAAGCTCGTTGCCATAATCTTGGTTTTTTTGAGGTTTAACTGCAACCCAGCTTTTGCACTTTCTTCTTTCACCTTCGTCATAAGGCTCCTCAACTCCTCCTCACTTTCAGCCATCAAAGTGGTATCATCTGCATATCTGAGATTGTTAATGTTTCTTCCAGCGATTTTAACTCCAGCCTTGGATGTCGCATGATGTGTTCTGCGTACAGGTTGAATAGGTAGGGTGAGAGTATACAACCCTGCCGTACTCCTTTCCCAATCTTAAACCAGTCCGTTGTTCCGTGCTCTGTTCTTACCGTTGCTACTTGGTCGTTATACAGATTCCTCAGGAGGCAGACAAGATGACTTGGTATCCCCATACCACCAAGAACTTGCCACAATTTGTTATGATCCACACAGTCAAAGGCTTTAGAATAGTCAATAAAACAGAAATAGATGTTTTTCTGAAATTCCCTGGCTTTCTCCATTATCCAGCGGATATTGGCAATTTGGTCTCTAGTTCCTCTGCCTTTTCTAAACCCAGCTTGTACATCTGGCAATTCTCGCTCCATGAATTGCTGGAGTCTACCTTGCAAGATCTTGAGCATTACCTTACTGGCATGTGAAATAAGTGCCACTGTTCGATAGTTTGAACATTCTTTAGTGCTTCCCTTTTTTGGTATGGGGATATAAGTTGATTTTTTCCAATCTGATGGCCATTCTTGTGTTTTCCAAATTTGCTGGCATATGGCATGCATCACCTTGACAGCATCATCTTGCAAGATTTTAAACAGTTCAGCTGGGATACCATCGTCTCCTGCTGCCTTGTTATTAGCAATGCTTCTTAAGGCCCATTTAACCTCACTCTTCAGGATGTCTGGCTCTAACTCACTGACCACACCGTCAAAGCTATCTCCAATATTATTATCCTTCCTATACAGATCTTCCGTATATTCTTGCCACCTTTTCTTGATCTCTTCTGCTTCTGTTAGGTCCTTACCATCTTTGTTTTTGATCATACCCATTTTTGCCTGGAATTTACCTCCGATGTTTCTAATCTTCTGGAAGAGGTCTCTTGTCCTTCCTATTCTATTGTCTTCTTCCACTTCCGCACATTGCTTGTTTAAAAATAATTCCTTATCTCTTCTGGCTAACCTCTGGAATTTTGCATTTAATTGGGCATATCTCCCCCTATCACTGTTGCCTTTTGCTTTCCTTCTTTCTTGGGCTATTTCCAGTGTTTCAGCAGACAGCCATCTTGCCTTCTTGGTTTTCTTTTTCTTTGGGACGTTTTTTGTTGCCGCCTCCTGAACAATGTTGCGAACTTCTGTCCATAGTTCTTCTGGGACCCTATCTACTAAATCTAGTCCCTTAAATCTATTCTTCACCTCCACTGCATATTCCTTAGGAATATTAGTGAGCTCATATCTAACTGATCTGTGGGTCTTCCCTATTCTCTTTAGTCTGATTCTAAATTTTGCAATAAGAAGTTTGTGATCTGAACTACAGTCAGCTCCAGGTCTTGTTTTTACCGACTGTATAGATGTCCGCCACCTTTGGCTGCAAAGGATGTAGTCAATCTGATTTCGGTGTCGACCATCTGGTGAAGTCCATGTATAAAGTCGTCTTTTAGGTTGTTGGAAGAGAGTGTTTGTTATGCACAGTGAGTTGTCTTGGCAAAATTCTATCAGCCTGTGTCCTGCTTCATTTTGTTCTCCCAGACCATGCTTGCCTGTAATTCCAGGTGTCGTCTGACTACCCACCTTAGCATTCCAGTCTCCTGTAATGAAAATAACATCTCTTTTTGGTGTATTATCTAGTAGGTGCTGCAGATCCTCATAGAACTGATCTACTTCTGCTTCTTCAGCATCTGTGGTTGGGGCGTATATTTGGATCACTGTGATGTTAAATGGCTTACCCTGAATTCGAATTGAGATCATTCTATCGTTTTTTGGATTGTATCCAAGCACTGCTTTAGCCACTTTATTATTAATTATGAAGGCTACTCCATTTCTTCTGTGGTCCTCTTGTCCACAGTAGTAGATCTGGTGGTCATCTGATGTGAAGTGGCCCATCCCAGTCCATTTCAGTTCACTGACACCTAAAATGTCTATATTTAATCTTGACATCTCACCAATAACCACATCCAATTTGCCCTGGCTCATAGATCTTACATTCCAGGTTCCTATGGTGTGTTGATCTTTAGAACATCGGATTCGTCGTTCACCACCAGCACCGTCGGCCGCTAGCCGTCCTTTCGGCTTTGAGCTAGCTGCGTCATCACATCTGGGGCTAGTTGAACGTATCCTCTGTTCCTCCCCAGTAGCATTTTGACCATCTTCCGACCTGGGAGTCCCATCTTCCGATGGTATACCGACATATCTTTGGTTGTACTGATCCATTTAGTTTTCATGGCAAGAATACTGGGGTGGGTTGCCATTACCTTCCCCAGGGATCGTATTTAGTCTGACCTCTCTGCCATGACCTTCCCGTCTTGGGTGTCCCTTCACGGTTTAGCTCATGGTTTCATTGAGGTGCTCAAGCTCCAGCACCACGACAAGGTAACAATCTCCTTTGCTGGAGTTGAATAAGGGGCTGAAGAGTTATTGTAATGTTAAGGAGGGAGGAGGGATAATGAGTTTGTAACTGCTGTAAAGAAGGGCTGAAGTTGCTATCTTTTTTTCCCCTTTCTTTAACTGTATTCTTTTCTGCACTTTTTCTTTTTTCTTCCTTTATATACTGCTGTATTTGTCTTTTAGCTATGTAAAAACTTTTAATAAAAATTTAAAAAACTAATTAAAAGTTTGACTGAACAGGTAAAGTGTATATGGTTCTTTCTTCTTATTTTTTATTTTTATTTAACATTCTTAACATACACAATTAACAAAACAGTCTTTAAACTTAAAGAAAAAAAATAGAAACCAAAACAGAAAGAACAAATATAGAAAAGAAACAATCTGAAACAAAGAATACAAACTATGAAAGAAAAAAAAAGAAAAAAACCTCTTACATTTTATACTTATCAATAGTCACTGGATTACTAATAAATACACTACTATAATATAATCAGAACAAAATAGTAGTGTAAAATATCACAAAATCTTTACCATAGTAAAACATATTGCTGCATATTTTGATTTGTAGAAAATGTTGCCTTTTCCAAAAACAGATAAATTATACATTTTTAACAACTATTCCTTAGCATCTGGAATAATATCACATTTCCAATTTTTCAGTAAGATTCTTTTAACCACCCCCCATGCTCGGTACAACCATAATTCCTGATAAACAGTCAGATTCCAAAGCTTTGATATATAGTTCAGCATCATATTAACATCTTTCATATTTAAAGATTTTCCCATAAATCTACTTAAATACATTAATACACCATCCCAAAAAGACATCAAATGATCACAGACCATATAATATGGGTCAGTATATGGTTCTTTCTAGGAAACATCAGAGCATAGAGGTGATGCCTGACAAAGATTCTGCTCCATCTGAGGCTGCAGAATTTATGTACGGTCATGTCCTTTGACTGTAGCGTATTTAGCACATGAGGAGAGAGTGGTGGCGGCCCTGTCCATTTCCTACCCAGGAGTCCTTGTTGAACAAAGAATAATTTCTTTTCCACACTTGAATTATTTGCTTCTGTTATCCTACAAAATACTGCAAGATTATAGGAGTTTGGTGATTCCTGAAAGTGATCCAAATTTCATGAGAGATTTTAGTAGGCCAAACTATGGCCATCGTTATTCTTTATGAAAACGATTGTACTTTTCTAGAATGAATTTCTTTTCTTTTTAAATTACAGAAGCACTTCTTGAACAAGCCATGATTGGCCCATCGCCAAACCCATTACTCCTGTCCTACCTGAAGTATGCCATCAGTTCTCAGGTAATAATCCCATCATAAATCCTTTCATTTTCAGAGGGTGTAAATTAATGTTAATGGATTAAATATTTTTATCTATGGGACTGAAGTGTCTTTGAAAAAAAACCTGAGCTAATCTAGTTTTAAGTAGCTCACGGCACAATTTTCCTGCTGCTTTCTGTTTTAAAACATTTGGGCAATTTTTTTGTTCGTTCTTAATTTGTATAAATTATTCTCACTTTGCTAAATTGCAAGAAGGGTTTGTGAAGGGCAGTGAAACTCTGCCCCTGATTTTATTCACATGCCCACTTTAACTTTTGAGAGTAACTTTTTTTTTTAAGTGAAATCATGCTGATCTGCAGAACTGTAGCAGATATTTGGCTTTATTGTGAGGAGAGGGTTCAAATGTTTGGATGAATTAAACTTGAATATTTAACTCATGCTTGTGTAGCCAAAAAATAAAAAAATGTTCTATAGCCAAAAAAATAAAAAGAGTTAAGAAAGCTTATGCCTTAAAATAGAAATTGGTTCCTCTTAAAGGTGCTATAAGACTCTTTCTGATTTTGGGCTACCATGGCTCTTTTCCTACAATGGAAGCATCTATGATTCTGAAAGAGAATGTTAGATAGCCTGTACAGGTTTTGTGACGAAGATGGTGGTGATGTGTTTTCCTGCTGTGTATTCCCAAAATGAAACAGGTGAGTGTTTTTCCATTGCTGTGAATTGCCCCATTGCTGTGAGATTCTTGGCAAATTTGCAACAAGAGAAGCTTTTTGGTTTCATTTTAAACTCTGTTTTTTTCTTGTGCTGGTCACACTATATAATGTTGATGTGAAACAATACCTCATTGCCTAAAAATGTCTGTTTATATTTGTGCCAGACCAGTGCTTCAGCAAAGCTGTATTGCTGTTAAGTGACCTTGTTGCCCCTCACCCCTTCCCACAGCAGTTGAAATGGCAGACTTTGTTTGTAGGTTTGTTTGTTTAAATATTAGCTTTAGCTTGTAACCATCTCCCCCTTTCTCTCTCTCATCTTGTTACAGATGGTGTCATATTCTACTGTTCTGATGGCCATCAGCAAGGTAGTATTCAAACATTTCTCTCTCTTCCTCCTCTGAATTTTGTCATTCTGTTCTTTCCTGGTATGGACCATATAGAGGGCACCAGTGTATATTCAGAGCCCCCAGAAACCTGTTCAAACATGACATCAGATGTACAGCTTAGCAGGTTTTGTGAATGAGGGAGAAGTGTTAGAGCCTTACAGCAAGTTCTAGCCCTTGTGGCTGAATGCAACATTTTACCATTTGTTCATGCTCGAAGATACAGTAACATGAATAGTGGGCCTCTATGTGTACCTTGGCAAGTTTTGCAAAACAACAAAAAGAAGAAGATTTAAAGGTATAAGGTCTTATTCACTTGGCAGCATTACCTAGTTGTCATCTACTTGCTTTTATAGACCTGTCTTCCCCAAACTTTCTCCTTCCTCAGTCATTCAACAAAGAAACAAATATATGTAATTCACTTTTAAAAAGCATAAAAAATATGAGGTGCAGATATATTCCATTAGCCTGACTGGTTTTCATTTCAGAGTCTTGGGTTCTTTTCTGAACTGGGTATGTGAAAGTACAGACCTCCAGAGATCTTATATACAAGTAGTCCTCGACTTACGAAGTTACAACGGTGTTGAACGAAGGGACTTACGACCGGTCCCCAAAGTTATGGCAGTTTATTTATTTATTTATTTATTTATGTTTCAATTTATATACCGCTCCATCTCCCCGCAAGGGAACTCTGGGCGGTTTACAAAACACAAAAATTAAAATCCGACAGTTAAAACAACCCAATAAAACACTCTAATATATTAAAATTAAATATAAAAATCCAAGATGCGGTGGTATGATGTTTGGATGTTTAAAAGGGCCCTATGGCACCAGCCATCCCCAAGAGGAACTGTTCCCCCCCTCCCCCCACGCAAGGCGGCAGAACCAGGTCTTTAAGTTCTTTCTGAAGGCTGGGAGCGATGAGGCCTGCCTCACCTCCGGGGGTAGCATATTCCAAAGGGTGGGCGCCGTTATCGAGAAGGCACGCCTCCTAGACCCCGTCAGGTGACATTCCTTTACGGACGGGATCCGTAGCATGCCCTCTGAATGACCGAGTGGGACGGTTCGACGTTATGGGGATGAGACGGTCCCTCAGGTAACCTGGCCCCATGCCATGTAGGGCTTTAAAGGTGATAACCAACACCTTGAATTGGACCCGGAAGCACACAGGCACCCAGTGCAGCTGTCGCAACAGAGGTGTCACATGCGCTGATCTAGGCGCACCAATAACTGCGCGAGCAGCCGCATTCTGGACCAATTGAAGCTTCCGGATACTCCTCAAGGGTAGCCCCATGTAGAGCGCGTTGCAATAGTCTATATGGGAGATGACCAGGGCATGAGTGACTGTACGGAGGGCTTCCCGATCCAGGAAAGGGCGTAACTGACGCACAACACGAAGTTGTGCAAAAGCCCTCCTGGCCACGGCTACCACCTGCTCTTCGAGCAGGAGCCGTGAGTCCAGAAGAACCCCCAAATTACGCACTTGGTCTGAATGGGGTAGTGCAACCCCATCCAGAACTAGAGATGACAACTTCCTGGATCCACGGGAGCCATCAATCCACAGCCACTCCGTCTTACCAGGGTTCAGTCGAAGCCTGTTGTTCCCCATCCAGACCCCCACAGCCTCCAGGCACTGAGAAAGGGTAGCCACTGCATCACTTATCTCACCAGGGATGGAAATATATAATTGAGTATCGTCTGCATATTGATGGTATCTCATCCCATGGTGACGGATGATCTCACCCAGCGGTTTCATGTAGATGTTAAATAGGAGAGGGGAAAGAACCGAACCCTGCGGTACCCCACAGACGAGGGGGCGAGGGTCGGACCTTTCCTCTCCTATTACCACCGATTGGGAACGGCCCTGGAGGAAGGAGGTGAACCAACGCAGAACTACGCCTCCCACCCCCAACTCCCTGAGCCGTCCCAAAAGGATACCATGGTCGATGGTATCGAATGCCGCTGAGAGGTCAAGAAGAGCTAGGATGGATGCACTCCCTCCATCCCGCTCCCGCCAGAGATCATCTGTAAGCGCGACCAATGCAGTTTCCACCCCATATCCCGGCCTGAAACCCGACTGGAAGGGGTCCAGATAATCCGTATCATCCAGGATCCTCTGGAGTTGCAACGCCACCGCTTTCTCAACCACCTTCCCTAAAAAGTTGCAGTGCCCCTGTGGTCACATGATCGCGATCTGGGTGCTTGGCAACCCGTTTGCACTTAACGACTGGTTGCCAAGCACCCGCGATCACGTGATCGCCATTTGCAACCTTCCCTGCCAGCTTCCCCAGAAAGTCAATGGGGAAACCAACAGGGAAGGTCACAAGTCGCTGGGGTAAGTATCCCCCACCCATGCACCCTCCCCAGCCCCTCTGCACTTGTGCCGCGCTGGCCACTCACGCACCCGACCCATACCACACACCCACGCCCTCCCCAACCCACGCCACGCACCCTTCCCGACCCATGCAGCACCTCTCACGCATCCACACGCACCCTCCCCAACCTGCACGGCGCCTCTCGCACACCCCTGTGCACCCCCTCACTCCCTCCCCCACCCAGCAGCAGCCATTTACCTGCCTTCTGACCTGGGACTTGCAACTTCCTGCTGGCTTCCCCACTGACTTTGGTTGTGGGAAGCTGGCAGGAAGTTGCCTCGCCTAACGACCGTGGGATTCAGTTAACGACAGCAACCAGGACTGCCGGGATTGCCATTGCTAAGCAATGCAATCGCGCTTTACGATGGAAATTTCAGTCCCAATTGTCATAATAAGTCGAGGACTATCTGTATGTAGGTGTGAAGCCAGCCCTCAAATGCCACAATCACTGTAGTTTTCCCCTCCCCTTTCTCAGATGTATTTATACAATGCGTAGGACGTCCAACTCCCTATGATTCTGGGCAGCTTACAATCCCTTACTTGCCATTTCCCAAGATTAAATTTGGAATTTTAAATCTAGAAGCATCTATTTAATTGCTGTGCTTCAATCCTGTGTTTTAAGGCTGAGTTCATACACTCTGGCAAGCCCCAATGTAGCTTATGCAGTTTGGCTTAGTATTATTGTGTAGACTCAGCCATTGTAGTTTTCAAATCACAGTATATGGCTTAGCATGTATTATGAACCCAGTTAATTGTGACTTAGTAAAGCACAGTAAGATTAAGCACATAGTAATATAACAAAACAAGATAACTTATCTTAAATGTAATTGACTAGCAGTTGCAGTCAGAATCAAAATGTGAAGAATTTAGTATGTTTCCTCCAGCATTTAGTTTCAGAATTTCTAATTTGCTAGTAGAACCTAATTCAAAACATGTTCCATTGAAGGCTGGATGCAAGACTTGTCTAAAATGGACTTGTCTCTTCCTCCCCTCTTGCCTGGATCCCCTCCATTTTGCAGGAAGATTCAAAATCAGACGTGGCCAAAGTTTTTAGAGAACCATTTTAAAATCTAATCCAGGTAGAGCGAATAAAAAATATAAAAGGTAAAGATTCAATAGGTGGTGGTAGTCTTCCAATTTCAGACTGGACTGCATTTCCATTTCAAGAATGGAATACTTGGTCATACCTTGATAAATCAGAAAACGTACCTCCGTTGGAGACTTAATTGTAAGATACACAGTATGAGACCATTTCGATAAAACGTAATGGGAGCATAATTGTCTATTTATAATATTTGGTAAGGCACTGGCCTCTTGAAACATCAAATTGCTTTAGAAAAACTTTGGTAGGAAACATTAACTTGCAGGACTTAAATCCATGTTCTCCCTTAATTTTTGTATTACTTAAGATCAGGTATTTTGTTTTTGTGGTCCCTGTTTTAGTTTGATGACTTCTCCCGAGAGCTCTGTGTCCAGTCATTACTAGAAATTATGGATATGTTCTGTGACCGTCTCAGGTAGGGAATGAGCTATATCTTTAGGTGTGAATGTGGTGAATGTAATTCTGAATAGACGTGAAACTGGCTTTGTCAGGCAGAGGCTCACCAGACACCTGCTGGTTGCTAGGATCATTCTTTTAAATGTGATGTTACAGTCAGAAAATGTATTTATGTATGAGTGTTTGGAGTGAGTTCAGTTCCCACTCCTCTCCTTTTGGTGTCATCTCTTTGGTCCTCTCTATTCAGTGTGTACTCTTGATAAAGCTCCCTGTCTCAGAAGCAAATTCCTTTTTTTCATCTTTGAAGCCAAGTGATTCTTAGAGGAAGAACCATTGTTAGCAAAAAGAACCAAAGTTCGTTTTTTAAAAAATTGGAGAAAATGAGACCCCCCCAAAGAAGCAGAAGATTAAAACACTGGGAAAACTGTTAAAACACAAATATGATCCACATATGGATCATATTGATATAAGCGCACTGAGACAAACTAAATGATACACTTAGGATCCTGATAGATGAACTGCATGTAAGTAGTGCAATTTCTGGTTCAGTTGCCATAATCTGAACAAGAGATTCTTATGTTTTGAAATAAGGCAACATACTTCAGGTTACTTGATGCCTATTAGTAATGCTTTAATTATATGCACTCATATATTCTTGTAACTTTTCAAAAATTCATTGATAGACCATAGAAATTCCAATACAAATAAATGGAATTTGTAACTCTGAAATTGGTCCACTTCTAACATGTATCAACTAAAAACAATACTAACTATTAAGGCATAAGTAATCCGTATTAAATATATATATATATTTAGCTGAGAGCATACAGTGAGGCCCACTTTACCCATAACTTGCCTCAAGCACATTCTTGATCAGTCCTGGAGATTGTGATAGGATGCCTGAATTGGAGGAAGCTTCTTAGCTAGGCAGGTCCAAGTCTTTAAGCAATAGGGAGCCACTAACCTACCTGTGATAACTGGCTATGGTTTCAGACTTATTCAACAATTGCCTAAGCTGGTGGCTTTAATGAGCTAGATAAAAAAAAACATATACGATACAAAAAAAGAACAGGAAGAAGAAAAAATACTTTACTATGCTGTTTATGTGAGGAGAAGCATCTGGATTTTAAAAAGCCAGGCAATTAGCAATTGAACGTAATATGTAGTGTCAAGTGATTGGTATTGGAAACTTTGTCTTCACAATCATGAGGATTTGAAAAGTGCTTTTTTAAAAAAAAATAACATAAAATAAACTGAATATAACACAGGAATTATCATGTACCCCGATTCCTTCCTACCTCCTTTTCAATATTCCTGGAAGAGCCACAATTCTTAGGTAAGGTTTTTTTTCCCCTGGTTTTATCTTTGATTTCAAAGAATAAAACCCCTTAAAGATCTTACCTTTCTAAAATCAGATTAAATGTGTTATTAGAGCTAACAGGTGAGGGTGCTGGAGTGGATTGAAATGTGAGGAAACAGAAAGTTTCTCTTCCTATAAGAAAATGGAAACAATGAATATTAAGTTGCTACCAGAACACTGATAAACACCTGTTCCAGCCAGATACAAAGCCTACTACTTAATCCTCTCTCTGCTTAATTCAATGTTCTGCTTTTTAATTTGATCAGAACCTTTCAGCTCTGAGATTATTGCTGCTTGTTGCAAAAGTGCTTGTCCCATCAACAAGATTTTTCTCTCAATCCTCATCTGCTTTTTGGGCCCGGCTATGTTAAGCATAGGGTTGAATAATTTCCCTTTTTAATTTGTTTAAATAAAGACACAAACTCTAATGAAAGTGGCAGCCTGCACTATAGTGCTACGGTGTGCAAGATGTTTGATTTCATGACTTTGATACCCCTGGTTGATAATATAAATCCCCCAATATTTTACTTTTTCCTGGGGATTCTGTGAAATCCCCAAAAGAAAGGAGTGGACCGGAAGTTGGTTAGAAGAATCAAAGTAATAATGCTTTGCATTTTATTATATTTTGGGGTATTCAGATTACTCCTATGTTGTAGTAATCCTATACCAACATTGCAGATGGAAGGCTGAGACTAAGCACCCATGCAAGTTCACCACAGAAGTAAGATTTGAAATGGGTGTTTTCTGATTGGCAAGTTATTCTCATAGTAGGGTGCTCACAAGTCTTTTGTGGTTTAAGCCACGATGTTGAACACAGTTTTGCTACTTGTACTCCCTCGTGCACCATTTTGCTCTGTTGCTTTCACTGCTGGTATGTCTATGAAGGTTCTCAGTCATCCAGGTGGAATTGTCTGTAGCTTGAATCATGTCAACTGGATTTCTATTTTCTCAGTGGAAACGTTTCGCTCCTTATCCAAGGAGCTTCTTCAGTCTGAGCAAAGTTAGTAAGGGAATCCTTAAATATGTTTCTAGGTGGCTGTGTGACCTTGCACCTGGGGCTAGGTCATGGTTATTTGAGATGTTTATTTCTAAGTCCCTTTATCATCCAAAGGAGGATCGTTAAGATTACCTTGCTGTTGTTGAGCTTGCGAAATGGTCTTAATCTTCCTAGGCACAGAAGACAAAGCAGGGAGGAAAATAGGGGAAAGATTGTGCCTGAGGCCCCCACCTCTATTCAAGGAAGGATTTTCCAAGTTGGCATAAATGGATTCCTTGACCCCTCTCTCAAACCACCTATCTTCTCTGTCTAAAATGTGAACATTAATGTCCTCACAGGACATTAAACACAGGAGAAGTAACACCACAGGACCAGAGTCAGCAGTTTATCTTCATCTAAAGGAAAAAGGACACTCATTTGAGGACATTAATGTTCACATTTTAGACAGAGAAGATAGGTGGTTTGAGAGAGGGGTCAAGGAATCCATTTATGCCAACTTGGAAAATCCTTCCTTGAATAGAGGTGGGGGCCTCAGGCACAATCTTTCCCCTATTTTCCTCCCTGCTTTGTCTTCTGTGCCTAGGAAGATTAAGACCATTTCGCAAGCTCAACAGCAGCAGGGTAATCTTAACGATCCTCCTTTAGATGATAAAGGGACTTAGAAATAACATCTCAAAATAACCATGACCTAGCCCCAGGTGCAAGGTCACACAGCCACCTAGAAACATATTTAAGGATTCCCTTACTAACTTTGCTCAGACTGAAGAAGCTCCTTGGATAAGGAGCGAAACGTTTCCACTGAGAAAATAGAAATCCAGTTGACATGATTCAAGCTATAGACTTTCACTGCTGGGTTCATGACTTCCATAAAGGCAGTTGACCTCCTCCTGCTAAACTGCAGCGAAGGACCAAATAACTCCATGCTGTTTACCATGGATGTCCATGACTTCCTTTCCATTTGCCTGCCTTCTGTACTGTACAGAAGCCATATTATCAGACACACTTGATAGGACTCAGTAGTCAGAAGACCTTGCAGCAGCATGGCCTTTTAAGAATGGGCAGTGGCTACCAAACTGGAAAGTCAGCAGTAGGCAGACAAGTGGAAAGGAGGTCAACAGAGTTCATTGGGGTTTTCAGAAATAGGACCATCCTATCTTTTCTCCTTCACAGTTGAGATTTATCTGGCCACCATGACAATTGAGTGATGATGAAAACTGGAGCTTTCTTTCATGTTCTTCTTCCTATCATCTCATATCTTTTGTCTTTCTCTGCATAATAGCCCATATTCAAGTAGGGGAAGCCTTTCTCTGATATATTTTTGTCAGATTTGGCATTTCTCCCCCCACCTCCAAAGAAGCCAGGATTACATTTATGTTTCTGAAGGTCATGGAGATTCTGCAGTAAGTAAGTGCCTGTGTGCCAAGGAAGACAGTCTTGTTGCTAGAGATGATTTGTTTTGTCCCTTCCTTACTCTGCTTGCAGCTGCCATGGTAAGGCAGAAGAATGTATTGGCCTCTGTCGTGCCCTGATGAGTGTTCTCATTTGGATGCTGCGGTGTGCTGCCTTCTATACAGAAAAACTGAAAGAACTGCTGGAGCAGGGGGCTGCAGAGAACCAGCTCAAAATGTGCTTGGAGCGTCTGGTGAAAATCCTGGGGAGCCCCAAAAATCGGGCCCTGATTCATATCGCCAAGCTGGAAGAGACATGTATGCGGCCAATGCTCATATGGGGGAGAGATTTTTTTAATTATAAAAAGAATTACATAGTGCAGATTTTAATACAAACGTTTAATCCCTAGGCTTCGAACTCACTTGTGTGCCTTGAATTAGGATTTATGATAGAAATATTTTGTTGGGGCTCTTTATAAGGCTTGAAGCAGCGCAACAACTCCCTTAGTGATCCTGATTTTTTCTTGTTTGTGTATCCATGAAAATTCATAAACTTAACAATTATTCCAGTGCCTTCCCTGAAACTTCAGGGAAGCAATAGCACACTTAAGTTCATATGCTTAGTTAGATTAAGATGAGGTTAGGACTTTGGATCACAGCTGCAGATCAGTAGACTGAACTGATATAGATCCTTATAAATCTCTTAAATCCAGCAAAACTACATGTGCCTGAGGCTGTTAGTAAAACCAGGAAGACTGGAAGTCTCAACCTTGGTTCTGATCCTGTCCATCACTATGGGTGTGAGCAATTTTAATAAGATTCATGTTGTATATTACTGGGCCTTTTTTTCCACCCGGGTTGCAATCTGCCAAATTTCAAATATCATATGCAAGAAAACAACAAGGCTCAGAGAGCACCAAGGACTCCTCAAAAGTCATTTTCTAAATGCTTGTGTGTGTGTGAGTCAGAGTAAGAGAGTGAGTGTGTATGTATAAAAAAGAATGGTCTGGAAGAAAAACAAATGAGTTATATTTTGGGTTGTTATTTATCTGTTTTAGTTAAATTGTTGAATTGGGCAAAATATCTGATTGAAATGTAACCTTATGGTGTTTTGTGCAGCTTCTTGGAGTGCAATTGAACAGTCCCTTGCCAAACTGGGAGACAGTTTGGGACATATTAACAACAATCAGTTGCGGAGTCAAGTAGAAGAGTGCATTAGTCTTGTCAAAAGGTGAGCAAACGACAGCTACAGGGTAAGGAATAAACGGTCTTCCCTTCCATATGCAAGTGAAGCTAGACCAATCTCTCATTTCTTTGTGTCACAATTCTCTACACAGTATCCCTACCATGCTCTCAGTTCATTCAGAACAGCTAAACAAAACGGGCTTCCCCACCATACACGCTGTGGTGTTGCTAGAGGGAACCATGAATCTGACTGGGGAGCCGCAGCCTTTAGTTGAACAACTGATGATGGTGAAAAGGATGCAGGTATGGATGGATCATAGAGGAATTCTCACTGTCAGTGTGCTTGTCTTTCTGTTTGGCCTTTAGATACAGCATGGGAGAATACTTTCATTTTCAACTATCAGTGAAAGGTTCTCCCCAATAAAGAAAAACATATATTGTCTAGCATGTTGGGCAGGATTGGCTAGAATCTTTCTCTCTCACAAAAAAGACTAGGTTTATACATGCATAACCATAGTATGGTTTATAGAGCCAGTTTGGTCTAGTGGTTCCGGGCTAGAAACCAGGAGACGGGGAGTTCTAGTCCTGCCTTAGGCATGAAAGCCGGCTGGGTGACCTTGGGCCAGTCACACACACAACCCAACTCACCTCACAGGGTGGTTGTTGTGGGGAAAATAGGAGGAGGAAGGAGTGTTAGGTATGTTCGCCACCTTGAGTTATTTATAAAAATAATAAAGGCGGGATAGAAAATAAATAAATAAATAAAATAAAAAATGGTTTGGTTGGTTGATAAAGTATAATGTGTTGAACCCAACCAAATGGCTTAGCATTATGTGTGAGTCTATTCTGTTTTGTTCAACAATATACAGTGGCTAAAACTCTGCATTGCCTGATATATGACCTAGCCCAGAGCTTTCCAAACTTTTCATGTTGGTGACACACTTTTTAGACATGCATCATTTCGCGACACACTCTTACAGCAGGGCATAATTTTGCGACACACTCTTACAGCAGGGCACAAAGCAGGCACTAGGACCTGCGTGGAATCACAGCAGGCTTGGAGGCAGCAAGGCACAAGGCAGGCACTAGGACCTGCATGGAATCCTGGCAGGACTCAGAGGCAACAGCAGCCGCGACACACCCAGACACTGCAGCCGACACACTAACGTGTCCGGACACACAGTTTGGAAAGCTCTGACCTAGCCATTGTGTTCTATATGCAGAACAAATGTATATGGTGGAGTGTTGAGTTAGGTCATTTCCCCCATATTCATTCTTAGTTGCTACAGCCCAGGATTAGTTTACCATATTATAATTATGTAGAGTAGAGTGAACCACCTTTTTGGACTGGGGCTACAGTGACCCATAAGGAACTGTTTAGGGAATTTCATAGTGGGTAGGCTGGTGAGTGAGGCCATGACACAATCATGTATCTCTTTACATGCTCCATAACAGATAGACACACAGTCTCCTTTCCAGAAATGGGGAGACATTAGATTCTCTACCTTGGTCCTCATTTTCTGAGGCTACCTTCCTTCCAGCAACTTAAGGTCCTTGGTATGAAGCCTTTGGGCTACTATGTACTCTTGGGGTTCCCTGCTCTTCTTTTTTTTGGGGGGGGAGTTGGAACTGGCCATATCACCATTTCAGCTATTTTTTAAGTGGTAAAGATTTCCCCCTACCTTTTTGGCAGGCATAGCATTGATGACATTCTCCTAAAATTTGAAATATGCCCATCAACCTCCAAAGGTTGGAGACCTGAGGGAAACTTCTCCCTTTTCATTTGCCATGGTGTGAAAGATGCTTAATTAGCTTAGTGAAAAAAGGAAGATACTGCTCTTTTCAGAAACTCTGTTGCGTATCATTGGCTACCAAGTCATTTTTGGATTCTTGGCAGCAGGAAGCATTTTGAGAGAGCAGGAATCTGCACTGCCTGTGTGCGGTTGGGTGAAATGGAATTTCTAGAAAAGCTATGAATATGCTATACATTTGCATATTTAGCTTGTGGTGAAGGCTAGGTCATTTTGTATTATAAGTATCTTCCTTGTGGTCAGACCTGAAGTTTGTTATTTTCTCTGCTCTCGGCTAGCATATCCCATCCCCACTCTTCATTCTGGAAATCTGGAAAGCCTGTTTGGTGGGGTTGATTGAATCTCCTGAAGGGACGAAGGAGTTGAAATGGACAGCCTTCACTTTCCTCAAGGTAAGGCACTCCTAGGCCTGATTGTCAGGGGGAGAGAGCTGGGCTTAGCCCTTTGGTAGGATTCTGACTGGGAGGCTGGGTGTGTTCATGGTCAACATTTGGCTTCCAAAAGAGGTGAGAGAAGACAATATCTGAACGGGAGACTCTTTGCGTGCAAGGAGTCCCTGGTTCAATTCCTGACATTTCCACACACACACAACTGCGAAAGACTTATGTCTGAAACCTTGAACTTATTGCAGACAAAACCGAACTAGATGGACCAATAGTCTGACTTGGTATAAAGCAGTTTCTTTCTCTCCTAATAGAGATAATTGTTTTAGCCACTTGTCTCTGTTTGTTCCAATAGTATGACTTAGATGAGAGAAAGGAATTTAATATGAACTCTTTTCAAAATCTGTTACTCCTTTGCAAGTATGGTTTCATGGCTGTTTGCTTTCTCTCCATCTTCTGCCAGCTTTCTCACATTCTCTGACATTGCACAAACCTGATTAAATATCTAGTTTATCTTTCTTGAATTTCAGCCCATTCATGCCCATTTAGCTAGGATTCTGGACCTACATACATTTTTCCCTTGGTTAGTTACTTCTGTGGGGTTTTTCTTCTTCATTGTAGCAAGGGAAAAAAACTGAAAAATTATGGCAGGGTCAGGTGGCTCTTTAGCTTTCTGTATGAACTATGGCTGCTTTTGTAAGGTTGTTTTTGCTTTTTCTGTAATTGCAAAAAGTTACTTTAAGAAGAATGGGAATGAAGACGGAGAATGTCTCAAGAACCTGACCATTCGGTGCTAGCTTCTGAACCAAGAGGGTCCTTACTTTGATTTCATGTGGCCCTCAGTGGGAATTTAAAAATCCAGTGCAAGTAGTCCGCTCAGACTTCTGACAAGAGAAATCTTCTTTCTCCCCTGTGAGGAGTAGCATGTGGGAGCAGAAATGTGAGAGAAAAAAGGGGATGAGATAAGAAAGAAAGAAAGAAAGAAAGAAAGAAAGAAAGAAAGAAAGAAAGAAAGAAAGAAGAAAGAAAGAAAGAAAGAAAGAAAGAAAGAAAGAAAGAAAGAAAGAAAGAAAGAAAGAAAGAAAGAAAGAAAGAAAGAAAGAAAAAAGGAAGGAAGGAAGGAAGGAAGGAAGGAAGGAAGGAAGGAAGGAAGGAAGGAAGGAAGGAAGGACGGACCTTACTCATTTTGGCTGTGACATTATCAAACCTTGCAGTAAGCAGCTAGTAGGAAGTCTCTGACCTGGCAATCTTTGATATGGCCCACTAAGACCCTGGCTTTCTGCCTTTGCCTAGTTCTGCTGAGCAGAATCTTCTGCTTGCTGCACTTCAGTATCTCGTTCTTGCAGCTGCCCTTGTCGACTCCAGGTCAGACTGTGCTGAGGACCTTGATCAGGTACAGCTGTTCCTGGGGGCAGTACGCTAAAGATTAGAAGTTTCCTTTTAAAATAGAAGAATATTTACAGACCTACCTGATCTGTGTGAAAAGACTTTCTTCACACACTGTGGCATAAATACTGTGGCCATGTTAATTCTTGACTTTGTGAGTGGCTTCGATTCCACATAAATACAAGTTTTCAGATCTATTCTTTCTCTGTGTGTCTGATGACATTCATTGCCATACTAGTGACCTGAAGCCCAAGTTGTTCTTTGTTCTTCCTTCTGGGCTGTTGTCTTTTGGTAGAACGTGGAGGAGTCTGCATTTAGCTGCATAATATTTTTTGTAATATAAACATAAGCCAGATGGCTGTGTCTGTCTTCTCCCTGGCTTTCTTGGTAAACACACCATGACGCTACTAGATTCCCCAAAAGACACTCAACAAATTGCAACTTAACATTCCCTGCTTGTTCAATAAATCACTACTACAGCTCAAGGACATCACGTAACCAATTGTCCATGCAGAGATGAATACATTAAGAAGCATGAAAGAGACAAACAGATACACACAGGCAGAGCCTGTGAACAAATTGGAATATTCTGGAATAAAGTAAAGTAAAAGATAGAAAATAAACTTCTGAAACTTAACATTGCATGAAAATCAGATTAAAGACATCAGAGCTTTCCTTTATTTTTTTGTACCTTTTCCACAATGGTTGTGTCGTTGTGTCTTCAAAAACAAAATAAATATTTAATGCCATTCAGCCAATGTCATAGCTAAGCAGAGATTTTAAATCTGGCTTTTCTACCTTCATCATATCAGAAGATCTTCAGATTTATCCCAAGTATATAAACATTTACAACTGCATGGCATATAATGGAGAGATGGATGCAACAGCCATGCTCTTGTTGAACCTCTCCTGAGGTATTAGCTGAGCTATTTAATGTCACAAAATGTTCACAAATATTGTAACTTTGCCCAGTCCTTTGGTGAGGTGACCGAAGCCCCCTTTAGATTATGTACATTGTTTTCTTCGTTCCCATCTGTTTTTGTCAATTTACTCTCTATTTGTCAAATAATCTTTATTTGTTGTTGTTGTTTTCTTATTTTGAATGTTTTAAAAATTTGTATAGAGTCACTGGGAGTCAGGCAGCATATACATTTAATGAAGAAGAATGAAAGAAGGGCTAACAGAATCTTGATCCAATTTTTATGGGGGAAATGGGAATAAGTTTGTATGGGAAAAACAATGTCAGATGGGATCTGAGGACATGAAGATCTTTGTATTGTTAGGAGGACAGAGGAGAAAAGGATGGGGGGAAAAAGACTAGGAGCAACGATTGCTAAGAGGCTAATTTTGTTCTTTTTTTTAGATTCCACAAGTCTTGGTGAAACTGAAAAAGTATCCTCAAGGAGAAAAGGTAAAAATATACCAGAGTTACATATATGTAACCATATACATACACACACACACACACACACACACACACACACACACACACACACACACACATTTTAAGGCTGTTTCTGTTTTGTTTTGTTTCCCATATTTTATGTTTAAATATGGGAAACAAAACAGAAACAAATCCATCATAACCTCCCAATTTGTAATGAACATTGCTAAGGCTAGTGGTGATTTTAAGATCATGTAAACTTCCAGAGTATCCATGTCAGTGACTGCTAAGAATGAAGTCCCCGTATTGAGGAGCAGCATAGTTTTGATTATTCGTTTGATTATTAGTTCTTAGAGCAAAGAGGAAACCAACAGTGAGTTTATGGCTGACTTGGGATTTGAGTCTAGGTCTCCCCAATTTATTTTAGGAGGCCACATGGTGATCTTTTAAGAAAATTAAATGGGGATAGATCATGCTAACCAACAGCTTTTATTTAAGTTTTAACCTGTTCTTAAGGTTCTCCCTTTTAAAATTGGAAATCATCATAATCTGCTGCTACTTCTTCTGCCTCTCCTCCTCCAAAACACACATAGACACATACACCCACACAAACCCACCCACCTCCATACTTAAATTCCACTGGAAGCTGGAAATGACTAAAGAGCCTTTGTCCCAATGCACCCATCATCTTTTTATCCAAGGTAATCACATAAAATGTAGATAACAATATACCACATACAAAGGTAGGGGAAAAGAAGCACTGCTTCACCACTTTCCAGAATTTCACTGTGCACACTACAGAAAGAAACAGAAAAAGTTACCAGGTTATCAAATGAGGAATAATTATTTTTTAGCCTCATTAAATGTAAAAAGGGTTTATTCCAGTTACTGTGAATTATTCAGCAGTATATCTTATTGAGATGCACAGTCTCAGCTTAAATTTATAAAGAATTGGAGGTAGAGTTACCAGTGCTCAATTCCTAAATTCTTAAAGATCTAAGGGAGAAGATACTGTACTATTTTGCTATTGCAGGATTTCACAGAAGATGTGAATTGTGCCTTTGAGTTCCTACTGAAGCTGACACCACTCCTGGATAAAGCTGATCAACGGTGCAAGTATGTTCCCTTTCATTGTAGCATCACAGATTGAAGAGGTAGAACTTTCTACTTAGAATGATAGCTTTTGCCAACATGCCCCATGAGTCTCCAATGCTGTCAGGAACATAGCAAGTCTGACTTGCAAAGTAAAGGTTACATTTGGCCACAGGCTCAACTGGCTTCAGTTTTTAAGAGCAAGCAAATCCCCATTAGTGACTGAGAAGAGAGGCAGCCAGATAGGAGAAAATGCAAGATTAAGATAGGAATGGTATGTAGGTATAGTAGACCAAAGGAGGGCTAATAATGGGGAAAACAGCCAATGTGATTGACATACGGGGTCAATCCAAAGAATTAGCCTGGGTGCTATACATCGGGTCTGCAACCTGTGGTCCAGGGCCCACTGGTGGGCCGCGGGCTGTTAGGAAGTGGGCTGCAGGGTGAGCCGGAGCAGCTGATTGGTGGGGGCCCGGAAGGGGAAACACCTCTACCTATCAGTGCGTGGAAAAGAAGGGCGGAGGCGGGCTGAGGAGCACCTCACCAAACAGCCTCCCCTCGCGGCGTCAGCATGCGCGCGCATGTGCGGTGAGGCTTTTCGCCTCCCTGCCGCTCAGTGCAGCGTTTTTTTCGTGGCACTGAGGGCATTTTCGGGGTCCCCAGAGCCTGCCCTTTCGAAGGGGCACCCCTGCGCAGACTTTTCCTCCCCGCCGCCCCAGGGTGGAAAATCTCCATGCCAATCAGCTGTGCGGCGGGGAAGTGGAGGAATGCTGGAGCTACCCGGTAGGGGCCGAAAAAAACCGCAGGGAGCAAAAGTGGGGGGGGGGGGAGGAAAAGTCCGCCCCGTGCCCCGCTGGGGTGCCCCTTCGAAAGGGCAGGCTCCGGGGACCCTGAAAATGCCCTTGGTGCCAGGAAAAAATGCTGCACGGAGCTGCAGGCCTGCAAACCCCGCCCTCCCATCCGTCCGATTGGCTGCCGCCCACAAACCCGCCCCCCGGTCCTTGGAAAAAAAATTCCGAGGGAAGTGGTCCCTGGTGCTAAAAAGGTTGCTGACCCCTGCTATAGATGGTATCGTCGTTACATGACGGTCTGAATAATTGAAAATCTGGGTAAGTTTCAGATCAAACTCTGAGGTTGATCAACCACTGATGTATGTTTGCTGACCTTCACCAACATGTATGCTGTTTATACTGTATTTATACAGGAAGAGAAGTATCCTACTGTAAGTGAGTTGAGTTGTTCCATTCCTCAAATTCTGGAGTCTAGCCAGATTAAGGAAGACATGATGTCTGTTAGGCCTTCTGCTGGGCTGGTTTCTGCATTACATGCAAATTGAGAGAGAAACAGAGAACACAACTGGAAGTTCTCTAAAAGGAATGTAGGAGTAGCTGCTGAGCACTCTGTTGAAAGAGATCACAGATTAAGAATACATGCTCTTTATTCTTTAACTTAGGGTTCCTCAACCTCAGCCATTTTAAGATGTGTGGACTTCAACTCCCAGAATAGGAGAATCCCCCATTGCTGGCTGGAGTATTCTGGGAGTTGAAGTCCACACATCTTAAAATGGCTGAGGTTGAGGACCCCTGCACTGACATGTAGTTAGCAAGAGGTGGGGACTTTGAACAAAAGTTTGTTTTTCTACATTAAATTAACATTTTACGTTAAACTTTGTGCCCCTTATTTTAAAAAAGCTAGTAGCAAAATGCCTAGTGAGAAATCAATTGTTACTAGATTCTGTTTTGTTTTTGTTTTTGATACTGTAACTACTTTTCTGTTCAGCTATTTGTCAGATAAAATCATGCAAGCGTTTAACAAATATACATTCTGAATACATGAATTGTACGACTGACTTCTTTGAAAAGGGGTGTTGTTCAGTGTTAGAAGCATCTGCTTTGTGGGTAAAAGATCCAAGGTTCATTCCCTCACATTGGGCAGGGCTCGAGATGTCCTCTGTCTGGAATTTTAGAGCTGCTGCCAATCAATGTAAAAAATTCTGTGCTAGATGAATCCTTGGTCTGAGTTCGTATAAGACAGTAACTTTCTGTGTTCTATATTCTAGAATGCCAGTTCTTCCAAGTATTTAAGGCAATCAATCAATCAAAAGAGGGACTCCTAATTAGAGCATCCCAGAACACTGGAGCCACCCAGAGAAGGCTTTGATACAGTCTATAAATATTATCTATCTATCTATCTATCTATCTATCTATCTATCTATCTATCTATCTATCTATCTATCTATCTATCTATCTGGCCTCTAACTAATTTTTGAAGAAGTGACTCATATAGTGTCATGTTTTCTTAAGTTTACTTGCCAACAGCCACCTGCTGACTTTTGTAGCTTAATGGAACTATGAATGTTGGTGTCTCAGACCAAATCCTTCATGACGAGTAGTTCACATTGACAATTTTAAAATATAAGGTGGCAGTATTTGTTTTGAAAGGAGGATCTTTCAAGGCAAATCAATAATGCTTCCCACTACCACTTGGTAGGAGAGGTATCTCAGATTTTTGAAACTGGTGAAGGGCCAGACAAAATGGAACAGACCTGTTAACAGTCGCTTGTGCAAAAGTTTGTTGTTGACATCACAGCTAGAACTGTTTGTTCTGTAAGATAGATTAGAACCCAAACTCCCCAATGTGTCGAACAGTTAGTATTGCTCCTGCATAAAATAGCATTTCAAATCAATTGGATCTCATTTTCTTGTACCAAGCTCTGAACGCTTTGTTCAGTCCTGAAGGTATAAGCATAGGCCCAGGAAGTCCCCCCCCCCTTATCCTTGATCCTTTACTCGGCACTGCGTAATCTGTTCTAAATATTTGATGATATGATTTTTTTGTTTCTTACCTTTTGTCAGATAAGCAGTCTTTTATTGTTCCTGAGATAGCTGGATTCTGTGTAGCATCTGTAAGTAGCTTATAAAGCCCACCAAAAGTATATTGCAGATTTGTTTATAATTTGGAAGTAGATTATATATCCTATGCTCATCATATATGTATTGAAATTTGTGGTTTGGGACCATTATATATATATATATATATATATATATATATATTATATTATATTATATTATATTATATTATATTATATTATATTATATTAATATATATATATATATAATATATTATTTATATTAATATATATATATATATAATATATTATATATATATATATATATATATATATATATATATATATATTATTTAAATTTATATGACCGCCCATCTCCCCCAAACAGGGGACTCTGGGCGGTTAATAATTTAATAATAATAATAATAATAATTTAATAATAAAGTTACATATTTACTGTATTTGATAAGATGGCTTCCAATATGTTCTGAAGTGAAATGGGCAACTTCTGGACTATAAGATTATCTGTTTTTGTGTTCTATGCAACATCCTAAAAATATTGACTGTCACTTTTAAAAATTTTATTTTAAGCAGGTGCCAGAATTAATGTTGATAGTAGCTGTTGTGTGGCTTGATTGGTTTTGTCTTGGTTTCTTGTGTGAAACCAAGCATTTTGGTTTGTAAACAGTAGTTTAGGCCTGAGAATGTTTTGTGAGTCCAACTAATTTGCCTTATGTAGCAAACTATGTTTAATTGGAGAATCATAGAATTGTAAAGTTGGATCATAAGGATCATCCAGCTCAGCCCTCTGCAATATTCAGTAAAACTGATTAAAGCATCCGTGACAAGTCACCATCCAACCTCAAGAAACAGAAAACCCACAGCATCCATAGGTTCTACTGTTGTATATCTTTTATCATCAGGAAGTTTTTCCTTACATTTAAATGAAATTAGGTAGCTGCAATAAGTTGCAATGGTTTAGGGAACCATTTGTTTTATTTCATTTAAAACATTTGGATAATACTTTGCATTTTAAAAAATAATGAACCATAGTTTATTATAAATGTGTGAACCAGGTCAGTGGCTGGGCAGGAGCTCAAAGTTGTCCAAACAGGAATTCAGTTTGTTAAGGAACTACTTTCTGACTCATTGGCTAAAGCAGAATACAGGTAGTCCTTGCTTAGTGACCACAATTGGGACTGGCAACTCCATTGCTAAGCGCCGTGGTTGCTAAGTGGAAAATCACATGATTGCGACAGACTTAAGATGTCACTTCCCATTCGGTCATTAAGCGAGTCACTGCAGTCGCTAACCAAAATATCATGTGACTGCAACTTACGATTTTACTTCCACATTCTCCGTTAACTCTGCTTGTTGCAAGCCGGTTGAGAAGCACGCAAATGGCGATCATGTGACTGTGGGACGCTGCAATGGTCGTAAATGTGTGCTGGTTGCGAAGTGCCTGAATGGTGATCATGTGACTGTGGGACACTGCGACAATCATAAATGCGAGAATTGGTTGCAAAGCTGTCTTTTTTTTAACACCATCATAACTTTGAATGGTCACTAAACAAGGCAGTTGGTAAGTGAGGGCTACCTGTACTGTATCTAAAGCAAGCACACAATACAAATGTGCCTTGTTTATATAATATAACAGTCACAAACTGGTAATTTGGTATGCAATGACAGATTTTGCAGTATATGCATTTGGAAGGCATTAGGATGATGAAAGTTGGACATAAGCATAGCGGTTGGAAGACTGAACTGACAAGAGTTGTATGTGCTTCTCGGCCAGGAAGCCGACTGAGTTGGCTTGGCTGTATCATTGTATCTCAGCCTACCTATGCACAGGAGGTTTTGTGAAGTTAGTTTGACATTAGCTCTGTGTAAGCCACCTGGGAGAACAGAAAGCAATTGAACATGATAAAGCAAATTTAAACTGTTTTAGACTCCATCTACCAATTGCTCCGATGCCATCTGTGAAGTCCTCTATGGGTTTATTGTTAGTCAACAATGAAAGTATAGGGTTCTCTGCATTTGCTGATTACATGTGACCGCCTGGTGTAACATGACACTTTTGGTCACTCCTAAGAGGATCAGAATGGAATACGTGGAAGAGTGTGGTTTTCGGAGTTCACATAACTTGGTTAAGCCTGATCAATATTGTGCACTTTTGTGCACTTTTTATTGATAACGTTGCTCTTAAAAAAATTTCTAGCTAGTCTGCTCCCACACTTCGCATTAGTCAGCCAGGGCTAGAAAGAGCCAATTTTATATCTGGTCCTCTATCTATCTATCTATCTATCTATCTATCTATCTATCTATCTATCTATCTATCTGCCAGGGCTAGAAAGAGCCAATTTTATATCTGGTCCTCTATCTATCATCTATCTATCTATCTACAGTGGGGCAAAAAAGTATTTAGTCAGCCACCAATTGTGCAAGTTCTCCCACTTAAAAAGATGAGAGAGGCCTGTAATTGACATCATAGGTAGACCTCAACTATGAGAGACAAAATGAGAAAACAAATCCAGACAATCACATTGTCTGATTCGGAAAGAATTTATTTGCAAATTATGGTGGAAAATAGGTATTTGGTCAATATCAAAAGTTCATCTCAATACTTTGTTATATATCCTTTGTTGGCAATGACAGAGGTCAAACATTTTCTGTAAGTCTTCACAAGGTTGGCACACACTGTTGCTGGTATGTTGGCCCATTCCTCCATGCAGATCTCCTCTAGAGCAGTGATGTTTTGGGGCTGTCGCTGGGCAACACGGACTTTCAACTCCCTCCAAAGGTTTTCTATGGGGTTGAGATCTGGAGACTGGCTAGGCCACTCCAGGACCTTGAAATGCTTCTTACGAAGCCACTCCTTCGTTGCCCGGGCGGTGTGTTTGGGATCATTGTCATGCTGAAAGACCCAGCCACGTTTCATCTTCAATGCCCTTGGTGATGGAAGGAGGTTTGCACTCAAAATCTCACGATACATGGCCCCATTCATTCTTTCCTGTACACGGAACAGTCGTCCTGGTCCCTTTGCAGAGAAACAGCCCCAAAGCATGATGTTGCCACCCCCATGCTTCACAGTAGGTATGGTGTTCTTTGGATGCAACTCAGCATTCTCTCTCCTCCAAACACGACGAGTTGTGTTTCTACCAAACAGTTCTACTTTGGTTTCATCTGACCATATGACATTCTCCCAATCCTCTTCTGAATCATCCAAATGCTCTCTAGCAAACTTCAGATGGGCCCGGACATGTACTGGCTTAAGCAGGGGGACACGTCTGGCACTGCAGGATCTGAGTCCCTGGCGGCATAGTGTGTTACTGATGGTAGCCTTTGTTACGTTGGTCCCAGCTCTCTGCAGGTCATTCACTAGGTCCCCCCATGTGGTTCTGGGATTTTTGCTCACCGTTCTTGTGATCATTTTGACCCCACGGGGTGAGATCTTGCGTGGAGCCCCAGATCGAGGGAGATTATCAGTGGTCTTGTATGTCTTCCATTTTCTAATTATTGCTCCCACAGTTGATTTCTTCACACCAAGCTGCTTGCCTATTGCAGATTCAGTCTTCCCAGCCTGGTGCAGGTCTACAATTTTGTTTCTGGTGTCCTTCGACAGCTCTTTGGTCTTCACCATAGTGGAGTTTGGAGTGTGACTGTTTGAGGTTGTGGACAGGTGTCTTTTATACTGATAACAAGTTCAAACAGGTGCCATTACTACAGGTAATGAGTGGAGGACAGAGGAGCCTCTTAAAGAAGAAGTTACAGGTCTGTGAGAGCCAGAAATCTTGCTTGTTTGTAGGTGACCAAATACTTATTTTCCACCATAATTTGCAAATAAATTCTTTCCGAATCAGACAATGTGATTGTCTGGATTTGTTTTCTCATTTTGTCTCTCATAGTTGAGGTCTACCTATGATGTCAATTACAGGCCTCTCTCATCTTTTTAAGTTGGAGAACTTGCACAATTGGTGGCTGACTAAATACTTTTTTGCCCCACTGTATCTATCTATCTATCTATCTATCTATCTATCTATCTATCTATCTATCTATCTATCTGCCAGGGCTAGAAAGAGCCAATTTTATATCTGGTCCTCTATCTATCTATCTATCTATCTATCAATCAATCAATCAATCAATCAATCAATCAATCATATTTATATCCCGCCCATCTCCCTCACAAGGAGGGAGATGGGTCCTTGTGGTCCATCTGGTCCTTCATTCCAGGAGTAGATCAAAATACAAACAAAAATGTAAAGCAACAAATAGAACAGCACAGCAATATTTACTGCATGAAACCAATATTATCATAGTTGAGAGGCCATGGAAAATAAGGTAGATCTTTTCTTGTCACTAAAAAGCATTAGTGGCAAATTTCTCTCCCTGGCTCTTAAAGAAGGTATTACCACAGAGAAGCCTCTGTAGTCATTTGCCACTCCTTTTCAGGTGGTTGGGGCACCCTGTGAAGAGCCTGTGTGAGGGCAGGTTCATGTGAGAGGAGCAGTTTATGAACAGATCCATAACAATAAGGGAAGTTTGCGAAGCTATAAAAAAGACTAAAACTGGGAAGGTGCCTGGACCAGATGAGCTACCGGCTTCTTACTATAAATGCTTTGAGGATGAATTTTTACAACCTTTACAAAATACGATGAATTATACACTGCTCAAAAAAATAAAGGGAACACTGAAACAACACAATGTAAGTCCAAGTCAATCACACTTCTGTGAAATCAAACTGTCCACTTAGGTAGCAACACTGGTTGACAATCAATTTCACATGCTGTTGTGCACATGGAATAGACAACAGGCGGAAAGCATAGGCAGTTAGCAAGACATCCCCAATAAAGGAGTGGATCTGCAGGTGGTGACCACAGACCACTTCCCAGTTCCTATGCTTTCTGGCTGATGGTTTGGTCACTTTTGAATGCTGGCGGTGCTTCCACTCTAGTGGTAGCATGAGACGGAGTCTACAACCCACACAAGTGGCTCAGGTAGTGCAGCTCATCCAGGATGGCACATCAATGCGAGCTGTGGCAAGAAGGTTTGCTGTGTCTGTCAGCGTAGTGTCCAGAGCATGGAGTCGCTACCAGGAGACAGGTCAGTACATCAGGAGACATGGAGGAGGCCGTAGGAGGGCAACAACCCAGCAGCAGGACCGCTACCTCTGCCTTTGTGCAAGGAGGGACAGGAGGAGCACTGCCAGAGCCCTGCAAAATGACCTCCAGTGGGCCACAAATGTGCGTGTGGCTGCTCAAACGGTCAGAAACAGACTCCATGAGGGTGGTATGAGGGCCCGACGTCCACAGGTGGGGGTTGTGCTTACAGCCCAACACCGTGCAGGACGTTTGGCATTTGCCAGAGAATACCAAGATTGGCAACTTCGCCACTGGCGCCCTGTGCTCTTCACAGATGAAAGCAGGTTCACACTGAGCACATGTGACAGACGTGACAGGGTCTGGAGACGCCGTGGAGAACGTTCTGCTGCCTGCAACATCCTCCAGCATGACCGGTTTGGCAGTGGGTCAGTAATGGTGTGGGGTGGCATTTCTTTAGGGGGCCGCACAGCCCTCCATGTGCTTGCCAGAGGTAGCCTGACTGCCATTAGGTACCGAGATGAGATCCTCAGACCCCTTGTGAGACCATATGCTGGTGCGGTTGGCCCTGGGTTCCTCCTAATGCAAGACAATGCTAGACCTCATGTGGCTGGAGTGTGCCAGCAGTTCCTGCAAGATGAAGGCATTGATGCTATGGACTGGCCCGCCCATTCCCCAGACCTGAATCCAATTGAGCACATCTGGGACATCATGTCTCGCTCCATCCACCAACGCCACGTTGCACCACAGACTGTCCAGGAGTTGGGGGATGCTTTAGTCCAGGTGTGGGAGGAGATCCCTCAGGAGACCACCCGCCACCTCATCAGGAGCATGCCCAGGCATTGTAGGGAGGTCATACAGGCATGTGGAGGCCACACACACTACTGAGCCTCATTTTGACTTGTTTTAAGGACATTACATCAACGTTGGATCAGCCTGTAGTGTTCTTTTCCACTTTAATTTTTGAGTGTAACTCCACATCCAGACCTCCAGGGGTTGCTTACATTTGATTTCCATTGCTTTTTGTGTGATTTTGTTGTCAGCACATTCAACTATGTAATGAACAAAGTAATTAATACGAATATTTCATTCATTCAGATCTAGGATGTCTTATTTCAGTGTTCCCTTTATTTTTTTGAGCAGCTTATTTTACAGAGGGGAAAGATGCCAGAGGGCTGGAAAGAGGCTAATATATAAGTAGTCCTCACAACCGTTTGAAGTTACGGCGGTGCTAAACGAAGGGACTTACGACTGGTCCCCAAAGTTACGGCCGTTGCAGCGCCCCCACATTCACGTGTTCAAAATTTGGGCACTTGGCAGCCCGCCCACACTTACAACTGCAGGGGTGCTTCAACTCCCCCCACCCACCTATCCTCCCCCCCCCATCTCTGCCCTTTTGGCCCCCTGCACTCTGCGGCCCCTGCCGCCCTAGCTGACCTTCGCCGTCTTCTTGCTCTTGCTGCTGACCAAGCATGCCTGGCCTCCCCCTTCTTGAGGCAGCTACTGGCCACATGAGGCTTTCTTCCCCAGGTCACGCATGGCAGTTTCCTTGCGAGACCTGGGGGAGATGGCCTCATGTGGCCAGCAGCTGCCTCGCAAAAGACCAGGCCGGGCATGCCTCAGCAGCAGCGGGAGCAAGAAGATGGCAAAGGCCACCTGGGGCGGTGGAGCGCAAGGCAGCAGGGGCCTCGGAGTGCAGGGTGGCGAGGGCGACTGGCTGGGACTGGGTGGGGCGGCTGGGGCTTCCCGGGGCGGCTGCAGCTTCGCACTGCGGCTCGGGCACCAAGAAGCCCCTGAGCTGCTGCCTGGCAAGCAGCCCCACAGCAACGCAGTTCTGGGGCTGTTTGCCCCTCACAAGGCAGGGTACAGGGCAGCCAAAAGGGCAGAGATGGGGAGGAATAGGCAGTTGGGGGGAGTTGAAGGGGAGGCAGTCCCTTACCTTGGAAGAACTGAGGCCCGGGGCTGGAAGGGACCAAGTCTGGAATGGCTTGGATTGGGGTGGGTCCTCGGCTAATGACCGGTGGGATTCGGTTAACGATGGCAAATGCCTGAGATCAGAGGAGGATCTGCTACTCCCCCAGATGTTCCGTTCTATACACTTCTTCCCCAGCAGCAGAAGTGCCTGCACACTCACTCTCTGGCTGGCTGCTCTCTAGAAATGTCACTTTCAGACGGTCTTTAGAGTGATACATTGTGAAGTGGCTGCAGCATTTACTGTACCTGAACAGGCAAATACCACTGCAACTTTACAATGCATTACAATTTGGACTCCCTCAGAGTGATGCATAGTGTGCTATAGCATCAAGCTGTGCCTAATGGTATGTGATTGGCTATTAGAAGTGTCAGTCACAACATGTTAACACAGGGCATCTCCCCTCAGTTGATATTTTAGAGGGAGGAGTAACTAAGGAGAGAGGGATTTGGGTGTTGTAGGTGAAAGGACAGATCTGAGGGAAACTTGGACTCCTAACCTCATGAAAATCTCCATATAGTCAGAGTGAGAGGTTTATGAATATATATTTAATGCCAGGAAAGGCAAAGATTCACAGTCTATAGATATATTAAGGAAGTCAGTCTACAACCCATTTTAAGTTACTTAATAAAAGCTAATTCAAATTCTTGTTTGAGTGCTAACAAAGTGGCTGTGCTGGTGTATATCTTCTACACATTCTTCCAAGTCATATTACCTCAGACATATATAAGGGAATAGGGAAGAAAAATGAAAGAAATTCCAAACCAGGAAGGGTTTTGTGGTGAACTAAAAAACAATAGATCCACTAGAGATTTTCCTGGATTAATGCAGACTTTACAACAGAGGTGTTATATGACTATAACAGCTCTGTACAGTTTCTAGGTGGGCCAGTGCATTTTGTACTAGTTGTAGCTTCTAAATGGTCTTTATGGTGGCCCCATGTGGAGCAAGTTGCAGTAATGTAGTGACTGTTGCTAGTGCCTCCCATTCCAAGAAAGGTTGAAGCTAGATAAAGGCTCTTCTGGCTGCAGCTTTCACCTGGACTTTTAGGAGGACCCGTGAGTCCAAGAGCAAACTTAGATTGCAGTCCTACTCTGTCGGGGGAGAGCAACACCATCTAGAGTCAAAGATGGAATTGCCATGGAACTGGACGGCTTCTGAGTCAGCAGCCCTTCCATCTTGCTAGGTTTGAGCCTGAGCCCCATCCAGACCTTAACAGCCTCCAGGCACTTCTATTGCATCGCCTACTTGGGCCAGGGTGGATATATACAAGATATTATTAGCATATTGATGATACCTCACCTGATGCCACCAGATAACTTTCCCCAGTGATTTCATGTAGATGGGGGTGAGGAGATTGGGCAGTCCACCAACTGGAACCACTTGCTCAGGAAGGAGTGGAACACTGCAGAACAGTGCCTCCTACTCCCAAACTTTGCACCTCACCTGGAAGGATACCAGAATTTATGGTATCAGAAACCTCTGACAGGTCTAGTAGAACTAAGAGGGTTGTGCTCCCCTATCCAAGACCTGCTACAAGTTATCCACAAGAGCAACCAATGCAGTTTCTGTCTCGTGCCCAAGTCTGAATCCTGACTGGAAGGGATCCTAATAATTCATTTCACCTCTAACTGCCACTCCATTTTATGAACAACCTCCCAGCAGAACGGGAGGTTGGAGACAGGATGATAATTGTCTGGCATGACTGGGTTGGGAGAAGGCCACTTGAGGAGAAGGTGCACCACTGCTTTTTTCAAGGCTGCTGGCATCTTCCCTCGGTTAAAGAAGTATTCATCGCTGTTGGTAGCAAATAGATAACTGTGGCCAGACTGTCACCATCCAGGATGGATTACAATTTCAGCAGAGGCATTAGCCTCACCTGATAAAAAGAGATCTGTGCCTTATTCAAGCCTTCAGAGATAAAACTGGATTCCTTACCTGTGAACCTGGTCCTTTAGACATGGGTGGGCAGCTTATTTTCTGCTGAGAACTGCATTCCCAAAGAAATAACTGTTGTAAATCACTGATAGGGAGGCCTAAAGCAAGCAGTGGGTGAAGCTAGAACTGAAAGTGGGTGGGACATTATTCTCTCAACTCTCTTCCAGCACCTTTGTTTTCTTCCGCACAAGGCTATTGGAAAAAGGATAGTTAATTCTTACCAACAATCTGAAATGCTTGCAAATGGCTTTTAAACCTTGTTTGAAGGGTGCAAGTCACCCATTCTTGTAACCTTGTCTAGAGCACGTTGAGCTACTTCCTTAAGAAAATTCATAAGGATGTGCAAAACTCACCAATTCAGGAGGCAGTTAAGCAATTTCTAGAAATAAGTATCTGGAATATTTCAAAATCAGTTTCAATTTGGAGAATTTACTTTTGGGAACTCCCTCTCCCCCCCCCCCCCGAACCCCCCACAGCAGTCCCCAGGAAGTGGTTCAGTGTGGCTTTGAAACACTGAGTTTTGCACATTTCTAGAATACATAAGAAAATGTATATCATGCAGATGTCAATAGCACAAATGACCAAGATGCTTCCCAGGTGTTGGGACTTTTAAAAGTGATTGTTTACCTGCTAGTTTTGTACTTTTTCCTATAGCCATGAAGACAAGAAGCTTCCTCATTAGTTTTTTTAAAACAACTACATTCCTGTTCTTCAAGGTGACTTCCTGCAAAAGTAATAGTGATTTAAAATGGTTAGAAACAGCAGAAATAATTTGGTGACTCAAAGGCACACCGACAAACTTGACATTTTAAATAAGGATTCCTTTTACACCTGTAAATTCCTGAGTGTTTTGCCCAAGAAATCCTAACATCATCTCTTCCTTATGCTACCTGCCATTAAGCATTTTCTCTCTGTCCTCTAAGATCCAGCCGGATAACATTCACCTTTGTCCTTTGCCATGTTCCTTCAGAGATTTGTACATGAATTTCTTCTGTTGTTCCAGCTGTGACTGCATAAGCTTCCTCCTCCAGGAATGCAGCAAGCAGGGTCTGCTCTCTGAAGACAACATGAATAATCTCATAGCAAAACGGTATGCTTGTCTACTTTGCATAAAAAGAGCCAAGTGCGAGCAAAAAGATCAACAGTGATAGCCATTAGCCGTGTAGAGGCTGCCCGTCCTCAGCCCTTGCTCTAACCCTTTGTTAGGATTCAGTCATGAATTGGAGCAGAAGTGGAGAGTAAGTTCTTGTCTGCCTTACCATAGCCCAAGGTTGTCCTTCAGCCTCCCAGGAATAAGAAATTTAAGAATTTCTTAACTCCGAAGGGGAAATACTTTCAACCATTTAATAAGATGTGAGAAATTTTGCTCATGTAGGTGCATAAGTATAAAAGAATGTTCGCGTATTGTCATGTTCTTGATCATGTAATCACGCCAATATTAGTATTTCAAAGAAATCCCTTCCTTTGAATATTTCTCCTTCGGGGGGAAAAAAATCTTGAAAGATGCATTGTTTTAATCCAGTAACATTTTCCTTCATGCTTTTGAGACTGTGAAGGCATTTATTATATGAAACTGCACACCTTAAGTTGAAATAAAATACCTTTCTGCCCAACATCTCATTCTAAATCTGTCATAGGATTTGTGTTTCATTTTATAAATATGTAGAAACACTATAGAGGCTAACCACAAAGGTATTAAATTTAGAATAGTATTACTATGGACTAGTAAGTGAGTTGAGTTTTGAAAGATGTCAAATGCATCAAACTTATAAAACCAGTAATATTTACATATATTAAAATTATAAGCAATAAAAAAATAGCCCACCTCTGTAGTACTTGAGAACCGTACAGCTATTGCAGGGAAAACGTGCTGTTCCTTAAAAAAAAAAAAAACCTGTATTTTTGAGAATCTAGAGCAGGGCTTTCCAAAGTTTTCCTGCGGCGACACACCAACCGCTGTTGGTGTGTCGCCGCAGGAAAACCCGGAAGTGCCGCCATTGCGGCAGCGCGCAAAAACCCGGAAGCGCTGCTGCCGCTTTAGGTTTTTGCGCGCTGCCATTGGTGTGTCGCCGTGGGAAAACCCGGAAGCGCTGATGATGATCAGCGCTTCCGGGTTGTGTGGCGACACACCAGAGTGTGTGTGGCGACACACTTTTGTGTCGCGATACACAGTTTGGAAAGCTCTGATCTAGAGCAACATTTTTTAGCCTGCTACCCTCCAGCTGTTTTGGACTATGACTCTCAAAGTCTGTTGGCATTAACTATGTTAATTAGAACTAAGGGAGCTGAAATCCAAAATATCTAGAAGGCGCTACTTTGTACCCTGTTTGTGGTCTATAGCTCGATAGCACAGCATTCTCAACATAATGAGAACCACTGAATATTAGCTCTCCAGAATCATTTTGTGTTTTCATTAGTAAAAACAACGAAGCCAAATTGTCATAAGCCCATTTGTCATAAGAAATTGATCCCATGAGGACAAGAAATCTTTTTTTGTTTTTTTGAGACTATAGTTTTTGAGAAAGATAAACTGACTAACGTAACCACAATAGTCAAGTTTTAAGGAAATTAAAAATTTGCTGTCATGAGTGTTCACCACAAAAATGCATGTGTGGTATGAGCAGAGGGAGGCAAGGGTTGACATTATAATCTATTTTCACTAAGGAGGTCTTAATAGATGGCTGTTGTGGGTCTTCCGGGCTGTGTGGTCGTGTTCTGGAAGTTGTGGTTCCTAACGTTTCGCCAGCATCTGTGGCCGGCATCTTCAGATGTCTGTGCTCCTGCCCTCTGAAGATGCCGGCCACAGATGCTGGCGAAACGTTCGGAACCACAACTTCCAGAACACGGCCACACAGCCCGGAAGACCCACAACAGCCATCGAACTCCGGCCGTGAAAGCCTTCGACAATACATTGAGGTCTTAATATTAACTGCAACCTTGGATGTCTTTCTTCCTTTCCCAACCAGGGCTGCTGATCGAGAACATGCACCACATTTAAAATCTGCTGAAAATGCTAACATTCAGCCCAACCCGGGCCTCATCTTGCGAGCGGAGCCCACTGTTACCAATATCTTAAAAGTAGGTGCTGTTTTGGTGCTGATCCTATGCATGTTTGCCAAGGAGTAAAGTCTTTTGAACACAGATGTGTCTCTGAGTAAACATAGCTAGGATGTGCAATTCTTTGACTGTATTTCAACAAGCTTAGGGCAATTTTTTAAAAAAAATTATAGGGTTATTTTCAGATTGTTATGTGGCTTGTCTGTGGTTAACAGTAGGCCTCATAGCTTAAAGGAAGTCTGAACCAGTGTTTCCTCAACTAAGGAATTGCTTCAGCTACGGTGGGACATTGTTTTTCTCTTAAAATATCAGCATCTGTCGGTGTAATAGGATTTTGTTGGTGTTTAATATATATCGCCACAAACTGATTAATTATGACTCCACAACACTAGATTGTTTACAAAAATACGTACATTTACATTAAAGGTTTGCTTATTTCAATTAATGTGAGGAATCTGCGCTTGCTCAGCTCATGATTTTTGTCAAAATTGATAGTAAAGGGCTCCTTTTTGTTCTGTATTTATTGTAAGGTTAGCTCTAAACACATAAACTTCTTAGCGGTCTCTGGAAGTGAAGCAGTAGATTTAACTTCATTTTATCCATTCAACAAACATGCTGAAGTATAGTTGGCACAGATTACCTGCAGTTTATAAGCCAATTTGAAACTGTAGTTTATAATTCTGGTGTGTTAATCAGTTTACACATAATACCAAGCTAGGATTGGTGCTTGTTGGAAAAGCCATAGTGGCCTGGTTCTCCCATAGGGTTAAACCAAGCACATTATGGCTTAGCATTGTGAGCAGTTCAGGCAAATGAAATTAAAATTCCTGAATGTGATGGTATAAATGAAGCTAGAATCAAATTCTATCCTAATTCTGTTTCCACTGTTAGAGAAAACTTTAGTCATTCTGTCTAGCCAGCATACACTCTTTGAGTGAGATGGGCGGTGACTAAATTCGAAATATAAATAAATAAATTCGCCACTTAATATCTCTTTACTCAGTTCAGAACTAACTATAGGAACTGTTTGTGATGAAATACAAGATTAAACCACATAAACTGCAGACCTAAATGCCCTTCTAGCCAAATACCTCTAAATATGGCTATCAGATTTTAAATATGAAGGGAGTAAAGGCAAAACCAGATACTAAATCTGATTCACTACAAGTGTAGGCAAAGGTAAGGTAAAATTGGCCCCCAGACTTCCCAACACCAGAGTGGAATTTTTCTAGAGAAGAAAAGGACCCTGGGCTTCCAGTGCTTGCTTCCTGTGTGGTTACACATATATAGGGTCATCTCGTTAAAGAGCTAGGAGCTGATCTTTCTTTTAGTCAAATATCGATGTTTTGTGCTTCCAATAAGGACCCTTCCTCAGATCCACCGTCCTTATTTTATTTCTTTTTACACCAGACAATGGATTCAGATCACTCAAAATCCCCAGAAGGGCTGCTGGGGGTCTTGGGCCATATGCTTTCAGGGAAGAGCTTGGACCTACTGTTGGCAGCTGCAGCAGCTACAGGAAAGCTGAAATCCTTTGCTCGGAAATTTATCAAGTGAGTGTATTTGATTAGTTATTGAAAGCCAGAGTTGTTTGTTATTTTCCCATCCTTTGATAAACTGAAAAGTGTGGCGTAATACCATAATTTGGTGAGGTTCTTTGCTCCAGGCAATGGCAATCAATGAAGTGGAGTTGGCTATGGAAATTGCAGCATGACTACATCATTTTGCTTGAGTAAGTTGATACGGGGAGCAGGTGGTAACCTTCTTGTGACTCAGGACTGCGCTTTCAAAAATAATTTGTGAGAGCAGCTAAGGGTCATAGTGGTAAAACAGCAACATTACTGAAGGGGAAAGGGACAGAATTTTCTGTTTACTTTCCCTCCCCCTTTTTTAAAGTGGGGATTAATTGGCTTAATGCATTGATTAGGAAGTTAAGGTTGTATTTCACCTAAGGGTGTTTTTCCCACAAATCACAGAGTTAAAAAGGGCTGCTGTTATTCAGTGGTACAGGATATTTTGGGGCTGCAAAAATGGGATTGCTTCTTGCCCACTCCTGCCTTAGATCCCTACCTTGAAGGCTATACAGTGGTGAGCAAAAGAACTATAGGACTATCTGTAAACCTTGAAGATTACACTGTGACCTACAATGTAATCAGAGCTTCATCTAAGTTATATTAATAGATAAAAATATTCTGGTTAAACAAACAACACCTAAAACAGTTTACTGTATCCTGTCTTTGTTGGACAAAGTATGTGAAATCCTTAAATAATCAGCTTTCTTAAGGAAGTAAATTGAATTAGATTTCCAGTCAATGAGATGACAATCATATGTCAGTATGTCGATGAAGGTTCTCAGTCATCCAGGTGGAACAGTCTGTGGCTTGAATCATGTCAACTGGATTTCTATTTTCTCAGTAGAAACGTTTCACTCCTTATCCATGGAGCTTCTTCAGTCTGAGTAAAGTTAGTAAGGGAATCCTTAAATATGTTTCTAGGGTGGCTGTGTGACCTTGCACCTGGGGCTAGGTCATGGTTATTTTGAGATGTTTATTTCTAAGTCCCTTTATCATCTAAAGGAGGATCGTTAAGATTACCCTGCTGCTGTTGAGCCTAGAAACATATTTAAGGATTCCCTTACTAACTTTACTCAGACTGAAGAAGCTCCTTGGATAAGGAGTGAAACGTTTCTACTGTGAAAATAGAAATCCAGTTGACATGATTCAAGCCACAATCATATGTCAGCTTGAGGAGCCCTCCCTTATTAAAAAACAGAATTATCACCATCAGAGTCTGCTTTTCATGACACAGGTTTGCGGAAGTCAGTCATGCCCCATGCAGAAGAGATCTCTGTGGATCTTTGGAAAAGGTTGTCAGTGCTCAAGAGGCTGGATAGAGCTTCAGAACTATTGCCAGAGTCTTTGGCCTTCATCAGTCCACCATCATACAGATTAAAAAAAATGCAGCACCATTGTTACTCTTCCTATGGATGGTCATACTGTGACCATCCATAGGAAGAAAAAAGTGTACAATACTGTGGGAGATTGCGAACAACACCAAGGTAATAGCAAAGGATCTGCAGGCCCTTCTTGAATCCACAATTAGGAAAACACTGAAAGAGTGGTATATATAGGAGGATACCAAAAAGAGAATCACTGTTCTCCAGAAAGCACATTACTGCCTGCCTCAAGTTTGCCAAAGACCACCTGGTTGATGTCAGATGAGGTGAAAGTTGAAGTTTTGGATATTAATGAAAAATGTTATGTTGGGAGAAACCCAAATGCTGCATTCCAACAAAAGAACCTCATCTCAGCTGTGAAGCATGGGAATTCCTATCATGGTTTGGGGCTGGTTTGCAGTCTCAGAG
This sequence comes from Charina bottae, assembly GCA_023362775.1. Lineage (NCBI taxonomy): Eukaryota > Metazoa > Chordata > Lepidosauria > Squamata > Charinaidae > Charina > Charina bottae. Next base: position 5,057,591 of record JALMGJ010000024.1, read on the forward strand.
GGTATACACTCAATTATTGAGGGGACAATGGATTCTAGATTGTATCAGCAAATTCTATCAGGGTATCCAATCCATCTGTGAGCTGAAGCTTAAATGAATGTAGGTCATGCAGCGCAACAGTGATCCTACACACAAGGAAATCTACAACCGAATGGCTGAAGCAGAAGCAATTTCACATTTTGGAATGGCTGAATCAAAGCCCTGAATTTTACTGATTTGAAATGTTCGGCATGATCTGTAAAGAGCAGCTCATGCAAGCCAGCCAAACATATCAATGAGCTGAAGCAGTTTTGTAAAGAGGAATGGGCCAAAATACTTCCAACCTGATATGATCAAAAGGTACAGGAAATGCTTGCTTAAAGTGATTGCTATTAGTGGAGGCGCCACCAGTTAATAAATCTAAAACTTCACATATATTTTCCAAGAAGTCGGTGAATGTTGGCTCAATGTATTCCATAAAGACATGACACAGCATACTCTTGTGTGTGTGGTCTGTATAACCAAGTCTCTTTATCTACTAATAGGTCAGAGATGAAGCTCAGATAACATTGTAGGTCATACTATTGCAGGGTTCCAGATGCTTCTAAAGGGTTCACAAACTTTCTCTCACCATGTGAATAATGCAGAAGGCACTAAATAAATGTAGAGTTTACTTGCTTCCCCCATTCTTGCCAGAGAAGATAGAGCAACTCTCTATCTCTTTTTCCTCTCCTCTTACCTTGTTCAAGCTGAGGCTTCTGTCTATTTTTGTAAGCCCATTTGTGTCTTTGCCTCAGTGAAGGGGCTCTTCTATTGCCACGTACAGGGCAGTTAAGCTTCCTCCAAGTGGCTATTTAGGAATATACCTGGATCTTTGCTTCTTGTATTAGAAGCAAGCATTTCTACTGTAGATGATAGGCAGGTTTGCTTTTGATATTGCAGCTAGGAGACGGAGCAGAGGGAGCCATGCAGTGGTCTGTTTCTGGCTCACAAGCCTGATATGAACAAATCTACTCCGTTCTTTCTACAGGATTTAGGTGTATTAGCCATTATGCTGAAAGCTAGCTGTAGCAGCATGGATTCTGCTGTCCTTTCTCAGAGTAGTTTAAGAGCTAATTATAGTCAGCTAACAGTTCAAGACCCAGATACCAGTTTTTCATTCATGGCACAAGCAGAAAACAAGTGGGATAATTGAACACAGTCCAGAAGTCAAGCTGGGAGAATAGTCTCTGGAGGTCAAAGTTCACAGGGTCTGTTAAGGGTGTTGGCCAGAAGCAGGAACAGTTTCTGAACCAGGGGTGTCCAACTTACCTCCAGGGTGAGGGGCGCATTCAGCTTTTGAGTGGCGTGCCGGGAACCACACGTGAAAAAGCAAGCAGGGTTATTGAAGCAAATGTGATTTCTGTTTATTTAAAAGTATTAACGTTCAGTCAGTGAAATGCAGTTAATAATTTATCATCTGTATGTTTTATATTTTTCCTCTCCTTTCTGATTAAAAATTATAATTTAATGGCAACGTTTGGAAGGGTTCTGGGGATTTTCTGTATATAACCCTGGAACTCCAAGTTATAATACCTCTAATCAATTTAAAAATGGCAGGATCTGTGCACCAGTGCCAGCAAGGCAAAGGTGAATCTAGGTTCACCTAAATGTTTCAGTGCCTATTAGTCCCTTAGTAGAAGCTTTTGTCCAGTAAGCACCAGGCCTCCGCTCAAGCACAACTTGTGCTACTTAGCTGTAATTAAATCACTGCAACAGCAATCAGCTCTTGAATAAACTTTTATTACCAGGATATCTGCTGCCTTTTTGCCTTAGAGATACGTGTGTGTGTGTATGTATGTATGTTTATTTGTTTATTTGGTGAACTATAACAACCAGAAGATACGATGAATTACAACCAAAAATATAACAGTGCTAATATAATCAGAAAAGAATATACTGAACAGTGCTAATATAATCAGAAAAGAATATGCTGAATAGTAAATAAATGAGTGACATTTGAAGAAACTAAAGATATATCCATCAAGTGTTAATATAAAACTAGCTCAATCAAATTTATTTAATTCTCTGTTTCATAGGATTCAGTAGATTCCTCCTTTTCTTCTTATAAGCACTCTTTCAAGTGGGCCATGAGATCCACAAAAAAAGTTAACATGTAGTTGTGGAATAGGCTACTGAGTGCACAGCTTCGCATCCATGTGTAGTTGAAAGTTTGTGAGCAAGGCCTGGTGATTTGCATGATAACCTGCCTTACACACTGACTGTGCAGTGATGCCATAAAGCTAATGCTGCAATCCGCTAAAGCATAGCTTTCCAAAGTGTGTGTCGTGACACACTACTGTGTCGCCTGCGGTGTCCTGCTGTGTCACGCAAAAACCCAGAAGCGCTGATGGGGGAACCGAAAGAAGCGGCACTCCTGCCAATCAGTGCCGGCGGCGGCAGCGCTGATTGGCGGGGGTGCTGCTTCTTTCGGTTCCCCCCATCAGCGCTTCCAGGTTTTTTGCGCGACAGACCAGGACACCGCAGGCCGCACCGCCGCTGCCGTTGGTGTGTGTCACCAACGTTAAAAGTTTGGAAAGCTCTGCGCTAAAGCGATGCTGTCAGCTACTCTAGTATGATATAAATATGTTTGGATTTCATTTTGGGAATCAAATTTGCAAATGAAAGATTTGGGAATACTGTGGCAGTGCCTGTTGCATATTTTGCTTGTAATGGCTATGTTTCTCCTGTTATGGCAGCAGCTGGAAGGAATGAGTGAGTCACACTTGGGTAGAAAAAGGCTACATGAGAAAAACGAAGATTAAAGAAAAGAGAGTAAATCAGTCTTTCAACTTGGAAGTTATGGTGGGAATCTGACATCCGAGCCTCCAAAATGCTTAAATCCTTGTTTGGGATGAAAAGCAGCCTATTTCCTCTTCCTTTTTGGAAATAAGTATTCTTTATGCAAGCTCTAGGGCTAGTATACATTTCCTACCCTGTGTAGGGCACATTAAAGGTCTGGAGAGTTACTGGATTGAGCAGAGCTACAGCCTCTTTGGTCACCTCCAGTGTTGGTGCAGACTGGTTCCAGGAAGAGGCCAAGGAGTGATCTTCTAATAGAGGGCTTTTTCTCCAAGCCAGAACTTTTCCCAACCTTGGAAAAGGAAAGTCCAGATGTCCTTGAAACATTCTGATAACTACAGTATTGTGACCTTGCAGCTTAAGAGAGGATGGAGCAGGGTTTAGCTAGGAAGGTTTTGCCTCAATATGATTGCTACAGAGTAGAGCAGCCTTTCTCAACCTTTTGACCCTGGAGGAACCCTTGAAATATTTTTCAGGCCTCGGGGAAACCCTGCACAATGAGGCTCTAATACAGGCCAGAAGTTACAAAAGTATTATATTCGTTTCATGGGTAGGCCTGTATATAGGCATTAACAGTGTTCTTAAACTAAAAATAAAGAATGAAACTTACTTCTTTAATGTGAAGTTGCCCGAATTTGAAATAATTTTTTAAATAAATTGTGATCTCCCAGGGAACCCCTAGTGACCTCTCGCGGAACCCTAGGGTTCCACGGAACCCTGGTTGAGAAACCCTGGAGTAGAGGATTACTACAGCAAAATAATGCCTATAGTCATGGCCTACTGCAGATTAAGAATTCCTGTATTTTGACTTTGCTTTTGCCTCATTTGGAAAATGGAAATAATTGTGATTTACTTGATTTTTTAAAATTATTTTGCACATTAAAGGGATCAGCTTTTTTAAAATGTCAAAAAACATTAAAAATTGTAATTTCTCTCATATTTTCACTCCTTACACATTTCAGGCTCAATGAATTTACGAAACATATCAGTGGAGAAAGCTGTAAGTCCCTCTTTCCTTTTGTCCTTTTTTTTTTTTTGCCATCAAGCGTCTGCTGAGGCTGCTATCCCTGAAAGTCTAGGCTTTCATGGGTTAACCAGAAAGGGCTGCCAGGGATGGGGCCTGGGTCAGGGAAGAGTTGAAAGTGAGCATGGCATGGTGCCTGGCAGCGTAGGCTGGCCCAGCACAGCATTCCTGATGCAACAAGGGGGACATTCAAGTTGTGACTGGGGTCTCTTTGTCTTTTTGGCTACCACGTGCACCAGCCATTCCTCCAATCCCAAGAATAGTGACTTTGTGCACTTTGGGTGGGGCGCTCAACTCTGGAGAAAAAGGGTTAACTTGCAGCTGTGTGTCTGCTTCCTTCCCTCCTCCTTCACCCCCTCCCCGGGGGAGGGGTGCACCCATGTGGCTCAGGTCCTTTGGATGGAGTGATGTTTGAATCCCACTCAGCCCAAGATAAGGAGTCTGAATATGTTTGCATGTGATTACACACGCAAAAGCTTTCTGACCTTCCACTGGACAAATGAGGAAGGGAGTTCTTGGTTGTTGAAAGATTTTTTTTTTGTTCTCGTTTGTTTGAATACCGCAGCTTTCTTCAAACTAGGGCCCTCCAGATGAATTGGATTTCAGTTCCTATAATCCTCCAGCCGAGGATTATGGGAATGGAAATCCAACACATCTTGGGGAAGGCTGTTTTAGAAGTTGGATGTGCTTTAATCATAAACATTCTGGAGGGGCTGATAAAATTTCAGAACCCAGAAAAAGGGAACTGAGCAGGCTTTCCACCAGTCTTTTAATAGCCTCTCTTGTTATCTCTGTCACTTAGCATCATGCTGTAGAAAATTATAACTGATATAAGTTAATTCTGGCTTTGGGGTTATCTCTATGCAGAAATTAGAGCAAAAGACACCGATTTTCGATTTTCGGTTAAGTCTGGGGGAAGGGAGAGAAGGAAGTGTTTAACTGTTTGTTTCCCAAAATGTTTGGTGCCCTATGTTTCAGAATCCTTTTTCTTTGGGGAGAATTGGGTACAAAATGCCAATGTTTTGCTATAGATGAATGAATAAATGAAGTAATGCACAGAGTATTAGCTGTAGTGACTAAAATTTTTGGAAATTGAATTCCCATTTATCTGGAGGACCATCGTTGGTGAGATTTGATGTATTCAAATGAATGAAAATGAGTGAGTTGGCTTACCCCATTAATGGTGCTAGTAAATGAGTGTGGTGAGAGCTGCAAAGCACTTCTAGCAATCATACACCAACATTTTGCTTTATATATGACAAGCTAATTGTTTTGAATTTTATCCCTTCCCTCCCCATCTGAAATCTAGCTAAGGCAGCCTCAGTCCGAGCACTTCTCTTCGACATCTCATTCCTTATGCTGTGTCATGTTGCCCAGACCTATGGCTCTGAGGTAGGAACCTTCTGGCGTTTGTATTACATAAGAGAGGAGAGAAAGTGGTGAGAGAGAAGAACTCAGCTCATGCTCAGACGTTCATCTCTGAACATGTACAGAGTACCTCAGGGCTTTCCAAACTTTCACCATTGGCGACACACCAACGGCCGGTGCGCGGCAACCCGGAAGCACTGATGGCGTACTGCCGCCACTGTGCGTGATAGCATGCGCAGCGGTGGCAGCGGGCCATCAGCGCTTCCGGGTTCCAGGCCGCCGCTGCCATGCTTTCGGGTTTTTGTGTGCTGTGGCGGCAGCGGTGGCATCCTGGAACCCGGAAGCGCTGATGGCCCGCCGCTGCCGCTGCTGTGCACGCTACCACGCGCAGTGGCAGCGATGCACTATCAGCGCTTCTGGTTTGTCGCGTGACACACTTGGGGCCCCCAGGCGACACAGTAATGTGTCACGACACACAGTTTGGAAAGCCCTGGAGTACGTTTTCTTTGCCATTCTTTCTTCCCTACACTTCTCACTTTAATATTACATATGCTAGCTGGGATTTTTGAGTTTGTATTCCCAAAACATCTGGAGAATACCAGAATACTGGAAGGCTGGATTACAATGTTTTTTTTTTAAAAAAAGAAATAATACTTAGAGCATAGCGTTGATGCCTACTAGTCTAGAAAAAGTTACACAACCATTTCTAAAGTTCTGGAGTTCTACCAATCCAGTCAGACAGCCTTGAATTGAAGACGACTTGGGACAATAGTGAATCTTCTCCAGAGTGGCCACGTTGTTCCAAGAGTGAAACATAAATGTTCAGGAAATCACAAAGAACCACATCCAGACCTCCAGCACCTTGGATACAGTCAGTATTCATGATTCTGTCATCTGGGTAGAAATTGGGTTCATGAGAGAGTAACAAGGTAGAAGCCATTGCTCACTAAGAAGAATCCAGATACTTGTCTCAAATTTCCTATAAAGCTTGGATGGGCAACCCTCCAGATTTCTGAAGGAATGTTCAGTGGACAGATGAACTGAAAGTGGAACTTCTTGGGTTGCATGTCCAAATGTTCCATTCCACAATAAAAATCTCATAGCACCTATCAGACATGGAGATGGTAATGCCATGACTTGGGGATGCTTTGCTGCTTCAGGACTTGGATAACTTGCCATCATTAAAAGAAGCGTGAATTCTTGCTTCTATTGGAATCCTACAGGAGAACATCAAGCCATCTGTCTGATGCGGAAGTGCAAGGGAGTCATGCAGCAAGACAGTGATGGCAATCATGCAACCATACAAGCCAAGAGAATGGATGAAAAATAATAAATTCAGTGGTTTTGGAATGGTCAACTCAGAATTCAGTCCTGAACTTCATAGAAATGTTGTGACGGGACTTGAAACCAGTAGCTGAGGCCAGAAAAACCTCAAATGTTACTCAGTTGAAGCAGTTATTCCTTCATGAATAAGGGGCAAAATTCCTACACAGTGGGTGAAAGACTGATCACCAAGAAACTAGGTTACAGTTATTGCAGCTAACTGTTGCTGAGTCTAAGGGGGTGATTACTTTTTCATATTGATACGTCACATGTTGGCTGACTTAGTACATCAAAAAAATGAAACAAGCACCAGAGTTTGGTGTTATGGATTCACTCAGTAGGAGTGATATATGTCAGTAGGACCCACATGAAGCTCTGATAACATTTAGGGGTAAAGATATTGCAGGCAGAAAATCCAAAAGAGAGCAATTTTTTTCCACACAACTATAAAATCAGTGTTATTGTAATTTGGAAGGCTGAGGCTGGGAGAAGAGAATGGGACTAGCTTGTTGCTTATGCCACTTTACTCCCAACTTAAGAATGGAAAACGGAATATTGGTGGACAGCAAAAGAGATTCAAAGACACTCTCAAAGCTAATTTTAAAAAATGTAATATCAGCATTGAGAACTGGGAAGCCCTAACTCATGAGCGTTTCAATTGGAGGTCAGCTTTTATTAATGGCGCTATGGACTTTGAAGAAGCACGAGTACAGGGCGAAAGGGAGAAAAGAGCTAAAAGGAAGGCACGTCAGGCAAACCCTCATCATGACCGTCTCCCACCCGGAAACCTATGCCCTCATTGTGGGAGGTTGTGCGGATCCAGAATTGGCCTTTATAGCCACTTACGGATCCACTGTTAAAATTTTACCCTTGGAAGACAATCTTACTCGGCTACGAGTGATCGCCAATGAATGAATGAACATTTGCATGTAAGACAGAGGTGAGATTCAAACAAGAGGCAAGATTCACAGCTGGTCCTCTTACCCACTGTTCTATACCAGCTGCTCAGTTTAATGGGGATCATATGAACACAACCTGTTAGCACTGAAACTGAGCTGTTTTCTCTCCCTGTGTCTGAGCATTTTAAAAAGGACATTTTTACAAACTCTGGAGGTCTGTGATGCTGATGAGCCGTTGGGCCGGAGGATTGGAAGAGAACTTTCATTTAAAGCTGCGAAATGAAGCATCGCCGAGAAGTTTCACCTGCATGTCTTTGAACATGGGAAACAGTGGACTCAAAGGATTGTAGTACTAGCTTCAAATCTTCCTTCTGACATTTGCTTCTGCTCTCTGCTGCCCTCTGGAGATTGGAAACGAAATAATCTCCTGGGATTCTACTTTTCTCCATAAAATTGCGAAGGAGATAATAAGACAGAAGTTTGCAATGGTCACTTACCTCTGACGATTGAGAGTGGCCTTGAAGCAAACAAAACAGGGAAGCTTTTGTAAATCAGATGGTAATGCCTTCTCTCCCTCCCTCTCCCAAACCATTGTTTTCCCCAAGTTCTTTATATGTGATGGCATACAGTACCAGGCAGTGATAAAAAGTTCTGTCAGTAGTAACTGCGGACTGTTCTTTTCACCAAGCACCTCTTGTACTTCATGCACTAGAAATTGCATATTTTTTTGTTTGCTGTTAGTGAGTCACATCTCCAAACAGACTGCTGAAGGAAATTTGCTGTGTATACTAATAATAGCAATTGTAAACATAAAAGCCATTAAAAAGCAATAGAGTCCTCAGCAATAAAATGATACAGACCTACATATTGACAGATATATATTAATTACTGCATGTGTTTAACTCTAAATTGCTCCCACAAATTATGTTAATTTGGGGAATAGACTTATTTTGTGTGTGTGTGTGTCTTAAAGCCTCTTCTTTTCATTTCTGGGGTGAGATAAATTTTCCTTTCCCTCCAGCGTGCTATATGTACAGTGCAGTAGCACACCATGAACATATTTCCAGGATTATCCTGTGGTTGTCCAGCTACTCGCTAGAGGGCGCTATTGTCCTTGCCTAAGATTTCCTGCTACATGATTTCTTGGTTGGCTGCTTTCAGGTGATCCTGTCAGAAGCTGGCTCTCCAGGAGAAGTGCCTTTCTTTGAGACCTGGATGCAGACCTGCATGCCAGAGGAAGGGAAGATTCTCAACCCGGACCACCCTTGCTTCCGACCCGATTCCACCAAAGTGGAATCGCTAGTTGCTTTGCTGAACAATTCTTCAGAAATGAAGTTGGTGTAAGTATTTATATCAGTGTGATATTTTTAGTGAGGAACTCCTAGTCTTTGAAAAAAACTGGCTGAAAATTAAATAACATACAAGAAAAAGGACAGGCCTTTCATTGAAGGGCTGTTTGTTGTTTTCCCTTTGTGCCATAGTTCTTGTATTCCTAAACTGCAATTTCTTTAAGCAAAATTAAGGTAGAAAACATGACAGGCTGCAGAAATATGATTTAAGCATTGTGCCCAGAATATCTGAAAATCTCCAACTATATATATGCAAAGAGTCTACTATGAATTCTCCTGTGATACTTAGAAACTTTGTTCAGTTTTCAGTGTTCATTAGACATTACTAATATATTTTTATAACATTAAGCTAGAAAACTGGTTTTAAAAAAGTTGAAAGTTGAGGATATTGAACTTGGCATCCAGTTTAGCCCTGTGTTGCCAACAAATACATAATCACTTTAGCTTGGTTTCTGTCAACAAGCCATTTTTTTATTTTCCCTTTAAGAATTCTTAGACAAAGGATTTGAATGAATGGGGTGCTGGATAAGGGAGAATAATGCCTTGGGAAAGTTCTTACTTTTCTTTTGCTTTTTTGCCTCCTTCTATATCCCTCCAACTGAGAAGGCAGATGAAATGGCAAGAAGCATGTCTAAGCATCTCTGCTGCCATCTTGGAGATCCTGAATGCCTGGGAGAATGGGGTTCTCACCTTTGAATCAGTCCAGGTATCTGCCTTGCTCAGAGATCGCATCAATACACATATGTGCAGTTCTATGTCCTTTAAAAACTAGAAACAGTTGAAGGGAAACACTGAATCAGAAGAACCCTGGGTTGTACTAGAATTGGGCTGATCTTTCATTGGAAAAAAAAGCATCTGGTATGGCAGGGAAAATTTGTCTAGCTTAGCATTATCCTCCATATGCTTGTTTCCTGGGTAACATGGAAAGTTTAAAAAATATATAAGGAAAAAATTTTCAAACATGGATTCTCTTGCTGGGAGCCTGAAATGATACAGTCCAACAGTAGTGACATCACACAATCTTCCTGATTTTGTGGTATGTTGATACATTCTTTCTGTATGCTAGTAGATCTAGAATGGATAGAATCAATAGGATTGGATAATCTGGAGGATGTGAAGAAAGCATATTCAGGGACTTCCGGGGGAGGCATGACGAACTAAGTACATCTCTGAACGAGTGGAGACGACGACCGCAGCAAAGACCGAAGAACCGGCAAGCAGACCGGTTCTTCAAAACCTCTCTGGACAAGGAGAGGACGGGAGATTACCCACATATGCTCTGGACAGCTGCTCCTCACAAGGAGACCGCAGAACAGCAGTCTCCCGTGGGTTTGAGCGCCGGGAGGCAAAAAGATCAAGCCATCACGCTCACAAGTGTGGCTGAGGCTTTTAAAGGACACGGGGTTTGCTAACCTCACTTTCTAATCACTTTTGGAAATTTCCTATTTAGCTATCTTAATAGTATTAGAGACCTTTGGAATGACAAGTTTGAAAAGCCACCTGGTGAATTTACCTTCATTCTTGAACCCTGTCCCAGTTTAAGTCTCCTCCTCTCTGTTCCATAGCACGAACGATTTCTGTTCTGTGTTAGAATTCTCAGCTACCTTCATGACTCCTTTCCCTCCCATCCCAGAAAATCACAGATAATATTAAGGGGAAAGTGTGCAGCATGGCAGTGTGCGCAGTGGCTTGGCTTGTGGCTCATGTCCGAATGCTGGGCTTGGATGAACGAGAGAAGTCACTGCAGATGATTCGACAGCTGGGGAACCCCCTCTATGGTGAGAATACTCTGCAGTTCTACAGTGAAAGGTAAGCAGCAGATCTGTGGTCTCTTCAAGAGGAAAGCATGGTACACTGCATTTAAAACAAGTTTAATAACTGAGAATTTATCCTCATCCTTCCCTATCCAGAGTGGTGATCATGAGTTCAATCCTTGAGCACATGTGTGCTGATGTGGTTCAGCAGACAGCTGCACAGATTAAATTCCCGGCCACAGGGGTTGACACCATGCCCTACTGGAATCTTCTTCCTGCCAAGAAACCTATAAAAGAAGTGCTGATGGGTGTCTTCTCCAAGGTCCTGGAGAAAGGCTGGGTAGATAGCCATTCTATCCATATCTTCGATACTCTATTGCACATGGGCGGTGTCTATTGGTTCTGCAACAATCTTGTCAAGGTATGGAAAAAAATGAGAAATATCAGTGAAGGTCAACAATTTGGAGGACTGAAAAAGAAGTTTACTAAGTTATTGGAGTATCAGGCTATTGGTGGTTACTATTTGTGACGGCTATGAATTGTCTCCAGTATCAGAGGCCATACTTATCTCAGGACCAGTCGCTTAGGAACATTAGTGGGAGATCACTGTTGCACTCTGCCTTGCTAATTGTGAGAGCTGGTTGCAAGACTTTGAACTTTTATTTCACTATAAATACAACTTGCATTTAATGCATAGCAATTGTAGGAACTCTTTCATAATAGCTTTGTTAGTTCTTGCAGTAAACTTGCCAGAAATCTGTGTTCTTCAATGCCTACCTGTGCCGCTTGCTCTACTATTAGTCAAGAGAAACCTGGCACATACGGGTTTCCCTGAGGTTTTTAATTGGCATTGTGGGAACAGGATACTGGACAATATAGGCCTTTGGTCTGATCAGCACAGCTCTTACGTTCTTTCTCTCAGAAGTGTTGATATTAGCATATCGAATGCATGAAATACGTAACCTAGATTAGGGTTTTCAGCTGTTGGAGGGTTAAAACCTACACTGAACAAATTGTGAGTGCTGCAATTCAGTGGTAAATAAGGGCAAAGTTTACTCCTTTTTCTCCTTTGCATTGTTGCTTTTGTTGCCTCTCTTTTTCAGGAGCTCCTGAAAGAGACACGGAAAGAGCATGCAATGCGGGCTGTGGAGTTGCTCTATTCTATTTTTTGTTTAGACATGCAGCAGCTGACACTCACCCTCTTGGGACATATCTTACCCAATTTGCTTACGGACTCTTCCAAATGGCACATGCTGATGGACCCACCAGGCAAGGCCCTTGCCAAGTAAGAGACAAATCCCAATGAACTACACCAAAAAACCCAGATACCTGCAAACTGAAACTTAATGTCCATTAAAGTGTTTTGTGCCTTGCTTTGTTATTTTGGAAATGGAACAAATATTGTACTGAAGTGTTACCTCCTTCCTACCTGGAAATTCTGCATAGTCTCTTCCCTCAATATTTGCAAAATGTTTGTTCATACAATATTTTTCCAAATCATGAGAGTAAAGAGGGTTTTTTTTTCATTTTTTCAGTTACAAGTGAATGCATTCTGCTGAGTGTAAAGGAATATGAAATAGCGATAGTCAAAAACGTAACGATAGTGATGCAATATGATAAGAGTTTAATGTAAATGTATGTCCCGTTAAGAATTGTACATTTATAAGTGCAAACCTTGGGATTAACATGTACAAGAATCCCTCTGTCTTTAAGCCTGGCTGCCAGACCCTGCTAGAAATGGTGCTATGATGCCTTGGGATCAGAGGATACCATCTTATCTTCAGAGCTGGATTCTCACACACACACTAACAAAAAAGAACCCACCGGCAGTGAAAAGGGTGCCATTTAGTAACTCATTTCAGATTGCCCAGGCTCCTAATGCCTATTAAATTCTTCCCCAACCTGCAAGTCCCAGTACATTTGGAGGATACCAAATTGAGGAAAGCTGCTCTTCACTCAGTTTCTGTGAATGAACCATCACTAGATTTTTTTCCCCTGGTACACACTTTTCCATGGTCGGTCTGTCAGTTTTCTTTTCTGGGATACCAGTGAATTAATGGGGTTTGGGTCTAGGATAGTAATGAAGCCTATTTATTTATTGATAGAGACATTGTAAGTATGATGTAGGATTCTATGATCTCCTAATACAGTTTGAGATTGTCAGTGCATTTCCTAGATCTTGTAAAAAGTGTGAGAAGTTAGTGTAACCCAGCCTTGAAGCTGACTTCCTTTTTGTCCTCCTACCAGGTTATCTGTGTGGTGTGCTTCCAGTTCTTATTCTTCCCACAATAAGGGACAAGTATCTGCCTGGCAGCGAAAGAGGCACCGAGAAGACATAGAGGTACGCTGGACATACACTGAGATGTTGGGAAAAAAGAAAACAGTCTGGCGATTGATCAGAGGGAATGAAGTTAACCGCCTAGGGTCCCTCCTTGAGAGGGAGATGGGTGGGATATAAGTATGATAAATAAATAAATAAATAAAATAAAAGTTGGTGAATTTGAAAAGATGATAAGAATGAATGGTTGAGAACAGGGGCAAGAATCTTTTGTAAAGAGTACAGTGTGCTTGTGAATGATAACTTATTTTTAACTGAAGCACCTAAAAATAGTGGATGGTTTTGAAAGTCTTCATAATGCCAGGTATGGGTATGAGACTCTTGTTCAGTTCCTGTGTTCATGATTAAAGGTAGAATGAAATTGTACCAAGGAGGCTATCTCACTGTGAGATCTAAGACATGTATACATCTTGACTGAAACAAATAATTTGGTTTATTTCTGTTTTTGTTAAGTGGAAGATCGGTCATTATTAATTCTGATCATAGAAATGCTTTCTATTTTTTTTCTCTTCTCAAGCCATATAAGCTAGAAGCTTGGTGCCTTTTAAAAAGACAAAAGCCAACATTTTTTTCAGAACAATGCATTTTTTGAAGCCACATACAATGTTGTGTTTGCGGTGTCACAGAATACACACAGTAACATCTAAGGCCATTTCTGACATATTTTCCTATTTGCATTTAAAAATGTATGTAAGCTCAGGACATTACCCTTCATGATGCCAAAATAATTCATCAAATTCCAGTCAGTTCTTTTCATACTTGGGTTTAAAATATTAGCAATTCCCAAAACGATTGCTACACTACTAACAGTAACTGCTATTGTTCTTGGAGAGCTGGTTTCAAATGAGGTATTTGGGGATGTACTTTGGATTCTGCATACATCTCCCATACTGCATAAAACCTTTATGGAAAGCTAAGCAGAGGTCCGAACTGTAATATGTGAGTTATATAAAGTTCTACCTGGTTTTCTTCTATAAAATCCAGAGGGGCTGTAGAATTTTGAATAGATTGTCTGGAGCAAAGATGAGAATGGATAAAAGTGGACAAGATGAAATTTAAGATGGAGATTATATAGATTGGGAAACTGGCTGATTTGCTTCGTAATATGTGACCTTTTCAGGGTGGAGGTGGTCTGGCCTGTGGGCTTGGGCAACCAGAAAATGCTTAAGTTGGTATGCTAGCAGTGTCTCTAAGCATTCAGACCTTGCTTCAGTTATTCATGTACTAGTTACGTACTAGTTTCACTTAGGTTTTACTACTACAATGATTTAAGTTGGATTGCATTTGAAGATAGCTTGGAAGCTTCAACTTAAGCTGCCCAGTCATTGATCGGGGCTTAGAAATGTAAGCATGTAACACAAATTTTATATCAATGGCTCTGATTTCTAAATATTAGAATTAATAAATTGATAAATATGGGGGTTAGTTTTTAAAAGTTTGAGGATAAGGTTTAAGGTACCACCACCTGTAAGATGATTTTTGCATGTGGTGCCTCTGTACTTTACATTGGCCTTAATTAGTTTTGAGATCCTGAGCTGTCTTAATTCTTATTTAGATATATCTTTGCAGCAAAGCTTATAGATTGCCATTGTAATCTATGATGAGATGATTCTTTAAGTGTATCTTGCATACTTTGTAATTTAAAGTTACCTTCAGTGGGACTTATTTTGAAAGTATTTACAGTATATTTGTATTTTCTAGGACTGTACAGTGCTTTAGAAATAATTTGGAAAATGTGATTGGGAATGCGTAAGAGCATAAACGTAGCACCTCTCTGCAGCTCTTAAAAGCAGGTGTGATTTTTTTCCAGGCTCATGCAGCTGCCTTCTGTAGCTGCTATATGATTCCACGAAATGATGGACTTATTTTAAGGAGTTACAGAGAGGTGCTTCATTTATGTCCCCACACACTCCAAAGTATCTTTTTAGAATCAAGCCCTAAGTATTGTACAGCCCTTGCAATTGTACTGTTAGGGTCCTCGCTCCTGATACATGAGCTATGGCTTGTCAGATGTTGTTAACTACATCGCCCAACATTTCACTTTATTAGCTATGCTGGCTGGGGCTACTATGAGTTGTAGTTTAGTAACAACTAGGAGTTCTAATTACCATTATGCTTTAGATCAATTTTCACTTTTCTCAGTCCTACAAGGTAAGTCTGTATTATGTTCATAGATTTGCAGAAGAAGTATTAGGGCAGAAGTGGTCTTTGAATCAGAGGCCTATGGGCTTCAACTCAGCTTATTACCTGCCATGCAGTTCTTTCTTTCTTTCTTTCTTTCTTTCTTTCTTTCTTTCTTTCTTTCTTTCTTTCTTTCTTTCTTTCTTTCTTTCTTTCTTTCTCTTTTAGTGGCTTTCTAGTCACTTCTCTTCATCCTTTCTGAAAGAAGGAAGTATCGAAACAGAGTGTGTGAATCATCCTTAATTAGCCTGCTTGACAGGGGCTCTGAGTTTGAACTACAAGTACGTACTTGAAGGAGAGGATGAGGCCCAGAATGCCTGCTTTGGTTTGCATTTGGTTAACAGTAACCCCAGTTTGATCTTGGGGGTCATCCTCTTCCAGGATTACATCAGTCTCTTTCCCCTGGATGATACTCAGCCGTCGAAACTCATGCGCCTGCTCAGCTCCAATGAGGATGACACCAGCATCCTGTCCAGCCCCAGTAAGTAGAATCATGGTGAGGAAACTTTCCTGGAATTTGCCTGATTAAAACTCATTCAGCTTGCTTGTCTCCCCCCCCCCCCCCCCATTGCTTAGAGAGAGCACTGCAGTGTATTTCCCAGATCTTTGCACATCCTTGATGTTGAAATCTACCATATCTGGTTTGGAGATAAAAATCTCAGAGGTAGTTAATACCTCTTTGGGGATGCACAGTCCACATAGTTTTGAAGAAGACACTGATGGAGTATTTATTAAAGAAACCCATTTGTTAAAAAAACTACATTTATATCCCACTGTTTGCAATAATTACTGGTCTAGGCATAGTAGCATAGGTTTGCTTCTGAACTCAGTCAACATTTGTTTATTGATAGATTTAGATTCCACCTTCCCTTCAGTAATGCAAGGCTGTATACATAGTGCCCCCCTCCCACTTTCCCCACAGCAACAACAACTCTGTGAGGTAGGTTGGATTGAGAGAGAGGGGGACTGGTTGAAAGTCACCCAGTGAGCTTCTATGGCTGAGGATGACCTTGAATTTGGGTCTCCCTAGTGTCAGTTGAACACCTTAACCACCTTACCACACTGATTACCTGGGTCTGTTCAATCTGATTGCATATCCAGATTCCCTTGGTATGGATTTGCTTGAGAGGCACTGGAACATACAGTAGGAGGATTAGTCTCTGGAGGAGATGCTGGACCTACTGTAGGTTGGATTACAGTGAAGCCATCTCCATCATGCTATTCAACAAAACAGCTCAGAAACTTTTAATGGTACAAACTGCTAGCTTGTTCTTGAGTATTGATGGGCATTAGATATCCAACTGTGAATACAGGTAGTCCTCGGTTAACAACTGTAATTGGGACAGGGAACTCCATCGCTAAGTGATGCGGTCATAAAGCCTGACATCACGTGACTGGACCAAGTTACGACAGCAGTTCCAGTTGCAGTTGTTAAGCGAATCCCATGCAGTTATTAGGTACAATGTCACGTGATGGCCATTTGCGACCTCCTGCCAGCTTCCCTATTGACTATGCATGTTGGAAGCCAGCAGTGAAGGTTGCAAATGGTGATCACGTAACTGCAGGATTTATTTATTTATTTGTCAAATTTATCACCGCCCATCTCTACAAAGTAGACTCTGGGCAGTTTACAATAAAATATTAAAACTAAAAACATGATGCTGTGATGGTTGCAACTTCAAGGATCAGGCGTAACTTTGAACAGTCACTGAACGAATGGTTTTTAACTGAGGACTACCTGTAACTGTATTGCCTCAATGAATAAAATGCATTTTGGAGGCCTAGTCACCACGGTCCTGCCATGCTTTGAAAGGTGACAATTTGAAACAAATTATTTAAAAGCTAGAAATAAATAATAAAAAGCCTTTTCCCTACTGTTGCTCTCTAGTTATATTCTGATCATCGCTGCATGACATATTGAACCCATGACCCTGTATCAAAATCCGTTACAATTGTATATGATGTTCTGAGAAAGAGTCAGGATGGCTTTCTGGCAGGCTGCACTGATGGAAAGTGTTTAATGACATTTCATGGCGTTAAGGCATAAATATGTTATTTATTGGACTGTCAGTTAAAAGCAAGAAGAAAGGCTGCTTTCCTCTACTATCTCAGTTATCAACCCAGAAATGGGAGAAGATGATCAAATGAAAAATTGCTGTGACAGCAAGACACATCATTAGTCAGAACTTCATAAAGATGGGGAATGTGATTGTTCATCACCTTGGATTCTTACCAAATTTTTGTGGTCATAGTATTTGAGATTTCCTCTTATTTCATTATCCTTTCTTGTCATTTCACTTTTTCCTTTCCAACGTTGCAATTTGGGAGTTTTCAATCCCCTAATTCTTTCTTTCATAGAAGTGGTTTGAGGTTCCTCTTTCTCTTCTGCTGTGATAGATGGACAAGATAGTTTAATAGGAAAAAACAAGACAGCAGGCAAAAAAAAAAAGACAGCTGTATAACTAAGAGTAAATAAAAGGTGGGGGTGGGGGCAGTCATGACAGAATTGGAATTAGGAAGGAAGAAGGCCAGTTAGGTCTACTCTCTGAAGTCGATCTTCCAAGGAAACTAGCCTAATTGGAAATGGTTCACCTTAACTTAATTGTGAACCACTTCAAAATTATCTGTGATCAGAAGCAGTATACATTAATGTTTTCCTCCAAGAGGAGGAGACAGAAGGGAGTAGCAGAAAAGCCAGTTGTAGCCTTGTCTAGACTCACTCTGCTAACATATGGCAGCCATCACAATGCTTAATTAACTAATTAATTAATTAATGATAATACTTCGCATTTATATTGGTCTTTCCCAAGCTAGTGTCCTCCAAAACTGCTGGGCTACAATTCCCATAATTCCTAGTCAGCTGTTGGTCCTGAGAGTTGTAATCTGATGTATCTAGAGTAGGCTGACCATATTTCCTTGAGAGAAAAACGGGACCCTACTCACAGCTCGCCGGACAAAGTGTGTGGGCGGGCGGGCACGCTTCGCCGCAGGAACTTTCAAAAACGGGACAAAATGGATATTTTTCTTAAAACGACGGGACGGTCGGGAATTGTTTAAATAACAGGACTGTCCCGTTCAAAACGGGACGTATGCTCAGCCTAATCTAGAGGGCAACTGTTTGGCAAAGGCTGATTCATATAATGCTTTTAAGTGTTTAAACTGTTTCATGTACCAGCTTCTCTGTAATTCTTCTGATAATCCCACAAGATTTACCAGTGTTGTCATCTCCATTCTTATGAAGCCTGCTCTACAAGCTTTCCTGATGGTGGAGTTTACTTCTGAAGGTTCCAGTGGAGCACTGTGAAATATTTAATACTGCTGTTAAAACTGAGTGGAATAGTAGTATCAGACATTCAGAATGACAGCCTACTTACAGTGGATATAAAAAGTCTACACAGCCTTGTTAAAATGCCAGGTTTTTGAGATGTAAAAAAATCTGAAGGTTTTGTGCGCATCACCAAAAGTACACCATACCCACAGTGAAGCATGGTGGTGGCAGCATTATGCTTTGGGGCTGCTTTTCTTCAGCGGGAACTGGGGCTTTAGTCAAGGTGGAGGGAATTATGAACAGTTCCAAATATCAGTCAATTTTGGCCCAATACCTTCAGGCCTCTGCCAAAATGCTGAAGATGAAGAGGAATTTCACCTTTCAACATGACAACGATCCAAAGCATACCTCCAAATCAACAAAAGAATGGCTTCACCAGAAGATCAAAGTTTTGGAATGGCCCAGCCAGAGCCCGGACCTGAATCCAATTGAAAATCTGGGAGGTGACCTGAAGAGGGCTGGGCACAGGAGATGCCCTCGCAATCTGAGAGATTTGGAGCGCTTCTGCAAGGAAGAGTGGGCAAAGATTCCTAAGGCAAGATGTGCCGTGCTGATAGACTCCTACCCCAAAAGACTGAATGCTGTCATAAAATCAAAAGGTGCTTCAACAAAGGATTAGTTTAAGGGTGTGCACACTTACACAACCGCATTATTCTAGTTTTTTTTTTAATTTCAGTTTGTTTTTCAATTGAATTGTACAGCTTGTATGTTATATTAAAGGTGGGAAAAATTCTGAAGTGATTTATCTTGGTCTGATTTTTTTACATCTCAAAAACCTGGCATTTTAACAGGGGTGTGTAGACTTTTTATATCCATTGTAATTAAATTGATTCGTTCAATAGTGACAAAGCAGAAACCCACTGTCACCCTGTTTTGGTCTCCCAAATCTCTGTGACTGATTGCCACAAAAGGGGAAGTGGTTGCCACAAGAGGGGAAGTGGTTGCCACAAAAGGGGAAGTGGCAGGAAGTTCTGTTCAGGCAAATCTTCTGGATTGGTGGGCACGTGAAAGAATGTGATAGGTCCTATCACAAAATGGTTGCCTTTTTTTGTAGGTTACAAAAACCTACTCACTAGAAGGCAAATTTGTGAAATGGATTCCTGCCACGTGCTATTCCACCTAGTATGCTCTTTACCACTGTAAGTTACTTGTATCTTTTCTGTGGGCACACTGATAAGCAAGACGCTGGGCTGCAGCCCCCTGTCATTTTTTTCTCCTCAGAATGTTTATGAGCCTTAATGGGGCTTAGAAGTTTTTTTTTATAAATAAAGATGATGCTAGATGCTTCTTTTTTAAAAAAACCTATTAAGTGTACTTAATTATTACAATAAAGAGCATCTAAAAAAGACAGGTTGGCAGAGTGCTGGTAGGCCTGCAGAAGCACGTACGGTAGGCACCACACTGACTAGCCATAATTTGGTAGAGAAGTCTGCCTCGTTCAGTCTCCCTGTCTCCGTAGGTGAGTTGCTGGTTATGGCAATGGGATATTTTCTCTTCTTTCAGCAGACCGCACAATGAGCACTTCACTCTCTGCCTCGCAGCTCCACACCGTCAGCATGCGCGATCCCCTCAACCGAGTTCTTGGTAAGCTCCTCAGCTCTTACTAAACACTGGGAAGAAAATTCCCCAAGGCGGCCGGAAGACTACCTTGGCGCCAGCAGCCCGTATTTTGCAGGGACTTGCCAAACAAAGGGATGACTAGGACCTCAGCCAAAGAGACTGTCAACTATTTTATTTCAGTCCAAGATTAGAAATGTGAAAAGAAAACATTACACGCACAACAGCGAAATCTGTGTGATATCTAAAGAAACAATAAAATGGTTGTATGAAGCAGAGTTTTGAAAGGTGCCATTTCAATCTGGAATTGTAAACAAAGAATCAGTTTCCAGAACAATAACCTAGTTGATCCCCTGCAACATAGCTTTCCAAAGTGTGTGTCGCGACACACTACTGTGTCGCCTGCAGTGTCCTGATGTGTCGTGCAAAAACCCGGAAGCGCTGATGGGGGAACCGAAAGAAGCGGCACCCCCGCCAGTCAGCGCCACTGCCATGGCACAACTATGTCCGCATAGTTAAAGCAATGGTATTCCCTGTAGTAACCTATGGCTGCGAGAGCTGGACCATAAGGAAGGCTGAGCGAAAGAAGATTGATGCTTTTGAACTGTGGTGTTGGAGGAAAATTCTGAGAGTGCCTTGGACTGCAAGAAGATCAAACCAGTCCATACTCCAGGAAATCAAGCCAGACTGCTCACTTGAGGGAATGATATTAAAAGCAAAACTGAAGTACTTTGGCCACATAATGAGAAGACAGGATACCCTGGAGAAGAAGCTGATGCTAGGGAAGGTGGAGGGCAAAAGGAAGAGGGGCCGACCAAGGGCAAGATGGATGGATGGTATTCTGGAGGTGACGGACTCAACCATTGGGGAGCTGGGGATGGTGACGGCCGACAGAAAGCTCTGGCGTGGACTGGTCCATGAAGTCACGAAGAGTCGGAAACGACTGAACGAATAAACAACAACATCAGCGCTTCCGGGTTTTTTGCATGACACACCAGGACGCCGCGACGCCGACGCCGTTGGTGTGTGTCACCAACGTGAAAAGTTTGGAAAGCTCTGCCCTGCAATAGCGCAGCAAAGAATTTTGTGGCATCTTCTTCATAATTATTGAGGTGGAACTCAGTACTTTACATAGTTTTCCAAATCACACAGCAAGCCATGCTGCTGGTCAGCAGAGTTCTTTGCACCTAGAAGTAAAGGACAAGGAGCTACTATACTGCATGCCGTGTCCTCCAAGTGGGCCTTGGGGTGTTAATAAAAATGATCAATTTACCGTAACAACTGAGTTTACAGCCCTCCACTCACCCTTGTTATAGGACATGTGGAAATACAGAGCTACTACAGCTTTCTGGTTACAGCGACAACCAAATTCAAATCAAAGTATTACCAAGTCTCTTCTGGGTTGAAATGCAAGTATGCATTTTATTCATATGCAATACTATTTGAATTCTGGAAGCAGTGGGGAAAGCTGATATCTCAAAGGTTAAATTTAGTAACCGCCCAGAGTCACTTCCACAGTGAGATGGGCAGTGTATTAATTTAATAAATAAATAAATAAATAAATAAATAGTTGAGTGATTAACACATAGTTAGATCATACATTTGAATAATATTAAAAGGAAAATGTTATTTGGCAGTGTTAAATATCACCAGATATTTAAAAATCAGTAATACAAACCAATCAGTATTTGGAGTGAGAGGCATTTGTGAGTGAAGGAATATGAGAGGGCAAGGCTAAAATGGGGTGGGGAAGGGGGGGTGTTGTCAACGCAATTATGAAACTTTTAATTTAATGCAATTTTTAGCTTTAGATGCACCAGAATGGCATTTTTAAAAGCTCAAGTATAGAGTACTTAGAGTGAAACCCAATAATAGCTGAAGTCTTGCTTTTTCCAATAAAAAAAATAAAGCCTCATTGTCGAGCCTACCATCCTTCAAACTAAGAAAAATTAGGGATGAATATTTTCCCACAATAAACAGAGATGGATTCTATTGATCTGTTCTCTTTGCATGTTATTACTTCTGAAAAAAATGTAAAAGCTTGTCTCCTAATTGAAAAAATCCCAGTGCCTAACATCTTGTGTTGGTATCTAAGGACTTTAATGTAAGACTCATGCCAAATAAACAAGTAAATAAAAGAAACTCTTCAATGTAGTGGATGTCAAGTAGCTAAGACTGTGCTTGTAAGCAGACTTGCTGAGAAATACATTTCACTTTCACTGACTTATTTTTGAATCAACGTGCATGAGCTTATGTTCTGTGAGTTTGAACTGTGATCCAAGAAAGCTGTGTTAAATCTCAATTCTGCAGCGAATTCACTGTCGTGGCCTTACACCGGTTGTAATTTCTTGAAGCCAATATGGGACTACTAATACTAAGGTGGCAACTCCTTGGCTGATCTCAAAAAAGCTAAGCAGAACTGGAATGGTTAAAAATATGTAAGGAGGCAGTGGCAAACTTCTGTATTATTGCCAAGAAAAAAATGTGAATATTTCTTTGTAGTCACAAAAAATCAAGCTTGACTCAAGGGAGGCTGAACATTTGCCCTTACTTTGATGCCTCCTAGGATTATCTGCTACTGTGCCAAAAGCTGAGGAAATAATTGAAATCTTTTTTGCTATTCTGTTCCTCCCCAGACTTAGGCCATTCATTCATTCATTCATTCATTCATTCATTCATTCATTCATTCATTCATTCATTCACCAAATTTGTATGCCACCCAAGGACAATTACTATTTTTTTCCCATATGCATTCTACTCCCCAGCCAACCTCTTCTTGTTGATCTCCTCCATCTTGGGAGCCAAGACAGCTGGAACGCATACCCAGTTTGTGCAGTGGTTCATGGAAGAATGTGTGGATTGCTTGGAACAGGGAAGCCGTGGCAGCATCTTACAGTTTATGCCTTTCACCATGGTGAGCCATTTCCATTTTTCTATTAGGCAAGATATCCATTGTTCTTCAGGCTTTCCTCTTGAGTGTGGCTTCTTAATGCTGTTACCTGGGAGCTGCCCTCAGTAAATAGCCTCCCACTTCCCATTAGCTTTTTCAGTAATCACCATTCAGATTCTCTGCTACTGCCATTCAAATCACAATTTCCTGGTGAGGATGGAGTGTTTTTTCAAGCAGAGTCACTTCCAACATTTGCCCAATAGCCTTTTGTGTTTCTGAATCCTAGCTTAAAGTGTCACTTCCAAAGTGCTTCCTCCTGGATTTCATCTTTGTTGGGGACGTGGGCTGCAAAAGCACCAGCCAACTCTGATTTGCAAATCTCCAGTAATATCTTGCAAATTGTCCCTAGGGCAAGGGTCGGCAAACTTTTTGAGCCGAGAGCCATTTTGGTATGCTCGTGCACATTTTTAAGTGCTCGAGAGCCAGGGGGCGGGGTTTGCGGGCGGGGGCCAATCGCGTGGAAGGGGGCGAGGTTTGCGGGCAGGAGCCAATCGCGTGGAAGGGGGCGGGGTTTGGGGGCGGGATCCAATCGTGTGGAAGGGGGCGTGGTTTGGGGGCGGGATCCAATCGTGTGGAAGGGCTGCGCTGCGCTTGGCCGGCCGCCCCGGCCCTCGCTCACCTTCCATGGCCGGTCCTCGTTGCACTCTCCAAGGCCGGGGCCACCCGCAGCCGCCCACACCTCACGCACAGCCCGCGGGGCTCTCTGCCGCTCCCTTCGATGGAGGAGGGACTGGCGTGCCTTGGGAGCTGCTGCTGGCGGCATGTCTGGGCGAGGCGCGCGGGCGGAGCTGCCCGTCTGGCACTCTGGCACTTGGGCGCTCCCGAGCCTCTTCCCTTCTCCCTCGCCACGTTTGGGTGTTGAGGCCAGGCAAAGCCGGGCGGTCGCGCAGGGGCGAGGCGAGGAGTCCCGCTACTCCGCCTACCGCCACATCCGTCCATTCCCGGCCTCGTGGATCCCTTCGAGGGGCCGCGGGGCTTCCCCGCTTTCCTCCCAAGGAGGCCTCGACGGCGCACCCTCCCGCCCCATCAATCCCCCCACCCCGCCGTTCGGCGTCCTCTCCCCCCGCTAACCCAAGCCCTGCGGCGGCAGATACTCCACAGCGCGGTTGGAGTTTTCGGAACCGGGTACCCCGGGGCCACCCCCCGCTCCCCCATCCATGGAGAGCGAGAGGAAAAGGGGCGCTCGGGCGCTTTGCGCTGCGCCCGGCGCCTTCGGCTCCCGATTGCTGCAAAGGGCACCACCCCACGCCAGCTACAGACCCGACCCGCGGCCCGCAGAGGGCTGCAGGGCTACGGCCACCATCCTGCCTGCGGGAGTCCGAGCAGGAGAGCAGGGGGAGGGGGAGGGGGAGGAGTCGTCGCCGCTTTTACTGCTGCTGCCGCCTGCCTGCCTGCCTGCTCCAGCCCCGAGCGAGCCGCCCGCTCCTTCGGCTCCTGCCTTCGCTGCAGAGGCACTGCGCACTACGAGTGCACCGCCCGGCAAGCCCCGGGCGAGCCTCAGCCCAGCGGGAGGGGGCAGAACGCAGAGGGAAGGGAGACGGCAGAGAGGGCAAGGAGCGTGAGGCCTGCTGAGCTTTTGCCGGCGGACCCGCGCTGTGGCGAGCTCTCCTCTCCCCCCGCTAACTCGAGCCCTGCGGCGGCAAAGTATTTTTTCTGCTTCTAAGCGGCCGCGGGAGGCCCGCTGGGTGCACCCTCCCGCCCCATCAATCCCCCCACCCTGCCGTTCGGCGTTCTCTCCCCCCGCTAACTCGAGCCCTGCGGCGGCCGGGGGAAGCCGAGCCAGGCGGGGGTGCAGCGGGGCCCAGCGGCGCGCTGCGGGCGAAGAGCCGCCTGCTCTCCCCTTGGCCGCCTCCGGTCGCTATAGTCGCCCCGCCGGAACGGAGCCTGGCTTGGCTTCCCCGGCCACCGCAGGGCTCGGGTTAGCGGGGGGAGAGAACGCCGAACGGCAGGGTGGGGGGATTGATGGGGCGGGAGGGTGCACCCAGCGGGCCTCCCGCGGCCGCTTAGAAGCAGAAAAAATACTTTGCACGTGATCAAGGGCACTCCTGCCATGTTTTAAAAGGAGGGCGGTTCCACAGGGAAGAGGAGGGCGCTTGGGCAACCCCAAGGCTCTGGCTTCTTGCCCTGCCTGTCCCCCGCTCCCCCGGAAACCCTCCAGATCTCCTTGGGTGTACACTTGGACTTCCCGGATTGGCGAGTTGTGTGAAGCGGCCTTTCTCCCACCTCCTCTGGGTTTCCAGGGGAGGAGCGCCTGGCAATTAAGCGATAGGGAAGGAGGAACGAAATGGGGCGTGTGGCTTGTGTGTAGCGATTCCGCCCATCCCGCGAGGTTTCTCCAACTTGAATGGCCTTCTGTCATTAAGGGCAGCTTCTCCCTTTAACGCAAGACTGAAACTGCGCTTTTCCGGCCTTCCTTTTTCAAAGAGGGAGAAGTGCGGGCAGGGGGAAGGGGGTTAAGCAGATTTTAAAATGCACTCGCTCAGTAAGCGACTGCCGTTTGCGCTGCAAGCTGGCCTCCCAGGTGGGAAAGGGGGCGGCATTAACGCGACACAGACCGGGGATAGGCCGGACTCGGTCCCGATGTAACCCCGCCGTTAGGTCTCAAAAGCATCTGCTCGGGCCAGCAGCAACTCGTCCGCTGCAAGCAGAACTCCGGCCGGCCTCCTTCCAGAGGACCCGCCCGCGCTGTCTGTGGGGAGAGAAAAGCAGCCACTGCATAGGCCCGCTTAAAAAACAACCACCCCGAAACCGCTTTCAAGCCGCCTCTCCGGAGGGTCCCTGCGGTCCCGTCGGGTGCACCCTCCTGCCCCATCAATCCCCCCACCCCGCCGTTCGGCGTCCTCTCCCCCCGCTAACCCGAGCCCTGCGGTGGCCGGGGGAGCCAAGCCAGGCTCCGTTCCGGCGGGGCGACTAGCGACCGGAGGCGGCCAAGGGGAGAGCAGGCGGCTCTTCGCCCGCAGCGCGCCGCTGGGCCCCGCTGCACCCCCGCCTGGCTCGGCTTCCCCCGGCCGCCGCAGGGCTCGAGTTAGCGGGGGGAGAGGAGAGCTCGCCACAGCGCGGGTCCGCCGGCAAAAGCTCAGCAGGCCTCACGCTCCTTGCCCTCTCTGCCGTCTCCCTTCCCTCTGCGTTCTGCCCCCTCCCGCTGGGCTGAGGCTCGCCCGGGGCTTGCCGGGCGGTGCACTCGTAGTGCGCAGTGCCTCTGCAGCGAAGGCAGGAGCCGAAGGAGCGGGCGGCTCGCTCGGGGCTGGAGCAGGCAGGCAGGCAGGCGGCAGCAGCAGTAAAAGCGGCGACGACTCCTCCCCCTCCCCCTCCCCCTGCTCTCCTGCTCGGACTCCCGCAGGCAGGATGGTGGCCGTAGCCCTGCAGCCCTCTGCGGGCCGCGGGTCGGGTCTGTAGCTGGCGTGGGGTGGTGCCCTTTGCAGCAATCGGGAGCCGAAGGCGCCGGGCGCAGCGCAAAGCGCCCGAGCGCCCCTTTTCCTCTCGCTCTCCATGGACGGGGGAGCAGGGGGTGGCCCCGGGGTACCCGGTTCCGAAAACCCCAACCGCGCTGTGGAGTATCTGCCGCTGCAGGGCTTGGGTTAGCGGGGGGAGAGGACGCCGAACGGCGGGGTGGGGGGATTGATGGGGCGGGAGGGTGCACCCGGCGGGCCTCCCGCGGCCGCTTCTCCAGGAGCGCCAAGGCGGGTTTCTCGCGTCCCGGGCCCGCGCCCTTGCCCAGCGCCTGGATGCCTCGGCCAGCCAACGCGCCAGCCGCTCCGGCGAACTCTGGTGCCGCCATTGCTCGCCGGCTGGACCCTCCTCCCCAAAGGTGGCGGTCCGCAGGCCCCGCTTTCCAGGGCCGTTCCTGCCACATCCTTTCAGCCTTTCCATTCTTCCTTTCCCCCTTCCGAAGCTGCCTGCTCTCCCCTTGGCCGCCTCCGGTCACTACAGTCGCCCCACCGGAACGGAGCCTGGGTCGGGTCCCCCGGCCACCGCAGGGCTTGGGTTAGCGGGGGGAGAGGACGCCGAACGGCGGGGTGGGGGGATTGATGGGGCGGGAGGGTGCGCCGTCAAGGCCTCCTTGGGAGGAAAGCGGGGAAGCCCCGCGGCCCCTCGAAGGGATCCACGAGGCCGGGAATGGACGGATGTGGCGGTAGGCGGAGTAGCGGGACTCCTCGCCTCGCCCCTGCGCGACCGCCCGGCTTTGCCTGGCCTCAACGCCCGAACGTGGCGAGGGAGAAGGGAAGAGGCTCGGGAGCGCCCAAGTGCCAGAGTGCCAGACGGGCAGCTCCGCCCGCGCGCCTCGCCCAGACATGCCGCCAGCAGCAGCTCCCAAGGCACGCCGGTCCCTCCTCCGTCGAAGGGAGCGGCAGAGAGCCCCGCAGGCTGTGCGCGAGGTGTGGGCGGCTGCGGGTGGCCCCAGCCTTGGAGAGCGAGAGCGCGCGTAAGAGCGTAAGAGTTTGGGGGCGGGATCCAATCGCGTGGAAGGGGCGGGGGTGAGTTCAGCTGCGGAAGAGCCACACTCAAGGGGCCAAAGAGCCGCATGTGGCTCGCGAGCCGCCATTTCCGACCCTTGCCCTAGGGTGTCTTTTTTCTGTGTTGTTTGATTTTTCTGACACTAGAGGGAGTCAGTTGACAAAAAATAATAGTATTGAAAGCAGTGAGAATGGTTTAAGTGGGGATCATTTGTGTTTACCTGAAATTAGGCCCATTGCATAGAGTAGGAATTATTTCTTGAATAAAAATGCAGTGGGTTGCAGCATAAAATTCATGATCTTTAGATGCAAGAAAATGTAATGGAAAGAACGCTGTTGGCATCTCATATTTACATGTGTACATATACTTTCCTAGATTGATTAATTTTGTAGATATTTGAAGATGCAAGAAAAAAATGAGTAGCATATTTTATCTATATAAACTTTCAGTGTTCATGGAAGAATGGTGATCTTAGAAATTGAATAGTACACATATTCAACCTAAATCAATCCCCTGTGCAATTTGATGAAACAATCAGACTGTAAAGTAAAAATACTACAAATTTAATTTATTTTTAGGTATGTATAAGTAGCAACATGAAAAGAATATTTTAAACAGTGCCGAGTTTATTATTACAGTTGGACTGTCAATACTGAACTATTTTTTTACCTTTTGGTTCAGAAATTATAAAAAGATATATTTTGTTATTACTAAAAATGCAGGATATAAATATTATAAATAAATATTTATAAATATTTTCTGAATCTAAAAAAATGTAAACAAACAAACAAACTCCATATCTCCCTATCTGTAGAAAACCTATTAAGGGAGCAATGCAATCTTTGCATTCTTTATTTTGAGAAAAATGCTTCATAGAAGTTTATTCATTTTTATTCTTTCAACTCAACATAATGTAAAAGGGGCTCAGGACTCTGACCACCCATCAGCTATTTTCTTTTGGGTAGGCAGAGTTATGCAGAGTGCACTAAAGGAGCACGATATGTTAAGCCAAACAAATTAGAAGCATGAAATGAGAAAAAGAAAAGGAAACATAACTAAAACTAGTGTATACTGCCGCCATTTTCATTATCTTTCTCTCCTTGCAAATCATCTTAGCTTCCACCACATTCCTACACCACTCCATATATTACTTTTTATTCTTTAACCTCCTTCTCTCTCATTTTGAGGATCTCATCAATTCTATACAAACTAATTTTATCAGTCTTCCCTTTATTCTCTGTCCATTTACTCTTATATTTGTTTTGTAATTTGTTCCTCATTTATTCTTTTATATGACCAGAGCACCTCAAGATCTTTCATACTGGTCATTCATTTCTGTATTTAGTCCCCATTCATTCTTGACCTGACCTTTTTTTGCTTTACCATCATGTCTTAAACACCCCCATTTCAAGTGTATCCAACTTTTATATTTCTCTTGACATACCCAATTTTTACTTCCATATAATAAGATAGGCAGAAACACACTCTTATATATAGCTATATTCACTTCTTTTGACAAGTATTTGCATGTCTTAAAATTCTTCAGTTTTCCATCTTTAGTAAATATTCTGCTTGCTTTATTTTTCCCCATTCATGTACAACTTTGAGTTGTTCACTCCATTTTCTTTGTCAAACATAACTACCTTGGTCTTCAGTGCATTAAATTTTCAAATCCATACTCCTTATTGCATCATACAATCTATCAGATATTTGCTGCAAATTTGCTGTTCCAAGCCAACAACACAGCATCAACTGTATATGAAAGTATGCATGCATTTATGTCCCCAACACACCTCTAATGTCACCATAATAATTCCATATAAATTTATTCATAGACATTAAACAACCCAAGGGCCATCGCACATCATTGTCTTACTCCCTGCTTAATACTGAACCATCCCCTAGTATTCCATTTATTTTCACACATTATTTATTTCCATCATACACCACTCTTAGACATTTAGCAAGCAACATTCAATGCCACATTTGTGTAGGGCAGTCCAAAATTCAAGTCTATTCACTTTGTCATACACTTTCTCTAAATCAACGAATGTACAATAACATTTCTTTATCATATTTCTTTATTTATTTTATTTCTTTATTTCTTTATTTCTTTATTTCTTTATTTCTTTATTGTTCAAATTTATATGACCACCCATCTCCCCCTACGGGGGACTCTGGGTGGCTTTGTGCATTTTTTCAGTGAGCAAACATTTGGTTTACACAGCATCTGCCTGTCATAAAGCCACACTGCACTTCTCAAATTTTACTCATTGTCATCTGTGTACTTTTTCAATCAGAATTCTGCCAAACCCCTCTCCAGGCAAACGTAACAAACTAATCCCACACTTGGTTTTTACATTCATGCTTCTTCCTTTGTATAATAATGGCATTTTTCCAATTGTCAGGCACAAATGCAGTCTTTACTCTTGTGCTGGATGAATTACACAGCCAAACCATAAGCAATCCACACCCCTATTTTAACATTTCTCCAGTTATGCTATATACATCTGAAATTTAGTCACGCTGGTTGCCGTTTTCATTTCAAGTCACAATTTTCCACATGACATGGTCATCGCCAGAATTGGCCCATAGATAATTGACCATTGCTGTCCGTCTTGACTTCGGTCAGTTAAGGCTTTCGTATCAGATGCCTTTTAGAAAGATAGTGAAGCTATGTTGCAAGTGCAGCCAAAGCCCAGTTTTACTCCAAGGGTGTTTATGCTCTTCTGTGCAAACTAGTATCTTTAATCTAGAGATTACCTTGCACCCCAGCATATTCTTGCCCCTATTCCACCACCTATAAGAGAGAGAGAGAGAGTGCTGGTCCTAGCTATTGCTAACTGCCAGGACAGGGGGCTATGCTGGATAGATGTTCTCATCAACTTCATGATGAGAAACAGGTCTCATTGGTAAAACCAACTCACCTACCACTTCTTCCCTCTTACATCTATAATTTCCACCTTTTTCTTTACCAACCATAAAACTCTGAATGATATGAGATATGGGGCATATAAAACTCTTGACTATCCAGAAAGCAAGAAAAAGGAAGAAACCCAGATCAGGGAATTCATACCATCTTCTTTTAATCAACCACATGATATCATTTCTTTTTGCTTTAATATTTTCAATAACACCTTATTTTTACTACTAATATTTAAGTACAGTATGTCTTTCTGTGATACTGGTCCAAGGTGATAAATATTTACAAATGCAGGGAATGCATTAATTAGTACACATACATACATTTATAGAGCATGACATGCAAACTAAACATTATTTATAGATAAGTGCTTCCGTTTTTTGCAGATTGATTCTTCTAGGAGATAAGTGGGCTACTTGGAGGAGGCTTTTTGCTAGTGTTTACTTGTTGTGATTGTATTCCCTTGGTCAGTTGATTTATTTGTTACTCCTGGACAGGTCTCAGAATTGGTGAAAGCCTCAACCATGTCCAGCCCTAAAATCGTACTGGCCATCACAGACCTCAGCTTGCCTCTGGGCCGTCGAGTGGCTGCCAAAGCCATTGCTGCCTTATGATCCTCCCATCGCTCTACGAGGGGCAGCCATCAACCCCAGAGGCAAAATCACAGAGACAGGAAACTGTGGAGAAAACTCTCTTTTCAAAGCTGCTCCACAGAAACGGGAGCTGCAGCTACGAGAGAAGCTGATGAAGCAGATAACTGAGTTAGCTTCCAGTGCACATCCAGAATCCTTCACCAGGAGCTTGTCATGGTTGCTATTCCAAGGATTGGGTTTTTTTCTGCTTTCAAATCGCATCATCCCTCCACAGCATCAGTGACAGCTGTCTTAAGGAAGGTGTTCATTAATGTTTGTAAAATAAAATAAAAATTCTTTTGATTTGCCTTATTTTACAAGCAACGTTTTCCTCCTGTTTATTCTCAAATGCCTGAAAGGAGCTGCATGCTCAGTCAACATGACTGGAACAAGATATTGTTGAAGTGATTTTTTAAGTTGACAATTTACCAGTGGTTTAAAAAAAAAACAGTTGACAGATCTTTATCAAAAGTTATTTTTAAAAAATCAATAATATAGATGGTTTTCTAGGAAAGCCTGAATTTAGTAGGCTGTCTTTCCTTTCTTTTCTATATGCCGACTTTCATTTTTTGATAGCTTTTGCAAATCTGAATTGTTTTCTAATGCAAAAGAGTAACCTCTTTCTGCATTTTCCCCAGAAATTCACAAATAGAATTATGTTAAACACAAAGCTGCTAAATTTCCTTACTTGGTGGTCATAGGTACAAGAGTTGGTGATTGGTTCAACATAATAGCTTAAGAATAGAAAAAATATTTTTGAAGGCTTGAACAAGGAGCACAACTACATGCCATCTCATAAGATTTACCAAACAGAATACTTGACTCAAAATAAGAGCATGTATGCAAATGGCACAATTCCCAGCATATCGCTTTCTTTCCTTGTGTAGAATTTAAATACATATCAACAGATTTGCTTTTCTGATTTAAAATGGTACAAAGCTTGCAGTGATTGTACTTCAGTGTTAAATTTTGTTACGGTTTTAGATTTATGGTCTGGCTTGAGAAAAATCTCAAACTCGCAATACAATCGGGAAATCCAAGAATTTCTGAAGGCGCTCGCTCTTAAACAGCCTGTCTTTTATTATACACATGAGCAACACACAGCTCCTCATGCATTCTGTTTTTATCTCTTTGGCAGGATTAGGAGTACTTTTTTTTTTAAAAAAAAATAGTGGTTGAAGTAATGTGTTTGCTAGTAAAATGTTGCATCCCAGAAAAGCAGTTGTCTTGTAGGGTTGACCCAATAAGAAGTCTCTTCAACATACCATCTTAGGAATTCTATCATGTAACATGGTCAGGTTGCTAATGAAAGTAGGCAGGGTTGTTCCTATTGAATCATAACCCCTCCTACTTTCAAGTATATATATATATATATTTTTATTCAATTTATTCCCCGCCCATCTCCCATACAAGGGACTCTGGGCAGGTTACAACAATCAAAGTTAAAAACAATACAATAATTTTAAAAAATACAATATAAATAGATAAAATACAAGATGGGGGACGTAGGGAACGTAGCATAGTGTTGCTACGGGGCTAGCCAACCCCAGGAGGCACTCCCGCCTCTGTTGTCCCAGGCCAGGTGGCAGAGCCAGGTTTTAAGGGCCTTCCGAAAGGTCAGGAGGGAGGGGGCCAGTCTCACCTCCGGGGGCAAGATATTCCATAGGGCGGGCGCTATCGCAGAGAAGGCACGCCTCCTGGACCCCGCTAGATGGAATTCTCTTGTTGAGGGGGTCCGAAGCATGCCCTCTCTGCATGCACGGGTGGGGCGGGCTGACGTTATTGGGACGAGACGGTCCCTCAGGTACCCTGGTCCTATGCCATGTAGGGCTTTAAAGGTGATCACCAACACCTTGAATTGGACCCGGAAGCAAACTGGCACCCAATGCAGCTCGCGAAGCAGAGGTGTTACATGGGCCGATCTCTTGGCCCCCATAACTGCTCGCGCCGCCACATTCTGCACCAGCTGAAGCTTCCGGATACTCTTCAAGGGTAGCCCCATGTAGAGCGCATTACAATAGTCTATACGGGAGATGACAAGGGCGTGAGTGACTGTTCGGAGGGCCTCCCGATCCAGGAAAGGGCGTAACTGGCGCACAACTCGAAGCTGAGCAAAGGCCCTCCTGGCCACGACTGCCACCTGCTCTTCGAGCAGGAGTCGCGAGTCCAGGAGGACCCCCAGATTCCGCACTGGATCCGAGTGGGGTAGTGCAACTCCACCCAGAACCAAAGATGACAACTTCCCGGATCCAGGGGGGCCGTCAATCCACAGCCACTCCGTCTTACCAGGGTTCAGTTGAAGCCTGTTGTTCCCCATCCAGACCCCCACAGCCTCCAGGCACTGAGATAAGGCATTGACCGCATCACTTACTTCACCCGGGATGGAGATGTATAACTGGGTATCATCGGCATATTGGTGATACCTCATCCCGTGGTGACGGATGATCTCGCCCAGCGGCTTGATGTAGATGTTGAATAGGAGAGGAGAGAGAACCGACCCCTGAGGCACCCCACAAGTCAGGGGTCTCGGGTCAGCTCTATCCTCCCCTATCAACACCGACTGGGAACGGCCCTGGAGGAAGGAGGTGAACCAGCGCAGAACCACGCTGCCCGCCCCCAACTCCTCGAGCCGTCCCAAAAGTATACCGTGGTCGACGGTATCGAAAGCCGCTGAGAGATCTAAGAGAGCAAGGATGGACTTATATTGTGTTATGTGACACTTAGAGTAGAAAGCATGTAGGCCATACTCTCTTTGTTCCCCCCTTATTGCAAGCTGTCATCTTGCAGCCATGATACCTATAGATAACACTGTCGTTTTGACTTCAGTGGACTTTTGCTGCCAAGTACACCACCTAAAAAGATTCTCCGGCTTTGCAAATACTGTACATGCCATGTTCTTTTCACTTCTGCTGTCTGCCTGGAGTCTGTCTGCTTCCCCCAATGATGATCTGAGATAGCAGCCAGTGTTTGTGCTTTCAGAGTGAGCTGATACTCAACTGTTATTTTTCCTTTTTTTTTTTTTTGCAGAAGACTAGGTATAATATAACTCCAAAATCTTACTAGTGATGAATGTATTAAGTTGTAATCTCCATTTTGATGTTGACTTTAAAGTTTAGGTCTGATGGTCGTAATATCTAGCTTAGTTTTTTTACTCCTCTGCTTCATTCCTGACTTTTTCTACCATCTAGTCTGATGTGAAATTCTAGGGCATTTCTAAGCCTGCACACAGACACTTATATGGCATTTTGGTTGGTGCTAATAAACCTGTGGATTATGCATTCTGTTTTCCTACCCATCTCTTAGCATAAAAATCTTAGCAATATCCCAGAATTCGGAATCCCCAAATGAGACACGATTATTGTAACAGTATCGTCTGAGTTTGTTTTCTATGTCTGCCTGTTCAAGAACATTCTGGGTGTCATCACATCTCTGGAACAGGCGTACAAGTGGGTGGTTCTCGCTCCTGCCCGCAGCCCCTCTTCAGTGCAGTTCCTAAGACGTGAATGGGATACTCTTCTTGCATAAGCATTACGTGAGAGTGCAGGGTTTTCAGTCAGATTGCAGAGCATTTGATTGGTGCTTGAGATGATCGTCATGTTGGCTGCAGCAAGCAGGCAGGCAGGCGACAACCAGGCAGTGGCCAATTCACATGAAAGAGTTGGCCAATCCCTGAAGAGGAACACTGCTGACAGGAATTGCGGTTTGAACTTGATATAAGGGATATCCTTTGACCTGGTTAGCTTTGGGTCTAGGGAGAACACATTGCTCCTGGGCCGTGAGTTGCGTTTCCTTCCTGTTTGGCTGCATGAGGAAGCAGTGGTTGGGCTTGAAACACTCTGCAGGACATCACGGCTGGCTTTGGGACTGGGGCTGTGCATATAGAATATTCTCAGGCTGACTCAAGACAGCGGTTACATCGTACTGGAAAATGCTTACTTGTTTCTTCCTTCTTCCGATTTCTTGCAAACCATGTGCTTAAAAATTAGGTGACTGGCTCTCTAATTCTTAGCTACTTCCTGGAGTTGGGTGGCTTTTGAAAGATGAATGGAAGGGCTATGCATTACACAGCACTGCATCCAGAGGAAAGTCAAGAGGCAATAGGTGACTGACAATTGTTCTATATTTTATTGTAAACCGCCCAGAGTCCCCCTTGGGGGAGTGGGCGGTGATAAATCAAATAAATAAATCAAAGGTGGTGAGATGTTTAGGATGTGATTGAGGTCTTTGCTATGTGGAACATGCACATTTGCAGAGCCACTCTTTAAGGCTTGATAAGTATGAATATACGCCAATCTTTGAAATACTTTCCCCCCCTTCTTTCCTATATAATAGCATTCTCCATAGAAGCATTCTGCTCCACCTTTAGCGGACAGATAGTTGGTGAAGGCTGCTGTCTGTAATAACCTTGAAGGCTCGCATTGATTGATTGTACAGAGATGATAAACCACTCCAATCAGAACAGGCTGAGTGACATACAATTCCCACCTCCATAACCCAGATTCAAAGTACAAAGCATGTAAATCCATAAAATCACACACACAGAGAGAGGACTGAGTATATACAACAATCAACCCAACCAGAAATTAAAACACCTTCCATTGCTAAGCAGAGCAATTTTATTATTCAACCCCTAGGGCTGAATGATAATTGGGTGAAGTTGGATCTTAATGGTGAATTGGATAAAGTTCTTCCTAACTGTTGAATGAACAAGGGGCCTAATTTGTTCACTGAATTAAAATGTGGCAATATTTTCATATAATATGTTTAAATTGTACAGCAATACACAATCAAAATCTTAAGAACAGGCAAAAAAGGAGAAGCAGCTAGGGAGGAAAAGGGACAACAGCGCCAAAAAGTAACTTCAGTGATATAGTGCTTTTTTGAGTGTTCAAAGCTCCTCACATTCATTCTCAGAAATTAATATATAAAACTTGTAAAATAGGCCAGTAATTATCTTTCTAAGAAAAATACAAGCTGAAAATGCATTATGTTTCAACCTTTATGGAATGTCATCTCTTCTTGCTTCTTTGGTGTATATTTCTTCCATTCTGTGTGCTATTTTATTTTATTTTATTTTATTTTATTTTATTTTATTTATTTTATTTTTTATTTTATTTTATTTTATTTTATTTTATTATTTTATTTATTTTATTTTATTTTATTTATTTTTTTATTTTATTTTATTTTATTTTATTTTTATTTATTTTATTTTATTATTTTATTTTATTTTATTTTATTATTTTATTTTATTTTATTTTATTTATGTTTCTTATAGTAACTGGTGAACTTTCAAATGGTTTTCTAATTGTATCTTAATAGGTACCTGGCTGAACCTGTCCACATTTGGAAGTCAAGCAAGGTCAGGCCTGTTTAGCATGGATGGGATTTCACTGGGGAATTTCTGGCTACCGGTTAAACTGGGAAATTGAAAAAATATTCTAGAAGAAGGCGAACTACTTCCTTTTTGTTACAAAGAAAGCTACCTGGACAGGGCCATGAATCAGCAAGAATTAAGGGTAAAGAGGCTTTACTCTTAATTTAGTTATTTTGTAAATACTTTCCATCTCTTTCCATTTTTCAACAAATCATCAATTTATCTCTGACATTGTTAATTCTTCATCATGTCTATAAAGGCAAATACAATTTTCAGCTGCCTCAACAGAAGAATGATTTTCAAATCATGAGAAGTAATCATTTCATTCTGCTTTGGTCGGACCCCCCTCAAATATTGTGTCCAGTTCTGGGCATCACATATTAAGAAGGATTCAGAGAAATTGGAAGAGTTTCGGAGAAGGGCAATGAGGTCAATCAGCCAACTAAGAAACTAAGATTGAAGGAGCTAAGTCTGGTTAGTCTTGATAAAAGATGATGGGAAGATATGATAGTACTCTTTGAATACCTGGAAGGAAGTCACGTAGAAGAAATTGAGACCTGCCCTTTCTTGTTTCAGAGTGCAGGATACGAATAATGGTTTTTAGTTACAGGAAGAAAAGATTTGAGTTAACTATTAGAAAAACACTTTAATGGAAACAGCAGTGAAATTAATTATTCAGAATGTGATGGCCTCCATTTTATTGGTTACGTTGAAGCAAAACCAGCCCTTTTATTTCCCAATATGCCTTTCTTCTACCAGCTGAGAAACTGTGCTAATTTAGGAACTGGAACCATTAATCCTTCTCTACTTGTTTATTTGTTTTAAGACATTGCAGTGAAAAAAATAACTAGCTATTTTGGAAAGTTGGACAGGAAGTTTATACAGCAAACTGCTTCATTTGATGTTCCGCAACACATTTTATTTCACATTTTGTGCCTTCTGGTCTCATCTCAAATAAATTTCAAATGGCCACTGGTTTGTAATTTTGCAGTTTAGGCTTGCAAAAATGGGGGGATACGTTTGAGGCCTAGTGGTTGCCCTTGACATTTCATGAACATTAATTATACAGGTAATCCTTGTTTAATGACCACTCATTCAGCAACCATTCGAAGTTGCAACGGTGCTGAATGAGTGGTACTTATGACTGGTTCTCAAAGTTCCGGCCATCCCAGCACACCTGCAGTCATCTGATTGCGATCTGGACACTTGACAACTGGCTCACACGATAGTTGCAGCATCCCACAGTCACATGATCACCATTTCCAAGCTTCCCTGCTGGCTTCCCACAAGCAAAGTGAATGGGGAAGCCGGCAGGGAAGGTTGTGTCAGAGAAATTGGCGAAGAAACAACGCTGAGTCAAAGTTCCACTCTAGTATCTTTATTGTTTCTACCATACACAGAATCTTGCCAGACTAAAGGTTCCTAAACTGAGCTAAGGGGGAAAGTACCCTTGGGAATCTAGGGCGGTGCTAGTCTAATTTTCTTCCTCCCCCCCCCCCCGCTCTCCAAGCTGTGCGAAGGCTTATCAGCCTGGAATGCGCTCTCTGCCCCCTCAGCTCCCAGCTCCATCACATCACCCTCCTCTTCAGGGGCACATTCCATCACAGGTTGCAAGTCACTCTTGTAAGTCGCTCGCGCCCTCCCCCGCCCAGCAGCAGCCACCCCCAGCCCTGCTGCCCTCGTGTCATGGCTTGCACCACGCCTTACCTGCCTGCCGGCCTGCTTATGAACCACCTGGCAATGCTTAACGACCCACAATCCTTGCTTAACAATGGCAACCAGGAGTGCCAGGAGTGCTGTCGCTAAGCAATGTGGTCATGTGATGTTGCAGTTCATGATTGCATCGCTTAGCAACAGAAATTCTGGTCCCAATTACCATAGTTATCTAAGGACTACCTGTATACTAATTAATAATTATGTTGGGCAGTGTTTTTCAACTTTGGCAACTTTAAGATGTGTGGACTTCAACTCTCAGAATTCCCCAGCCAGCATGGCTGGGCGGGGTGGTGGTGGCTGCTGCCAGGTGTGGGATGGTGCGCTGATGGCTGCCACAGCACTGCACAAGGTGGCCAGGCATGCATGCATGAGCTACAGAGTGCGGGTGGGTGCATGCTATGGAGTACGAGATCCCTGGGATCTCGTACTCTGTAGTTGGGGTCCTCAGCAGGAAAAGCGGTGGGAGTGGGATTGACTTACAGAAGCAACTTGTGACCTTCCCTGCCAGCTTCCCCATTGACTTTGCTTGTGGGAAACCGGCAGGGAAGGTTGCAAATGGCGATCATGTGACTGTGGGACGCTGCAACTGTTATAAGTGTGAGCCAGTTGCCAAGCGTCCAGATCGCAATCATGACTGCAGGGTCATGTGACCGCAGGGGTGCTGGGACGGCCGGAACTTTGAGGATCAGTCGTAAGTATCACTCGTTCAGCACCATTGTAACTTTGAGAGCTTACTGAACGAGTGGTTGTTAATCGTGGACTACCTGTACTCAATACTCCAGGTATGGTCTCATCAGTGCTTAGTGGAGAGGAATAATCTCTTCATGTTTCAATATGCTTCTTCTAATGCAGCCCAGAACAGTTTTAGCCCATCTAGTGGTTGTCTCACACTGCTGTCATGTCTCACACTGCATGTTCAGCTTCTTGTCAATGACCACACACAAGTCCTTCTCAGATGTAGTGTTCCTAAGTCATGAATTCCCCATCTTGAATGTGTATCCCACATTCTTTTCCTCTCCAAATGTAATAGCTGCCCGGAGTTGTTGAGGGTCGGGCAGCATACAAGTTTAATATATTGTTGTTGTTGTTGTTGTTACCTTACATTTTGCTCTGTTAAAGGACATCTTATTCATCTCAGCCCAATCCTCCAAACTGTCCAGATTAGACTGCAGTCTTGTTCTGTCATCCTGATGTTGGCCAGACCTCCCAATTTTGTGTCATTTGCAAATACGATAAGCAGCCCATCAATCCCATCAACCAGGTCTTTAATAAAAATGTTGAATAATACTGGCCTGAAGACAGATTCTTGAGGAGCCCCACTAATTACTGTTTTTCAACCCAGGGTAGAGCGATTAACGCTATTTCTCTTAAGTGTGGTTAGCCAGCCAGTTATGGACCCATCTTACCGCAGTGCCACCCAAACCACAATATCATGTGGAACCTTGTCAAATGCTTTGCTGAAATCAGGATAGATTGCATCCACAGCATTCCCCTTAAACCTATCATTAAAGGAGATGAAATTTCATCTCACATGATCTATTTTTGACAAAGCCATGTTGGTTTTTAGCAACCACAGCATTGTCTTCAACATGCTTACAAATGGCCTGCTTTATTACCTGCTCTGACATCTTTCTGGGAATGTTAGGCTTACTGGACTATAATTATAGGATCCTCTTTCCTTCTTGAAGACAACACTACATTTACTCTTTTCCACTCCTTTGGCACTTCCCCAATTCTCCAGGATTCCTCAGAGATAACAGCCAGCTCCCCCAATATTCTAGGGTGTATTTCATCAGGGCATATATTTTTCATATGTATTTCAAATATATATTGTGTACACATGCAAAGGGGGCGTGGTGGCTCAGCGGGTAAGACGCCAGGCTTGTCGATCGGAAGATCGCAAGTTGGGAGGTTGAAATCCCTAGCCCTGCGTGCGGAGTGAGCTCCCACACTAGCTCCAGCTCTTGACAACCTAGCAATTCGAAAGCATGCAAATGCAAGTAGATGAATAGGTACCACTTCGGTGGGTAGGTAACAGTGTTCCGCGCGCGTCATGCAGCCACATGGCTGTGGAAGCGTCTTCGGACAACGCTGGCTCTTCAGCTAACAAACGGAGATGAGCACCAGCCCCTAGAGTCAGACACGACTGCACAAATGTGCGGGGGGAACCTTTACCTTTACCTTACACATACAAACACAGATGTACTGTAATGGGAGAAAGGGGAGAGAGGAGAAACACACACACACACACAATACACATCCATGCATCCATTCTCCTTAGATCCTTCCCTTCACAGACACAACACCCTACTTTGTTAGACTGAAGAAAATGTGAACACTCCCTATGGCCACTGCTGGTAAATGGTTGGAAAGAGTTCCAGAAGTTTTACATTATGTGCTTGTTATTGATCTTTCCAATCCAACAGAACGTTGGGAATAAATTAAGGGGCTCAGAACTTACTGCATCCTAACTTTCCAACAATTGGACAGAACAGAACCAAATGTGGTCTTTGTGAAGAACCCAGCAGAAGACAGATGAGCAGAAAACATTCCAGAAAAGCATGCTCCCAATGCATCCCTATTGACTTCTCCATTCTTAGCCCCCATCCTTAACCCCAAACTGAATGGATACACCGTGTGTGCAGTTGTAGGCAAGCTTTCAGGTGACACAATTATCTTGCTAATAGTTGTTCTGACTGATCATATTGCAGCTCTTCCAGTCTCAACTTGTCATGAGTTGGCTCATGTGTCCCCCCCCCCCCCCCGTCTTGTGAAAACAAGTTCAGCTAGGAAGTGAGGCTTCTGCAGGCATCATCAGAACCTGCAAAAAAGGGGGAAATGAGGAAAATTTCGAAGAATTAACCTAGCAGAATATGTCAGCAACAAGCTGTAGCTTGGCAAGGAAGTGAAAAGAATCCAAATAAGCCTATGGCTGTTACAATGGTTCATTTTATGGCAAGCATACATGTATGTTACTAAGAGAAGTAACAGGTTGAGAACAATGGAGATGGAGCAGTTGCGTGATACAGTACTCAGTTGCCTGCTGTGCCTAATCTAGCACTACCAGCTTGGGACTCTCCAGCTGTGGTAGATTACAACTGCTATCATCCCTGCCAAAATGGACACTCTGGCTTACAATGAAGAATGTTTTCTCCCAGTGCAATTGGCAGGCACTATGTTGGACGGCTTAATTAATATGGATGGTTATACTGTGGATCACACTGGTGAAATCCAACTTTTCTTGCCACTACATGAAACTACATTAATGTACTTGTCCCTGATAACAAAATAGCAGCGGTCCGTCGTTGCTGTCTTCCTGGATTTTTTGCTTCTGACTTCCCAGTCTAGCCCACAGCCCTACAATTTCCTAGTGGTCTCATATCCAAGTTCTAACCCTGCTTAGTTTTTGCTAGTTTAGCCAAGGTCAGCTAAGTATTGCCACCTTGACTCAACCCAGAGACTCAGATTTAAACCCAAATTTAGCCACAAAGCTGCCTGTTCATTTTTTAGGTCAGTCATTTCTTTTTCAGCTTAAATTATTCCAGAATTATTCAGAGGATAAAGTTGTCGTCCATGCTGCCTTTGGGCCCAGGAGGAAGTCAGGGTATAAACAGCAAAATTAATAAATAGTCCATTCAAATAAACTAGAAAATGTGCTGGCTTGACTTTTCCTCCTTGTTAATCATTTACAGTCAGTCTCAGCAATCCTTTTGCACAATAAGAGCATTAAGCAATGCCATTTGTTATTTCTAGTCAATGGCTATATATTTCATTACATCAGAAGCACATAAACAATGAATTTTTAACAAGTGATGAAAATGATGCAATGGAATCTCCTGATGAAATTCCTAATTGAAGTGGGGGTGGAGTCATTATAGTAGGGCAATTTGTTTGGTCCAGGAGAGAACAAAGATTCAGAAAGTAATTAATTAGGAGTATTTTAAAGAGCTGTGTAAAATGACAGTTTTTTTTAAAAAAAATAAAGCTTTTTTAAAAAGCCCAGCTTTTCAAAATAAAATAATTGTGAATGAAAATCTATTTTCACTTTTTGTAAAGAAGGTTAAAAACTAATATTTGGTAAAGCAATGATTTAGGATGCAAGGAAAGGAAAAATGCAACTATTTTAAAAGCCCTGAATGAACATACTGTATATAATTTCTCCTTAATATGAAAAGGTTCTACAATCAGGAAATTAAGGATACAATAGAATAGGGCCACCACATATCGGCCGCAAAACTTCAGAGAACCTTTAGATGGCAGCACAAGTTCTGAGTTCTCTGTCTCATCTCGTTACTGACATCTAGCTGTGGTCTGGATTTCAGACTGCAGCCCAGATGTGCCAGCAGTTAACAGAATATGGAAATAATTTCCCAGCATTTAATTTCGTCCATGATCCACAGAGACATTGGTCACATTGTGCCTTATTTCATCAAGCAGGGCTTCTTGATCTTTTTCTTTATTTTTCTTTTCTTATTTAATTAGGATTAGGATTTATAGGATTATAGATTTGTAAAACTTAAAGGATATTGATAAGATATAATAATGTTTTATACTGTGTTTTAGATCTAATAGTGTTAAGATTGTTTATTATAAAGGTAGACAATTTATTTGTTTCTATAATTTGATGCCTATTGTGTAGACAGAAGTATATAGAATAGTAGTAGAAAGAAAAAAAATTAAACGGATTGTTTTTTAAGAGGGAGGGAAGTTTGAAGTAGAAATTTAAATGTGTGTGTTTGTGTATATATATATATATAAAAATAATGTAAGGGGAAGGAGCAATTGTATTAGAGATTTGTATATGTGTTAATGGAGGGATTTATAGAAATAATGTGATTATCGTTTGATATAGAGGAAGGGTTTGTTTATGGGACTTGCTGTATATTCTTGCTGTTAAAAGCTGGAAGTCATCTGTATGTATGTAACTTTCTAAAAGTCTTTCCTTTTGTGTTTTTACACGTTTAGTGTTTCTTTTGTTTGTAGTGTTTTTTTTGTTTTTTGTAGTTTTTTATCTTTGTTTTAAAAAATAATAAAAACTTTGACCCCCCGAAAAAAAGCAGGGCTTCTTGATCTGTGGTTCACTAGCTCTTGGTGGATCACCATTAATTAGAGCAGGGGTCCCCAACCTGTGGGCCGCGGCCTGTTAGGAAGTGGGCCACGGGGCTCCCTCCCGCACACCCCGCCCCCCGGTGCGCGTGATTGGCTCCCTCCCGCACACCCTGCCCCCCGGTGTGCACAATTGGCTCCCGCCTGCAAAGCCCACCCCCCTGGTCCATGGAAAATTTTTCTTCCAGGACTGGTCCCTGGTGCCAGAAAGGTTGGGGACCGCTGAATTAGAGAGAGTCACAACTTTTCAAAACCTGATCAGGCTTGCTTAAGTACATGTGAAAACTTGTTCTGGACTTTGCTCTCACTTTCCCATGCAAGTTTGCAACAGGCATCTGCAGTCCCATATAGTTTGAGAACCCCAGGGGGACATAAATTAAAATGTAATGATTCAAACTAAGGGGTATATTTCTTTCTTGTCCAAACTGATTCTCAATGAAATCATGAGCTTTATCAATGGGGTGCAGGACTGAACCACTGCTGGCTTGAGTGTATATGGCACCCCTGGGCCACAGGACTGATGGTGCCACCTCCTGCCGATGCAAAGATTTGTATTTTTAGAAGGATTTGGAAGCTTTGCCCCCCAGGCTAGTGCCTACTTGGCCTTGGACCAGTGTTTCTCATCCTTAGCAACTTTAAGCCATGTGGACTTCAACTCCCAGAATTCCCTAGCCAGGCATGCTGGCTGGGGAATTCTGGAAGTCCACACATCTGAAAGTGGCCAAGGTTGAGAAACACTGCATTAGATTAAAGCCAGACCTGGTTTGCACAAATCCATTTATATTTTAGGGGGTGATGATACCCCAAAATTTGAGAACCAAATTAGTGCTAAAAATGCTAAGGATTTCCAGGAGTCTGTTCTTACCTTTTTTCTTCCGTAAGAGAAAAGAAGAAAAACGCAGTGGGAAAATCCAAGAGGGTTATGTGTAGACAGACAGGCTCACGTAATAAAGGCCTGTAATGTTTTTAAAGGCTTTACATTAAGGAACTTAAAAAAAAAAGTGTAGACATCACTGGGAACTCCCATTAAGAGAAAAAAGGGGAAAAAAGCATGGTGATTAAGCTCACTGGACGAGTTTAGGCCAGTCACCATCTTTTAGCTGAACCCAGTCCCATAAACTTCTTTTTTTGTGGGGGGAGAAAGGGAGGCAGGAGAGATATGCCTCCTTCACTTGAGGTGTGTGTGTGTGTACATACACATACACATACACATACACATACACATACACACACACACACACACAC
The DNA here is from genome assembly GCA_023362775.1 of Charina bottae. Classification (NCBI taxonomy): domain Eukaryota; kingdom Metazoa; phylum Chordata; class Lepidosauria; order Squamata; family Charinaidae; genus Charina; species Charina bottae. The sequence continues at coordinate 5,101,933 of JALMGJ010000024.1, forward strand.
ACACACACACACACACACAGAGAGAGAGAGAGAGAGAGAAAAGTGTTTTTCAACCTTGGCAACTTTAAGATGAGTGGACTTCAACTCCCAGAATTCCCTAGCCAGCAGCAGAATTCTGGGAGTTGAAGTCCACACATCTTAAAGTTGCCAAGGTTGTAAAACACTGGCCTAGACAAAGGAAAGCAACATTTGGACCTCCCTTTGGAATGTTAAGAGCATGTGGCAGGTGCTTAAAGAATGGCTGCTGTGCCATTTCTAAAACAGTGGCTGTGATGAGCATGGCCAATCACAGTACAGCTGCTTTTGTTTATTCGTTCAGTCGCTTCCGACTCTTTGTGACTTCATGGACCAGCCCACGCCAGAGCTTCCTGTCGGCTGTCGCCATCCCCAGCTCCCGTAAGGTCGAGTCCATCACCGCCAGAATATCATCCATCCATCTTGCCCTTGGTTGGCCCCTCTTCCTTTTGCCTTCCACTTTCCCTAGCATCAGCTTCTTCTCCAGGGTATCCTGTCTTCTCATTATGTGGCCAAAGTACTTCAGTTTTGCCTTTAATATCATTCCCTCAAGTGAGCAGTCTGGCTTTATTTCCTGGAGTATGGACTGGTTTGATCTTCTTGCAGTCCAAGGCACTCTCAGAATTTTCCTCCAACACCACAGTTCAAAAGCATCTATCTTCCTTCGCTCAGCCTTCCTTATGGTCCAGCTCTCGCAGCCATAGGTTACTACGGGGAATACCATTGCTTTAACTATGCAGACCTTTGTTGTCAGTGTGATGTCTCTGCTCTTAAGTATTTTATCGAGATTTGTCATTGCTCTCCTCCCAAGAAGTAGACGTCTTCTGATTTCCTGGCTGCAGTCAGCGTCTGCAGTAATCTTTGCGCGTAGAAATACCAAGTCTGTCACTGCCTCCACTTTTTCTCCCTCTATTTGCCAGTTATCAATCAAGCTGGTTGCCATAATCTTGGTTTTTTTGAGGTTTAACTGCAACCCAGCTTTTGCACTTTCTTCTTTCACCTTCGTCATAAGACTCCTCAGCTCCTCCTCGCTTTCAGCCATCAAAGTGGTATCATCTGCATATCTGAGATTGTTAATGTTTCTTCCAGCGATTTTAACTCCAGCCTTGGATTCCTCAAGCCCAGCACATCGCATGATGTGTTCTGCGTACAGGTTGAATAGATAGGGTGAGAGTATACAACCCTGCCGTACTCCTTTCCCAATCTTAAAACAGTCCGTTCCGTGGTCTGTTCTTACCGTTGCTACTTGGTCGTTATACAGATTCCTCAGGAGGCAGACAAGATGACTTGGTATCCCCATACCACCAAGAACTTGCCACAATTTGTTATGATCCACACAGTCAAAGGCTTTAGAATAGTCAAAACAGAAATAGATGTTTTTCTGAAACTCCCTGGCTTTCTCCATTATCCAGCGGATATTGGCAATTTGGTCTCTAGTTCCTCTGCCTTTTCTAAACCCAGCTTGTACATTTGGCAATTCTCGCTTCATGAATTGCTGGAGTCTACCTTGCAAGATCTTGAGCATTGCCACTGTTCGATAGTTTGAACATTCTTTAGTGCTTCCCTTTTTTGGTATGGGGATATAAATTGATTTTTTCCAAACTGATGGCCATTCTTGTGTTTTCCAAATTTGCTGGCATATGGCATGCATCACCTTGACAGCATCATCTTGAAAGATTTTAAACAGTCCAGCTGGGATACCGTCATCTCCTGCTGCCTTGTTATTAGCAATGCTTCTTAAGGCCCATTCAACCTCACTCTTCAGGATGTCTGGCTCTAACTCACTGACCACACCATCAAAGCTTACTCACATCCTATTAGATAAATAAAATAATCAAAGAGGAAGCTGGTATACTGTGAAACAAAGCACCTGCTCTAGCCCTGTATATATTTCCACTGTCACTGCTGGGCCCAGCCCTGGGCCACGGAGGTGCTAGAGCACATCAGAGTAGGGCTCATTTGCATGTGAGTAAATCTGGCTGGGGAATTCTGAGAGTTGAAGTCCACACATCTTAAATTTGCGAAGGTTGAAAAATACTGATCTAGGTACTACTGTCCACTATTCATTCCTTTACTAGCATATCTCTTTCTCACAGACATTACTTGATGGGATAAAACTGGGAAAGCTGTCTTTGGTGGAGTTGGAAAATACAAAATGGCTGCTTCCTGGGCATACATAGTTTTTTAAAATATTTATATTTGGTTGATTGATATGCAGTCATTAACTGGTGAGCACAGCAAATTGAAATATGAAGAAATTTGCCTTGTGTTTTTTTTCCAATATTACTCAAACTGCTGCATTTTTAAAGCACACTCAAAGCACCCATAAACCCAGGGAACAGGTGAAAAGGATATCTGTTCCAATCCCTACTCTGAATTTTAGTCTTCTCTTGCTCTACTTATTTCCAGGCTAATCTTTTTGCAACCACAGCTTTTTAAAGAAACAAACCTCTCCTTCTGTTTACATCTTTGGTCTTGCAATCCTGCAAGAAAACAAACAGGAAACTCTTCCAAAGAAATGTAGCAATTTGGGAAAGTTTTCTTGTGAAGGCTCCCTGTGTCATGGCAAGATGCCTGGAAACTTCGACCTGTAGATATGAACCAACAAGCCTCAACAAAGCCCTGATCCTGTGCTGCTGGCTTGGATAATCCAGCCCGAATGTTTCTTGACTTCAAGGACCCCTGACCAAAGATGGGTCCCTTTAAGGATACTTTAACCCTGCCTGTTTCACTTTCCACTCCATTTTTGGCCAATATTTCATCGGCCCTCCTTTAGGACGGAATGGGCAAACTCTAGCGGCTAAAGGTTGCACTGAACAATTTGGAGGACTGCAGTAGAGAGGAAGATAATTCAATTTGGGTGGGGCAACATCAATACTGTATGTGGACAATTATTTTCCATTTCCTCTGGATTTAGGGTTTTTTGGGGCGGTCCCCCTAAACTACTGTCCATTTTTAATCTTTGACATTTTCATGTATTTCTAATCTCAAAATGGTGGGAAACTGACCAGTCTTCAGCAACTACGCTCAGAAAAGGCTGTGGGGGGAGGCTATAAAAAGGGGCCCCACCCAGTCCTGCTTTAGCAGAACTTGCTATCACCATCTACCCCACCAGGGGGAAAAATTATTCTTAACCTCTTTCTTCATAGGGGCATGGGGCTGTAAACATGTCCGCATCTGAAAGGGCTAGACACATCCTTTACCTTCTCACTTCTTAAAAGTAGGCCTGGTTTGCTGTATGTATGTTTGTCCAAATCTTGCCAGCATGGGTAGGGGCTGAGTACATTTTGTGCCATTCGTGGAATTTGTGCCGGATTTCTTCTTCATGGTTATATGGTTCATGGACTTGTCTAATGCAGTTATGCCGATTTTGATAGAGAGAGAGTGGCTTTCCAAGGCTGGCCCAGTCCAAGACTGGAGCCAGGCCTTTTTTATAAACCAAGCCGATACCTTTGGCTGCTCTTAACTAAATGTTTATTGAGTATGAACTAGCATGAAAATTATATTTTTATGAAAAGACTATTAAATTATTAAAAATCATGAAAATGCAAAGGCAACAGAGATCATCTCAATTTCTATTCTATTCCTTCTCCTGATCCATTTATCTTTTATTTATTTGTTGTTTATTCGTTCAGTCACTTCCGACTCTTCGTGACTTCATGGACCAGCCCACGCCAGAGCTTCCTGTTGGCCATCGCCACCCCCAGCTCCCCCACGGTCAAGTCCATCACCTCCAGAATATCATCCATCCATCTTGCCCTTGGTCGGCCCCTCTTCCTTTTGCCTTCCACCTTCTCTAGCATCAGCATCTTCTCCAGGGTATCTTTATTTGTAGATTGCATTAATTTCAAAAATCATTTTTGGCTCCAGTTAGTTCCTTCAGATTGCTTTGTGTGTCTTTAATAACATTATTGTCCTTTGTCCTTTGATAATGAAGTATGTGGAGGTTTTTGAGGTAAATCCTATATTCCACCATTTACATTCATACACTACATATCTGTGGGAGAAGCAAGAACTGCTAGAAAGGCCATTAGTTTGGGGTGCTGATACTTCAGCTGCTAATGTGATTTTTTTTTTTAATCCAAAATTTTGTCTGCTGTTAAAGAAAGGTTTGAGTCAACATTTCATTCCTGTGCATTTCATGTAGATTTTTTTTTAAAAATCCCAATGTGCCCATCAATCTCTTGGAACAAAGTGGGACCCTCTTCCACTTCCCCTTGCTGCTTTGCCACTTCCTAATAAATTCCAAGTCTAAAAGATCCTTATCTAGTCAACTTTAGTTTGCTTATCCTGTTATACAGCAGGTCCCTGGTTTAAGAACGTCCCGGTTTACGAACGACTCCTAGTTAAGAATGGACTATAAAGACTATTATATTAAAAATTTGAGTTAAGTACAATGTTTTGGGTTAAATACACAATACTACTTTGTGTATTATTATGTTTAAGATGCTTTAGTGCAGAGCTTTCCAAACTTTTCATGTTGGTGACACACTTTTTAGACATGCATCATTTCACAACACACTCTTACAGCAGGGCATCATTTTGTGACACACTCTTACAGCAGGGCACAAGGCAGGCACTAGGACCTGCGTGGAATCGCAGCAGGTTTGGAGGCTGAAAGGCACAAGGCAGGCACTAGGACCTGCATGGAATCCTGGCAGGGCAGGTTGGGAGCCAGCAAGGCACAAGGCAGGCACTAGGACTTGCGTGGAATCCTGGCAGGGCAGGTTGGGAGCCAGCAAGGCACAAGGCAGGCACTAGGACCTGCGCGGAATCCTGGCAGGGCAGGTTTGGAGGCAACAAGGCACAAGGCAGGCACTAGGACCTGCGCGGAATCACAGCAGGTTTGGAGGCAGACAGGCACAAGGCAGGCACTAGGACCTGCATGGAATCCTGGCAGGGCAGGTTGGGAGCCAGCAAGGCACAAGGCAGGCACTAGGACCTGCATGGAATCCTGGCAGGGCAGGTTTGGAGGCAGCAGGGCACAAGGCAGGTACTAGGACCTGCATGGAATCCTGGCAGGGCAGGTTTGGAGGCAGCCAGGCACAAGGCAGGCACTAGGACCTGCGCGGAATCCTGGCAGTGCAGGTTTGGAGGCAGCAAGGCACAAGGCAGGCACTAGGACCTGCGCGGAATCACAGCAGGTTTGGAGGCAGACAGGCACAAGGCAGGCACTAGGACCTGCGCGGAATCCTGGCAGGGCAGGTTGGGAGCCAGCAAGGCACAAGGCAGGCACTAGGATTCTGCGCAGAATCCTGGCAGGGCTCAGAGGCAGCAGCAGCCGGGACACACCCAGACACTGCAGCCGACACACTAACATGTCCCGACACACAGTTTGGAAAGCTATGTTTTAGTGCAGGGCTTTCCAAACTTTTGCCGTTGGCGACACACCAACGGCCGGCGCACAAAAACCCAGAAGCGCCGCCGCCACTGTGGCGCGCAAAAACCTGGAAGTGCTGGTGGCGGCACTTCCAGGTTGCCGCCGTGGCAGCAGCAGCATCCTGGAACCTGGAAGCACTGATGGCCCGCTGCTGCCGCTGCCCCTTCAAAAGGGCAGGCTCCAGGGACCCCGAAAATGCCCTCAGTTCTGGCAGGGAGGTGAATATCGCGCGCGCACGCTGCCAGGCTGCTTCCCTGCTGCACAGCTGATCGGCCGTGGAGAATTTCCACCCCAGCGGCCCCCCCGCGCCGATCAACTGTGCAGCAGGGAAGCGGCCCGGCAGCATGTGTGTGCGATTTTCGCCTCCGTGCCGGAACCGAGGGCATTTTCATCAGTCCTTCCGGGTTGTCACATGACACACTTGGGGCCCCCAGGCGACACAGTATTGTGTCGCAACACACAGTTTGGAAAGCCCTGTTTTAGTGTATTTGGAAATGTTTCTTAAGTGTTTTATATGCATAGAAAAGTAAAATATATACTATATACTAAGACAAACATTTGACTAACTGATGCTAAATAACTGTTCCGACTTACATACAAATTCAACTTAAGGAGAGACTTAGGAATGGAACTCGTTCTTAAACCGGGGAGCTGCTGTACAACTACAGTATCTGGTTTGACTTTTCTGGCTTATATAATAGCACATAATAACCTTCCCAAACAACTCCCCCCCCCCAAAAAAAAAACAAAAAAACTAATAGTACAACTTTGAATTGCACTATGCTCAGGAGCATATGGAAACTGATTTCTATGAAGCTCTGTCAAAAAACGTCAACCCATTTTTGAGGGGAAGTAGACTCAAATGGACTAGTTGGGTCATGTCTTCCCTGCAAGTGAGAAAGCCATCCTCCTGACAGGATACAATGCCCACTTGAATCCACCCCTGCCTTTCACTTCTGGCTTAGCAATAAAAGAACATAAAGCTCTGGCCACATGACTAATCATGTAAGAATCAACTTGCTATACATTTAAGTGTTGTTTCGTATTACTCCTGATAAGTTTTAGACAAGTGTGCCTTCAAAACTAATGCAATTCAATTTCACTAGAATCTGTTATTTTGTCATCTACTTTTTTAGTTCCTTTTTTCCTCCTGATAGCTAGCTTTTATTCTTCTCTGTTGGATATAGAAGACCCTTTAATCCCTACTAGATTGGTAGTTTTTTCATAAATTTGGTGCTAAGATACCGCACAATTGGAACAGCTTTTAAACTATGTTGGCTGGAGAAAGTGTTTGGGCAGCCTTCTCCAATATGCCATCCAGACATGATAGATTATAATCTCACAATCTACTTGGTTGTCAAATGATAGCAGCTTGTTTCATGGTCTTCAGTAGTAATTTGAGATATAATTTTTCATTGTATTTCAGTAAAAGGTTATTTAAATTAGAATGGAACATGTGCGTGTATTTGTATTTTGAAGAATTCTACTTATACCTCCATCCTTGGACCAGCTCACGGTCCATGTGGCCTCACAGCATTGTCTTTGTTTGGTGGCCGATTTATTTCCATTTGTTTGTTCAATAGGAACCGATCTCAGTGAAAACACCTGACCACTAAGGAGCGTTAGGGTAGGCTCTTCCCATATTGGTGGAAATCCTGGCCTTACCCTGCCTCTTGGGCTATTCCCACTGCCCCGTACAGATTTAGCCACTGAAAGTAATTTCTTGGTTGTTTTAGATAGAGCAGAGGAATAGCCACATCCCCACTGCACAAGTCTTTTTTTTTAAAAAAAGCACCAAATGCCAAGCATAGTGTGAACAACTTGGACCAGAGGAGAGTGATTGGAAGCTTTTCTCTGTTCCTCTTCACATTAGTCGCCATTCATCTCTTACACTATATTCTCTGTACTTTGAGATCAGTGGCAATGAGGGTAAGCAGTGGTTAGCTTTGAAGTATATGAGGATAGGGGGGTGAAAATGGTGATGTGGGAGGGACCCAAAGATGCTTCCCCATGAAGATTCCCAGCATAAAAGAGCCAGTTTGGTCTAGTGGTTAAAGCAACGGGCTAGAAACCAGGAGACTGAGAGTTCTAGTCCCACCTTAAGTGTGAAAGCCGGCTGGGTGACCTTGGGCCAGTCAGTCTCTCTCAGCCCAACTCACCTCACAGGGTTGCTGTTGTGGGGAAAATAGGAGGAGGAAGGATGGTGTGGCGACACACCACGCTGTGTGTGGTGACACACTTTTGTGTCGCGACACACAGTTTGGAAAGCTCTGATCTATTGAATCAAAGGCCTGTTTAAAGTCAAGAAAGGCCACAAAGAGGGAAGATTTCTTTTTATAGGTATATTTTAATACAAGGTGGTGAAGCACCAAGATATGATCAATTGTTGATCTCCCCTCTCTGAATCCTGCTTGTTGGTCTCTATGTCCTCGGACAGAATCCAGTCTTGTAGCTTGAGATTTAAATGCTTAGCATATAATTTGCTAACTACACGCAGTAAACTAATGGGCCTATAGTTACATGGGTCATTTTTGTTGCCCTTTTTATAGATTGGTACGATAATTGCCATTCCCCAGTCGTTTGGCATATGACCAGTCTGGTCTGTGTATGTAAAGAGAGATGCTAATAGAGGTGCCCACCAACTAGAATTCCTTTTAATTATTTTGGGCAGGACACAATCCGCACCAGGAGCTTTATTAGGCTTAAGGGATTCAATCATCCGGGATACCTCTTGTGCTGTAACTGGAGGCCAGTGAGGGATACTATCCATATTAATCTGACTCTCTTTCATTTCACAAGCAGAATCCATGTACATCCCTCTAAAATATTCCTCCCATGCATATGATGGCACTTGGTTAGATGGAGGGGGGAGCGATTTTCCCAATCCTCTAGTGATATGCCAAAAAAGGGATGTATCTTTCATCCTGACTGCTTGAATTAATTTCTGCCAAGATTCCGTCAAAGCTGCACGTTTCTTTTAAAAGAGTGATATTGGAACTTTAAGGTCCTTTAAAAATGAGTTTGATCCTCAGAAGGAAATTTTTTACTTTTCCTATACACCTAAACGTTATATGTTCTATTTAACTGTACACAGTCCCAATCAAACCATTTTTTGTTTTTTATAACCTTATTTCTAGGGAAGAACTGTGTTCCCTTGAGAAGAACTGTTTTGAGATTGGCAATCAGGCTTTCGAACCAACCTAAATATGATGTACGGGATTTACTATTTAGGAGGCGAGCACGGATTTCTAAAGTTTCAGGAGCTAGCATCCATTTACCAAGTTCTCTTGCATTCTTCTCAGTCCATTTAATTCTCACCTGGGTGTTATTACTTTCCAGCATTGGGGGGTAACTTGAGTTAGCTCTTGGAGATTTCCAGTGAGATATCAAGGTTAAACTGACAGGGTTGTGATCACTTTCTATTCTAGAATCTACCTCCATCCTCTGTAGAAATTTTAATAGATCACATGAAGTTATCCAATAAGCAATTGTGGATCTTCTTCCTGCCCCCCAATAAGTGTATTCCGCTGGATAATCCCCTTTTACGGAACCATTGAGAATACATAGGTCCAAACGTGCAATCATTTGTCTTGCACATATACCCGCCCAATTAACTTTTGTATCTTTAAATTCTCTAAGGTACAAAGGTTCCTCTAATACATTCTCCTCATTATAGATCTTAAATTGATTAAATGTATAGTCATTTAATCCCATCCTAGCATTTAAGTCTCCACCTATTAAAACTGAAGCTATGGGGTATTTATCTGAGCAGCTGGAAATAAAATTTTCTATATGCTCCCAAATGGTACTGATCAAATCATTCTTATTAGGAGGAGGAATATAAATGTTAAAAAGCAGAACTTCCATATGTTTGGATTAAAGCAATGTAGCCACTACCCATGGCTTTAAGGGGGGCAGTGAAATACAATTGAATTGTAAAGCAGTGCTTACTAAAGTCACAATGCCGCCCTTGGACCTCCCACCCACCATACTCGGAGCGGCCAAGATAGAATTAACCCAATATCCATCTAGCTCCACCTCTAAGGAGGCCCAAGTTTCCTGTAAAAAGAGAACGTCAAATTGTGACAAATAGTCAAAAAAAGGTTGGTCTTTTTTCAAAGGAGCTTAGAAAAATGAAAATAAGGTAGAGATTACTATCATGGAAAATTTATTTAAAAATAGATCAAAATTTAACATTATATTTAGTGTCATCATACAAATAGCTACAGCTTAGATGTAACTGTTTACAATTTATTTCTCGCCTCTTCAAAGCAACTTACAGATTCAATAGAAATACTGACATTTGACCTCAAATGGAACTGTATGCACGTAATGGCTATACCACAGTTGAACACAAAAATAAAACAGCATTCAGAAAATAAAAGTTGTCAAAGGCTTTGATGAAACTGCTACTTCGAACAAGATTCAAGATACTCACACAATATAATTTTCAAGCAATATTATTTCAAATACATTTTGTGGTAGTAGACACCAGCAGCTGGATAAATTGAATAACAAGAGTTCTGTGAGAACTTTGAACATAAGCACAATTAGCCTGGATTGAAATCTACTGTAACTCTCCCAAAATGTAAAGCCATTTTGAACACAAAATACAGTGGGATTCCATAGAAATCAGCATCAATTTTGGCAAATGACTGCATTTAAATAAACATAGAATTCAAGTAGTTAGGAACTGAGTGCGGCTCCAGTGGCTCTTTACCTTTGTGTTCAAATCATTTAAATTATAACTTAATTCCAATGTAACAAAATAAGATCCATAGATTAAACAATCACCGCCACATAGGATTCTACAGCAAATTAACATTGTAGGCTTCTGAATTTTAAAACTTGAAATGGTATCGTCTTAACCACTTGGCCTTATTAGAATTGGCCCGTCTGCCTCTACCACCAGGCCGTTACAGAGAAGATGCTGGTGCCTGGTGACATAACGTAGGCGGCTCGGTGATGGCAGGAACTGGTCTAGCACATTGGCAGGAGTGCCGTTTACTACTGTACTTCTGTCAGGAATTTATTTTGGACCAGAATTATTGTATATAAAGCAGGGCTAAGCAGCCTAGGGGCCGATCAATTTTTTAATGCTACAGTTACTTTATGCCTGATAGCATGGCCAAGGATAGATGGTAGAAGTTATGAACTGAACCTCTTCCAAGAAGAGGCTACACATGCCTGTAGTACATTTCCCATCTGTGAAAATGGTACCGTATGCCCCAAACATCAATAAAGACAGGAATTGGAAACTTCCCTTTTGTTTCATCCCGTAGTTTGGTCTAGCTACCACCAGCTAGTACTCTTATGTTTAAATATTAAACAGTAATTTAACGTTGTATGTACCTCAACATACATGCCACACAAGGCTATAGCACTGCAAACTGTACACTCAAGAATGGCTGAAACCTAAACAACTGTTTTCTGTTAATCTGACAGCATTGGTATAAATATTAAATAAATATCTAGTACCGAAGTCCAAATTCAAGATTCAACACTCTGACACTATAAATATTAAATAAGCTAATAAATTAAAAAAACTCATTAACCACCTATTAAAAACTGACCACAGTGATATTTCACCAGAGAAAGAGGGGCGTGAGGTAATTGGGAACTTGCCATCCCATCCCAGGAAGAATACGTTTCTGAACCATCTTGCCCAAAGCTGTTACATTACGAAGTATTTAAGACATTTGAAAATAAATATTTCCATTTTTCTTACACCTTAATCGCTATCATTTGTAAACAACTGAAGTTTTAACTGTAGTAGCCTCTCAGGTGATGAGATTCCAAGCATCAGTCTCTGAAAGATTCTGAAGGCCAGTTTTCCCATCTCCAAACTACCATGATGTGTAAGATGCTCTTCTCTCAATATCATACCAATAGTCATTTGAAGTGAATGCTAATCAGTAAAAACTTAAAACAGTCAGTTTTAAAACATATTACAACTCAACAGGATGGCAGTGTTCACAATATAAGACAATGGCTAGGTTTTCACAACATGCTGAATCTCAAGCAACCTGAGCCCATTTTAGTCTAATCTAGCATGTTGTACAAACCCAGCTAATATTTTATTTCCCTTACTTAGAGCTGAATTTATTTGGATTATTTTATTGTCCGCTACTTTCAGTAAAAAATGGTTTGTAAAAATTTTAAATAAGTTAAAAACAAAGACAGAGAAGCTGGAATTCTACCAGTCAAAGCAGTCCTGTCAGGTAAAAGCAAGTCTTAGGGCTTCCTTTTGTGCACAGAACTATTTCAGCTTCAAGGTCTTTGGGGAGAATTCTCCACAGATTCCTCTCATGAACCACAGTGCCTCAGGGCCCGGAAAATTATATCCATAAATTTCTGGAGATTGCGGAGGACCAGGTAGCTTCCAATTTCTCTTTGAATTTCCACAAATTTAGGCTGGTTTTCCGCCTGTGGATAGACAACGCTGGTCAGGCTGCTTTCTTCCATCTGAAGAGGAGAGAAGATTGGGAGAAGGGGGGAATCTCACATTAATAATTGACATTTGCATATTAACTCCGGCAGTATCCAAATCGGGCCTGCATGCTACTCTTGGATCAATGCTATTGCAGCCAAAGTCGTCACCATGTCCTCAAGTCCCCTCCATGTGTAACCTGATTTTAATAAGTCGGTTGTGTGCACCGTGGCAAGAGATAATGGAGTGTAACCCAGCATGGGAAATCATGGTCCCAGTGCCTCCAGAAAAGCAGAAACATCTTTGTTTCACAAGCAGCAATGGGTCAAGGGATATGCTCATAAATATATTTTGAGCCTATGTAAGCAAAATAATGCACACAAATGCATTTACTTCCTCATGCATGCACACATCCCTGCTCACTGTCCTACTACAGCAATAGCAGCAACAATTCTATATGGCACTCCTGAGGATTGCCTGCAGCTCACAGGCCGATTGTCTGTGTATCTTAGGATTAATACGTGAACAGGAAAAATGCTCATACTGTATAAGATACAGTTCAGTACAGTAGAAACGTGTGCAAAAACTAGGCACTAGGATTATGCACAATACAAAGAAGAACGACTTAAGGTATTTATTACTTGGAAATTTATGCTTACAATATGACCAAGGCAAAGCAGAAGTCCCCTTCCTTTCACAAGACTGGATGTGCAATTGTTCAACAGTAATGGCAGTGGAGGTTATTTTTGAAGATGAAGCGGGGCCAGTAGTTAAAAATCATCCTGCAAAGCCAGCACTTTGGGCCATAATTGAGGTCCCGAAGCAGTCGTCCTCTTCTTAGATCCCCTTCAAAAGCACCCACCAAGCCACAGGGGCATGGCTTCTCTATGAGGATGGGGTATTGTGCATCTTGCAACTACCAGGGCCATAAAGCACTTTAGATCTGGTATTCAAGAAGTGCTCTGGAACATGAAAATAACCCCTATCTCCAATAGCAGGGAAGAGCCACAGGCTTTCCCAGGAACATATCCATACAGTCACTCACGCCCTGGTCATCTCCCATATAGACTATTGTAATGCGCTCTACATGGGGCTACCATTGAGGAGTATCTGGAAGCTTCAACTGGTCCAGAATGCAGCTGCGTGCAGAGTTATTGGTGCCCCAAGATCGGCACATGTGACACCTCTGCTGCGCCAGCTGCACTGGGTGCCAGTGTGCTTCCGGGTCCAATTCAAGGTGTTCGTTATCACCTTTAAAGCCCTACATGGCATGGGACCGGGCTACCTGAGGGACCATCTCACCCCCATAACATCTAACCGTCCCACTCGGTCATGCAGAGAGGGCATGCTGCGGACCCCGTCGGCAAAGGAATTTCACCTGGCGGGGTCTAGAAGGCGGGCCTTCTCTGCGGTGGTGCCCACCTTTTGGAACATTCTACCCCCAGAAGTGAGGCAGGCCCCATCGCTCCCGGCCTTCAGGAAGAACTTGACCTGGTTCTGCCGCCTCGCCTGGGAAGGGAAGAGTAACAGCTCCTCTTGGGGATGGCTGGTGCCATAGAGCCCTTTTAAACACAAGTTCGTCACTTCTTGGATTTTATACTTATTTTATATCTAGTTTAATTACTTATATTTATGATAAGTTATTTTAATTGTGTTTTTTTTTTTGTAAACCGCCCAGAGTCCCCTTTGGGGGAGATCGGGCGGTGATATAAATCAAATTATAAATAAACAAACATGTGGCTACGTTTCACAGCTACTGTGGGACCCCAGAAAAAGATAAAGCCTTTGAAGTGTTGCAACAGGTGCTATTCATGCTCCATGTGCTCCAAAGTATCCTTTGGAAACTGAATCTAAAGTACTGCCCAGCCCTCCTAAGAGCAACGTTTGGAGTCTTGCCTTCCTAGTTCATCAACATCCACCAAGAGGGAATGGCGAAGTTCCAGGTAGGTGACCTAAATTATTACAGCATATTCACCCATCCATACTATACATTTACCTTGTCACTCCCATAGAACTGAATGGTTTCTCCTCACTACCTAGCTCTGTTCCTTTCCCAGCCTAAGAGTATTCATGCAACTTCTCACCTGCTGTTGAATGTTGGTGGACAAGTTGGAAACATCCACTTGAATATTAGCTACTTGGTCAGCGTAAGTCGTTAGGATTTGGCCAACGTAGGGGAGATAGCCAGAGTACGTTTGGAGGCCTGCCCGTATCTGATTGAAGCATCCTTCCTGCATGAAACAGATGCAATGGGGAAGGAAGAAAAGTTACTATGCATTCCTTTCTTACTCCCATCTCAGTAAAATTGTTATTCGATAGCAGAAGTTGTACAGCACCACTGCAATGTTGAGGAACACAGAAGCTTTTGAGAGACAAGTCAGACTCCGTTCTCCGAAAAGTGGACAGGATTACTGAAATTAATAAAGTTATTTCCACAATAAAAGGCACGCATACTGTGAAAACAAACCTGATTCTGCTGTGCTACGGTTCAAAGCTGTATACATTACAATTGAGATTAGAGGTAAGGAGACAGTGAGACAGGATTGAAATGTTAGAATTGGCTTAATTTGGATAAATATGAACAAAATGATTTCTGCTGGTGTAAATTAAGCAATGAAGAATAGACAGAAAAATAAAGAGCAACTACATTTCTCTACCATTTTAACCAATGACAAGCCTGGGAGATACTAAGAATTGATAGATTAAGGATGGAAAAATTAATAAAGCCATAAAAGGTGGCTCTGAATAAACATACATTTTATTTATTAATAAAATAGATGTAGATAACCTATCTATATGGGTGCTCCAGATTTCCATGCACCCACACTTGAGTCTATAGACTCTTAAGAAATATTTGCTGAGAAAACAGACAGGGGAATTTTCTCTTAATGCTGTTATCAGTGATATTTATTTACCTATTTTGTAACGTTCTTCTCTGGAGATGTTGGGTATCCCAAGATTATCATATTGGAGGGATATGTCAAACACACACATTCTGAAACTAAGAGCTTCAGAAGCTCTTTTTTTTTAAAGCTTACTTAAGCTCAGAACACATTTTAGAACTAGGATTTGACCAAGGCAGATGCAAAGTAATATTAGAATATGTGCACAGTTGTCTTCTTTCATTACTGGTTAGGGTTATGTGTTCAATGACATCTCACCTTGTTAAGGAATAACCAAGATTTCAAAGTTGAATCTGACACCAGAAGTACTAATGGCCAAATCTAAATTAAGCACTCATCAAGAAGTTGAATGTACTTCCTTGAAGGAAGAGGAACAAAATATAAGAAGATTGTGAAATATTGCACTTGATAATATGTGCATTTGTGGGCAGGAATACCATTAAAAAGAAGGTTGGTTATATTTAAGTTGATCAGCAGTAGAGGAAACAGTGGCCACTGATAATACATGCGATTATTTCATCCCCAGTGAAATCAATATACTGATTTAGATGGTCTGCATTACATGGACCTACAACACAGGGTGCACATTCTTGTTATGGTGGATATGGGGGGAAAAAACTCAAAATAGTCAACAACATAGTTTATGCAGCACGTTCACAGACAAAGAGGAGCTGCTGGGTGGGTGGAGATTTGCAGGGGTAAGTGCAGTTGCTGGCTTAAAACCAGTACTGCTTTATTTCTGCTTAGGTCTGTCTGCAGTACTTTTATAATATCCAATTATGGATAATGCAACTTCCAAGAGAGTCTTTCTACACAAGCAGGGTTACCCTGTAAATTGTTAATATTAAAACAGGAAGAGGTCCCCCCCTGGGCACCAGTCCAGACGCCCCGTCTTACCTCATTTTGTTTTACGGTAAAGGTATTTATTTTCCTTCAGCAAAAAGGAAAAACGGGGAGGAGGCATCTGGTAAAGCAAAGGGCCAGCTTTTAGCATTATCTTTGCTTACAAGAATGCCTCTGCAAACCAAATAGTTCCTAAAGGCATTTTTAGGGAATTAAAAATGGTTGGTGGCTAGAGCCTAGTGCTTTGTCCGAGAGAAAAATCACCAGCTAGAACAAAGATAAAGCCAATCTGGGTAGAACCGATCCTGAGACCCTAGATGAGATAAGAAGCAGCCTTACCAGCTTACTTATAAGGAAGGGAAATTTTGTATCCATACTCAGCCTTAGTAGCCATTTTACGTACAGCACATAGGCAGCCAATTCGTGAGAACACCCACAGATGCTCTCAAAATTCCAAATACTCCCATGATTCCTTACAAATTTATCTGCTGCCCTAGTACTTCCTGGGTTGAGGGGAAAGTACTTTTAGGCTATAATTAGATGGGTGTTGCTACTAACCATGTCACAGGGGTCCTGTTGGCAATGGGAGACATCAACTTGCTCAATGCCCAGGATTTTCTGCATCACCATCAGTTCTCTGTCATTGCCAAGGTTGAATGCTTTACGCTGGAGAAAAAAAATAGAGACTGAAGAGGTGTTTGAGATTCCAAAAGGGAGCAAGCATATGTGAGTGGCTTTCATCTCTTTGCTCCCCAGCAGTATTCTACAAAGTCCTTCCCCCCTCAATCCTATTTTTACAATACTTTGAAATCCATTGAAGCACAGAGAAGCTGAGCAAGGTACCTGTCCCTCATCAACTCCAATCCTAGAAGTAAGCAGGTTAGCTTCTGTATTTTAAGCTTGCAGGACCCATTCCCTCTTCAGATTTAGTGTCTGCACTGGAACAATGCACTTCATATTTATTTACTTTTTCTATCCCGCCTTTATTATTTTTATAAATAACTCAAGGTGGCGAACATACCTAATACTCCTTCCTCCTATTTTCCCCACAACAACCACCCTGTGAGGTGAGTTGGGCTGAGAGACAGCGATTGGCCCAAGGTCACCCAGCCGGCTTTCCTGTCTAAGGCAGGACTAGAACTCTCAGTCTCCTGGTTTGCTATTGGCTCCTTCCTAGGGCTGAGAGAGGGAGGGACTGGCCCAAGGTCACCCAGCCGGCTTTCCTGTCTAAGGTGGGACTAGAACTCTCAGTCTCCTGGTTTCTAGCCTGTTGCCTTAACCACTAGACCAAACTGGCTCTATTAAATAATAAATCGATCTATATTAAAAGAATCTTAAAATAATGCACATTAACTTACTTATCTGACTATAAAGGGTTTAATAAGATAGAGCTGACTTGCAAATAGATGTATTGAAAAAGGATGATGCTACATTCTGAGACAGCAAATGCTTATCTTGAGGCTCGCCATTCAAAGCATCCCACCGAGTTTCTAAACCTTTAAGTGGGATGCTTTAAAGTGGATGAGTAAAGCCTATGGAAATCTCAGAAGCCAGTGAGGATTGTTGGATATCACTCCGTTATTAGAACTTGACTGCTCTTTATATCTTTTCATCTTCTCATGATTAACAAATCATGCTCTACTAAAAATATGGGGTTGAACCCATATTTACTCACACAGAGCTGAACAGTTAAAACCAATAGATCTTAAAGTTAGCTGTGACTGAGGTAATTTCTTCACTAACAACTTACAGCATCTTTTGGAGTCATCCAACCATTGTTGGACCAAAACAACAGCAATGAGAACAACTTTATATCACTTCAACAACATCGGGGTGATGCTATAAAGACACCAGAAGTCAATGGAGAAATGGCCAGAAAAACCCTACAGATTTAATTGAGACTACCTGAAGTACAGTATGATGAAATCTGGACTCTGCCCGTTAAAACTGAGTGCAAGTTGGCACAATTTACACTGAAGATAGGATTGATTCTTCTTATAATCAAGGCTAAATTTCCGCACTGAATTCATAACCCTACTCAGCATACTCTACTCTTACATTAACCACTATCCACACAATGCAGACTAAAAGACTTTTATTCTATTTAAAGAGCTGCAAAGGAGTGTCAAGCAGTAAATTCCACTCCCTTAGATTTTCTCCCTGTGTGTTTAATAAGCCTTAATTGCAATATATTTCATATTTGTTTGACAGATCCAATCAAAGTATTCCCTCCCCACACCCAAAGACAAAGGCATTGAGAATGCCAAAACTTTGCTGGTTTGTTTGCAAACTATTTTCTCCTTTGAGTTTTGACATTCTAAGTTGGCACAACCTTACATATAGTATATTCAGGAAGTATGAGAAACATTTGTGTAGTTTAAGTAGGGGCTGGGCCCTGTTCACAGTGCTGGGAAATGCTGTATGAGATTAAGACTCTTTGGAAAGATAAGCTGTAATTTATGGGAAGTATTAGAAAAGGAATCCACATTAGAATGATGTCCCAACTATTTTGTTTATCTGAAAGTTTCAGCCCAATGGGATGTTGAGGCTGTCTATGTATATTGCTCTAGTGATTTTAGGCTGTAACTGTTTTCTCAATTACGTCACTATTACAGGAGAAGACATTTTGGCACCCATAGGCATCAAGGAACCTTCAAATAACTTCATGCCCTTTTAAGTTCTCTGCACCACCAAGCTTCAGCCCCATGGACATTTAGAAAATAAAAATGGTAGGTGGCTGCTGCCTGGGACAAAGTTTGACAATGTGCCCTCTTAATGGTATACAATAGCTGAAACATCCTGGACGGCTAGAAAAAACAGTGAGATATTCGTGACCAGCTCCATCTGCCATGACAGCCTTTTTATGAATATTCACAGCATGCTCCCCACATTCCAAATATAATCATGACCCCAAAAGATAATCTGTCTGTGATTTACGGATTACATTTCAGTGTGACATTGGTTGATTGACATGTATCCTTTAAGATTAAGGGATTTTTTTTCTTTAAAACAAACAAACATGTTTTGAACACCAAGAGTCAGTTTCCTGGATTTCTACAATGGCATCCTTTTGGATAGGATATTCAACTGGTTATTTGTTTGCTAGTATTCCTACTCCCAAGGGGCGTGGTGGCTCAGCGGGTAAGATGCCAGGCTTGTTGATCAGAAGTTCGAATCCCTAGCCCGGCGTGAGCTCCCGCACTTCCCGCATGCATCATGCCGGCCACATGACCGCGGAAGCATCTTCGGACAACGCTGGCTCTTTGGCTAACAAACGGAGATGAGCACCGGCCCCTAGAGTCGGACACGACTGCACAAATGTGCAGGGGGAACCTTTACTTTTTATTCCTCAGAGTGTTGCCTCTTCTAGTCCTCCCTGTGCTAATGGTAATTAGTAATAGACAAGAAAATGAGTAATAATCTGCAGTTCAGTCCCACCAAGGCCATGATTCTATTAGCACAGCTTTCCCAACCCTATGACCAACACATCTGGAGGACTTCACATTGCAAAAAGCCATTTTAGCAGATCATTTGACTGTCTAAGACAGGGCTTTCCAAACTTTTCCTGTGGCAACACACCAACCGCCGTTGGTGTGTTGCCATGGGAACACCCAGAAGCACCGCTGTTGCGGCAGCGCGCAAAAACCCGGAAGCGCTGCTGCCGCTTTCAGTTTTTGTGCGCCGCTGCGGCACTTTCAGATTTTCGCACGCCGCCGTTGGTGTGTCGCCGCGGGAAAACCCGGAAGCACTGATGGCACGCCATCAGCGCTTCCGGGTTTTGACACGACACATCTGGGTCCCGCAGGCGACACACTTTTGTGTCGCGACACAGAGTTTGGAAAGCTCTGGTCTAGGAAAGCAATCTTTTCTGGATATGATTGCACTCCCTAGACAGGGATGGGCAACTTGTAGCTCTGCAGGAGTTGCTGAACTTCAGCTCCTGCTTTCCTTCATTACAGGCTGCTGGGAGTTGAAATTCAGCAACACCCACAGGACTACTGGTTTCCCTCTCCTACTAATACAAGGGTTTGTGGTGGATGGGTAGGTTGTTGACCAAAGTCAACATTTCCATTGGAGGCCCATGTGGTTTTATAACATGAAGCATCTTCTACCAGCCAAGGATAGGATGTCAGCTGCAAACTCTCCACTGTAGCATAACCATAGTTATAATCGGATACCCTAATTGGTCTGCCACTGTTTATTACTTTAATTCCTTTGCTCAGGAGCTTAAGAAAAACATCTACAGGAAATACTGTTAGTTGTTAAACAGTACACCAGTACATCTAAGTGCACACTGAAACCACACCATCAAAAGCGTTAATGGTTTAAAGCACTGCTTCCCAAACCTGGGTAAATTACCCAAATTTGGGTAAAAGTGGTTTTTCACAGGAACCCATTAAATTGACTTAAAGTGTTTTACCTATATTGGGTTAAAAGGACTTTCTGATAAGCGGTTTTTGGGTAATGAAGGAAAAAGTTTGGGAAGCATTGGTTTAAGCCATAGTATCTGATGAGCTACCTTATCTCTTAAGAGTCTTTTATGTTACTCAGATTCTTCCCCAAATCCCTCCTCGTTATTTAAAATTATGCAAGTAGAGATTTAAAGAGTCCTTTTAGTTTGGGAATTATATCTATAAAATAACAATTCAGTGGAGGTTCACCAAACGCTGGAAGAAAATCAAAAGACTACGTTGATCACCTCAATAGTTTTAATCTGATGACTTTGTTCTCTTCCACTATTCATCATTTTCCATTATTTTGAAACTCCACTGTATCATTTCCATATAATAACAGGTATATTTTATGAATTTTAGATTAATTTAAAAATGGGATTTCATCTAGTTCTATTACAACTCAAACTCCTAAATTTCCGAGCTAACATGGCCAATAACCACTGCTAGGAAATCTGGAAAATGTAGTCCCAAATGCAAGGCTCCAGGTTAGAAAATCTAGTTAAAACTTAATATTAAAAGGAAAAACTAAAACTACCAAGCCTGGAGCTATATACTTTTTTTGCATCTCTGCAATGAAGGACTTGGACAATGTAGCTGGCAGGCTTTTTCATCAAACTACCCTAAAGAATCTATAGATTTCTATTCACCAGTGGGGAGAACTTGTGCACACAGCAATCCAGTGCATGACTGACTCAAAAGCAAATTCCTAAGTGTGCATAACTTATCCAAGAATCGCTTCAAACAATCCGAGAGAAACGGGGCTGACAAACTATGTAGCATTCCTTGCCCGGCATGTACTTACCACAAGCGCATTCAGTGCAACGATATCAGTCTTTATCCTGGAGACAAACTGCTTATTTTTCCAAACAAACTGTTGCAAACCAGGATCTCCAGAAAATTCCGCCACGGGTGCAGCTAAGCACGTTAACCAACATAGTGCAATACTGACAAGAAGACCACCACCTGGGAAGATAAAAGAGAACACACAATGGTGAGGACAGACTGATTGTTAAAAAAACAAAACGGACTATCCTATGAACTACATGGGCACCACTGAAATATCAAGCTGGCACTCATGCATAAAAGATTCAAACCACTGGACAGTTATCTTCTTGTTGTTTATTCGTTCAGTTGCTTCCGACTCTTCGTGACTTCATGGACCAGCCCACGGTCGAGTCCGTCACCTCCAGAATACCATCCATCCATCTTGCCCTTGGTCGACCCCTCTTCCTTTTGCCTTCCACTTTCCCTAGCATCAGCATCTTCTCCAGGGCATCCTGTCTTCTCATTATGTGGCCAAAGTACTTCAGTTTTGCCTTTAATATCATTCCCTCAAGTGAGCAGTCTGGCTTTATTTCCTGGAGTATGGACTGGTTTGATCTTCTTGCAGTCCAAGGCACTCTTAGGACAGTTACCTTACATGTGATTAATTATCATTAATCAGCTCTAGCCCCCATTCATGACCTCTTTTCATTCATGGAAGAGGCTCTGGAGCTGCGTGGCTTCAATCTGAAAGGATCCCGCTCAACTCCTCATAGCGCGAGCCAAGAATAAATGATAAAGCAGCTGAACGCGAGCGGGTGGAAAACCGAGTCCGTCAGAATTAGTCTATCACTCTAACACGTGCAACCATCTCAGGGAGACTCAATCAGGACTACGGGTCTGCCGCTTTCGTTACCCAACCCTTCCGAGCCAGGGGCGTCTCTCTATCACGTGGCAGCGCTATGGATTTCCACCTTTGGCTTCCCGTGGCGCGAGTCCCCGCAAGACTTACAGCGGGCTTTTTGAAGCTCAGTCGCCCAGCTCGTTTGGAAGAAACAGCTGGAAGCGTCAGGGCGCTAGAAAACGAAGCCGCGTCTCTTTCTCTGAACTCTTGGGAGAACTTCGAAGCAAGTATCAGAATTTCCCTTTGCTTCCCTCTTAAGCTGACAAGGGCCAGCACCGAACTCCGAGAATAAAACAAATTAACCAGCTCAAGTTTTGTTAGCCTACAACCCAGTCCGGAGAGAGCGGCTCGCCAGTCCGGGGCACCCCGAAGCCTGTTAAATATTCCTAGAGTCGGTGCCGAGGACGAGCGGCCGGGAAGCTAAGCCAGGACTCGCCCCCCGCCACAAATGCAGGCGAGACTCCTAAAGGGCGGCGGGCAAGTCCTCCAGGGGAGCCCTCGCCCCAAAGGACGCCGAAAAGTCGCCCTTCCCGAGCCAGGCGCCACCACGCGGAAACTTACCCGCTCGCCTCGGGCCCCGCCCGGTCGCGGGAGGAAGGACCTGCCCCGAGCGCTACTTACTCTGTGTTGAACTCATCCTCCTGCGGGAAAACCTTGGGGCTCCTTCGGCTGTTGGTCTCGCCCACTTTCCCCTCCCACTTCCTCGAAAACGACGCCGGTGCGGGAGGCCAGTGGCGAGCGGGTGCCTGAGTTGCTGTGAATCAATCTGTTACCCATTGGGGGTATTTATAGGGAGGACGATTCGGGAACTTCCCCCGGACGGTGAAAGGAGGGGCACTGGAGGCTAATTGAGGGTGGTGGTGTTAGGCTATGACTCTCACATTTTTTCCTTTATGCATTAATTACGGTAAAGTCAAAATCCATTGAATGTCCCTGATCAGGGTCAATGGGGAGGGGGTGATGGGGAGGTGCAACAGGAGCCTTCTTCCATTTTCCCACCTTTCACAGGTAATTCTGGGGCTGTTTAATTGAAGCCTTAGAGCAGGGGTGGGGAACCTTTTTTCTGCCAAGGGCCATTTGGATATTTATAACCGGGGGACCGGGGTGGTGGTGGTGGTGGAGGGCGGGGTTTCTGGGATTTCCGCGGACCGGGGGCGGGAGTTTGCGGGCGGGAGCCAATCACAAGCACCGGGGGGTGGGGTTTGCAGGCGGGAGCCAATCACGTGGAAGGGGCCGGGTTTGTGGGCAGGAGCCCCGCAGGCCTTAGGTGGGAGCCCCACGGGCCTTATACGGCCCGCGGGCCTGACGTTGCCCACCCCTGCCTTAGAGAATACACAGCTGGTTCCAACATTGGTACACTCTTCTGTGATCTTCTTTGAAAACTTTATTAGAGTTACTACAGGCTTTTTTTTGAAAGCCCAGTCATAAATCTAAGCTTCAAATTTGAAAATAAATTATTATTTTTTGGAAAATGAAGGCAGTAACAAAATGCTATTCTATTTTTGTTAAGTTCTCTCTCATTATTTAATTTAAAGAGAGATTATGTCTCAGAGATCATGTGTTATCCCAACCTTCCAGAGGCTTTTTATTTCTCACCTCTTGGGCCCATCTTTCCTCATATGTTCCTTTACTCCCATTATTTATTGATTCTAGACCCATGGTTTGGTTCCAGAGTTACAGCAGTCTTCTTGGAATAGGGCTTGACAAACAAAAAACTCATTAATTTTAATAGCCCTACCCAAAGTATGGCAAAATCTAGATCCAGTCTGGCTTCAGCAGTGGGCTGAAATGAAAAGGATGGTATTTAACAGAGGGAAAAGGGGTTCTCTGCCTAGAAAGAAATAAAAAGGCATGAGTAGGACGGGAGAGGGGGCCGGACTTGACAGTAGTACGTGTGAAAAAGATCTGGGGGTCTTGTCAACCCCAAGTTGCACATGAGCTCCCAGTGTGATGCAGCTGCCTAAAAAGGCAACTGCTGTCTTGGGGTGCTTGAACAGGAGCGTAGAGTCCATATGGTGGGAAATAATTGTTTCACTCGACTGTGCCCTACTCAGACTTCCCCTGGAATACGGTGTTCTGTTCTGGGCATCTCCGTTTTTAAAAAGGTCAGGGACAAATTCAGCCAGTTCAAAGAATGGCTGTCAAGGTGGTGAGGGGTCTGGTGTCTGAATCCCGTCAGGAATGGTTAAAGGATTTGGGTATGCTTGACCCACAGAAGAGGTGACTGTGCAGGCTGACCATACGTACCGTTTTAAACGGGACAGTACCGTTTTTTTCACATTTCCCGACCGTCCCGTCATTTTAATATAAATGTCAATTTTGTCCCGTTTTTTAAAAAACCGTTACTTAAAAATTTGAAACTTTTATGATAAGGTATTGAAAGACCGAAATTTGCTGCTTAAGATTACTTCATCCGATAAATATTCATGGTACGATCGTGGTGAAATACAGTCCTCCTCTACGTCTACCTAAATTTTTGTATGAGTTCTGTCACTGAAAAATAATTGTTAGCTCAATATGTTCATGTAATAAAACTTTTTCATTCTAATGAAAACAAAAATATTTTTATATATACAGTAATCTATTTAAGGACCAGCAAATGGATCTTAAAAACTCTTTAGAACTTTTTTTATCGTCTTACTTTTTCATGAATACGGAATATTACATAAGTTTAACCCCGTCCCATTTTTGCCATCCCAATGTCCCATTTTTGTGGGGAGGTATGATAGCAGTTTTCAAACATCTGAAGGGCTGTCACACAAAAGAAGGAGAGAACTTATTCTCTGTTGCCCCAGAGGGCAAGACAAGAAGCATGGATTGAAACTACAAGGAAGTAGGTTCAGGCTAGAGAGCAGGAAGAACTTCCTGAGCGTATGAGCTGTGAGCCAGTAGAGCAGGCTGCTACTTGAAGTGAGGTGTTCTTCCTTGAAGGTCTTCAGAGTCTGGATGTTCATGTGTCAGAGGTGCTCTAGTGAATCCCGCACCGAGCAAGGGGTTGGACTAGACCACTAATATTCTTTCAAACTCCATGATTCTATGCAAATTCACACATAATCATCATTAACTAACTTTACTCAGACTGAAGAAGCTCCTTGGATAAGGAGTGAAACGTTTCTACTGAGAAAATAGAAATCCAGTTGACATGATTCAAGCCACAGACTGTTCCACCTGGATGACTGAGAACCTTCATCGACATAATCATCATTATTTGACCAAATTTAGTTTACCCTCGGATAGAGGGTTGAATTGAAAGTATTAAAATATGGTTTGAAAATGGGAAAGTTATATGGAGTTTGCATCTAATATCATGTCTTTTCTTCATACTAGCCTCACAGTGATCATTCAGAAGCAAATGGAACTGATAATTGCGAAGATTCGTTAGAGCATACAAAGTGTGTTTTGATGTTAGGACCCGTGTCCCTGAAGGAACGCATACTTCCCATCAACATGATAGTTCTCGGCTCTCTGCTATTGGGTACCCTCCAGATATTACTATTGCCTACAGCAGACTATTCTTGTGGACAACACTATCTAGGAGGAACACATGTATATAATACCCGGATATACTGTATACCCACATGCACCTATATCTGTCTACGCACAGTTAGACATAGATTTATTTTATTTTATTTATTATAATAGAGCAGAGCTTTCCAAACTGTGTGTGGCGACACAAAAGTGTGTCGCCACACACAGTCTGGTGTGTCGCCACACAACCCGGAAGCGCTGATCATCATCAGCGCTTCCGGGTTTTCCTGCGGCGACACACCAACGGTGGTGCACAAAAACTTGAAAGCGGCAGCAGCGCTTCCGGGTTTTTGCGCGCTGCCGCAACAGCAGCACTTCCGGGCTTTCCCGCGGCGACACACCAACGGCGGTTGGTGTGTCGCCGCGGGAAAACTTTGGAAAGCCCTGTAATAGAGTAATATCCCACTTTTCATTCAGGAGCTCAAGGTGGTGTACATGACATTCTTTCCTTCTATTTTCCCTCACAACAACCACCCTGTGAGGTAGATATTCTGGGTATCATAAAACTTAGTTTTAAAAACATTTCAGTCCTGAGGTGGGAAAACATTTTATAAACGTTTTCCAACATTTTTCAGGCATTGCTGTCACTTACTGTTTTCTTTCCTGAGAATGCCTATTTGGGCAAAGAGGCATTCTTGTAAATAGAGATGGGACTGGTCCTTCACTTTCTAGTATAATAACTTCCGATTCATTGTTTAATCTAACAAAATCTTTAAAATCTTTAAATTGGTCTTGGTTTCTTTTGCTATCATTATGGCCATATTCAGACATTCTGTTTAGAGACTGCATTTTTGGTATTGTATACTGTATTTAGATACGGGTATTTTCAAACCAAAATTGTTTTGATTGATCCAATGTGCCCTGTCCACTTTGGATTCTGGATGGACATATATACTGTATGTATGGGTTAAGGTGGCCAGAAATTAAATGGTGTGGTTTTCTCTCCTGTATTATCTCCTGCAATTTGTTGTTTATTCGTTCAGTCGCTTCCGACTCTTCGTGACTTCATGGACCAGCCCAAGCCAGAGCTTCCTGTCGGCCATCGCCATCCCCAGCTCCCCCACGGTCGAGTCCATCACCTCCAGAATATCATCCATCCATCTTGCCCTTGGTCGGCCCCTCTTCCTTTTGCCCTCCACTTTCCCTAGCATCATCATCTTCTCCAGGGTATCCTGTCTTCTCATTATGTGGCCAAAGTACTTCAGTTTTGCCTTTAATATCATTCCCTCAAGTGAGCAGTCTGGCTTTATTTCCTGGAGATCTCCTGCAATAGATACCCATATAACTTTATAAGCTGCACAGATAATTTTTGTTCTAGGATAGGTTAAAATGTAATAAAACAGAATCATATCCACAGCCAGCACTGGATCATTATTGAAGTAGCAGACAACCGGGACAGATCCCAGCAGTTCTTTATTCTTTTCTATGTATTTGGCTAAAATGTTCCTGCTGTACCACATCATATATAGTGCCCAGTATGTATGGGAAGCTTTAGGTTAGGTCTTGTCTGTCTGTCTAGCTCTAAAACATATTAAAATGTTCATGCTTTAACACTTACATGAATGAACTCTGCCCCTTTAATTAAAAAACAACAACAAACCCAAACCCTGTTGCTTTTCCATTCCCAGTGGTTGGGGATATACAACTTGCTAGCCTAGATAAAATAGGGTTAGGTAGTTTGCATTCCCCCTTCATGGATCACTGCCTTGTCATGTCGAAGGGGTTTGCGTAACTCAATGAAGCCATGAGCTATGCCGTGCAGGGCCACCCAAGACGGACAGGTCATGACGGAGAGTTCTGACAAAACGAGGTCCATTAAACGTGGTCCACGAGAGAAACCAATAATTGCCTTAGTATGTTGTGTGAACCAGATTCACACATTAAGCCATCATATGGTTTCTTTGGCATAGAATTTTATGTGAACACAGTATTGTTTCGTTAAACCAAATGTACTGCTTAGTAGGATAGATGAATGCATTCAGTATGTTCTTATCCAGAATTGCTCCAAGCATTTTTGGGCAGAGAAATGCCAATGTTAATTCAAAGCATTGGCATAGCCAATTGGCCTACTAACATTTGTGTCTTGGGTTGGTTGGTTGACTTGTAAAAATAAGTATTCCCATCATATTGATTGCAGTGTGATCTACGTTTTTGTAGATGTGATGAATTGGGGCGGGAGAGAGCTTAGGTTCTTCTGCTATCAATATCAGTCTCAGAGTTGTGGCATGGAATCCAAGTGGAAGTTCTTTTGACCTCAATGGGGAAAGTCCAATGTGTACTGTGGACCCCCAGGAGACAGTATTACACCCTAATGCTTTAAAACAAAATTTTGAAATTAAGATTGAAGGAATTGCCAGGATGATGAAATTTGTAGAGGTAAAAGTATTTGACATCTGGGTTTCTCCCCCCAGCTACATTTAGCAAATGCTTGTGTAGGTTAGTTTTAGTCATCTTAAAGCAATACTTCCAAAGCAGGGTTTCTCAACCGGGGTTTCATGGAACCGTAGGGTTCCGCGAAAGGTGACTAGGATTTCCTTGGAGATCACAATTTATTAAAAAAATTATTTCAAATTTTGGCAACTTCACATTAAAGAAGTAAGTTTCATTTTTATTTTTAGTTTAAGAACACTGTTAATGCATATACTGGTAGTCCTCACTTAACGACCACAATTGGGACCGGAATTTTGGTTGCTAAGTGAAGCAGTCATTAAGCGAATCCGACCCAATTTTATGACCTTTTTTTGCAGTGGTTGTTAAGCAAATCACTCTGGTCATTAAGTGAACCATGTGATCGTTAAGCGAATCACACAGTTCCCCATTGATTTTACTTGCTGGAAGCTGGCTGGGAAGGTCAAAAATGGCGATCATGTGACCGCAGGATGCTGAGATGGTCGTAAATGTGAACCATTTGCCAAACACCCAAATCATGATCACATGACTGCAAAGACACTGCAACGGTCATAAGTGCGAGTACTGGTGAGGCTTCCGGTGAGCAATGGCAGACTGAGCAGCTGTGCCTGCAAGCTCCGTGGGCAGAGCTGGCATTGTATTTTTTTGAGGCACAGGCTGGTTTTTCCTGTAGCCCTGAGCGTGTTTCCAGGCAAGGAAAAGGCAGGAATTGACCCATTTGTCCTCCGGACGGTGAGTTGCAGCCAGGAGACCGTGGACGGCATGCGCGATCGACTGGCAAGACTTCACTGTGAGGCTGGGATTTCATCTCTTCCGTGCCACATTTGCAGCCTTAAAGGTACAGTAAGTCCTGCCTTCTCATTTCTAAAACACCAAATATTTTTTAAGTTATGTACTCCAAGAGAAGCTTTCTACAGTAAAAAGAAGTGGAATCTCTTGGTGTTTATCACTATTTTTGGATTATATTTTAAATTTTTTACAGTTTTGGCTTGTTTTCCCATTTAAAGTGCAACGAGGATTGAGAATATATAATTGCCTTCCAGTTACTATATTTGGTATTGGATTTGAAGGAGGAATATTTCCTACACGTTGGGATTGCTGTTTTAAATCTTAAATTTTCTATTCTTTTTTTTTTCAGGACTTGTTTACTAGTATATTTTCTTCTGCCAATTTCAGACAGAAGTTTTTTTTTATTAACTCATTAACTCCTTTTTTTGTGTGAGTCAAGTCACTAGGGGGCGCCATAATCTACTGTTTGAACTATGGAAGATTTTAAAGAAGACTTCTTAGAACTTTATCAAGATATAAAAGAGATTTATTCAAAGTGTTGTCAAGATATTCTGCAGACTGTTTGGGCCATTGGAGAAGAGATTGTTGCCAAACTGTCATTTGGATGAAATTGTTGTGATGGAAGATTTTGAAGAAGATGAGGAATTTTGTGTTGGTGGGATTGGAGTGATGCTGGGGGAGGATTGTGGTTTGGTCCTGAGGGAGTTAAAGCAACAGTCTGAATTTAAGCTTGTACAGGGAGTTACTCTGTTGGTGCAATGTTATGACTATCTGAATCAGTGTTATAGGAAAGAAGGAAATATGTTGTGTGGGAGGTCTTTTTTTGCTGAGAAGTCTGAGTGTTTGAAGGTGGCAGTGGGGCTGTTTGACTTCTGTAAAAAAATTGCCTTATGTGTAATAGGGAGATATGCCCTGGTATATTTCGAGAAGGGGTAAAAAAAATTAAATGTGTAAATGGATGGATAAAGAGGCTATTATGATTTTATTTTCTCAATGATTTGGAGTAAGACTTACAGGATTTTTGATTTGTATGATTTAAAAAGTATTGATAAGATATAATAATATTTGGCTTTTAAATTTAATAGATTTAAATCTATTGTAGTATTATTGATTATGAAAATAGATAACTTACATGTTTTTATAATTTGATTTTTATTATAGTGGACAGAAATATATAGAATAGTGGTAGGAAGGAAGTAATTAAATGGATGTTGTTTTAAGGGGGAGGGAAATTGATTTAGAAATTCATATATATATATATACACACACACACACACACACACACTTTTATATAAGGGGAAGGAGCAATTGTATTAGTGATTTGTATGTGTTAATGGAAGGATTTATAGCATAGCTTTCCAGAGTGTGTGTCACGACACACTACTGTGTCACCTGCGGTGTCCTGGTGTGTTGAGCAAAAACCCAGAAGCGCTGATGGAGGGAACCGGAAGAAGCAGCACCCCCACCAATCAGCGCTGCTGCCGCCTCGTCAGCAGCGCTGATTGGCAGGGGTGCTGCTTGTTCCAGTTCCCCCCATCAGTGCTTCCGGGTTTGTGCACGACACACCAGGACACCACAGGCCGCGCCGCCGCCGCCCACCACCGCCGCCGTTGGTGTGTGTCACCAACATGAAAAGTTTGGAAAGCTCTAATTTATAGAAATAATGTGATTTTAGTTTGACAAAGAGTAAGGGTTTGACTATGAAATTTCCTGTATATTTTTGCTGTTGAAAGTTGGAAGTCACCTTTGTATGTAATCTTAAACTCTTTTTTTTTGTGTTTCACACTTTTTTTTAGTTTTTTCTCTTTTTTCTCTTTTTTTCCTTTTTTTCTGTAGTTTTTAACTTTGTTGAAAACTAATAAAATTATATCCAAAAAAAAAAAGCGTGAGTACTGGTCATAAGTCAGCTTTTCAGCACCATTGTAAGTCTGAACCATCACTAAACGAATGGTTGTTAAGCGAGGACTACCTGTATATAGGCCTACACATGAAACAAATATAATAATTTTGTAACTTCTGGCCTATATCTGGGCCTGAATGTGCAGGGGTTCTGCAGGCCTGAAAAATATTTCAAGGGTTCCTCCAGGGTAAAAAAGTTGAGAAAGACTGTTCTAAAGAATTGACTGGGATTAGCAGTTAAGAATGGATGAGTCAGATTTCTGATGAAGATTGATTACTTTCCTAGAATGGAATTTTCCTTTAAGCAGACAACTCAGAAAAAAAGTTAAGAGGTAATTGACCCACTCGAAACTATTTCCCTAGAGGAAAGCAAAAGCCGCTGGCAAAACACCTCTGGGCAGAGGAGTTGAATGGTCTGAGGGGTCCCTGGGCCAGTTCTTTTGGGAGGTCTCCCTTCCCATTGTTGCGCCTTTGCTGTCAACTTCCACCTGCTTTTTACTGCTGAAAGGGCTTTTTGCTCCAATTCTCTCTTTGAGCCATCTCAACAGGATGCCTTTAAACAGCTCTGCTGGTCAGCCAGTAGGTGCTGCAGAGGTGCCAATGTTCTCTTTGGGGGTTCTCCTGCTGTGCTGTGACAAGGGTCAGGCCTATCACTCTTCCCATTGGCTGGGCCAGCAGAAAGGAGCATCTGATTGGTTTAGCTCCCTACACCTGGTATTTCAAGAAATTCTTTTCTTTACAATGGCATGTGTGAATGGCAGGCAGCACAGCAGCACCAGCGTCACGTGGAGGCCTCTCTGGATAGTGGGACCCCAAACCAATGTCCTCTGGGCCTGATTCTATTTGCACCTTTGCAGCAATGCGGCAGATGCCAGAATGGGATGGAGTCTAAGGAGAATGCTGTCACCTTCTGTTCCCTCCTCTGCATTAAGGCAATATACAGTTTCAAAAATATCTTGCTCCCTGAAGCAGAATTCAAATGTTGCTCTCAACTTACATCTTGCATCACAGCTTTTGAAACTCTTGCTGTTCAGGTACCAGTTTCTGCTTTCATCTATCTTTTAGCCACCATGGTGGCATGGGAAGTGGGTCATATCATCTGTTAAAGGGTAGGGCCAGCCCTTGAGGAAATAATTAGCATTTGTAGGTGATGAGTGTGTTTAAAACTGAATATTGCATTTTAACAGATGAAGTCAGATGCCCCTAGGAATAGGTTTTTTCCTCCTCCTCCTCTAAATGCTTTTATTGAATAAATTCCATTGATATGTATTTGCATTACGCTCTTGCACAGTTCTTATTCATATACGGAAGGGTTGTACAGGAAGATGTATCTCTTGGTTGTGTTTACATTTTTGGCAGAAATGCCTCAATTTCAGCAGTGAGCAGAGAGTGAAATGGCTCTGATTATATCATTTGCAGCCAAGGAGATAAAAAGAGTGCCCCCCTCCACAAAGGTGTAGAAAATGCAGAGCTGGCTGATTAATTGTTTGATTCAACACAAGGCAACTTCTTACATTCACACTTCAACAGGTATACTAGTTTGTGGTTACGTGTTTTAAATATGCCTAGGTTGCACGTTGAAGAGTATTTTTAATATCGTGCAATTTTGAAGGGGAGAAACCAACCTCTGCGGCCCCCCCCCCGCTATTTAAATATCTTCTGAAATGAAGCGCCACCTTGAGGACCGCTATGAAAAGACTGGTGTGATAATCTGCAACAGTATTTGTTACACAAAAAGAGTGTCATCAGGAAAAGCCTTTTGGATGACTGAAACTACAAGCTGATTCCCTGAACATCCTGTGATCAGTCCAGATTGGGAAATCCAGGACAATCTCAAATTTCCCCTCCTGGCCAGGATGTAGGGAGAGGGAAGCGACAAACCGATGTGAACCAATCCATTCTGAAAAGCTGACATAGTGGAATCACAGATAGGATGATCAGATGTGTGTGAAGTCACAGGGAGCCTTCTAATGTACAGAATTAGCAAAACTTGGGAATGTTGGATAAACTTTAGGAAGATGGGAACTGCCACTATGTTGTCAAGCAATAGCCTTTTACGCAATAGCTATGTATAGCCCAAGCTGCATTGTATTTAAATTGGCCATGTTCATGCTTTCATTCACAACTAAATAGTTCCCTGTTATATTTGAATTAAGATCTTATAACTTAACAGTCATAAACAAATATGTGATCCTGGTTTGTTATGGTGTTAATTAAATGTCATCCAACCATAATTCCTAGTTCAAAACTAATGGGAACTCTACCAAACTTTAACCAGGGTCTCTATTGGTTAAAGGCAGTGCCCAACAGAAAATACATACTGTATGATGAAAGTATATAGATATGAACATACTTCAGAGAATTCTATTTTGGAAAGTTTCACTTCCAAATTATTATTTAGCAAGCTACTGTGACTTCCAAAAATCACACAATATTTCTGATGTCATTATTGGCTATTACTCCTTCTCCAGCATTATTTGATCTCTGTATGATGTCCACCCCACATAAGTATGCAATTAAGGCTTCAGCTCAACCTTACCAAGACCAGCTGTGAGTTTTGTGCTTCATGGGTCCTGGAACTGTTGAGATTTCGTCTTGGCTCTGGGCTCACTCAGATTCAGTGCACAATTTGGGGATCTTTCTGGACTCATAGCTCCTGAAATTATGAAGGGGAACTTTGTACAACTTCATCTTGTGTGCCAATTGTGTCTGTCTTTGGATTGGGGGGGGGGCTTGCTCATGATTACTCACACCTTAGTCACTTCCCAGTGGGATTATTGCAACACGCTCTACATGGGGCTGCCCTTGAAGACCGTCCAGAAGCTTCATTTGGTTCAGAATGCAGTAGAGCGGTAGTTATGGATGTTCCCCTTTATGTCCTTGCTATGTCCATGTAACACCTCTATTCTGTGGCCTGCACTGGCTTCCTGTGGGTTTTCAGGTGCAATTCAAGATGCTGGCGATCGCCTACGAAGTCCTGCTTGGCATAGGACAAGGGTATTTGTGGGACCGCCTTCTCCCCAAATATCTGCCCATTCCACATGCTCCAACAGGGAGGTCACACTCCAGGTCCTTTTTCTAAAACAATGCCACCTTGTGGGACCCAAGAAACTTGCCCCTAACCTCCCCAATACACGGTTGGACCTGACTCTGCCAGCCTTCAGAAAGGCAGTTAAGACCTGGCTCTTTCCCTGGGCACGTGGGCCAGGGCCAGTCGAATTCTCCGTTGGTGAGTTGTATTGTAGTCCTGATTGCCATTTAATTATTTTAGTCTGCTTCAATGTACGTGTGTTTTTTGTTTGCATTTTTAATGATTTTGTATGCTGCCCAGAGTCACATCATTTGAGTTGGGCAGCTATATACAGTACATATTCTAAATAAATAAATAAATAAAACTATTTTTACAGAACATAAATCAACCTGATGGTTAGTTAACCTGCTCCCAGCCCCTAGTAACTGTGTAGACCAACACAACGCTTGGAATGATGTCCTGTCTCTGGTAATAATCCATTAGCATTTCCAAGAACATTCTAAGAACGTTTTAAGGTGGCATCTATCCACCTTATCTGCGGTCTTCCCCTTCTACTGCCTAAGGGTTGCCAACATAGTTGCCTGCTGATACTGTTTAAGAGTGTAACAGCAGAAGTTAAGCTTTTTTTTTTTTAAATGCGGCAATTTGTGCATGTTTAGAAAGTTCAACGTAGCTACTACACTGGAAGTCTTGATTTATACATGATGAAGAACTTTAAGATATACCTGTGACTTTCAAAATGCTTTTTGGAAATCCTGTATCAAATGCTCCACATCAGATGTGATCATCATGAAATAAGAAGACAGATCCTTTTTTTGGGGAATTAAATTAAAAAACAGCAGCAACAACAGAAAGTAGATAGTAGGAATTAATATTCCCACAATGAAAGCAATGAGGTTCTCCATGGACCTGCATAAGGATTAATACACAGTAAAGTTCACAGGGGCTCGAATCCCTAGCCCCGTGTGACGGAGTGAGCTCCCGCACTCGCCCCAGCTCTTGCCAACCTAGCAATTCGAAAGCATGCAAATGCAAGTAGATGAATAGGTGCCATTTTGGTGGGTAGGAAACAGCGTTCCACGCACGTCATGCCGGCCACATGACTGTGGAAGCATCTTCGGACAACGCTGGCTCTTCGGCTAACAAACGGAGATGAGCACCGGCCCCTAGAGTCGGACATGACTGCACAAATGTGCGGGGGGAACATTTACCTTTTAAAGTTCACAAATAATCTGGAGACAGGTTTGAGTAATGAGATGGACAAATCTGCAGATGATGCCAGTTGTTGCATCATCATGCAAGTAATTATAAAATACATATTAGCTGGGTACAGTGGTATTTATGCAATATAAACTAGAAATTGTTAACACTATGATGGTTCAGGTAAGTTCAACTTTTAAAGATAAGGCGAAAAGAGTTTATATCAGTGTTAAATATAATTTCTAAAATGTTAATAAACATACAGACATGGCCAAAAGTATTGGTGCCCCTCCACTTTTTCCTAAAGAATCCCAACTTGCTGTTAAATACAGGTTAAAGGTTCCCGTTTAGTCATGTCCGACCATTTGTTTAGTGATGGTTCGAACTTATGACGGTGCTGAAAAAAATGCCTTATCACCAGTCCTCACACAACCATCGCAGCATCCCTGAAGTCACATGATCACGATTTGGGCGCTTGGCAACTGGTTCGCATTAATGATTGTTGCAATGTCCTGTGGTCATGTGATCACCATTTTTGACCTTCCCAGCCAGCTTCTGACAAGCAAAATTAATGGGGAACCATGTGATTTACTTAATGACCACGTGGTTCGCTTAATGCCTGTGGTGATTCACTTAACAACCACCGGAAAAAGGTCATAAAATTGGGTTGGATTTACTTAATGACTGCTTCACTTAGCAACTGAAATTCTGGTCCCAATTGCGGTTGTTAAGCAAGGACTACCTGTAAGTTGAAACTAACACAAGTAAATTACATCCACCATTTGGTATTCCATAGTCCAGAGCTTTCCAAACTGTGTGTCATGACACAATACTGTGTCGCCTGGGGGCCCCAAGTGTGTTGCGTGACAACCCGGAAGCGCTGATGAAAATGCCCTCGGTTCCGGCAGGGAGGCGAAAATCGTGCGTGCATGCTGCCGGGCTGCTTCCCTGCTGCACAGCTGATCGGCGCAGGGGGGGGGCAGGGTGGAAATTCTCCGTGCCGATCAGCTGTGCGGCGGGAAGTGGCCCGGGAGTGTGTGCGCGCGCGGCGAGGCTTTTCGCCTCTCTGCCGGAACCGAGGGCATTTTCGGGGTCCCCGGAGCCTGCCCTGTCAAAGGGGCAGCAGCAGCGGCGGGCCATCAGCACTTCCAGGTTCCAGGATGCTGCTGCTGCCACGGCGGCAACCCAGAAACACCACTGCTGGCACTTCTGGGTTTTTGCGCGCTGCAGTGGCGGCGGTGCTTCCGGGTTTTTGTGTCACCAACGGCAAAAGTTTGGAAAGCCCTGCCATAGTCCATAGAGCAGACACTTTCCTTTTGAGGTATGACTTAACATATTCTTGTAAATAATAAAACAAATGAAAATAGTATGGACATAATTATTGGTACCCCTTAGAAGTTAAAAGACATTATTGGATTTTAGTGATCTCTCAAGCAGACTATTTACTTTAATTAGTATCACAGGTGTCTTCAATTTCATAATCAGTCACTCAGTCTATTTGAATGGAGGAAAGTACTCAGGCATTTTGTGTCATTGTGTGCAGGAGAGTGAACATGGAAAAGAGAAAGAAAAGCAGAGTTGCCTGAGGAGGAAAGGAAGAGGTCAATAGTCAAGCATAGTAACAGTAAAGGCTACAAAACCATCCCCGAAGAGTTTCATGTTCCTGTGACCATGGTTGCTAATAATCAAGAGGTCTAAGGTCCATGGGACTGTAGCCAACCTCCCTGGATGTGGCCACAAGAGGAAAATTGACTCCAGGTTGAACAGGAGAGTTTGAATGGTGGAGAAAGATCCAGGGAAAACTTCAAAACAGATCCTGGCTGACCTTCAAGGTCAAGGTACAACAATATCAAGTTACACCATCCATCACTGTCTGACTGAAAGTGGCCTCCATTGTAGAGGACCCAGGACAACCCCACGTTTGAAAGACAGACACAAAAAAGCCAAACTGGAGTTTGCTAAAATGCATGTTGACAAGCTACAGTCCTTCTGGGAGAACATCCTTTGGACAGATGAAACAAAATTAGAGCTTTTTGGTAAGTCACAGCAGTTCTATGTTCACAGAGGGACAACAATGTTTTTACCATCCCTACTGTGAAACATGGAAGAGCTCCATAA
The DNA here is from genome assembly GCA_023362775.1 of Charina bottae. Taxonomy (NCBI): domain Eukaryota; kingdom Metazoa; phylum Chordata; class Lepidosauria; order Squamata; family Charinaidae; genus Charina; species Charina bottae. The sequence goes on from JALMGJ010000024.1 coordinate 5,138,598, forward strand.
TGTTTCAAAGAGCTGTCTCTGGCAGCAGGTGCCTTGAATCTGTGCAGGGCACAATGAAATCAGAAGATTATCAAGGCATTCAGGAGCAAAACATAATGCCCAGTGTTAGAAAGCTCTGTCTCAGTTGCAGGTCACAGGTTCTTCACCAGGGTAATGACCCAAAAGATATATTTAAGAGGACCCGAGAATGTGTCAGTGAGATAGCTGGTGAAGACGGAGGGGGCTCCCTCCAGGGGGATAAACGCATGCGTAGTACTGAATCGCTTTGCTTTCCTCGCAAGAGGCTGAAGAAGGCACCGTCCTAATTTTTTGGGCCTTTTCTCTGAGCATCACTAGTTCATTTTAGTTTAGCTGGATTTTGACTAGCAGAGTAAAACAATAAAACACTAGAACCTATACACCAAGTCTCAGTGTGTTCCTTCACTTGAAGTCAGGACAGAATGGTAGAAAAGCAAACATTGGACTGTTCTGAAGTGGCCTGCTATGGGTCCTGTTCGGAATCCAACAGCACATCTATGGAAAGAGCTGAAACTCACAGTTGGAAGAAGGAACCCATCAAACCCAAGGGAACTGGAGCAGTTTGCTCAACAAGAGTGGGACAAATTGCCAGTTGAGAAGTGTAGAAGTCTTATTCAGAGCTACAGAAAGTGGTTGATTGCCTCAAAAGGGCATGCTACAAACTACTATCTTAGCCATACCAATAATTCTGTTCATGCCATTGTCATTTGTTTTGTTATTTACAAGTGTAGGTTAAGTCATACAACAAAAGTGAAGTGTCTGCTCTATAGCCTATGGAATAACAAATGATGGATGCCATTGACTTGTGTCAGTTTCAACTCATTTCACAGCAAATTGCGATTCTTTGGGAAAAAGTGGAGGGGTGCCAATTCTTTTGGCCGCATGTGTAAAAGTTACTTGAATTGTACAGTAAAAGCCAAGTATGGCATTGATAGACAATTGCAAAATGTCTTCAATTATTTTATAATATAAAAAAAAGGTTTCTATCTCTGAGCTTAATGCTTAATATGAAGGTCTCCACTGTATTGTTATTTATTATTGTTTATTAATGTTAAAGGAAAAAAAGAAAAACAAAAGAAAAACGAGCTGCTTGGAAAAATAGACATGTGATTTCTATCTTCCCTTTTCTTTATACTCTGACCAATTTGCAGTATTCATTAAAATTTAATGTAAATGTTCGAATTTGCCTTGCTGTGTGATGTATTGGATATATGGAAACCATTCTTGCTTGAATTTGGTTAAACTTCTGTTGTGGATATATGCTGTTAGTTTTGCCATTGCTGCATATTCTCCAAGTTTAAATTCCAATCAGATATTGTTGGTATTGGTATCTTTCTTCCAATGTTGGGCAGTGTTTATTCTTGCAGCCATGAGCATGTATCTCAGTAAATTATGGTATTTCTTGTTAATATATTCTGGAATTATAGCTAATTAAAATGTGATTTCATTTCAAATTTAATTTCTAAAATTCTCTGGATGGCACTACGTATATCTTTCCAATACTTTTGTGATTTTTTGCACATCTACCACATGGTAGATGTTCCTTCTGTTCCATGGCATTTCCAACATTTGTTACTGTATGATTTATCTATCTTGGAAATTATTGACCAAGTTGTATACCATCTGTGAAACATTTTATACCAATTTTCTTCTAGATTATAACTTGGAGTGAATGTTATGGATTTGGTCCATAGTTCTTCCCATTGTTTGTGACTGTTTCTTTAAATTTTGCATCCATTTTATCATACAATTTTTTATTTATTCTGTCTCCGTGTCATATCTGAGTAGGTATTTATATATGTGCCCTAACATATGGTATTATTTTGTGTAAGCCTTTCAAATATTGTCGTTTTTCTTGATATCCTTCCCTCATTCTTAAGATCAGATTTTATCCTTCCAGCAATTTCTAAGTACATCAATCATGGTATATTCTGACCTTCACTGAGTTAATTCTTGCTGTCTTTAATCTATTCATGGAGTCTGAATGAACCATAACTACATATGTAATTACATTTTTCTTACCATATCTCCAACATGGAAAGCATTTGAAGGAGAGGCTAATGATGGCTTATTATTTTCCTTACGGAATTCCATACCTTTATCAAACTTTATCCTCTTCTATGTCTCTGTACTATAAATATCTATGGAGTCCATGGGCTAGGCCAGAGCTTTCCAAACTTTTCATGTTGGTGACACACTTTTTAGACATGCATCATTTCGCGACACACTCTTACAGCAGGGCACAAGGCAGGCACTAGGACCTGCGCGGAATCACAGCAGGTTTGGAGGCAGGAAGGCACTAGGACCTGCGCGGAATCCTGGCAGGGCTCGGAGGCAGCAGCAGCCATGACACACCCAGGCACTGCAGCCGACACACTAACGTGTCCAGACACACGGTTTGGAAAGCCCTGGGCTAGGCCAATGCCTTCCAGTACTGATGTTCTACTATTTGGGAATATTTTCCACTCTGTTAACCATGAGAGGCAACTTCCTTTATGATAAAATTTAGAAGTGCAAGATCACCTGTGTCTTTTGAGTCTTGTAAAATTTTTAATTTAACTCTCTTTTCCCACTCTGTCACTTTGACAATTTCTTGCCATCCTTGTAAGGTTTTTTGAGATTGGAATTGGCGCCATTTGAAACAAGTAATTTATCTTGGGTAATGTAACAAACGAATGAATGTTATTTTGATAATTGCAACTGATCCTAACCAAGATGGCTTTAAATGTCTCCACCTTTCAGGATCTCTTTTGATTTCTTGCCATAATTTGGCAGTTTTCTTTTAGATATTTCTTAATTATTATCTGTCACACGCAGACCAAGGTATTTCATTGGTATTTCAGAGGTGAAACGTCTCCTTGCGTAAAGTATTTGTAATTATTTTTGCTGTTTGGACCAGTTACTCAAGATAGCAGAAACTAGAGAAATGCAAGAAAAAGACCCATCACATTTCTCCACTTGTTTTTATTTTTAAAAACATGTTTTCTTTCATTAGCCGTCAATTTGTTTCTGTAATGATTTCAACGGACACTAAGGCTGTATTCTGCTGCCTGTAACCCTGGTGATTTCTCATCAAAGAGCATGATGTTTTTTGGCATACCAATTATCAGTCAGGGGAAAAAAATAGAGCTTGAATTCCCATGTTTCCAGCGACTCCACTGTTAGATCGGAGTAAACATTAGTTCTACTTAATATTCCATACAAGAGGCATTTTATTTTCCTCAAACTTTTATTTAAAAGTCCTAAACAAAATTTGACAAGATCTGTCACTGAAATTACTTTGCCAGCTGGAGCAGAACTCCAGGAAGGACAACACTGGATTAGTCTGGCCCGTTGTAGGGAACATTTATGACTGAAAAACCACGGTGACCTTTAGTTCAGAAGCAAGGATCAACCCCTTAATCTGGGGTCCTGTTTTTTCTTCTGCAGCAGCTAGAGGATTTCTTTTTTGTACCGCCCCCAACATGCAGAATATAGAAAGAAGGCAAGTTCTGGTTTTCAGCCAATAGATAAGGTTTTGTATTGGAGAACAAAACAAACCAACCAACCCTCGCAAACAAACGTGCCACCCCCCCCCCAGAGATCAAGGGAAACCGTCGTCATCATCCTCTGCCATTTCCTTGGCAAATTCTAGATCCTGCTGCTCACGCTCCCGGCGCTCCTGCAAAGCGAAGGTTACAATAGGATTTAGTACCATTTAGTTGCTATATGGCAAAACTTAGGTTTCTGTGCAAATTACAGCGAAGGCCACCCTCCCCGCAAACAGCTAAAACTTTATAATGCCAGTTTCAACAAGGCCCATAGAAAATACTTTTTTTAAAATTTCTCGTCTTAAGTTGCTTATATGGCTGACAGACTGTAGAGAATTGCATTTTAAATGTTTCTGAGGTATTTAATCTGAATGCTTGACATACGTATTTTAGGAATTAATTACATTCCTCATGGTGCATACTCTGTTTTCTGAGAAAAGGGAGGGAGGGAGGGTGGCTGGTAAACCCAAGGACTTAGTCATAAGGTTCTAGCAACAGAAGTGCCTCCTTTTGTCAGGAGTTTGTAGGAACACCATTGTGGTATGCTGGGCCCAAGGATATATGAACCACAGCTTAAATTTCTGTGCCAGAAAAAGATGAATTTTGTAAAATAATAATCAATATACTTCTGTAAATTAAGCTACTTTGCCCCATTTAATTAACATTTTTGTTATTTTGCAAAGGAATAGTCTAGTAACATGATACCAGAGATACCTCTAGATGATATCAAAATTAAACATCAATTTTAAAAAGATGTTTGAAATCTCACAACTCAAGTTTATGAGATTTCAACAAGCCATTTTGTATTTAAATCCTATAAGGTTTCAGCAATTTAATGTTCTAATGCCATCTAAGGCGGGAAGAAGAATGTACATTCTTGGGGATGGCTAGCGCCTTAAGGTGGCCTTAGAGTGCCCTTTTCCCTCGGTTTTAAGAAGACTCTGCCACTTGGATTTTATCATATTTATTATATGTATAAGTCTTATTTGAATGTTATTTTAACTTATTTATAGTTGTATTCTAATTAATCATATTTTATTGTAAACCGCCCAGAGTCCCCCTTGGGGGAGTGGGCGGTGATAAATCAATCAATCAATCAATCAATCAATCAATCAATCAATCAAAGCCAGCAAACAACAGGACTGAGTTCATTAAGACCACCAGCCCATAATCTAGTGCAAAACAATGCCCCAGCTAAGGAGCTTTCTGTGCGATTGCCAGGAAACCTCACCTCTGCAGACTCCAAGTCCTTGTTATAAGATTTTGGGGGGAACCTCATTGCCTAGGAATGGGAGAAAATGAAAAGAGCAAACGCCAATAAGTTAAAGGTTAATTTCACAAAGAAAGCTCACAGGGAGAGTACCCATTGAAATCTTCAATGGCAGAGGCAAAGGAACAGTTCAAAAGAGAAATGTTTTAGCTTTTCCACTTGAGACTGGTGGACAAACCCTATGTATATTTCCTTACTAGGTCTTTGGTGAAAGAAACTGAATTCCCAGTCTGCTAGAATTTCTTCCCAGAATTGGAGAGTTCCCCACCAAAGCACTTAATACTTACATGGGCTTTTAGAGATCTTAAAGGGCTTCAGACATTGGTGATAACCCTTCAAGACTGCTTGACTATAGAGAAAACTACTGATATTAACTGGAGGATCAAAGCTCCCTTCTTCTCAACCTTGTGCAGACAAGGAACACACTCAGAAACCCCCGTGGAGTTCGGATGCACATTGGATCTTTCACCTCATACAGCCTGCAGGCAGCTCCTTGGCACCCCAAAACTGCATTTGCAGCAAAATGACCAAGTTCTGACCTTTGTGATTCTTGCCCATTTTGAGGGTGTGGGGGCAGTTTGCCTCTGAGAGGCCTCCTATTCCATCCCCATCCTCAGCACACACTCCAGAAACCCCATCCTCAAAGTATGTGAGGAAAATTTGGCCTTCTCCTTCCAGTGATGTGACCACATCATTGGATGAACTAGGAGGCTGAAGTGTGCCTCCCAACTCCTTACACACTGACCACCCTTGCCTTACCTTGACAGACATATTGTGTATGTCGAGGCAGAAGGAAATACGTTGGTGGAAGGCAAGCTGGGGCTCCCGTGTGGAATAGATGTCAGTCATCTCCTTTGACTGGACATACCCTTTCTCATGGTTAATGCTAGCTTCAATCACACCATCCCGAATAGCCTGGAAATCAAGGCACAACAATGGTTAGGTGGCCCTCCGATGACTACTCAGGTGAGCAAGGCAAGGGAGCATCAGAGGAAGCTGTTCACAGCTTGTTTGGGAAAACAACTTTTAGAAAGAGGTTATTATTATTATTATTTATTTTTATATATAACTCAAGGTGGCGAACATACCTAATACTCCTTCCTCCTCCTATTTTCCCCACAACAACCCTATGAGGTGAGTTGGGCTGAGAGAGAGTGACTGGCCCAAGGTCACCCAGCCGGCTTTCATGCCTAAGGCGGGACTAGAACTCTCTGTCTCCTGGTTTGCCATTGGCTCCTTCCTAGGGCTGAGACAGGGACTGGCCCAAGGTCACCCAGCCGGCTTTCATGCCTAAGGCGGGACTACAACTCACAGCCTCCTGGTTTCTAGCCCATTGCCATAACCACTAGACCAAACTGGCTCTTACTGAACCTAAGTCTTCTGAACAGTCCAGATGCAGAGTTGCAGACTTAGGCTGTTTGCTAATGGAAGGAAGAAATATTATCCAATTCTCTCTATGTTATTATTACCAAAGGCCTAATATGATGCCTGGTATTATAAACAAAGTTAAAACACTCAGTAGTGGCCTTTGAACACTTTATTTTGGAATTTTCCAAATAACCAAGACCCAAAGTAAATTTCTCCATCACAAAGACTGGCATCTTTCAAGTGCAACCCAGTTGCTTAGTATGTCTGGAAGAAGATTGTAAACTGCACAGTCCCTCACCTTGGCAACAATGAATTCAGCATCCTCTGGGCTATCCAACTGCAACTTCTGAGCTATATCAGCTAAGGATATGCGTGAATACGAAAGGCTGATCATGCGGACACCTGCATAAGAGGTAAAAGAAAACCAATGCCAATGTATATAGGATAGGAGCACAAAAGTCACAAAAGAAGAGAGAAGACAAACTAGTAAATATGATTCTTTCTTTCTGCTCAAAAGGGGCATTCATAAAAGCAGGAACTGGGTCAATCCTGAGATCCTCTTCAGAAAGATGGCAAGAAAGTAAAATGAGAGGATTAATTCAGTGGCAACTAGAAAAACTGATGCATCTCCAAGATACAATTTTAAGCTCCATATTGCCACCAGAAGGAAACCTACAAGGAATTAATGGCTTCTTACCTGTTTTAATCACATTGTGTCTCAACCGGATGATGAGGGTGTAGGTTCCATCTGCTTGGAACTTATCATCAAATTGATCAAGAACCTGGTTGAACTTGGCCAGATTTCCTGTTCGAACAGCTGTCAAAAGGATGCAAGAGAGGATTAAGCTGAAGAGCTCAGTGAGTAAAGAATGTGGGTGACCACCTGCAGCCTCAGAATTCTGGTGTGTGTGTGTGTGTGTGTGTGTGTGTGTGTGTGTGTGTCTACATGTAAACATATGCAGAGGCTTTGCTACACACTGGAAGCATGTTCACAACACACAATCTTCATTAAACAGGAGGCATCAAGTCTACATTTGTTCTTGAGGTTCCTTCAGATATTAACGCTTGTGATTTAATTTAATATCTGACTATTTACCCTGAGTTCATGCATTGCATATAAGTAATGTAATGAATAGTTATAACCATGAGAAACTTTGAGGGAATAATCACATACTTTTGATTGCAGTAGACATAACTCATGACATTTTTTTTAAAACAATGCAGTTTTTTGGCAACTTTTTGAACCCAATAGCTAGTGTCAAAGTAAAGCGGGGTGGGAGTATATATGCATTCAACACCTCATATACTTCTACACCATCTTTCCATGTAATTTGTGTAGAATCACTTGCAGCAGCTGGGACCAGCAAGGCTTCCTCTCTTTCGGACTCTGTTGCAGACTGTGGGTTTCCCATTGCCATTAACAGTGGGAAATAAGTAATCCTGAGCTCCAGAAATTGGTAGTCAGTACATTAGTCTGGGCAAACATACTACCGATACCAATAGTGGCTATTGGCTGTTCAGTGGGAATTTCCATGCTTCCTGAGATCATCTGAGCAGGTTGGCCTAGAGCTGCTGTGAGCTTCTCCATCAGTGACTCAGAGCTTCATATTGTTTTGCTTGCGCTCCAATATTTTGGAATGCCCTTTCTGAAAGTCAAGGGCCCTAACATCTTTTCATAGGATTGTCAGGTATGACCATCAACGATAAGACTTACCCTGTGTCAAAAGGAAGTAGGGCATGAGTGATCTTTTCAGAGACGGCTGCCGAAACTGCAGTCTATCTGGAATCTCACCTAGTAGCAACTCCACCACAATCAGCAACTTATGAACCTAAACCATGGGTGCAATACATCAGTTGGTCCAGTTAGTAAGCACAGAGTGCATGCAAATGACAAAGGACTCATCACCAGCCCATAGCACCATCTGGAGCAGTGTTTCTCAACCTTGGCCACTGGAAGATGTGTGGACTTCAACTCCCAGAATTCCCCAGCCAGCCCCATGCTGGCTGGGGAATTCTGGGAGTTGAAGTCCACACATCTTCCAGTGGCCAAGGTTGAGAAACACTGATTTGGAAGATTCAACTCCCACTCACTGTCTGTTTGAAGCCAACAGCTGTATGCTGTGGTGCTTTCCGCAGCGCATTCGTCATGGTTCTCCGAGCTTCAGAATATTCTAACTGGATGGCTTTGATCCGGCCTGGAAAGAAGAAGAACTAAGTGCTAGGAAGGATTAGTGCAAATGTTAACGCTAAGGCTACCTTGAGATAAGTTTCCCCCCTTCCCTCCGTGATGTGAATTTGTACTGAGTTACTAAACTAGAAGTAGGAATCGAGAATAGTTGGGAGATTCCTCAAGGAAGAGGAATTCAATCAAATGGGGGCTACGCTGTAATAATTCTAGGGGGCTTTTTAACACAAAGAGATCCTGCTAATACCTATTCTCGGTATAGCTTGAGGCAAGCAAGCAGGGGCTGGGAATATTATACAGTCCAATTATTTGCACCTCTCTGAATTTTGTGATGCAATTATTTTGATAAATAAATGTGCATGAAGCACACATATACACACCCTAGAAATCTGGTCTGAATTTTCAATGAAACGTTTTACTTAAAAAAATTATAAGCTGATGTAGAAATAAACTTACATAAAAAAAGTGAAGTTGTGGCTACTGAGCAAGATTTATCCATTCAGATTCATGACAGTTTTGCAATCTCTAGAGGTGGGCACATTTAACGTTTTAAAGTGGCTGAGACCACGGTAGGCAGGGTGATATTTTATTTTAGGATGTACGTATGCTGCAATTTCTCTGTATTTCCCGCTGCAAAATGGCAAGGAACCATGCCGCCAGTTTCCGGCCATCGTGGTCGGAATGTTTCCAGAAGCCAGAGAAAAGGCGCTAGTGGCAACACGTAATCCAGGGGCCCACGTTGCCCTTCCCTAACGCAGTGTCCAAGGTTCCCCATTCCTGTGCCAAAGAGGTGTCCAGAATTTATTTTTCATGTTCTTGTTTAATACCCGTTTGGTTTTGATCGTCTTTTACAAATAAACTCAGCTTTACACCAGTCTTTCCCAACCGCGAGACACGTTGGATTACAGCTTGTCTCAGCTCATGCCACCCATGCAATTAATGAACATCAGAAAGCTCTCGTGTATGTTCATTGGAATACAGATTCCAAATGAATTTCGGAACTGCCTCTTCCCGAAGAACAGGCAGTGGCGTCTCTATAGCCCTATCTAGCAGAAGCCTCTGCATAAATATATACATTAGAATTTTTAGTTTCTCCTTGTCGCTTTTTATTTTTTATTGTTAAGTTCGAGGCAATCACCTCCTTGGAAAACAGTTTATTATAACTGAATGTGTTTAGTAAAAGTAAATTAATTTACAAGACACCATTACAGTAATTAGTCCAGAGAAAGGACTGAGCAAATATAAATTCCTAGGTTTCACAAAGTTTAAAGAAATTGGAATGTAAATGCATCCAAATTATTGTTCTCTTACCAGCTACTCCTAAACCTAACGTTGCTCGAAAGGACTACAAAAGTAATATGGATGTCTATGTCAATAACAGACAAGTATGGCACTGGTTACCTATTTAACATCATAGGAGTCTTAGCTTTTTAAATGTTTCTAGTTCTTATGGTTATAAAATAACCATAAGTGGGAGAATATATGGAAGATGAAAGATTACAAAAATCAGATGGCCATTAAGTAGGCTCTCTAATCTTCAAAGAGCGGAGTATAGAAAATCTCTTAGTTTACCTAATTTATTCTGCTTTCGCTAACAATAAGTTAATATGCTCAAGTCATTGTGTTTTGCTTTCGTGGTCAAAAACAATACATAAGCCCACCCCCGCCAAACTATAATCAAGCACGCTGCATAGTATTTTGTATCAGAAAGGACCAACCGTTTCCTCTTACCAGTGTAGTAGAGGTACCTGGCCCATTCGTTATTGTTTGCCTGCTCAGGGAACACTGATTTGGAGACCAATTTTTCTGCCTGATCATAGAGGTCATAATGAAGGTAGTTCCTGAGCAGCAGATTTAGCAGAGTAGCCTGTCCATCTGCATCATGCCGGAGGGTTGCTGTTCTTAAACGGGCATGAAGGAAGCTTTAAAAGGAAAAGAAACGGAGAGAGGCTGTGTCACCAGGAAAGTACAAAGGAGGGGGGGGGGGAAATTAGGGTAACATCCAGATGCTTCCAGATTTACCTCCTGACCACATCCAACTTATTCAAGAACTCATAGATACGAGCATGGTAATAGTAACACTTGGCCACCACCAGATCAAGGGCACGGCGATTTTGAGGGCTTATTTTTTGCATCAGATCATCTGAAACTTTCTGGGCCTGGAGCAAGGAGAGAGAGTGTGAAAAGCATACAAGGCTCCAGAGGAGGTTTTACATAACACTACTAAGTGCTGATCGGTACGCAACTCTTATACTTCCTCTCTGGTCTGCAAAAAGCACCAGAGATTATCTTTTAAGTCTTTCATAAGTCATTTTAGTAAAAAGCAATAATAACTTACTCATTTGGACACAAGGATCCTGTGCTGTATCTAAGTAAAATTCACTCACGTCCATTGTGAGTTTCTAATCCCCGCTGTTGTAAAAATCCCAGATTGTGAGATATTAAATTATGGCATCCAGTCTACTCAACATGGCTTGGGTTTTTTGGCTAGGCATAAATTAACATGTGTATAATAATTCCCACAAAATAGATAAATGTCAGGGTTGGGGAAAAACAGTTATTTATTATTTATTAAACAGATTTATAAGGCTGCTCAACTCACACACAGGGACTCCGGGCATCTTACAGAATTAAAAACCATAAAAACACAATAAACACACACACCCGGCGGCAGCAAACGCATTCATATCAGCCACTTGATTGGCTCTGAAGCAGCTTGGGGTCCCCAGGCCCACTGACAAAACCACGTCTTCAGGGCCTTCCGGAACGGGAGTAAGGAGGGGGCCAATCTTATATCTGGAGGGATGATGATCCAAAGGGAGGGAGCCACTACGGAGAAGGCCCTTTTCCTTGGTCCCACTAGATGTACCTCCCTAACTGAAGGGACTCCCTAACTGAGGGGATCCAGTTCATATGGTACTTGAATGAAGAATGCACTGGCTGGGGAATTCTGGGAGTTGAAGTCCACACAGCTTAAAGTTGCCAAGGTTGAGAAACACTGACCTAGGTCCATGCATGATCCCTGGCAAGTCTTTGCTTTCAATTAGGAAACAACACATATGGAATGTCAGTCCATTACCTCTTGGTAGCGTTTGCTATTCATCAAATAGATGATCAGGAGTAGCTGGAGATACGCTTCTACTTCTGGCAAGAGAGGTGTGGCAGCTGCCTTCCCTGTGCGGGGCCGGAACTGTAGGTCTACTTCTGTGTCCATAGGCTGAGTGACAGAAAGACAGAAAGAAAGAAAGTCAATGGAAGGATGGAATTCCTGCCTCCTCCCTTTCTCATAAAAGCCTATATACCCATGGCTTAGGACCACATGTTTCCCACTTCCATAATTCAACACTTAAGTGATCTTTAAACTGATCAGAGATGATACAGGCCAGTCCTCCTAGAATTCAGTGGGAATACCCAGCCTACCTCCCACCTCCACCTCCTCTGAACTTGCCTCCTCCAGGAAGCTGATGAGGAAGTCCCGCACAGCACTGTTAGACGTAAAAAAGCCACTGATGGCTTTCTGGAGCACGTTGGGGTTGAGGCGACGGGAAGTGGAGGGCAAAGCTCTGAGGGCACGCAGGACATAGCGTGGTTCCTTCCCTGATACAGCTTTCTCAAGTTGCTTCACGTGCTCTTTGATGTCTGCAAGAGACAAGAAAGAAAGGTAGCTCAACAAAGATAGCTGAACAGTATAGTGTGGGAGGAAGTGCCCACCACTGACTGGAGCAACTTAATATTCATACTGCAAAAACTTACACAAAGTCATCAAAATATAACAAAGTCCTACTGTTTTATTATGTATGCTTTGGATTCTAAGTAATAATTCTGACGCTATTTTAAACCAATAGCGGACTTGCTCAAATTCCTAACTATCAAAGCTATTCATAATATGGAAAAATGTTTAGAGCAACTGTGAATTAAGCCACGACGGCTACAGGCTTCTGGGTTAGGATGCAGGTTTCAGTATCCTCTAAAAAGCAGGGGTCCCCAACCTCTTTGGCGCAAGGGACCGGTTTCAAAAAATGATTTTTCCGCGGACTGGGGGTTGGGATTTCTGCAGAACAGGGGGCAGGGTTTGCGGGCAGGAGCCAATCACGCGGAAGGGGAGAGGTTTGCGGGCGGAAGCCCCGCGGCCCAGTTCCTAACAGGCCGCGGCCCACTAGTGGGCTGTGGCCCACAGGTTGGGGACCCCTGCTCTAAAGCAGTGTTTCTCAATCTCAGCAACTTTAAGATGTGTGGACCCCAACTCCCAGAATTCCCCAGTCAGCCTGCTGCCTGGAAAATTCTGGGAGTTGGAGTCCACACATCTTAAAGTTACTGATTGAGAAACACTGCTCTAAAGCCTTCACACTAGCGTTTCAGTTAATGTATTGCTACAGCTCAATTTGAAGACTTTACCTCCATTGCTAGATGAAGAATAATAATAAAATACAAGTGAGCAAATACCAACATTATGTTAAAGTGTGAGAGTCCCATGGGGTACCCATGGATGACGGAAACTGAATGCTGGCACTGCTGCAGATTAATCTGATAATGAAACATATTTTCAGGGATTGGACCTCAGTTGTGTAATGTTTTTCCAGGGAGACTTACCTAGCACAGGCAGTCCTTGCTTAAGGAACACAATTGGACTGGAATTTCAGTTGCTAAGCAAAGCAGTCATTAAGTGAATCTGACCTGATTTTACAACTTTTGCGGTGGTCGTTAAGCGAACCAAGTGATCGTTAAGTGAATAACATGGTTCCCCATTGATTTTGCTTGCCAGAAGCTGGCTGGGAAGGTTGAAAATGGTGATCACGTGACGCTGTGACGGTCATATGCGAACCAGTTGCCAAGCACCCAAATTGTGATCACGTGACCGCAGGGATGCCACAATTGTTGTAAGTGTGAGGACTGGTCACAAGTTGGTTTTTCCAGCATCGTTGTAAGTCAGAACCGTCACTAAACGAATGATTGTTAAGCAAGGACTACCTGTACTCATGTTGTATTCTGGCATCAAATGGAAATATTTTCCATTTTTACAAGGTTTCAATCATTAATATTTTTTAAAAAAATAAAAGACAATTGCTTGTGATTCTTGCATTTTTTTAATCACTTGTGGCTTATTTTGGTTTTATTCTATATCTATTTCTATATTTTTAGATTCCACTTTGTGAACCACCCACTGAGCTTTACTATTCCAATAAAAGAATCACTTCCATAAACATATACTATGTTACAAAACTGGCCAATAACAAAGTCTCCACCATCTACCACACCCTTTAAATAAAAATCCTTTGAAAATACTTCAAAGCTGGGCTCTGGCAGGTTATTTTAGACTAGTGTTTTTCAACCTCAGCAACTTGAAGATGTGTGGACCTCAACTCCCAGAATTCCCATGCTGGCTGGGGAATTCTGGGAGTTGAAGTCCACACATCTTCAAGTTGCTGAGGTTGAAAAACACTATCTTAGAGAATAAATTATACTGTTATCCTATGGAATCCAAACCTGTTCCTTTGCCGACACAAACTTGTAAGAAGTCAGAATTTTGACCAAGACATCTACTGACTAGATTATATTTTTTATGTACTTCTTCTGTGAAACTCACAACGTTTCAGCAGGCTTACACAAATGTAAGCCACGTAAGAAAACAGTGTGTGGATTTTTACAGGCCAGATGTGGTAGCCCCAGAAAGACCCAGTGTCACCAGCATTGAATCAAGGCAGTAAGTCTCTCTATGGCTGACAGGGGCTAAAAGCAACAATGCATCCCGTGTGAACCCAAGCAATTATAGTGTATTAAACAAACCATGGTTGAGGAATCATGGCTTAACACTATGGCTGCATCACATCCTCCCTGGATAGGTACCCTTCTCCAAGCGCTTCTATATCTTAAAGGACTTTTGTAATTTACTTTCTCTTTTTTCAAGAAACAACCCCACCCCCTTAACCCCCCCTTCCAGACCACAGCTCCGCCCCCAGAGCCGAATCCCCCAGAACTGACCAATCGGAGCCCCTGGAACTTTCGGTAGCCCCCCCTGCCACGCCCTAACCACAAAGGGAATGGGAACGGGGGACATTCTGGTCCCCGCCCCTTTCCACTTCTCGTGCCGCTCCCGCTCTACCTTAGCCTTCACTCGCGGATGATGCTACTCCCCCCTCCCCACCTTCGAGCGTGACGGCGTCGAGCTCGCGCTGCGATTTCTCCGCCGAAGCAGGTTCGGCCGGAGCCGCCTCCTCCTGCATCTCCACATCGGCGGCCAGAGGAGGCGGTTGATGGGGCTCGGTGGGAGGCAGCTTGGCCTTTTCGGATCCGGCGCGGCGTCGCGACCCGCCTTCCTGCTTCATGGCTCCGTCTTCCACGAACCGGCTGCGACCGTGACAGAGCAACAATCGCGGGGCACGACGGGAAAGCAGGAGCAAGCTCGACCAGCCGATCGCCGAGGGGCGGGTCGAGGAAAGAACGCGGATGGATTTGTCTTCCCACCATCCTCAGGGAAGGAGCGCCGTAGAAGTAGAAAGGGAGGGAGGAGACTCTTTCCGCCACTTCCGCTCTGTTTGCGGGCTGGTGGGTGTCTGCTCTGAGGCGTCGACATGAAGCGAGGGAGGACAGCAGCAATAGCACTTAAAATAAGTAGATCGATAGATTATGTTGATCTTTGTCTTTGCGGGATCTCCTTATAGCAGTGTTTTTCAACCTTGGCAACTTGAAGATGTGTGGATTTCAACTCCCAGAATTCCCCAGCCAGCATGGCTGGTTAAGGAATTCTGGGAGTCGAAGTCCACGCATCTTCAAGTTACCAAGGTTGAGAAACACTGCCTTATGGGAAATTCTTAAAGCCCCCTATGCAACGTCATCGTGGGGCCGGTTGTGTTGCTCACTCCCTTATATCTGCATTCCCTAGCGGGATCTGCAACACAAGAGTTGCTGGCAAGGGATTGAAATCCATCGCATCTGGGGGGGGCTTCGGGCTCATTGCAACCTTTTAAGCGCTTTTGAGGATCCTGTCATGTTTATGCCAAAATAAGATGCATTTTATTCGGGGCTGGGTGGGTATTCTAAGCTAAGTAACCGTGTATAGGATTGAAGCTTTACTGATCCACCAAAAAAATGACTACCCTAGCTGGTTTTGAATATATAATTCTAGAATTCTTCTTAAAACAGTTTTAGGAAATTAAGGGCTTTATAGGTTCACTTGTTTTCCAAAAAGCAAAGAATTCTAACCTAAAGAAATACTGTAATGTTTGAGATTTATCCAGTTAACTGTCTTTCTTCAATCTTGTATACTGTGCTGTTTTTCTTTGTGACGTAGAGTCTCTGCTTATCCAGTTTTCCAATATTTTAAAACATATTATTGAAAAAATAAAACTCACAAAAAATATCAACAGATTATAATACATCAAACCAAAGTTTATTGATTAGCCCTGAGGCCATATCAGAATACAAAATTAAACACCGAATATTAATAAAACTGAAATTTAATATAAAAGACAAGTTAAATAAAGAGTAGAAAAAGAGTAGAAAAAATACAGTGGAAAATACACATATAAGTGAAAATACAAATCATATTTCCATGTCACCCCTGCAATTGAAAAACCACTCTCTCAAACAGGTCCTTGTATATAGAGCTTTGATCAATGCCAGCAATCTGGGTTCAGTTTTGAGGGCAGTCAGTTTATTCTATAATAATTCTCTGTTCACCGTGTCAAATGCTGCAGTAAAATCAATAAAGGCAGCATACAAGTGGCATATTTGGCAATCAGGTGGTTCAAAACGAAGCAATTGTCGATGGTAGTTCTGTTTTGCCTAAAACCTGCTTGTTCTTCTGGAAGGATACCTTTTTCATTTACCCAGCTTTCAACTCTACTCAAAAGTATCCTTGCATATATTTTGGCAACAATATTTATTAAACTGATAGGCCTGTAATTACTAGGATCCTTTTTATTCCGCTTTTTATATATGGGAACCACTATTGCCATCTTCCACCCGATTGGAATCTGGCAGGTGTTATTTATATGTATAAATAAACCTACCAATGGAGGGGCCCACCAGTTGGAATATTTTTTAAATAGTTCAGCTGGTAAAAAATCCTCCCCAGGGGGCTTTGTTACTCTAAGCCACAGCTTTCCAAACTGTGTGTCATGACACAAAAGTGTGTTGCCTGCGGGGCCCAGGTGTGTCGCGTCAAAACCCAGAAGCGCTGATGGCACGCCGCCGCAACGCACGGTGGCGCGCACGATGTTGGGCCATCAGCGCTTCCAGGTTTTCGCACGGCACACAAGGACACCGCCACCGCTGCGGCGCGCAAAAATCCGAAAGCGCCGCAGTGGCAGCAGTGCACAAGAACTGAAGGCGGCGGCGCTTCCGGGTTTTTGCGTGCCGCCGTTGGTGTGTCGCCGCGGGAAAACTTTGGAAAGCCCTGCTCTAAGCCTTTTATAATGGATTATCTCATTTACTGAGACTGGTGACCATGGAGGAGAGGCTTCAATAGATAGCGAATCACTACTAAGGACTGTTTCTCTGCAGAATCCGTTAAAGCAAATAAACCTCGATAATAATTCTCCATAATACATAAAATTATCAGACTAAATATTTGACCAGACTATTCTATAATATAATAATTGTATTATTTGTACTAATAAAATTCATAAACATATATCATATATCATAAAAAGTCTTTTGGGTATGTATACCTCTTAATTCATATGTGTTATTTTTCCCTCTTACATTTTATTTAACCATATGTCAAATGATGGAGGGTTGATTTCCAACATTAGGTTATTATCCCTATGACAGCTACCATCACAGTAATTGTCCCTTGGTTTATTCTGACTAATGTTCCCTCAAATTTCTACATGCCTTGTGTGGAAAAAAAATGTCTTGTGCAGCTTTTCTCAAACCAAGTACAAATTTGTGTGCTACAATACGAGTATTTATTTAATAGATTTATATAGCCACCCATCTCATGTGACACCAGGTGGCTTACAATAAAAGTAGATTAGATACATACAATATATAAAAAATAAAAACACATAGCAGCATCATAAAGCAGCCATTAACATAGCCAGGAGAAGGGCAGGAGAAGGGCTTTGCAACACACCTGGGAACCCGGGCTCGGGCACAAAACCAAGTTTTCAGGGCCTTGCAAAAGGCCAGCAGGGTCAGGGCTAGTCTGATATCTGAGGGAATAATGTTCCAAAGGGCTGGTGCCACAGCAGAAAAGGCTCTCCGTGGCCCCACCAGCTGACACTCCTTAGCTGACAGTACCTGGAGCATGCCCTCCTGCCTGATCAGGTAGGGCGGGCAGAAACAACCAGGGAGAGAGAGTCCCATAAGTAACCTGGCCCCAAGCCATAAAGGGCTTTAAAGGTGACTACCAGCACCTTGAATTGCACTCAGAAACACATGAAGCCAATGCAGCTCGCGGAGCAGTGGTATCACATGTGCTGAGTAAATGGCACCAGTAAATGCCCGCGCCGCCACATTCTGCACCAGTTGAAGCTTCTGAATACTCTTCAAGGGCAGTCCCATGTAAAACGCATTGCAATACAGGTAGTCCTCATTTAGCAACTACCTTGGATAGCGACTGTTCACAAATATGATGGTAATAAACAGTAGTAAATGGTGGTTAACTAATCATTTTCCAACCAATGCGTGCAGTTATGCCCAAATTTCTGCGCATGACAACAGTGCATGCCAGAGTGAGAGTAAAGCTGGTGTTGCTGCACAAGAGAACTTTATCTAAATGAGACAGCAGCAGCCGGTGATCTTCACAGCATCTCTCTCTCTGTCACGTGGTTTGCTTAGCGACCATTTCGCCAGAACCAATTGTGGTTGCTAAAGGAGGACTGCCTATAGTCTAGTCTGGAGATCACATGGGCATGAGTGACCGTGAGAGAGCCCCCTGGTCCAGGAACAGGTGCAACTGATGCACAACTCCAAGTTGAACAAAGACCTTCCTAGCTACAGCTGCTACCTGCTCCTCAAGCAGGAGCTGCAAGTCCAGGAGGACCCCCAGATTGTGCATCAGGTCTGTCTGGGGCACTGCCACCCCAACCAGAACCAAAAATGGAAGGTCCCTGGAACCAGGAGGTCCAAAACCCAGAGCCACTCAAGTCTTGCTTGAATTGAGCTGAAGCCTGTTGCACCCCATCGAGGTCCCCATGGCCTCCAGGCACTGAGAAAGTACCTCCTCAGCATCACTCAGAAGACCTGGGATGAATATATAAAGTTTATCCGAAACGGTTGGACATAAACTTCACCCCAAACCATCGGATGACCTCACCCAGTGGCTTCATGTAGGTGTTAAATAGGGAGAAAGTGCTGAGCCCTGCAGCCCCTCACAAAGGAGGGGCCGTGGGTTGGACCTTTCCCCCCCATCAACATTGACTAGAAAGGACCCTGGAGGAAGGAGGAGAACCAGCATAACACTGTGCCGCCCACCCAAGTAAATTGCAAATACATGTAATAGCAACATGTTAAAATGTTTACTTATTTCTTAGTTAAAGTATAGAAACTGGAACTATAATTGTATGTCACATACAGTACATGCCTAAAAGGTGTGCCTTCAAGTCATTTTGTACTCCTGGTGACTCCCCCCTGCCGTTTCCTTGGCAGCATTTTTGAGAAGCGGCTGGCCAGTTCCTCCTTCCCAGGGCTGAGAGAGAGTGACTGGCCCAAGGTCACCCAGCTGGGTTGATCCACCGGCTCCTGGTTTGTAGCCTGGTCCCTTAACCACTACATCAAACTGGATCTGCATAGATATGCTTACGGATTATAATATAAGCTTGCTAGTCACTGATAATTGATAATTGCAAACAGTATTTTGTAAGCATTTAAACTTTTTTTTGGAATTTGATATTGTAATTAAAGAAAAATTAAAATGAAAAGCATTATACAAAAATCATTTAAACAGCCCCCTCTTTCATTCCCCTCCCCCATTCTTTCTTCTCTAGATGTATTCTGAACTTATTTAAACTTTAAATATTATTCATTCTAAAACTGAAATCTTTATAAAGTTAACAGCGATCATGGACCTTGTGCAGCCCCAAACTCAACATATATTAATCAAACCTTTCTTTGGAGGGAGGAGGGAAGCCCTCCTTTGTGCACAGGAGGCTCTGGGGTCCCGGGAAACAGGGATCTCCCCCAGTGAGCCTTGCAGCTGCAGTGAAGCTGAAACGGGGAGCTTGTGCAGGATTCCTTGTGATTGCAAGCCTGGAGTTTTATGGTGCCTAAATTTATTATTACTATTTTGGAGTAATATAATTTGGTGTGCAGACGTGTGCGCGGGTTTGATGAGTAGCATGCACATGTCTGCACCTTAGAGGGAACATAGATTCTGACCCAGTTTTCTTTCTCTGTAAATTAGGGCTAACGTTAAAGCTGAATTCACTGTTAGAATTTGATAAGATTTATGCTTTTACATGGTAAATTCTGGCAAGAAGCTTCATGCATAATTCAATTTGAAACACAGATTATAATATACAAGCCTGATTCTTGCACCATAATAAGCCAAAATACAATTGGTGTTGTTTTGTCTTGTGGGAACCCAACCAACTGAGGTTTATTCAATAAGCCTTGATTAAAGTGAAGCTTAGTTCAACTTGTGGACCCAACAAGAAAGTCAAACCACAGTATAACTAGTACATGACTAATCCATTCTTGCACTAAAAGATTATGTAGGGAGGGATTTCTTTTGTGACTTGTTTTGCAAACCCAACCAACGTAGTTTATCCAGTTAATCACAGCTTAACCTGAGTATGGCCAGTCTCCTTTTGTGACAGAAGTGCTACGGTGAGGGAGCAGTAGGACTGTTCTGCAGAACCTCTGTAGATTCTGGTCCCTGCTTCCTTGAGGCCTGTCTGAAATCATTTCTCACCATTTTAAAATGAAAATTTGTTTCTCTTCCATAGAATATAATAGGGTTAGGAAACAAAATAAATGGGTAAGAAACTGTAGAAGCAGGGCTGAGGCCGGAAGGCCTTTCATCTCCTGCTCCAAGCCCTCTGGGTATACATCCATCCACTAGCCCTGCCTTCTGATAGTGGGGGAGCAGCTAGAGCAGAGCTTTCCAAACTTTTCATGTTGGTGACACACTTTTTAGACATGCATCATTTCGCGACACACACTTACAGCAGGGCACAAGGCAGGCACTAGGACCTGCATGGAATCACAGCAGGTTTGGAGGCAGCAGGGCACAAGGCAGGCACTAGGACCTGCGCGGAATCCTGGCAGGGCAGGTTTGGAGGCAGCCAGGCACAAGGCAGGCACTAGGACCTGCGCAGAATCCTGGCAGGGCAGGTTTGGAGGCAGCAGGGCACAAGGCAGGCACTAGGACCTGCGCGGAATCACAGTAGGTTTGGAGGCAGCAGGGCACAAGGCAGGCACTAGGACCTGCATGGAATCACAGTAGGTTTGGAGGCAGCAGGGCACAAGGCAGGCACTAGGACCTGCATGGAATCACAGCAGGTTTGGAGGCAGCAAGGCACAAGGCAGGCACTAGGACCTGCGTGGAATCACAGTAGGTTTGGAGGCAGCAGGGCACAAGGCAGGCACTAGGACCTGCATGGAATCACAGCAGGTTTGGAGGCAGCAGGGCACAAGGCAGGCACTAGGACCTGCGCGGAATCCTGGCAGGGCAGGTTTGGAGGCAGCCAGGCACAAGGCAGGCACTAGGACCTGCGCAGAATCCTGGCAGGGCAGGTTTGGAGGCAGCAGGGCACAAGGCAGGCACTAGGACCTGCGCAGAATCCTGGCAGGGCAGGTTTGGAGGCAGCAGGGCGCAAGGCAGGCACTAGGACCTGCGTGGAATCCTGGCAGGGCAGGTTTGGAGGCAGCAAGGCGCAAGGCAGGCACTAGGACCTGCGCGGAATCCTAGCAGGGCAGGTTTGGAGGCAACAAGGCACAAGGCAGGCACTAGGACCTGCGCGGAATCAGCAGGTTTGGAGGCAGCAAGGCACAAGGCAGGCACTAGGACCTGCGTGGAATCACAGCAGGTTTGGAGGCAGCAAGGCACAAGGCAGGCACTAGGACCTGCGCAGAATCCTGGCAGGGCAGGTTTGGAGGCAGCCAGGCACAAGGCAGGCACTAGGACCTGTGCAGAATCCTGGCAGGGCTCGGAGGCAGCAGCAGCTGCGACACACCCAGACACTGCAGCTGACACACGAACGTGTCCAGACACACAGTTTGGAAAACTCTGGGCTAGAGAGTTACCGCTGCCACAGCCTATTGACAAATGCTAAAATGAAAAAATGTTTTTCATGTGACTACTTAAAGCAACAAAAATTTAACATTATTTAAAAAAGAAAAAAGAGAAAGTAATTTTATTTAGTGGCTGTGATACTGATCTGTCTCCAAAGAAGTGTTTGCATATGGGAGAAAGTGATTTCCATAGTCACGTGGCTCATGCTATAGGCCTAGCAGGGGCTGCTATAGAGTTTATTTCAATTTTATCACAGTTCTTTTATATTTGCCAGTAAGGTGCACAGGTTGTGGGAGTCCTCTCTTCCACACCCTGGAATTAAGGGGATGGTGCCTGGAAGATAGTAGCTTGCGGCAGCAGTAACCACCAAGCAACTACATCGATGTAAGAAGGAATGGATTTAAAATATGGTTCTTTATCCATTTCTGAAATGTCTTTTATATTCTAAAATGAGAAGATGGAGCAATGTTTCCTTATGGTTTGGATTTAATAATACTCTGGTTTCTCTTCAGATCGTATAATACGTTTAAGGACCACGTTAATTTTATATTGAAATCATATAGATCTATTGAAATCATATACTGTAGATCTATTTTTCCTTAGTTTGTTTTTCTTTTTCTCCTTATGTTTAGTTTAATCACTGTAATGGTTTCTGGATAGCCCTAATCTGAGTCTGAACAGTCCACGAAGCCAAACTACGAAAGATTTAGAGTTTTAGAGAAGTTGCTTCTCTAAACTTCTAACTGCATTAGAAAATGCAGTTATAGAGAAGTTGAATACAAGAAGTAAATACCTAATATAAATTGGTATTATCAGGCAAACTTCCTTTCAAATAAGCATGTCAGATTACAACCTTCATTTTCAGTATATTAGGCTGCTGTAACTGATAACTGGCAAATAGAGGGAGAAAACGTGGAGGCAGTGACAGACTTTGTATTTCTAGGTGCAAAGATTACTGCAGACGCTGACTGCAGCCAGGAAATCAGAAGACGTCTACTTCTTGGGAGGAGAGCAATGGCAAATCTTGATAAAATAGTTAAGAGCAGAGACATCACACTGACAACAAAGGTCCGCATAGTTAAAGCAATGGTATTCCCTGTAGTAACCTATGGCTGCGAGAGCTGGACCATAAGGAAGGCTGAGGAAAGGAAGATAGATGCTTTTGAACTGTGGTGTTGGAGGAAAATTCTGAGAGTGCCTTGGACTGCAAGAAGATCAAACCAGTCCATACTCCAGGAAATAAAGCCAGACTGCTCACTTGAGGGAATGATATTAAAGGCAAAACTGAAGTACTTTGGCCACATAATGAGAAGACAGGATACCCTGGAGAGGAAGCTGATGCTAGGGAAAGTGGAAGGCAAAAGGAAGAGGGGCTGACCAAGGGCAAGATGGATGGATGATATTCTGGCGGTGATGGACTCGACCTTAGGGGAGCTGGGGGTGGCGACGGCTGACAGGAAGCTCTGGCGTAGGCTGGTCCATGAAGTCACGAAGAGTCGGACGCGACTGAACAAATAAACAACAAAGGCTGCTGGATGTGAGCATGTTTCTTTTCTAGCCCGAAACATACTTTGACTTAAAAGAATGGCTTAAAAACTTTTCTGAGATAGAAGATCAATTGCATATAGAGCCACATACAGTGCAGGGAGGGAGGCTGAGAAAGCAGCAGGGTGTACAGATCTACCAACAGTGCATCCACTTCTTTGAATGGATATTCCACTTATTTCTTCAATTAAAGGTCTAGTTATATCCCATCCCTCTTCAGTTAACAGCTGGACTTCTACAGTAAAATTCTGTTTCCCGTTCCGGAAATATTCGTCTAGGATGCTTCCAACCTTTGCAAACAAGAAACAAACAAAATAGAACGTGCAGCACTTGATCAGTAACATCCACATGTTGGAAGCGAACTGAAGCCAATATAAGATGCCGCATGCATAATGGAATTATATTAGTGGTAAGAAGACACTTCAAATTTGCAATGCTATAAACTTGTAATTGCCCCATTTCAGTCTGATCAGGAGCGATCCAGCGCTGCTCCAACTGTTCTGGAAGTGTTCTAAGCTTGAAACACCAGTGTGGTAGCATTAAAATGATCTGTTTCGAGCTCAAAAGGTCTGGATTTGAAACAGTTTGCACACCAATAAAATGTATCAACTATAGCCAGAGTATATATACCTCAATGTTTTGCATCTTTATTGTATTTTTATTAGAAGGCAGCCACCCCAAAGTTCAGTGAGCATTGCTGGTATTCTACAGTAAGTAAGCAGAAGATGTAGTCTTGTACATACAGCTTCTCAGTTCAGCTAGAGAAAACTCATGCATAGTATCTTAATGCCTCAGAGAAGGAGGACTGTTAACTAAAGCAAAGTATTTGACTGAAATTCTCTCTTACCAGTTTCAGTTGCTGGGACACAATATTTTTCCCCGCAGATTCTACCAACAGCATTATCTGGGACTCTGTCAGTTCTGGATTAGATAGAAAACAAATGCAGTTGAGAAAACACGTCTCTTCTAGAAAATGTTACATTAAAAATAACCGCCCAAAATTTCTGTGGCAGTAATCGTTTATTCTCACTTGGAAGAGATGATTTAGGTTAATTTGAAATTAATAGCCCTTACGTTATCCACAACTAATTCCAAATTGAAATGCATCAGGAGTATGAATAAATGAAACTTGACTAACCATACTAAACCACACAGCAGTTCTGATTCCTTGCGTTTTGCCTTTCAGGGGTCAGTTGCAGCAGTATCATACTAAGCCATAACAAGGCACCTATGTTTCTAGCTTAATATAGTGTGTGCATTCAGCCATTGTATCTTATCTGACAGACCATTTAATAAACTTTGGCTTAAGTTATCAACCAAGTTTATTTGCCCTAAACCATGGTTTGTTTTATTCATGGCTTGTTGAATAAGCCACAGCTGTGTTCATACAATATGCAAAGCCATTATGAATTAGCACTATGGGTAGACTCCAGCCATGACTAAATTTGCATTCCCCCGTGTCCTCTGAATTATTTGTTGTTCAGTTTAATCCTAGATACAAATGTTACATTTATTTATAATCAAAGTAGCCCATTAAGAAACCTTTTGGGGGCAAGTTCTTCAGGTTTCTTTATGCTATGTATGAGCAGTCCCTGCCCAGCCAATGATGGGTCTACAGAAATGATGTACAGGTAGTCCTCGTTTAGCAACTGCCTCATTTAATGGCCATTCTTTGTTACAAAGGTGATGAAAAAGTAACTTTGTGACCAATCCTCGCACTTATGACCTTTGCAGGTCTATAAAGCAAAGGAAAGCTGAAGTAAAATCGTAAGCACAGTTGCGGTTTCACTTAGTGACTGCTTTGCTTAATGACCGAGTTGGTGGTCCCAATTGGGGTCACTAAACGAGGACTACCTGTATCGACTGTTGCTTCAGTAGAATCCAGCAGATTCTGGCGTGCCCATGCATTTCCAGGTGAAGATGTTGAACCTACTTGGGACATAACATCCTGATTATGTGCAGGGCTTATTTAAAAAAGGGCCAAGGGTATTGGAACTCTGTCCCCTTCCCCCCTCCATGGTGGTTGTAGCTCTGACTGGGCTATGGTACAATTGTTTTTTAAGGTCTTCCTTCTATTTTGGTTAAAAAATAATAGTAGTAGTAGTTTCTCAGCCTCTGCAAAGTTGGCTGGGATACTGGTCAGGGAAGTGGTAGCCAGATAAAGAATTGATTACCTGATCATCTCTGATGTTAATCAGTTAAGTCTCTATTTATGGTCACTCAAACAACAGATGGATATTTGTGCAAAAATACCTGACAAATTTTGTAAAGATGTGTTTGTCTTCCAACTTTATTTGCTCTTAGGCTGAAAGGTTGGTTAGTGGATTATTAGTGATCACTGCAATTTGAAAGAGATGATTTTTACCATCAAGAGCCTGAAGAAAATAGAGAGTGGCCTCAGCAAGTTCAGCGATAATGACTCCTTGGACATCCTGCAAGTTCTCCATCAGGTCCTTCAACTCTGGTTTGTCTATATTCAGCCTGAATTGTTCAGGGTCTTCAAGAGCCTGTTCCAGCTGGGGGTTCCGGTTGGAGAAAAAGGCAGGAGCAACAATATTTTACAAATG
Organism: Charina bottae; assembly: GCA_023362775.1. NCBI lineage: Eukaryota > Metazoa > Chordata > Lepidosauria > Squamata > Charinaidae > Charina > Charina bottae. The sequence continues at coordinate 5,164,261 of JALMGJ010000024.1, forward strand.
GATTTGGTGGTGCACATGTATATGGAGGGATTACTACAATATGAGATTTGAAGCACAGTATAGCTTTACATCTAAATACTGGTGACCACGGGAATTTAAATCAATTCTTTAATATAAGGTAACGCTTAAGAACCATAGGGGCAAAATGCTCTTTTTAATTTGTGGCAGTGGAAACACAGGACATTTTCAAAATATCCTTTCAAAATCCTTTCTAATGTTAGGCAAAAAGGCTGTTGTGACTTTTGGTAATTGACAGACCAGCTGTCAGGGAGGTAACTGGTGAAGAAGGAGGGGGCTCCCTCCAGGGGGATAAACGCATGCACAGTACTGAATCGCTTTGCTTTCCTTGCAAGAGGCTGAAGAAGGCAACCCTCATATTTCTTGGGCCCTTTCTCTGAGCATTACTAGTTCATTTTAGTTTAGCTGGATTCTGTCTAGCAGAGTAGAACAATAAAACACTAGAGCCTGTACACCAAGTCTCAGCGTGTTCCTTCACTCGAAGTCAGGACACCAGCAGCCCCACAGTCTAACTTCCTCCTTCCTGCCTGCCAGATCCCCTTGAACTTCCCCCGAAAGCTCTTTTGAGAGGAATAGTAATGGGTATGGCTGATGCCTGAGTTGGAAAACCTGGCAGCTGTTTAGGTCTCAGAACCCAATAATCCAAAAAGGAAAGCTTTATTGCAACAGCAGGTGGCAGTCGTGGCCAGGAGCGCGGTCAGCCCTTCAAGGTAACCAGACTAGGAAACCAGAGTCATGCATGCTAATGCTACTTTTATTATAAGGTTATAGTAACAGAGATAGTATTAACATGCATGACTTTGGTTTCCTAGTCTAATCTACCTTGAAGGGCTGACATCAGTCTTGCAAATCTCAGTGTCCTCCCCTCCCCTCCCCTGCCCTCTATCTTCGTGAGAACTCAGAACTCTTGTCTGAGACACTTACTCAGGTTACAGTTCTGCCCTGGACTCAGATTTCTTTTATCTGACTGTTGTCTTGGTTGCGGCTTTTCCTCCTGTTCCTCAAAGTTATTTTTTCTGTCCATTACAGGGCCTTTGCAAAAATTCATCTTGTGAGCCAATTGTGGTCATTCCTGGACTGGGAGGTCTTGATCACTCATGCCTTAGTCACCCCCCAATTGGATTACTGCAATGCACTCTACATGGGGCTGCCCTTGAAGGCCATCCAGAAACGGGAACTGGTCCAGAATGCAGCATCGTGCACAGTTCTGGATGCCCTGTGGTTCACCTGAGTTGCACCACTGCTGTGTTTGCTGCACTAGCTCCTAGTTGTTTCTGGGTGCAATTCAAGTTGCTGGTTATCACCTTTAAAGCCCTACATGACTCAGGACCAGGTTATTTGCAGGACTGCCTCTCCCCAAGGGTCCCTGTGCATCCCAGTAGGTCAGATAGGCTGGGTGAGCTCCAGGTCCTCTCCCATCCCAGCTCCCAGCTCCAGGTCCTGTCATCCCATCAGGTGACAGCATTTGTCATCTGACGGGACCTTGGAGGCGTGCCTTCTCTGTAGCTCCCCCAGCCCTCTGGAATAGCCTCCCACCTCAGATTTGAGGCATCCCTACCCTTTTCGCCTTTCGGAAGGCCGTGGAGCCTCGCTTCCCCCAGGCACTGGGCTAGGATGTGTGTTGGGTCAGGAGGCTAATAGTCTGTTTGGCCTGGTGCATGGTGGGAAGGATGGTTTTGTTTTTATTCTTGTTTTTACTGGATGTTATCAGCTGCCTAGGATCATTATATGAGACAGGCAGCCATATAAGTTATGTAAGTAAGTAAGTAAGTAACTTTGGTAATGGCAGCAGAAAAATCTTGGACCTCTGTTATTAAATCATAATTGTTGATTGGAAGACAAGAATGGGGGAAGCCTAATGAGACAGCTCAGCTATTGACTTCTTCAGTGAGGGGAGGTCTTTGGAAAGGTGAGCAGTTGTATAGTCATATAGTCTTGTATAGGTCATATACAACGGCTACAGCTATGTAGAACTCTGAGAAGCAAAGGAAACTAACCGCAGCAGTAGCAACCAAAACGTCTTTACCTGGAGCTCCAGTTCTCCCAGAAGGTCATTCTTCTTCATTAGAACCACAAAGCTAGTTAAAAATTTGCCACGCAGGTTTGAAGACATTAAAGATAATGGTGCAAATTCATTCTCAACTTCCCTTCGAAGGTTTTTCCTATTGTCTTCCCAGAGACAAAAGTGTTAAAATCCGTGTTTGCTGCTCTTATCCTGGCTAATGCCAGAAAAAAAAAATAATTCAAAATTTGGATATTCTCTCATGTTAACTGAGCACCAGCAATAAATGTTGCCAGCACATAGCATCATTGCAGGGCCTTCTAAGTCCCGTATTTCTTATAATTTGGTCTCTGAATCTTGAATGTTATTGATTTATATATTATCTAAAATACCTGCCTAATTCTGGTGAACACTCATCCAACATTATAGAATTTCTGCTCATACAGTGTGACTCTCCCTTGATTTATGCTTATCCTCCAAATGGAGAGCACCTCCATTGAGGAACGGGTCTTAAGAACTGAAGACACATGAGGGGAAAATGGATTTAACTTCTTTTAACTATTTTATGATTCTATACACTAGATGCTCCTGTGAGGACCACAGTAAAGAAAATTGATAGGCCTAAGCTATTGTTAGAACACTTCATCCCCACTTTGAATGAAGTTATGTGCTCTCAGTCAAGCTCTATAAAGTCCCATTGTGGGACAGAATCTTCTTTTCTGGTTGTAATAAGGGAAAGATGCAAAGTACTTGGTAGTACTTGGTAGTACTCCAGCAAAGGAGATCGTTACCTTGTCGTGGTGCTGGAGCTTGAGCACCTCAATGAAACCATGAGCTAAACCGTGAAGGGACACCCAAGACGGGAAGGTCGTGGCAGAGAGGTCAGACTAAATACGATCCCTGGGGAAGGTAATGGCAACCCACCCCAGTATTCTTGCCATGAAAACTAAATGGATCAGTACAACCAAAGATATGTCGGTATACCATCGGAAGATGGGACTCCCAGGTCAGAAGATGGTCAAAATGCTACTGGGGAGGAACAGAGGATATGTTCAACTAGCCCCAGACGTGATGACGCAGCTAGCTCAAAGCCGAAAGGACGGCTAGCGGCCGACGGTGCTGGTGGTGAACGACGAATCCGATGTTCTAAAGATCAACACACCATAGGAACCTGGAATGTAAGATCTATGAGCCAGGGCAAATTGGATGTGGTTATTGGTGAGATGTCAAGATTAAATATAGACATTTTAGGTGTCAGTGAACTGAAATGGACTGGGATGGGCCACTTCACATCAGATGACCACCAGATCTACTACTGTGGACAAGAGGACCACAGAAGAAATGGAGTAGCCTTCATAATTAATAATAAAGTGGCTAAAGCAGTGCTTGGATACAATCCAAAAAACGATAGAATGATCTCAATTCGAATTCAGGGTAAGCCATTTAACATCACAGTGATCCAAATATACGCCCCAACCACAGATGCTGAAGAAGCAGAAGTAGATCAGTTCTATGAGGATCTGCAGCACCTACTAGATAATACACCAAAAAGAGATGTTATTTTCATTACAGGAGACTGGAATGCTAAGGTGGGTAGTCAGATGACACCTGGAATTACAGGCAAGCATGGTCTGGGAGAACAAAATGAAGCAGGACACAGGCTGATAGAATTTTGCCAAGACAACTCACTGTGCATAACAAACACTCTCTTCCAACAACCTAAAAGACGACTTTATACATGGACTTCACCAGATGGTCGACACCGAAATCAGATTGACTACATCCTTTGCAGCCAAAGGTGGCGGACATCTATACAGTCGGTAAAAACAAGACCTGGAGCTGACTGTAGTTCAGATCACGAACTTCTTATTGCAAAATTTAGAATCAGACTAAAGAGAATAGGGAAGACCCACAGATCAGTTAGATATGAGCTCACTAATATTCCTAAGGAATATGCAGTGGAGGTGAAGAATAGATTTAAGGGACTAGATTTAGTAGATAGGGTCCCAGAAGAACTATGGACAGAAGTTCGCAACATTGTTCGGGAGGCGGCAACAAAAAACGTCCCAAAGAAAAAGAAAACCAAGAAGGCAAGATGGCTGTCTGCTGAAACACTGGAAGTAGCCCAAGAAAGAAGGAAAGCAAAAGGAAACAGTGATAGGGGGAGATATTCCCAGTTAAATGCAGAATTCCAGAGATTAGCCAGAAGAGATAAGGAATTATTTTTAAACAAGCAATGTGCGGAAGTGGAAGAAGACAATAGAATAGGAAGGACAAGAGACCTCTTCCAGAAAATTAGAAACATCGGAGGTAAATTCCAGGCAAAAATGGGTATGATAAAAAACAAAGATGGTAAGGACCTAACAGAAGCAGAAGAGATCAAGAAAAGGTGGCAAGAATATACGGAAGATCTGTATAGGAAGGATAATAATATTGGAGATAGCTTTGACGGTGTGGTCAGTGAGTTAGAGCCAGACATCCTGAAGAGTGAGGTTGAATGGGCCTTAAGAAGCATTGCTAATAACAAGGCAGCAGGAGACGATGGTATCCCAGCTGAACTGTTTAAAATCTTGCAAGATGATGCTGTCAAGGTGATGCATGCCATATGCCAGCAAATTTGGAAAACACAAGAATGGCCATCAGATTGGAAAAAATCAACTTATATCCCCATACCAAAAAAGGGAAGCACTAAAGAATGTTCAAACTATCGAACAGTGGCACTTATTTCACATGCCAGTAAGGTAATGCTCAAGATCTTGCAAGGTAGACTCCAGCAATTCATGGAGCGAGAATTGCCAGATGTACAAGCTGGGTTTAGAAAAGGCAGAGGAACTAGAGACCAAATTGCCAATATCCGCTGGATAATGGAGAAAGCCAGGGAATTTCAGAAAAACATCTATTTCTGTTTTATTGACTATTCTAAAGCCTTTGACTGTGTGGATCATAACAAATTGTGGCAAGTTCTTGGTGGTATGGGGATACCAAGTCATCTTGTCTGCCTCCTGAGGAATCTGTATAACGACCAAGTAGCAACGGTAAGAACAGAGCACGGAACAACGGACTGGTTTAAGATTGGGAAAGGAGTACGGCAGGGTTGTATACTCTCACCCTACCTATTCAACCTGTACGCAGAACACATCATGCGACATGCTGGGCTTGAGGAATCCAAGGCTGGAGTTAAAATCGCTGGAAGAAACATTAACAATCTCAGATATGCAGATGATACCACTTTGATGGCTGAAAGCGAGGAGGAGTTGAGGAGCCTTATGATGAAGGTGAAAGAAGAAAGTGCAAAAGCTGGGTTGCAGTTAAACCTCAAAAAAACCAAGATTATGGCAACGAGCTTGATTGATGACTGGCAAATAGAGGGAGAAAAAGTGGAGGCAGTGACAGACTTTGTATTTCTAGGCGCAAAGATTACTGCAGACGCTGACTGCAGCCAGGAAATCAGAAGACGTCTACTTCTTGGGAGGAGAGCAATGGCAAATCTTGATAAAATAGTTAAGAGCAGAGACATCACACTGACAACAAAGGTCCGCATAGTTAAAGCAATGGTATTCCCTGTAGTAACCTATGGCTGCGAGAGCTGGACCATAAGGAAGGCTGAGCAAAGGAAGATAGATGCTTTTGAACTGTGGTGTTGGAGGAAAATTCTGAGAGTGCCTTGGACTGCAAGAAGATCAAACCAGTCCATACTCCAGGAAATCAAGCCAGACTGCTCACTTGAGGGAATGATATTAAAAGCAAAACTGAAGTACTTTGGCCACATAATGAGAAGACAGGATACCCTGGAGAAGAAGCTGATGCTAGGGAAAGTGGAAGGCAAAAGGAAGAGGGGCCGACCAAGGGCAAGATGGATGGATGGTATTCTGGAGGCGACGGACTCAACCATTGGGGAGCTGAGGATGGTGATGGCCGACAGAGGGCTCTGGCGTGGACTGGTCCATGAAGTCACGAAGAGTCGGAAACGACTGAACGAATAAACAACAACAACTTGGTAGTAACATTTATTTTAATCACACTAGTACACTATAGAAGCACTTTTTTCCCTGTGGATATCATAGGTATATCTCTGACTTTACCTCATGTTTTGTATTAAGATGGAGAGGCAAAGGAATGAAAAGTGTTGGGAATATAAAGCTAGAGTGAAGAAAGCATCTTTTCAACCAACCTTCCCCTATCTGGAATCTTCAGCTGTGTTTGGACTTCCTTAATTCCTAGCCAACGTGGCTCTAAGTAGGCAGCGGATTGGCTTTTGTTAAATGTAAAGTTTCAGAAGAAAACTCCCAAGGCTCTTGATGGCTCTGGTGCTTGCACTTGTGATTTTGGTCCTTTCGAAATGTTAACATTGCCTGCCCCCATTTTTGCACATGGATATTGACAAAAATGTGTCATGATTTCTGCTAAGGAGTTGAGCGTCAAAGAAATTGCTAGCTCCTAGCACTGGGCTACCCACTTTTTCCCAACATTTTGTAAAACAGAAAATTGTTCCTTTTCCTTAAATTATAATGATATGTTTTTTTAAAAAATCCCACATTAATTTTTCCACTCCACTCAACCTAAATGAAGAAATCAATGTACCTTTTTCAAACTTCTCGCACTGTGCTTTTTTCATCCCTGTGGCTGAGAAAATATAAAAAGAAAAGAAAAAAGTTCACTAGTAATCAATAGAAACATTTCATATTAGGCTGGCAAGATTTTTAACTGGGCAGTATCCATAATACTTCCCCAACTGACTTGCTATAAGTAGCTGCCAAAATTTAGAAGTATCTATTGGAGGCTTTTCATTTTGAATTTAGCAGTCTATTAGATTTCCTGTGATCACTTAATTAGGCTTAGATTCATATGGTCAATTTTCTCTGGAATTACACATAATGCATTCTGTTTTTGTTACCTGTTACAACAACTAATTTAATTATGCATATGGATGGTTATTGCACTTATATACATGCTTTTCTTTTCTTTTGTACAATCATCTGTTTTCACACACATACCTCAGTTTTACAGAATGGATAACAATGGCCCATATCATCTTCAACTAAACAATTGCCTATCTCCATCCTATTTATTATTATAATAATCACCAGTAACAATGACATCTTAAACATACATACTTGAGGAAAAAGAACTCTGAAATGAAGTATGGATGCAAGAGAGAGAAATGAAGGAGAAAAAAAAAGATTTTACCTGCATCTGTAAAAAAACATGTTTTTTCTGAAATGCAAAAGAATTACAGGAACAGGATGAGATGCTAAGAACATCAATCTGAGAGCTGTCAGTTCAGCTCAGCTTCCCACTCCAGTATAATACAAATTTTGAAAAGATCTTTATACGTTCTTTCTTACCTACTTCTGCATATAAAGAAAACCTGTTGTCATGCCATAGTTTAGATTTAGAGCAATGATTTGCCAACCACAGCCCTTGAAACAAGTTCATACCTACAAATTTACAATATTTCACTCACATATCCTAAAGCCGGGGGCATGGAATATACCTTTCAATATATCTATTGGTGGTCAATGAGTGGGCATTGAGGTTATGCCTTCAGTAAAGGCAGGATTAGACTTATTTAAGTGATTTTTTTAAATGTACAGCGTAATGCCTCATTCAGCCTTAACACACCAAGTTTCCTTTTCTTTCCCAATAGGAATTGGTGCTCCTGTGGTTTGGCAGCTGGGCATGGATTTGTAACAGGTTATTTTTTTTCTTGTTGAAGTAAATTGGTAATATCATTTTAAACATCTGGCTTCCTATTTTTGTTGTTGTTATCAGTGCAAAGTTGATAAACTCTTGATGTTTAGGGTTCAAGTCCTCCCTCAACCATGACAGTTCGTTTGGAGACTTTCGGCCAGCCATCTCTCAGGCCTGTCTACTGCAGAGGACCGATACTATGACAATAACATTGGAGGAGGTGTGCAGCTTCATGCTCCTGGAAGTAAGATGTGATATAAGCCTAACAAATATATTTGTTAGACCCTAAACCAGTGCTTTCCAAAGTCCTGCCGTTGGTGACACACCAACGGCGGCGGCAGTGGTGTGCATGGCGGTGGCAGCGGCAGCGGCGGCCGCCTCGTGTGTCACGCTAAAACCTGGAAGCACTGATGGCCCGCCGTTGCCGCCACCACTACCGCCGCCACGCACCATCAGCACTTCCGGGTTTTGTCGCATCACACTAATGTGTCGCAACATACAGTTTGGAAAGCTATGCCCTAAACTATTTAATTTATTTATCAAGGATGAAACAGCTGATAGCACAAACAAGATCTGGAGCAGTTAGAGAAGTTCTCAGCTCATGGTTCATAAGCATCTGCAATCTATTACGCTACATTAATTCTCTGTTCTGTTCTACAACACAAGTTCATTTTCTTACTCAGTTTTAGTGGTTAAATTGTGGGGTATTATAATTTAAATTCAAGCCATTTATTTTGCTGCTATAGTTTCATTTAAGACATTCTCCTGCCATCTGGGTCACGCCAGATACTTTGGAGCTAAGGATGTGCAAAATGTCTTGAATTCAAATCATTAGTTTGAAACACTGCATCCTGAGAGTGGATAGTCTGTTTTAATCGTTTCGGAAGTGTTTTGAGTTGTTCTGCACTCAAAATTGACTTTTGCAGACACTAGTTGGGAAAACTTCCAAAGCTGCTGTCTGGGAAGGCTGATTTGGAAGAATCCTTAGAATGGAAAATTATGTCTACTCTAGGAGCAGTAATTGAACAAAGAATTCAACTATATCATGATATATTAATTAAAACAATAAAACAAAATGGTTAAAACACACTTACGAAAAGTTCCTGTTTTGTCACTTGGGTAATAGGAAATACCTAAAGTAAAAATTAGGAAAAATCAATTGTTTACTTTAAGCTAGCTAATGATATCATATGCAAACTTTTAGAAGAAGAGCTTATCAGTAATTTTTAAATTTGCAAAGAAACCTAGCATCCCGGAAAAATTATACCTTAATTTTATATTCACTTCAGATCTCCCTGCCAAACACATTTTCTAAAGAGAGGGATGAATTTAGGTAAAGGTTCCCCCCGCACATTTGTGCAGTCGTGTCCGACTCTAGGGGCCGGTGCTCATCTCTGTTTGTTAGCCGAAGAGCCAGCGTTGTCCAAAGATGCTTCCACGGTCATGTAGCCACATGACGCACGCGGAACGCTGTTACCTACCCACCGAAGTGGTACCTATTAATCTACTTGCATTTGCATGCTTTTGAATTGCTAGGTTGGCAAGAGCTGGGGCGAGTGCGGGAGCTCACTCCGTCACACGGGACTAGGGATTCGAACCTCCGAACTTGCGATCTTCCGATCGACAAGACTGGCGTCTTACCCACTGAGCCACCACGCCCCTTGGATGAATTACCCAGCTGTAATCCAAATAATCTCTCCCCAAGGTCCTGTTCTGTCCTCCAAGTCCTGCTATGCTGCCTCATTGTGGCAGGGCAAGGGTGGTTCCTGGGAGGGATGAGCAAAGAATGCTGGGAGTGTACGTATGCTAAGAGTATATACTCCCAGCAGGGTTGCCCAAGGCATGACAATCATCCCAGCAGGAAACATGGAATGGAAGAAGCATGAACATGGGAAAGCTGAATACCGTGAAGGATGAAATGAACTGACTACATGTTGACAGCTTAGGCATCAGTGAATTGAAGCGGACTGGAATTGGACATTTTCAGCCAGAGGATCATACTGTTTATTACTCAGGGCATGAAAAACAAAGAAGGAGCAGTGTTGCTTTCATAGTCAGAAAGGATATAGCAATAACAGTACTTGCCTACAAGGCAGTCAATGGCCGAATAACATTTCACGGACAACTCTTTAATATGAACGTTATCCATGTTTATGCTCTGATTCTTGATACAGAAGAAAAGGACGTTGAGTTTTATGGTCAAGATCAATCTGAAATTGACACAACGAGCAAGCAAAATGTGCTGCTTGTGGTTGGAGACTGGAATGTCAAAGTTGGAAATAGTAAGGAGAAAAACGTAGTTGGATTCTTGAGAATACCATGGATAGCTGTGATGGACTGCAGTAACACAGCAGGTTCTCAGGAAGGAGGGAGCACATTCCAAGGAGGGGGGTGAGACTTGTTCTCATACATTCCAGAATCCAGGAATGGAATGATGACTTTAAGTTGTAGGAAGAAAGATTTCAATTGAATGATACAACGAAAATTCTAACAGTAAAAGCAGTTTAATAGTGGATAGTGGAGAGATGTAGAGATGTGTGTGTGTGTGTGTATGTAGGCAGCTATGCATCAGAGATGCTTTAATTTGAATTCCTGCACTGAGCAGAAGGTTGAACTCAAATATACCCACATCTGCCTTTCTTGAGAATGGGAAGAGCATGAGGATTGAGCTGTATCAGATCAAGTATCTATCTAGCTTATTTCCACCTGTTACCAGCCAGATGCTAGATCTCTGAGACTTTTAGCTTGGCTGGGACACTAACATTTTCAGAATAGCAATCGTAATTGACACAGGCCTCAGATGAAAAAGTCCCTTACCTAAGTTTCCTTCTACCAATAGTTTCTTAGCTTTGAATGCCAAGATGCATCCCTTTGGGATAGTGACTGTTTTTGTCATATCTCTGGCACCCTAAAACACGAAAGAAAACCTTGGATCAGTTATATGGGATAAAATAATTTGGTAGGAGGAGATACACGTTTTCTTTCCTCCAATTTCATGATAAGTCACTATTCAGATCAGACCTTCAGGCTCAGTTTGACGTAGGCTTTATGAAAGATGCTGCTTTCCACTTTGTTGGATTCCCCAAACTTTGTCTCTTCCACAGTTTCTGCTGACTCAATGATCACATATAGGTTCCTCTGAAACTTCTTTGATTGTTTAATGAATGGGTGTTCATTGTTGATTTTCCTAAAAGAAAATACATGTACACCTCAATAAAGTAGACTGCAATTCAATCTATAATAATTTTTTGAACCCCCCCCCCAATAAATATAGGTTCAGCTACAATATGTAACCCTCTACATTTGGTTTCCTTTCCATTTGTTGTGTAAGTTTCTGAGCTATGTTCTTGATCATGTTTGGATAATGTTTAGAAAGAGTTAAATGATTGTTGCAGTTGGAAATTTAGATCTGTCTAGAGGCATTAAATTAAACATTACATTACATTACATTACATTTTGGACCCAAAGACCTAGTTCTATGTCTAGTCTATAATGCTGGGAAAGGTAGAAGGAAAGAGAAGAGGATGATCAGCAGCAAGGTGGATAGACTCAACTGCAAGTGGTGTTAGATGCACCATTGGAAGACCTGAAGGACCAAGTTGGGTACAGATTCTCCTGGAGAAGATCTATCTAGGTGGTTGCTAAGAATTGAAACCAACTTGATGCCAATTAATCTGAGGCATTAAGTAAAGTACTGTATGTATGTAAGAGAAAGGAAACCTTGAGCATAGGGAATGTTAAATGTGGTTGGAGTCAATTTTCATTTAGTTGTTTTTGTTACACTTACTTTTCTTTAAACAAAGAATCAAGGTCTTGGATGGGAACGTGTATCTTTTTCACCTTCACAGACCTTTCATGAGAAATGCTGAGGGTGCTAGTTACTTCAGTGTCAGTAATTCCACTAATATCCCCCCTCAGTGTTCCATCTATATTGTCTTCAAGGGTGAACAACTCCGAATTCTGGCGAACTGGGGAACAAATATTGAGAAAAACTGTAATGTTAAAAGAAGCACTAGAGAAACACATACAAATGGAGCAGCAGACAACTGTTCTAATGAGGGGAAGGAAATCTGGCAGCAAAGGATTTTGTTGATATTGAATCAGGCTGTTTGTAATCTAAATCAGCATTATCTAATTCAGACCTTTCCAAACTGTGTGTCGCAACACAAAAGTGTGTCGCCACACCACCCGGAAGCGGCGTCGCGCGCCGCCGCACGCCCCCCGCGCCGCCGCACGCCCCCCCGCACCGCCGCCGTGCACGCGCGTGTCGCCGCTGCCGCCGCCGCCGGGTGTGTCGCCAGCAGCGGCACTTTGGAAAGCCCTGATCTAATTAAATACAGTTCATACTAAGAGTTCCCAGAAAGTGAGGAATACTTCCACATGCAAGTTGGTATACCTTCAGTTTAAACCTCTGACATGTCCTGAAAAGTGCCTTTGAAGGCTTAGGGGATGCTGTAGAACTTTCTTCACCTTTCTCTATGAATAATGGACAGTTGTTTCACAACAGCTGTTTATATGTTCCCCTACCTTTAAGGGAACATAAAAACTCTACCTTGACAAAGAACTGCTGGACACAGGAAAGGTCTGAAACTTTGCATCCAGGTACTCAGACAGTTCTGATGGCTGAAGGTAAGAGCAGATGTCAAGGGCTATGTTTCATCTTGTCATATTTGTCACCAGGCCAAGACTGGGGTAATCAGGAGAATGATGCAGAACTGGGTTATGAACTCATGGTAATTTTTTTTGGTGCCTTTGAGTCAGTGCTGACTCAACTGCCTGGACTAGTCCCTGCAATTTTCCTGGCAAGATTTTCAGAAGTGGTTTGTAATTTCCTTCTTCCTAGGGCTGAGAGAGTGTGACTGGTCCAAGGTCACACAGCCGGCTTTCATGCCTAAGGCGGGAATAGAACTCTCAGTCTCCTGGTTTGCTATTGGCTCCTTCCTAGGCCTGAGAGAGAGTGACTGACCCAAGGTCACCCAGCCGGCTTTCATGCCTAAGGCGGGACTAGAACTCTCAGTCTCCTGGTTTGCTATTGGCTCCTTCCTAGGCCTGAGAGAGAGTGACTGACCCAAGGTCACCCAGCCTGCTTTCATGCCTAAGGCGGGACTAGAACTCTCAGTCTCCTGGTTTCTAGCCTGGTGCCTTAACCACTACAACAAACTGGCTCTCCATGGTCAATTAACTCAAGGCAAGGCAGTTCCCCATGCAGTCCATTATGTTTTATGCAAGATGGTTTGTTAAAGACTCCCCAACTTCCAAAATGTATTTTCGAATTAGAGAATGGGAAGCTCACCTTTGATTAACTTTCTGATATTAACTTATTGTAGGATCAAAGCTCTATAATCATTTTAACACTAGTTTTGATAAGAAAACAGCTTGCAAATTGAGAAATAGAATGCAGCATTCATACTTTAAATTTTTAGGTGAACAGCTAAGATCCTAAGAGACTAGGGAGTGTGATGTATTTAGTTCTCCTGCATCCCTCAATGGCATTTGATATAATCTTTCTGGGGTGCTTAGAAGAAGACGACTGTGCAGGAATGCAGTATTTATTTATTTAATTTTTATCCCGCCTTTATTATTTTTATGAATAACTCAAGGCGGTGAACATACCTAATACTCCTTCCTCCTTCTATTTTTCCCACAACAGCAACCCTGTGAAGTGAGCTGGGCTGAGAGAGTGTGACTGGCCCAAGGTCACCCAGCCAGCTTTCATGTCTAAGGCGGGACTAGAACTCTCAGACTCCTGGTTTCTAGCCCAGCACCTTAACCACTAGACCAGAGCTTTCCAAACTGTGTGTCGTGACACGTTAGTGTGTCGGCTGCAGTGTGTAGGTGTGTCGCACGAACTTGACGAGAAACTGCCTCCGAGCCCTGCCAGGATTCCGTGCAACTCCTACTGCCTGCCTTGTGCCCTGCTGTAAGAGGGGAGCTCTGTCCAAGCCTTGCCCTGCTGTAAAGGGGAACTCTGTTTTCATGAGATATGTTGTGTCCCCATACATTTCGCTATTACAATTTATGTATGTGTCCATATCTCTTATAAGTTAGTTAGTTTAATCTCCAGTTTGCTAGTAAAACTGAATTACTGTGTCGCAAAATGATGCATGTCTAAAAAGTGCATCACTGTCAGAGATCACTCGATCTCTGCCAAAAGGCAGGCAGACAAAGACCTCATCAGAAAACTGGAAGTGGCGCGAAACTGACATCACCGGTCTAACAACGGGAGTAGACCGGCTCGCACCTACCCGACGCTCGGGAATACACATCTGAACGAGCGTTGCCTGGGCAACCGGCCGGACCCGGCCACACGTGTCAGCTGCAAAGGACACTGGGGGAGGGAAAGGTTTAAATGTGCTTGTTGTTCCTGGTTCCTGCATTCCAGTCTTTGTTCGTGCTAACCTCTGTATTCTATAATAAACTCTTCTGCTTCTAAGAACTCTGGCGTCTGGGAGTTACTTCAGCGCAGAGAGATTATAGCGATCGGAAGGAGCGCCTTACAGTCACCAACATGAAAAGTTTGGAAAGCTCTGCACTAGATCAAACTGGCTCTACATTACAGGTTTATAGGAGTGTTAATTAGTCTCAATGTTCAAACTGTAATGTTCAAAGAATTTATTACCTGTGCTGGCTGTGTTCAATTTATCTTTTATTCCATTGTATTCCAGGAACCATTTGCATTACCCTTACACACCAGCAGTGATTCTGAGACTATTAATTTATTTTACAAATGTATATGGTGCCAACTTCCATATGACTCTGGGAAGTTTACCATAGAAATATATAAATATTAAAAACCTTGTATGCAGCAGTATAAAATCCCTAAAACTTAAAAATATCCCAAACCTCTGCTTCATATCAAGCCTGACTTTTGACTTCATATAGTCCAAAAGGCCAGGGTAAAAAGATAGATGCTAAACTCTCAAACTGTAATAAGGATGAGAGTTTGCCTCAGTTTCAATGGCAGTTTGTTCCACAATAAAGGCACCATCACTGAAAAAAAGAAGAAGAATGTACTGTCAATGTTAGAAGTATCCAGAAGTAGGACCTGCAAAAGAGGTCCCCTTGAAGAGTCAAGAGTATCAGGCAGACTGTACACATACAGGTAATTTAGGCCTAAGCATGTAACACTTTTTATACCTAGATAGTGGCACAAGGGGCGTGGTGGCTCAGTGGGTAAGATGCCAGGCTTGTCGATTTGAAGATCGCAAGTTTGGAGGTTCGAATCCCTAGCCCCGCGTGACGGAGTGAGCTCCCGCACTAGCCCCAGCTCTTGCCAACCTAGCAATTCGAAAGCATGCAAATGCAAGTAGATAAATAGGTACCACTTCGGTGGGTAGGTAACAGCGTTCCACGTGCATCATGCCGGCCACATGACCGTGGAAGCGTCTTCGGACAACACTGGCTCTTCGGCTAACAAATGGAGATGAGCACTGGCCCCTAGAGTCGGACACGACTGCACAAATGTGCGGGGGGAACCTTTACCTTTTAGTGGCACAAACAAATTCAAGAATCTTACCCATTTACTTGAGAGGCAAGCAATGAAACTGGCTCAGATGTTATACTGTGCACCATTAGTACATACTGCCCAGCCTTGGAGATTCAATGGTAGCACATCTTTTACTTGACCATCCTGAAGAGTTCCACTGGCTTGTTCTTGGCAAACAAAATATGGAGCAAACCTATCTCTTTTTATTTCCCGATTGCCAATGCATAAGTTTTATAATGACATCTATACCATGTCTGATTGGATTCAACCCTAGCTCTGCATCACAATTGCTGAAGCTGCCAGTGATCACTCTGCAACTGCTCTGAATAGCATGGTATGTTACAGCCTATGACCCAGCTCAGAGAACACAGAAACCATTCTCCCTGAAGAACCAAGTATGTAGCCTGGAGATACATCAAGACCAGGAGTTCACAACATTTTAGCTTGTGAACATACCTGGAATTTTGAATGCTTGGGTTGGGCCATAGGATTGCCATGGAGAGGGCATGCTTATTGATAGAATGATTTCCATACTGGGCATTGCTAGCCACAAAACAAACAAGCAATAGCTGTTGTGGGTCTTCCGGGCTGTGTGGCCGTGTTCTGGAAGTTGTGGTTCCTAATGTTTTGCCAGCATCTGTGGCCAGCATCTTCAGAGGGCAGGAGCACAGATAGAAGCAAAATCTCTGTGCCCAGGTAGAGTGGCAATGTTCTATTTATAGAGCTAAATTATAGGAGATTAGGTGGGTTTTTTTGTTGTGTTGAAATGTTAACGAGTGGCTGATGAGCGTGATTAGCATGTTCATTGTGAGAAGTATTCCCATGTCCTGGTGGTTGGACTGAGTCCGTTGACCTTTTGCAGGCTGTGTTTTTCAGGACTGGTAGCCAGGTTTTGCTAATTTTTAAACTTTCTTCTTTTTTATTGTAACTGTGCTGGTGTTTGTGAATTTCAATGGCTTCTCTGTATAATCTGGTGTAGTGGCTTTTGGTGTTGTCCAGTATTTCTGTGTTTTCAAATAGGATTTTGTGTCCCGTTTGCTTGAGAGCATGTTCAGCTACTGAAGATTTTTCTGGTTGCTGTAGTCTGCAGTGTCTTTCATGTTCTTTTATCCTGGTGTGAATGCTTCGTTTTGTGGTTCCGATGTATACTTGTCCACAGCTGCATGGTATGCGGTATACTCCTGCAGCGGTGCGGGGGTCCCTTTTGTCTTTTGCTGATTTTAGCATTTGTTGTATTTTTCTGGTGGGTCTGAAGACTGTTTGAAAGTTGTGTTTTTCCATCAGTTTTCCCATGCGGTCAGTGACTCCTTTGATGTAGGGCAGGAATACTTTGTTTGTGGGGGGCTGTTTTTCTTCAGTTGGATGTTGTTTTCTTGGTTTGATGGCTCTTTTTATTTCATTCTTGGAATAGCCATTTGCCTGTAGGACCCAATTCAGATGGTTAAGTTCATTGTTGAGAAATTGGGTTTCACAGTTTCGATTAGCACGATCCACCAAGGTTTTGATCATGCCTCTCTTTTGTCGTGGGTGGTGATTGGAATTTTTGTGTAGATATCGGTCCGTATGGGTGGGTTTTCTGTATACTTTGTGTCCTAGTTTGAGGTCCGGATTGCGTATGACCAGCGTATCTAAAAATGGAAGTTTGCCATCAGTTTCTTTTTCCATGGTGAATTGTATATTGGGGTGGATGCCGTTTAGGTGGTCCAGAAATTTCTCCAGTTCTTCTTCAGTGTGACTCCAAATTGCGAAGGTGTCATCCACGAACCGGAACCAGACTGTTGGTGTAATGGGTGCCGATTCCAAAGCCTGTTTTTCAAAGTGTTCCATGTAAAAGTTTGCTATGACTGGGCTCAGGGGGCTTCCCATGGCAACGCCATCCATCTGTTCGTAGAACTCATTCTACGAACCACAACTTCCAGAACACGGCCACACAGCCCGGGAGACCCACAACAGCCATTCAACTCCGGCCGTGAAAGCCTTCGACAATACAGACAAGCAATAAATCAGGAAAGCAGAAAACACTAATGGAGATGTCTGCTGACACACTGGCATTCACGGGCACCATCTAGAGCAGAGCTTTCCAAACTTTTCATGTTGGTGACACACTTTTTAGACATGCATCATTTCGCGACACACTCTTACAGCAGGGCATCATTTCGTGACACACTGTTACAGCAGGGCACAAGGCAGGCACTAGGACCTGCGCAGAATCACAGCAGGTTTGGAGGCAGCAAGGCACAAGGCAGGCACTAGGACCTGCGCGGAATCCTGGCAGGGCAGGTTTGGAGGCAGCAAGGCACAAGGCAGGCACTAGGACCTGCACGGAATCCTGGCAGGGCAGGTTTGGAGGCAGCCAGGCACAAGGCAGGCACTAGGACCTGCGCGGAATCCTGGCAGGGCAGGTTTGGAGGCAGCCAGGCACAAGGCAGGCACTAGGACCTGCGTGGAATCCTGGCAGGGCAGGTTTGGAGGCAGCAAGGCACAAGGCAGGCACTAGGACCTGCGTGGAATCCTGGCAGGGCAGGTTTGGAGGCAGCAGGGCACAAGGCAGGCACTAGGACCTGCGTGGAACCCTGGCAGGGCAGGTTTGGAGGCAGCAGGGCACAAGGCAGGCACTAGGACCTGCGTGGAATCCTGGCAGGGCAGGTTTGGAGGCAGCAGGGCAGAAGGCAGGCATTAGGACCTGCGCAGAATCACAGCAGGTTTGGAGGTAGCAAGGCACAAGGCAGGCACTAGGACCTGTGCGGAATCCTGGCAGGGCTCCAAGGCGGCAGCAGCCGGGACACACCCAGACACTGCAGCCACACACTAACGTTTCACCACACACCGTTTGGAAAGCTCTGATCTAGAGGACAGGTGTTACTTAGGAAGAGTGCCTTTGATCATCTTTAACTGATATGCTAGTGGTGTTTCTATCTGGAGAAAGTAGCCCTTGACTACTTTCTCCAAGACTTAAAGTATCAGTTTTGGTCCTTAAATGCCCCTTGGTGGGAAAAATGAGTTCCAACCTTCCAACCTCAACCATTCCTGTGACATCATTTCAGTAGCCTTACAGACCTTTAGTCCAGGGCTTTCCAAAGTTTTCCCGCGGCGACACACCAACCGCCGTTGGTGTGTCGCCGCGGGAAAACCCGGAAGTGCCGCCGTTGCAGCCGCGCGCAAAAACCCGGAAGCGCTGGTGATGATCAGCGCTTCCGGGTTGTGTGGCGACACACCAGACTGTGTGTGGCGACACACTTTTGTGTCGCGACACACAGTTTGGAAAGCTCTGCTTTAGTAGAACACAAACCCTATAGGTAGCCTTTAGGCCAAAAATGGTTGCTCACTCTGTTTAGGTATCATAAACGGATTTTGGATAATCTATTTTTTCAACTTAGCTATTTATTCCAGTTTTCATAAACAGGAGATCAAGGACCCTGAAAGCTTGCCATCAACCACTGAATATTCCTCTATCCTTCAGCCTTCAGAAATCTCAGGAAAAAAAATGTTCACACATTTTCAGTACATACTTGGAACCACAGGCGATACAAAAGTATAGTGTTGAAAAGCTATAAAGGCCAAGAAACTGAATTCTGCTCCCAATGCTGTATTCTGCATTTTTCTGTGCTTTTCACAAAATGCAACACATACACAGTCCCATAAGTAATGTGTGAATGAAACAGACTCTTGAAGATTACCTAGATGTGAAATGTCGTTTTCTGGTAACAGTATATGATACAACTTGTATTCGGTTTTGTGATAAGGACAGCTCTGCCACCATGAAGTCTTCATCTTCCTCTGAAGCAGGCAGAGGGGCCTAAAATTTTTATGGTCTATCATGCTGGGTACTGAGACCCAGTCTCCTTGTGAGTCCATCAGTTTCGCCAAAGATTTAGTTGCACTATGGAATGACATTTCTGAAGGAACAATCTCGTCTAAAAGAAGCAGTGAGGAAAGAAACAAAATCATAATTGAGTCCACACATCCACACATCCTGCTAAGCCATGGTTTGTTTAACTAGGAAGCATGACCGGTTTATCATTTTTGATGTAAGAGCAACGCTGCGGATTACTTTATCCTTTGGGAGTGGTAAGAAAGTTAAAATAGCTGGAAAAGCTAAACTGAGACGGAAACGTTAGCAATAGCAGTTGAATAAAATGTCTTTAAAAATGTATACCCTACTTGAAAGTCTCTGGAATTTCCTGTGAAAAAAACCACATGCCTCTACTCCATTAAGTATGTGGGCAGGCCAGCCTGCTTCAGTTTTCTGAACTTCCTGCAAAGTTTAAGCTCTGCTGCTGATCGCAGCACTTTCAGCTTCTGAGACATCTGAGATACTAGAACAACTTGTTAAATCCTTTAAGACTCAAAAACCTACTATTAGTTTTTATAGATATTTGTTATCAATAAATCAATTTGATATGCAGATGCTAAGACATGAATGGAATAAAGAATTAGAGGTTCCTATATTGCCTAGACAATGGGAGAGTGTTTTAACTTCTATAGCAGGGGTGGGCGGCGGGGTTTCTGGGATTTCCACAGACCGGGGGCCAGAGTTTGCGGGCAGGAGCCAATCACAAGCACTGGGGGGCGGGGTTTGCGGGGGGGAGCCAATCACGTGGAAGGGGTGGGGTTTGCGGCGGGCCTTAGGCGGGAGCCCCGCGGGCCTTAGGCAGGAGCCCCGCAGGCCTTATACATTGCCCACCCCTGTTCTATAGCAAGCATGTCAATGGACCTTAAGCTAAGACTTATACAACAAAAAATAATATTTAGAATTTATTGGACTCCATTACAGTCATATAGAAAAGGATTGTCTAAGACAGGGGTGGGGAACCTTTTTTCTGCCAAGGGCCATTTGGATATTTATACCATCATTTGCGGACCGGGGGATGGGGTTTGCGGGTGGGAGCCAATCGCGTGGAAGGGGGCGGGGTTTGCGGGCGGGAGCTCCTAGATTTATTGAATTTTGAGTCCCGCTTGCGGTTGCCTTGGCAGGGCCAGACCAAATGATTTCACGGGCCTTATACGGCCCGCGGGCCAGACGTTCCCCACCCCTGGTCTAAGACAACATGCTGTCGGAGATGTAATAAGGACAATGCTTCTTTAAAACATATGTTCTTCCAATGTGCTATACTTACTAAGTTTGGGGAGAAAGTAGTGGATCATATAAATGTGACTGTGCAACAAAAGCTAAAATTTTCAGAGGACAATATTCTTCTGAATTATATACCTAATACATGGAATTTGACAACAGGACAATGTAACTGGATTCTCCGTGCCAAAGGACTCATATTGCAACATCGGAAAGATAAATGTATGGCCTTATTTACTCAATGCATTGAAGACCTGGTTACACTTGCCACCTATAAGAGGATTGCCTATAGACGTAGACTTTGTATGGATAAGTATAATGAAATACGGGACTCATTTTTACAAAATATAGTAGTTTAAGGAAAAGCAAGTTGGTTATTTAATTGTATTTTTTATATACACACACAATACTTGCATCATATTTGCATTAAGTAAATATATATAGAATTGCAAATGTTTATTGTTGCAATGACACATTATATTTTATATATTTCTTAATTTCTTTGTTATATTTTTCTACTTTTTAAAAAAACTTATATATTTTTATAACATATGTATCTTTGTATATTTTTTGTTTTCCTTTTTCTGTCCTTATTTTAAAAAGCAAGCAAGCAAGCAATAAATAAATAAATAAATGCTCTGCTGCCGATCGTAAACAGTATGATATGACGCAGATCGGGAAAGTAAGTGGATGACGTCATGAATGATTGCTTTGGCCTGAATTGGGATTGGATCAAAACAACAGCAACACGTGTTTATTTTCAGAGTCCCCGGCTGGGGAAGATGGGTTTCTGTGTCAAAAGACTGTATCAACCGCGTTTACAACACGAAATCTAAATGTCGTGTTTTACATCCCTTGCCATACAAAGAAAGGATCTTGTTTTTAAAAGATTAAACATCTAACATTGTATACACGAAGATAAGGTCCGCCTTACAAACAATGGTTACTCTCTTTAGTTCCATATTTTGTTTTGCTTCCTCTTTTTCGGGTTGAGTTAGTTTAAAACCCGGAGGAGTTTACAGTTTCCACGGAAATAGAACCCCGCTTCCATTCCCGGCCCTGGGAATCGGTGAAGCTCGCTTAATCGGAAGGACAATATTCAACAGTCCGCCGGCCAGCGAGCTCTCTTTAAGTAAAAAATGCTTAATTCTTCTTACCTTTGCCTATACTTAAATCACGCTCCGTACAACTTCCGAGCTGTAAAGGAGATCTATAGCGAAACTCGGTCTTTAACTTGTAAGGATGCAGGAACCGAACAGAGGAATACCAGTTTCCTCTAAGTTCCCCTTGCGTCGGAATGGTTTTATTTCGCTTTCTTTTTCTTCTTTTAAAGAAGCAGCCAGTTAAATGTCATAGATGTTTCTCCGTTCTTGGAAAATGTTGCGCTAGTCTCCCCTTCGCTCACGTGGAAGTAAGGTCCGCTGAATTTAACAGGCTTACTTTTGAGTAGACGCGCACAGGAGACCGGAGAGGCTGGGGGTGTGGGAGTGATTTTATGGGACACGCGGGACGTTAGAAAAGGGCCTTTCCTTCCTTCGGTAATGCCGTTTCTTAAACTGAGAATTTCCATTGGTGGAGCATCGAAAACTGTGTGGTTATGCAATGATCTACGAGCTTTTCCCAAGGATATGACAAACCCTTTCCGTCATGTTGACACAGCAAGGAGTTGGCAATATGTGCATGTTTGTTTTTTGTTTTTTTGCTAAGTTGTGGGCAGGAACTGTGGTAAACCATACGGCAATTGGTCATTCCCCTCCCCCACTCCCTGGGGTGATACAAAGCATGTCCAAAAGATCCAAGTAAGCACATTTGCAGGAATCATTTAAATCAGTGTTTCTCAACCTTGGCAACTTTAAGATGTGTGGACTTCCAACTCCCAGAATTCCCCAGCTAGCATTGCAAACTTGTTGTTCAGTCATTTAGTCGTGTCCGACTCTTCGTGACCCCATGGACCATAGCACGCCAGGCCTTCCTGTCCTCCACTGCCTCCCGGAGTTTACTCAAATTCATGTTCATTACATCCATCTGAGCATTTGTGATTGCTGCCAAGCTTTGTTAGCTTTTGGTGCCAACTAAAGAATGACCTTTTAGCTTTTGGCTGAACTTATATTGGGGAAGGCTGCTCTTTCTAATTAAAATTGCATTAAAACAGCTGCATTAAATCATGACAAAATATTCCACTCCAGCTAAGGCAGTTGAACTGGTCTTTCAAGCAAAAACTAGGACTTAGAAATCAAAGCATGGGGGGAGGTCTTTCTTAAAAGCATTTGCTCAACAAATAAAGAGGAATGTTAAGAATCAAAAGTTTCAGTTTCTGGCTGAAGTAAGCTCTTGAATATTTAATCTTGATACTCTTGCCTTTTGTGGCACTTAGTTGGAACCCAACTTGTACAACTTGGCAAATGCAGGGCTGTATGAAACCAAAATATTTAATATGGATGCCAGGTAAATATTTAATATGGAGGTGTTCAGTCGTTCAGTCGTGTCTGACTCTTCGTGACCTCATGGACCATAGCACGCCAGGCCTTCCTGTCCTCCACCGTCTCCCGGAGTTTACTCAAATTCATGTTCGTTACATCCGTGATGCTATCTAACCGTCTCATCCTCTGCCGTCCCCTTCTCCTTTTGCCTCCAGTCTTTCCCAGCATCAGGGTCTTTTCCAGTGAGTCCTCTCTTCGCATTAGGTGGCCAAAGTATTTGATCTTCAGCTTCAGTATCTGTCCTTCCAATGAGCAGTCAGGGTTGATTTCCTTTAGGATTGACTGGTTTGACCTCCTTGCAGTCCAAGGGACTCTCAAGAGTCTTCTCCAGCACCACAGTTCGAAAGCATCAATTCTTTGGCGCTCAGCCTTCCTTATGGTCCAACTCTCACAGCCATACATGACTTACTGGGAAAACCATTGCTTTAATTATACGGATCTTTGTCAGCAAGGTGATGTATTTTGATTGCTTGCAAGATCATTACCATAGTTCAAGTTTTCAACAGCACACTAAGTTTGCTGATTTACCACCAAAGTGAAAGAAAGGGTTTTGAGGCTCCTTTGCATTTGGGAGCAGTTTCAAAGTCAACTTTCCCTTGCAACTCATCCCATAGCAGCCTAACAGGAGAAATGCCTGTGCAAACCTCCAGACCAATACAGGTAGTCCTCGGTTAACCACCACACGTTCAGTGACCGTTCAAAGTTACAACGGCACTGAACAAGTGGTACTTACAACCGGTCCTCAAAGTTCTGACGTCCAAGCACCCCCGCAGCCACGTGATCACAATCCGTGTCCTTGGCAACCAGCTTGCACTTAACAACATTGCAGCATCCCGCGTTACGTGATCGCCATTTGCGACCTTCCCTGCCGGCTTCCCACAAGCAAAGTCCCACAAGCTGCTGCTTAACGCCAGGTCAGTTAACAACAAGGCCCCCCTCATAAGTGACTTGATCACGGAGGAGGGGGCTGACCTGGCGTGTATTACCGAAACCTGGCTGGGCCCGGAGGGAGGAGTGGCTTTGTCAGAGATGTGCCTGGCTGGGTTTCGGGTGTGGCACCAGCCGAGATGTCAGGGCAGGGGAGGAGGGGTGGCAGTTGTCATCCGAGAGTCTCTTGTGGCCTTCAGGGGTACTGCTCCACAAGTAGCCAGTTGTGAGACCCTGTTTTTCAAATTGGGTGCCCGAGAGCAGTTGGGAGTGTTGCTGCTGTACCAGCCTCCCTGCTGCATAGCAACCTCCCTGCCTGAGCTGCAGGAGGCTGTCTCGGGGTTGGCAGTGGAATTCCCCAGACTTATGGTTCTGGGGGATTTCAATCTGCCATCCCTGGGACGGTCCTCAGAGGCGGCTCGGGAGTTCATGGTCACCATGGCGGCCATGGGCCTGACTCATATTATTCGGGACCCGACTAGAGACAGTGGTCTCACACCGGATTTAGTTTTCTTGTCGGAGCAGTGGCAATGTGCTCTGAGGGGAGAGTTACATCTTTCCCCTTTGTCATGGTCAGATCACGCCCTGGTGGCCTTGAGATTCTCTTATGCCACCCCACTCCGCCGGGAGGCAGGACCTATTTGATCTGATGGACCCAATTCGGTTTCAGAGGGAGCTGGGGGTTGTCCCCGGAGATCTGCTGCACGGTCCAGCAGAGGTCCTAGCTGCCACCTGGAATAGGGAGGCGGCTGGGGCCTTGGACAGGATCGCGCCTGTGCGGCCTCTCTTGTCCTATCAAACCCGACACTCCCCGTGGTTCACAGAGGAGTTGAGGGTCCTGAAGAGGATTAAGAGACGCCTAGAGCGCCGCTGGAGGAAGACAAAGACTGAACCCGACCGAACACAAGCTAGAGCCGCGGTTAAGGCCTTCCTTGTGGCGGTAAGAGCGGCGAAACACCAGTATTTCTCCGCTCTTATTGCATCCGCAGAATGCCACCCAGCGGCCCTGTTCAGGATCACCCGATCCCTTTTGGGGAAAGGTGATTCAGAAAATCACCTGCAGGGACATGCTGAGGAGTTTTCCAGGCATCTGCAGGATAAAATCGCTCGGATTCGCTCTAAGTTAGACTCTAAGCGTGAAACGTGGTCTGGGGAGATGCCTGAGGAGTGTACTTACCCTGTTATCTGGGAACAGTTTGATCCTGTTGGACCCGAGGAAGTGGATAGGATCCTCCGGACTGTAAATGCCACCACGTGCAAATTAGATCCATGTCCCTCCTGGCTGGTTCAATCGGCTCGGGAGGTGATGTGTGGCTGGGTCCAGTCGATGGTAAATGCATCCTTGCAGGAGGGGGTGTTTCCGACGGCCTTCAAGGAGGCATTGGTGCACCCCCTCCTCAAGAAACCATCGCTGGACCCTGTTGTACTGGACAATTTTTGTCCAGTCTCCCACCTTCCCTTTATGGGGAAGGTGGTTGAGAAAGTGGTGGCGTTGCAGCTCCAGAGGATTCTTGATGAAACGGATTATCTAGACCCCTTTCAGTCAGGTTTCAGGCCAGGATATGGGATGGAAACAGCATTGGTCACACTTATGGATGATCTCTGGCGGGGGTGGGATGGAGGCATCCATCCTGGGTCTCCTTGACCTCTCAGCAGCTTTCAATACCATCGACCATGGTATCCTTTTGGGACGTCTGAGAGAGTTGGGGGTGGGCAGCGTGGTTTTGCGCTGGTTCACCTCCTTCCTCCAGGGCCGGTCCCAATCGGTGTTGATAGGGGAGGAGAGATCGGGTCCACGGCCCCTCCTTTGTGGGGTGCCACAGGGCTCAGTGCTCTCTCCTCTCCTATTCAACATCTACATGAAACCACTGGGCAAGATCATCTGTCTCCACGGGATGAGGTATCATCAATATGCTGATGATACACAGTTATACATCTCGATCCTGGGGGAAGTAAGTGATGCTGTGACTACCCTGTCCAAGTGCCTGGGGGCTGTAGGGGTCTGGATAGGGAACAACAGGCTTCAGCTTAACCCTGGTAAGACAGAGTGGCTGTGGATTAATGGCCCCTCGGTGTCTAGGAATTTATCATCCTTAGTTCTGGATGGGGTTGCACTACCCCAGACAGACCCGGTGCGTAACTTGGGGGTCCTCTTGGACTCACGACTCCTGCTCGAAGAGCAGGTGGCAGTCGTGGCCAGAAGGGCCTTTGCACAACTTTGTGTTGTGCGCCAATTACGCCCTTTCCTGGAGTGAGAGGCCCTTCGAATAGTCACGTGTGCTCGTGCCATGCCTTGACGGCCACCCGCACACCCTCCCCCACCCAGCAGCAGCTAATCCTGGCCCTGGCACACTCAACAGCTACCTGCGCACACTCCCCCACCTGGCAGCAGCCACTTACCTGCCTGCCAGCCTGCTTGTGAGCTGCCTGGGACTTGTGACTTCCTGCCAGCTTGTCGTGGTTAGGCGAAGAACAATGCTGAGCCTCGGAATTAAGCTCTAGATCTTTTCTGTTCTACCTTACACAGAATCTTGCCAAACTAAGGTACACTAAGCAGTTCTCTGGGGAAAAACCCCAGGCACTCTAAGGCAGGTCTGGCCTGACCTTCTTGGATGGGCGCCCAAGGTTTTCAAGCCTGTGAACGCACTTCTCACTCTGGAAGGCGCCCCCTCCTCCTTCGCCCGCAATCTCCGTAACATCACTTTCTCCCTCAGAGACACATTCCTTCACACAGCTTCCCCATTGACTTTGCTTGTTGGAAGCCGGCAGGAAGTTGAGAGGAGGTCGCTTAACGATGGCAATGGGGAGTGCCGGGACTGCTGTTGCTAAGTGATGCAGTCACATGACGTCACACTTTACGACTGCATCACTTAGCAATGGAAATTCCGGTCCCAGTTGCCGTGGTAACCTGAGGACTACCTGTAAATGCAACCCCACCACCCAAATGTGTGGTGAATTCAGTGATTGACGAGCCTGAAGCAGAGAGAATGAGTGCTGATTGGGTGCTCAGTGCTCAGTGCTCAGTGATTGGCTGTCTCAAACCAAGCAGTGATTGGGTGAAGGTGTGATGACAGCTCCAGGATCACCACGTTGAATGTGCCTTCAATCTGCAGAAGGTGAGGACAAAGTGTGCAAAATGGGGCATTGGGAGTCAATTGCACATGTAAAGGAATTGCAGAGATCACTGTAAGCTTCAAGCTACAAGAAATTAGATGGTAGTCCACAAATACCTTTTTGTTTGCTATGCACATTTTCAAATGACCCCAACTAATACTGAGGAAGAAAAACGTTACAGTCAGTGCGCTATTACCTAACACGACCAGAGTACACACTACAAGGAGCACCATAAAAATATTTTGCAATTGCATTTTCATATACAAATATACTCATGTCATGCAACAGGAAGCAAATACTTCCACATTTTTGTTTTCAGAAAGCAGTTCTTCAGTTATAGAAGTATAGACTCGAAGAATGTATATCCAAGATATTACACAAATAATGAGTTTTATACCAAGCGTCCAAAGTTCTTATTGAAACAATTATTGCACTTTGGTTTTGGGTGTGTTCAGGTTGGAAGATTATGCCTCTTTCCTTTGGATGCCCAGAAAAACAAAGCATAAATCAAAAAAGGGAAAGGGCTGGAAAGAAACCCATACCATAAAAATATCATGTCTGATATAAAAATGTGAATGTAAAATTAAGTTATCTGAAAATGCTGAATACTGTATATAAATGTCTGCAAAATAATGTTTCAGTGTATCTTGTTTCCTGCAGAAAGTTATTTGGAGCAGGATTCCAACCAATGAAAACTTGTGAGAATGAAGTTTTCATTGGGCTACTTTTCATCCCCCATCCAGCAATATTTTTTCTACTTCTGCAAGCATATTCACATGTTCTTTAAGTTTTGGGGCTACAGTTTTGGCAGCATTTGCCAACAATTTAGAGTGACTGAAAAACTGAAGTTCACCAAAAATGGTAAGGACAATCATTTATTTTTGTAACTAGTTCATGGCATGCAAAAATGTGACTTCTAGTATCAGCTTAGTTACTCTTGTTTTCTAAATTACTTAGTTTTAAAAGAGATTGTTCTCATATTTAAGGAAACAAGAAAATATTTTCACTGCTAGGCAGTAACCCAGAGCTTTCCAAACTGTGTGTCGCGACACAAAAGTGTGTCGCCACACACAGTCTGGTGTGTCGCCACACAACCCGGAAGTGCTGATCATCATCAGCGCTTCCGGGTTTTCCCGCGGCGACACACCAACGGCGGCGCGCAAAAATGTGAAAGCGGCAGCAGCGCTTCTGGGTTTTTGCGCGCTGCTGCAACGGCGGCACTTCCGGGTTTTCCTGCGGCGACACACCAACGGCGGTTGGTGTGTCGCCGCAGGAAAACTTTGGAAAGCCCTGCAGTAACCCCTGGTAAATAAATGCCAGATGATAATCACACCTCCTCCTTCACCAATATGATACTAAGAGAGTGCTATTTGCAAGCCCATGGCCTGAAGTGATAAAATTGATGGCAAGATGACATCACAAAGGAAAATTCAGCCAAGCAATTCACTACTGAATGTGATTCAGTGCAATGTGACAGAGGTCGCATTCCTATATAACAGGGGTCCCCAACCTGTGGGCCACGGCCCACTAGTGGGACGTGGCCTGTTAGGAAGTGGGCCTTGGGGCTCCCTCCTGCAAACCCCACCCCCTGGTGTGCGTGATTACCCCGCCCCCAGTGCGCGCAATTGGCTTCCACCTGCAAACCCCACCCCCCGGTGCGCGCAATTGACTCCTGCCTGCAAACCCCGCCCCCCCCCAGTGCACGCAATTGGCTCCCGCCTGCAAACCCCACCCCCCCAGTCCGTGGAAAAATTTTCTTCCATGACCAGTCCCTGGTGCCAGAAAGGTTGGGGACCGGTGCTATATAATATTATTGACTAATTTTAAGTGCCACTCCTCAACAGAGAAGATTCCCATACTATGGAGCAAATGTCATTTGACTCAATGGAGTTTAAGTTTCTGTACAGAAGACTGGTTTACAGAAGAACAAGAATCAAGAAAATGCAATATAAATAACAGGATTGTGGTAAAAGTTAATTCTAAGTTAATGGCAAGGAAGTGAATTTGTAGGTTTAATTATTAATGATAGGGCTAAAATGTATGTCAAAAGTATAAGTTGTCATCTAGATAGTTGTGGATTTGCATGAAAGTAGGAATTTATAATATGGTGATGTTGTGCTTTGGTAATAATGAAAGAACTTAGGATGTATTTTGGGGGAAAACATTTTAAATAAAAGTGATCCAGGAGAAAATTATTCTGAATGGATGGATATGTGTGATGACTCTGACATCAATGCCCCAATAAACACTTCTCCATGCAATTCAACTGAAATGCAGAATAAGCTTTATTAAGGATACATGTAAATCAAAGCATTCTCAAAGATCCGAATGAGCGCTTCCTGCCAAACAGTCAAACTTAGCTCTCCCCCTTCGTGCCAATCTTTTTGCGCCCATGATGTCAGTGTCCGTTACTTTCCCACTCCATTCAAGCCCCCACCACACTCGTGCAGGTGGACAACCTTGACGCTCGGCACAACAGCCTCTAGCAGTCTGGCGCGGCTCCTGGAATACACTCCCCCTCCCATCGTTTTCCAGGCTGACACGCATCTCTACAGTACATGGCAGGATTCACACTAGAACCCTGACATGCCGGCCCCCAAAGAAAAAGAAAAACAGGATCATTGAAAAGTGGATAGGAACTGCTTGCTACACAGGGTGGCGTTTAAATCTGTAAAACATAAAAGAGAAAAACAAAGTTACACAGCAAGAGACATTAGGAAGGTTTATCAGGAAACTGACGGCGAAATTGAGCGGTGAGTCTGGGAGCAGAGACACGGGATTTCTCCACCCACTAATTGAAACTGCTCGGCAAATGCTGCCACTGAACGAGGTACTGAAGCTTTCCTCTGTGGAGTCTGGAATCGAGGATAGCTTTAACTTCAAAGTGTTGTTCACCCTCCACCATGACAGGGG
This sequence comes from Charina bottae, assembly GCA_023362775.1. Taxonomy (NCBI): domain Eukaryota; kingdom Metazoa; phylum Chordata; class Lepidosauria; order Squamata; family Charinaidae; genus Charina; species Charina bottae. The sequence goes on from JALMGJ010000024.1 coordinate 5,193,963, forward strand.
GAGGCTTGGGCGGTTCGGGTTGCCATTTTTCAGAAGCTTTCACAGGTTTCAACAGGCTGATATGAAAGACAGGATGTACTTTTCTTAAATTCTTCGCCAGAGCTAATTGAGCAGTCACAGGATTTATTACTTTAGTAATTCTAAATGGTCCAACATATTTCAGCCCTAGTTTCTTGGATGGTTGGCTAGTGCGGAGGTGCTGGATAAAGAGTTTTGCAAGCTGACTAGCAGAAGGCAAACCTTTGCATGGGATGAAATGCGCTTGCTTAGAAAACAAATCCGTGACAACCCAAATCACAGTCTTCCCTTTGCTTTCTGGTAGATCTACTATAAAGTCCATAGCTATTTGCTTCCAGGGTTGAGAAGGGTTTGCCACTGATTGTAATAGCCCCGCTGGCTTTCCAGTCAATTTGTGGTGGCACAGAGAGGACAAGTAGTTACATTGTCTTTTACATCCTTCCTCAATGTGGGCCACAAGAATTGCCTTCTGATCAAATGCAATGTTTTTACAAAACCAAAATGTCCAGCTACTTTATCATCATGACACCGCTCGAAAATGCGCTTTCTTAATACACTGGGAATATACAGTCTCTCCCCATTCCACCACAATCCATTGATTTCTTGAAGAGTTTGCTTATTAGCCCCCGCCATGGGTCTTTCTGAATTTCCATTCGTAATTCTCTTTTCGTAATTTCGTAATTTTTTGTAATTTTGAAGGGGCTGTGGTGGCTCAGCGGGTAAGACGCGAGGCTTGTCGATCGGAAGATTGCAAGTTCGGAGGCTCGAATCCCTAGCCCCACGTGACGGAGTGAGCTCCCGCACTCGCCCCAGCTCTTGCCAACCTAGCAATTCGAAAGCATGCAAATGCACGTAGATAAATAGGTACCACTTCAGTGGGATGGTAACAGCGTTCCATGTGCGTCATGCGGCCACATGACCGTGGAAGCGTCTTCGGACAATGCTGGCTCTTTGGCTAACAAACGGAGATGAGCACCAGCCCCTAGAGTCGGACATGACTGCACAACTGTGCGGGGGGAACCTTTACCTTTACCTAATGCTCTCATTAAGGTTGTCTCTAAATGGAGATCAGGTGGGTTTTTTTTACTGTGGGTAATTGCTGCTTTCTCCACTTGTGGATCCAGTAAAAGTAAAGGCTGTGAGGCCAACAAAAAAAAACTTTTCAAGAGATCAGTACTGCACTGGTTTGTACTGGTCTTGTAGTGGTCTTGTACTGGGCCCATAACCCTTGATGGAGTTTTGAAGGTTAATAAAAGAACTCCAAGCAGCTAACAACAATCTTGCAGAGTAGAAGCGTGAACCAGCAGGGAACTTGCACTTTAAGCTTAATTGCGTTCAAAAATAAATTCAGTCTTCACACATTAGTTAGATGAAGAAAAATAGAGATAGCTTACATTTATTCAGTAGAGCTGGATACAAGTAGATTCATTGTAGATCTGTGTGCCAGTGAGATGAAATGGACGAGAGCTGCATTGTGCAGCCCTCCTGCTTGCAGGTGTGCCCAAAGAGTAATGAAGGTTGTTAATCCCCCAAACTCGAGGAGGAGGAGGAAGTGGAAATCAGTTGACCCATGTGACATCCCACAAGCACAATAGAGATGCATTTTTCTAGAAAAGACCCCCCTTATGCTTATGAGACAATGCTGAGTTGACCCCTGATGTTTCCAACAGGTATGAGATGAGAGTGTACACAAAAAATGATTGGGCCATTCAGAGACCCAAGAGTGAATTACTATCTGTTTAGAAATAATTTGTTTGAATAATTTATTTAAACTTAAGGCTGCTTATAATATGTACATATGGCAAAGGAATTAATGTAAAAGCATGATTCATTTATTATGAAAGATAGGGAAAATCAGTGGTTCCGAATGTGGGACAGCCCATCTTACTACAAAAGTCAGCCCATCTTACCACACTGTAGGGAGAGATAGTACGAGTTCTGTAAGGAAAACTATTAGAACAGAGCTTTCCAAACTTTTCATGTTGGTGACACACTTTTTAGACATGTATCATTTCGCAACACACTCTTACAGCAGGGCATCATTTCGTGACACGCTCTTACAGCAAGGCACAAGGCAGGCACTAGGACCTGCGCGGAATCCTGGCAGGGCAGGTTTGGAGGCAGCAAGGCACAAGGCAGGCACTAGGACCTGTGTGGAATCCTGGCAGGGCAGGTTTGGAGGCAGCAGGGCACAAGGCAGGCACTAGGACCTGCGCGGAATCCTGGCAGGGCTCGGAGGCAGCAGCAGCCGTGACACACCCAGACACTGCAGCTGACACACTAACGTGTCACGACACACAGTTTGGAAAGCTCTGTATTAGAAGATAGATTAATATCCCAACATAATAAATGGAAAGTAAGAAATCATTGTTTGAAAGCTGATTAGTACAGAGTGAAAATAATTGATACAAAGTGCCAGAGAACTGTGTGGAGCTATGCTAAGGGGAAATATGAAAAAAGATGCTTCATGGAATGATGGAGTAGAAGAAACTGTGGATGAGAAAAAAACATATGAAAATGATTGCTGCAAAAAATTAGGATGAGAGAGTGTGTGTATAATATTGTGGTCAGTGACCAATCACGTGTGACAAAAAGATATAAAACAACATTAAAAGCATTTTTAAAAGGTAAAGGTTCCCCCCGCACATTTGTGCAGTCGTGTCTGACTCTAGGGGCCGGTGCTCATCTCCGTTTGTTAGCCGAAGAGCCAGTGTTGTCCGAAGACGCTTCCACGGTCATGTGGCCGCATGACACGCGCGGAACGCTGTTACCTACCCACCGAAGTGGTACCTATTAATCTACTTGCATTTGCATGCTTTCGAATTGCTAGGTTGGCAAGAGCTGGAGCTAGAGCTGGAGCTAGTCACTCCGCATGCAGGGCTAGGGATTCGAACCTCCAAACTTGTGATCTTCTGATCAACAAGCCTGGCGTCTTACCTGCTGAGCCGCCACGCCCCTTAAAAAATTAAGAAAATATTTTTTTCTACATAAAGCAATTGAGCTGTAAGCAATATTGTGTCTCTTCTGGAGATGTTAAGGTTCCAGTTTGATAATATAAAGCAATGCAAGCCAGTTTGGTGTAGTGCTTAAGGCACCAGGCTAGGCACCAGAAGACTGTGAGTTCTAGTCTGCTTAGGCAGAAAGCCAGCTGGGTGACCTTGGGCCAGTCACTCTCTCTCAGCCCTAGGAAGGAGCCAATAGCAAACCAGGAGACTGAGAGTTCTAGTCCCGCCTCAGGCATGAAAGCCTGCTGGGTGACCCTGGGCCAGTCCCTGTGTCTCAGCCCTAGGAAGGAGCCAATAGCAAACCAGGAGACTGAGAGTTCTAGTCCCACCTAAGGCATGAAAGCCGGCTGGGTGACCTTGGGCCAGTCACTCTCTCTCAGCCCTAGGAAGAAGGAATCCACCTCTGAAAAGTGTGGTGGTAAAAGGTACCCCTCCATGCACATGTGAGCTGAACTCACTATCAAATCTATGAGATGCCCCCCCATACATGTGAACTGCTTTAAGTGCCTTTCTAAGAAAACATTCACAGCAAGCTGAATTGAAGGGATAACTGATGAGATGGTCACCCAGATGGGTTTAACTAAAACACTTCAATGTCATGCTGTAATATACACTGTGTCTGCCTTCTTTTTTGTCTTATTTTATCTTATGTATTGGCCAGAGGTATATAAGCTATGGTACTGCTTTTGCTCAGGGCTGCTCAACAAGCTGCCAATGCTTTCCTGGGAGTTCAATGTACACTCTTTTATTGCTTCATTGCCTAATAAGATTACGTTGTATCTTCAAAGTCATTTGGTTGCTTTAGGCGAGCCAGGTTGTGGCCACAAGTCAAGAAAATTGCAGAGACTAGTCTAGGTCATCGCCAGGAGTCAAGACTGACTCAAAGGCATGCACACACACAGGGATGGAACTAGGGTCTGTGTCACCCGGGGCAAACATGGATTCTGCACCCCCCCCATGGGTTATGTTGTCATTTTGGTGTACCCCACACAACATTTTGGCGCACCCCCCAGCATGGTGCCCGGGGCACATGCCCTGCTTGCCCCCCCCCCAGTTGCAGCCCTGCACACACATGTGCACGCACACACACACACACACACAAAGCAAAGGTTTATGCTGTTAGCAAGTGGAATGACAAGGGTAGAATGTAAATTGCTCTAGAAATGTTGCCAAAGGAACGTGTGAACTAAAGGTAGCTACATCCCAACTACAAGGACAAGTTTGTTCTGTAAACTTTCCTTCCAGTATCACAGATGGCATGACGTTAAAGCCGGCCAAAGAGAGAGTGGTGTGTTGGATCGGTAATACTGAATAATTTGTTGGGGGGAAGGGTTTCCTGTTTATAACCTGCCAGTATTGGTTACCTACCTGATCTACTAAGAGAGTTATATTGAACACCTGATGCCAGCAAAGCTTGATGCGAGAGCTGCACTGGCATAGTTCATTCTGGATTCCAGTTTTCCAGGAAGAGGAAAAAATGTCAGTAAGAGTCATGGTGGGCAGCGAATCTCTGGAAAAGTGAACCTTAAACCGGAAGTGGATCTTTGACACCAGCAGGAACATCCCAGTTTCTAAATGGATTGCTGCATTCAAAACGCAGCAAGATACTCAAAATGATGCTCTTAGGAATCCGGACCGCATCATATCTAACGGCTTTAATTTCTTACATGCACAGACCTGAGAGCTGTGTAACGTCTGAGGGGCAGATTTGGTTTTAAAGTGTTTTTTGGCAGCAGGTCTGTACTGGTATTCCTTTAGAATGAAAGAAAACCAGTATGGTTTTAGCACTATTGTTGGCAGTGTCGTAAATAAATTTAATTTGTGCTAGATTCCAGAAGACTGGAATACTATGCCAAGATATTTGAAGGATGAAACCTGGTATATATTACTATTGTGCATCTGCCATTGATAGTTACTGCATCTGAGTCCCTTTTGGGAAAAAAAACGATTTGGTTTGGAATAGTTTATGGTGAGTTTTTCCTCCCTGCATTAGTCTTCTAGGCCCAAAGATTCCTTCTCAGGCCAACCTGAGTTAACAAGAGAATAGTGCATTGTCAGCCTAAAGGACAGTGGAAGCTGTTTTAAGAGGGTGGAATTCTGCTTTAGTTAAATTGGTAACTTACTTTTTCTGATTACAAAACAATTATGTGCTAGCTTATTAGCCAAAAACCTATAATCAGGATTTCTAAAACAAGCAAGGTTTATTAAACATAATAGGGGTGAAGATAATATGAAGAGAACTTTTTCTTAGTTTTCTTTAAGCATCAGAACTCTAGGTTATTGATGGCATGGTTTCATCAACGTTTGACTTTTGTCTTCTATCTATCTCTCTATCTCTCAATCAATCTCTCAATCAATCTCTCAATCAATCAATCAATCATATCTTAGGAGGATGGATTACCTTTTCTGTCTTAGTCCTTAAATTTTGTTAAATGCTTTTAATTTCTTTCAGGGGTGTCTTTGGAGGGGGTAGGATAGGGTGTGGCATCAAAAAAGTCAAGATGGAGGTCACAGCCCTGTGACTGAATCCCTGCCCTTTTTTAAATGTGTCACAATGTACTTATTTTCCAAACTTTGTAAGAAGTCCAGTGCTGCTGAAAATAACTCTATTGAATTAAATAGAGGAATTTCTTTTACGCAAATGGGCTTGTACTTCCTCTTTTCCATTCTCCATCTTGGATTTAATCTGTTCGCAGATCAGTTTGCAAATCCATTTAATCAGGCAACCCAATCTAGGATCTTTCTGCACAACTAGATTGGTATCTACCTGTCTTAAACTAGAAGGAAATTATACTAGCATAAAATTCATTATCTCCATGCTGAGCCCTACCCTCTCCCCCCCCCCTCTCTCACACACACATAAACACAATTTATTGAATTTATATAGCTGCCCATCTCAACCGTGTGATTTCAGGTGACTCACTATACAAAAAGCATAAAAACACAGGATATCCTTAAAACAATATTACAATGTAGCCAAGGCCTCTAAAAATCCACCTCACAGTCTAGTCCCAGTGCTTGAGGAAAAAGCCAGGTCCTCAGGCTTTCTGGGATCTCTGTAGACTGTTCTAGCTGTCTGCCAGATGGTGGTGCAATTGTGTTATCTAGCCAGTTTGGTCAGGATTGTTAAACTAGAGCTGAGCCAAAGCCTCCCATTTCCCCAATCTTCCTGGACAAAGTGACCGGAAGGAGAAAGGAAAACCCCACAGTGCAGTCTGACAGAGATGCGGCTGTGCATGTGCAGGCAAAGCCAGAGTCCTGACAGGACCGGACTCTTGGCTTTACTTGGATGAGAAAGTTGGTAGAGAAGATAAGATCCTAGGGGAGGGGAGTGCCCACACCAGTGTAAAAGTGGCCAATGGGCTCTCCCCATCCCTCAGGGATCACTGCCCTGTTGACATAACAGTTGATGACGCACATTGCGTTTTATGTTGACATTGCCAGAGGATGCTGCTGCCTTAAGGGGGAAAGCGCTACTTTAAAACTGAAACAGCTCAAGGTGGTTTAAGCCTGTCTCACTCATGGGCTGAGCATGAGATGAAGGCAACGTCATGGGGAGAGGGCAGAATAAAGATGGTGCTGGGACATTAGTACTGTATACCCAAAATTCCTAGCTCCCAACTTTAGTGTGGTAACTGTTGAAATCATCAGGGGTCAACTCAGCATTGTCTCATAAGCATAAGGGGGGTCCTTTCTAGTAAACACATCTGTATTGTGCTTGTGGGATGTCACATGGGTCAACTGATTTCCACTTCCTCCTTCTTCTTGAGTTTGGGGGATTAACAACCTCCATTACTCTTTGCACACCCCCACACCTGGGGGATTAACAACCTCCATTACTCTTTGGGCACACCTGGGCACAATGCAGCTCTCGTCCATTTCATCTCACTGGCACGCAGATCTACAATGAATCTACTTGTATCCAGATCTACTGAATAAATGTAAGCTATCTCTATTTTTTCTTCATCTAACTAATGTGTGAAGACTGAATTTATTTCTGAACGTAATTAAGCTTAAAGTACAAGTCCCTGCTGGTTCACGCTTCTACTCTGCAAGATTGTTGTTAGCTGCTTGGAGTTCTTTTATTAACCTTCAAGACTCAATCAGTAAAAACATTGGTGTCAGTTTGGTTTTAATTTAGTGCAATAAATGAACCATGGTTTATGGATTAGTGTTCTATGTCAACTAGGTCATAATAGTTTCTTCAACAAACCATGCTTAAAACAAACTATAGCTTACAGCAATGTAGAAATCCAGCCTACATCCCACAGCCTAACACAGAGCAGAGCTTTCCAAACTTTTCATGTTGGTGACACACTTTTTAGACATGCATCATTTCGCGACACACTCTTACAGCAGGGCATCATTTCACGACACACTCTTACAGCAGGGCACAAGGCAGGCACTAGGACCTGCGCGGAATCACAGCAGGTTTGGAGGCAGCAAGGCACAAAGCAGGCACTAGGACCTGCGCGGAATCCTGGCAGGGCTCGGAGGCAGCAGTAGCCGCAACACACCCAGACACTGCAGCCGACACACTAATGTGTCCCGACACACAGTTTGGAAAGCTCTGAGATAGAGAGTACAGCAGGTTGCAGAACACTGATTTATACAGTTTCTCTCTGCATCTTCAAGAAAAGGCCCAGGCCCTCAAACACTTCTTAAGATGCTATTTCAGCATATAATATTATGCATTTATTTCACATGCCTAATTATTAACACAGCTTATAAGTGAGAACCTATATACAGCAATTGGTTATCCAAATGGTAGAATGGAAGAAATATCGGTCTTTTATGCTGGTTGGGGAATTCTGGGAGTTGAATTTTATGCTGGTTGGGGAATTCTGGGAGTTGCACACGTCTCAAAATGGCTGGGGCTGAGAAACAATGATCTACAGCCCTAGTCCATGGGCTGAGATTGGAGGCTAATTTCAATAGCCCTCTGCAACTGATCAATTTAGTAGTTCAGATCGCTGGCAAAAGGGATGTCATATCCCTCTTTCCAGTAGGCAACTGGAAAGGGAAGAAAATGGCAAGGACAGATGTTCACCTTGTATGAGTTCTGACTCTGGTCCTGCCCTTGCATCCTTATTCTCAAAGGAATGCAGCCTTCAGCAAAGGTTCTCCACTCTTTTTCTACAGGTTGAAAAAAATCACTGGGTGTTATTTGCATTGTAGGTTTTTTTTAATAGTAAGTATTTGGCAATATTTTTGTATTCGAGCACTGAGGAGGCATCTCTAACGAGCATGGGGGAGGACAAAAAGCTGGGAGGACTTTTGCGGAGTCTTTCCAAGACATTACTGACAAAACTTAAGAATTAAAGACCAGCTAGGTACAAAAGGTATCTTATTTGTCCCTCCTACTAACTATAATTTAGTTTCTTCCTGGTTTTGCTTAATTTTTAAAATTTCAATGTCTGAAAAAACTTAATGGTGTTAAAGGATACTTAGGATTGTGGAGCCAGTGGGAAAATTTAGGTATACAGTGCCTTAAGCTTTGAGTAGAACACTTGAAAAGTTTGTCTTTGGATATCAGTCACTGAAAAGCTTATCCTGTTTACTTGATAGTAAACAGTATTTCTGCCAAGATTAAAAAAGGAAAATAAAAATGCAGCCTTATACAGTGCATACATGTCTACTCAGACATGCTTTATTGCTTTCAATGGAACTAAATCTCAAGTCCAAATGTGCATATAAAACTGGGATCTAGTTAATTTTTGCAACTCCACAATATGTGGTTAGATTTGCACTGAATTCTGTATTTCCTCATATTTTTATTATCATTACTCTGATAGCAATCCACTGAATTTTTATCAATGAATTCCTTGTGTGTTTTTGGTTATATATGAATCAATCAACATACAGTAGCTAGAACATGGAAAAACAGTTCCCAGAGGATATAACAGAGGGAATATATGTCTCACTAAGGATGGGAAGCTTTTTGATTTTTAACCACTGGATTTTATTATACTTCCAAAATAAAGAATCAACAAGTATTGGCGTGTTTCTTCTCCTCAGCAAATTTAAAATAGTGTTTAATGCAGTGTTTCTCAACCTTGGCAACCTAAAGATGGGTGGACTTCAACTCCTAGAATTCTCCAGCCAGCATTGAAGTTCACATATCTTAAAGTTGCCAAGGTTGAGAAACACTGATTTAATGCAACTCAACACTGTTTCCACACCTCAGAGCAGCCTTTCTCAACTTTTTGACCCTGGAGAAACCCTTGAAATATTTTTTCAGGCCCTGGGGAACCCCTGCACATTCAGGCTCAAATTTAGGCCAGAAGTTACAAAATTATTATATTCACTTCATGTGTATGCCTGTATATATGCATTAACAGTGTTCTTAAACTAAAAATAAAGAATGAAACTTACCTCTTTAATGTGAAGTTGCCCAAATTTGAAATGATTTTTTAAAATAAATCATGATCTCCCAGGGAACCCCTAGTGACCTCTTGCAGAACCCTAGGGTTCCATGGAACCCTGGTTGAGAAACCCTGCCCCAGAGGATCCCACGTTTATGTCTGCAGACTAGTTCAACATTTCATCTAAGAGTCTAATCCGGTGTGGATGTGTCTTAAAGATTAGGGGTTTTTCTCCCCCCTCCAATCTTTTTAGGAAATATTTTAGAAACCTTCCATTGGCAAGGCTAAGAACAAGGCCTATGCAGACTGGCAGAATGACCCATCATCTGTCTCAAAGAAAGACAAGTTTAAGCACCGGCAGTCCAAAGTACAAACGGAACTGTGAGAAATGCAGGACGAGTGGTGGCAGAGAAAGGCTGAGCAGGTGGAATGCTATGAAGACATGCATGCCACCAGAGGGTTCTTCAGCGCCATAAAGTCAGCTTATGGTCCTTCTAAATCAGGGTGCTCCCCCTGCTGTCGTCTGATCAAAGACCAGGAAGGACTGAAAAACCGCTGGGCTGAACACTTTTCCAACCTACTCAACAGGCTGTCCACAGTTGATCGTGATGTCTTACAGCAGATTCCTCAGCCGCCAGTCTTGGATGACCTGGACCTGCCTCCCTCTACTGATGAGATCAAGAAAGCGATCTCGCAGATGAACTCAAATAAAGCAACAGGGCAGGATGGCATTCCTGCTCAGATCTACAAAGCACTAGACCAAAACGCCTTACAGGCGTTTCAAGATATCTTGGAAGACATTTGGTCAACAGAGGATATGTCTGATGACTTGTGTGATGCCCTCATTGTCGCTGTCTACAAAAATAAAGGAAGCAAACCAGACTGTGGAAACTACAGGGGTATTTCACTGCTGTCCATTGCAGGCAAGATCTTTGCCTGCATTCTCCTGAACAGACTTGTCACTGTCTCGGAAAGGTGCAGTGTGGCTTTCGGCCAGAATGGAGTACAGCAGACATGATATTTGCTGTGAGGCAAGTCCAGGAGAAGAGCATCAAGCATAACAAGCCTCTTTACTCTGTCTTCACTGATCTGACAAAGGCATTTGACACTATAAACAGGGAGGCTCTCTGGATCATCCTGAGACGTTATAGATGCCCGAAGAAATTTGTTAAGTTGATTCAGCTACATGATGGAATGACAGGACAGGTTCCTTACAACGGTGATACATCAGCTGCATTCGCCATTTCCAGTGGGGTACAACAGGATTGTATGCTAGCCCCAGTCCTGTTCAATCTGTTCTTCACTTGCATGTTGTCACGTGCTGTCCAGGGTCTGCAGGAGGGAGTGTACATCAGGTACCAATTGGATGACTCTCTCTTTGACCTTTGCCGCTTGAACGCACGGACAAAACGCCTCTATACAGTCATCCAAAAAACCCTCTTTGCTGATGACTGTGCACTCCTGGCGCATGAAGACAGTGATCTACAGTTGATGCTGAACGAATTCTCAGACACTGCTATGCTCTTCAGCCTGTCTATCAGCCTGGACAAGACTGAAGTACTTTACCAGCCCATGCTAAATACCAACCACATAGAACCAAAAATCACTGTTGATGACACCCAGCTGACAAATGTAAACAGCTTCAAATACTTGGGAAGCATCATCTTGAGCGATGGGTCTTTGGACAAAGAAATTGACTCCAGGATCAGCCAGGCACTGGGGTGGCTGCGTACTGGAGTGCTCAATCAACACAACATCCGTATCTCCACAAAGCTGAAAGTCTACAGAGCTGTGGTTATCCCTTCTCTCCTATATGGATGTGAGTCCTGGACTCTGTACCGAAGGCACTGGAGAAATTTCACGTGCGCTCTCCGCTCCATCCTCGGCATTCATTGGCAAGACCGTCTCTCCAACCTGGAGGTCTTGGATCATGTAGAGTCCACCAGCATCGGTCCCTGATTATCAGAGCCACATCATCAGGGACACATCATCAGAATGACCACGGTATGCCTTGCCAGTTGCTCTGTGGTGTACTGAAGTCTGGGAAGAGACCTCGAGGTCAACCGTGCAAGCGCTACAAAGATGCTGTGAAAGAAACCCTACGCCACTGTGACATCCATCCAAGGGAACCAGAAGCTGCGGCTGCTGACGGAACCCGCTGGCGAGCCCTGTGCTATGAAGCCTCCGCCGGCTTTGAAGACCAGTGCTGCCAAAAACTGATAGAAAACCCTGAGTGGCACCACAGAATAACACCCACAGCTACTGCAACAATGGACTTCCAGTGCCCCCATTGTGCTAGACTCTGCGCTTCCAGACTGGGACTGCAGGGCCACCTCCGTGTCCACAGATGGACACTGCACAACAGCGTGTCTTCTTCGAACCCAAAGGGCTACCATACAATTGGCAAAGTATTGCTTTAATATGGTTATATTTATTTTAAAGGGAAAGAATGATGATAAAAAAGAGATCTTTAATGTCCTCTCCCACCCGCTGCCAAAAACCCCATTGCAACAGTTCTCCACTGGTTCAGGTCAAAAATTTTAGTCTGGGCATAAAGGCTATATGAAGTATGGTATCGGATGGCAAAATTCCACTCATTTCAAATTATGGGAAGGCAGCCTTTCTATTGGAGAGCCTCCTACCTTGACATTTGTTCCTAAACTGATATCACAACTGCAGTCCCCAGATTAGAAAAGAAACATAACACCTTTTAACTGCCTCTTCTTTAAAATCTTATTGTTCAGTAGAGGAGAACCGTATTTATTTACAAGAGCTTTTATACTGCTTCAATCACAGTGAATCTAAGTGGCTTAAAATCCTTTATACATTTCACACTATTTAGATCTTGCATCTTGAGCTTTTTCCTTTTTTATTTTTTAATGGTCTTTTTTGCTTCTTCTAGAATTGTGTGTGTGTGTGTGTGTGTCTGACTCCTCACAACTGCCTGGACAAGTCCCTGCAGTTTTCTTGGCAACTGGCTAGAAACTGGGAGACCGTGAGTTCTAGTCCTGTCTTAGGCACAAAGCCAGCTGGGTGACCTTGGGCCAGTCACTCTCTCTCAGCCCTGGGAAGGAGGCAATGGCACACTTCTGAAAATCTTGCCAAGAAAACTGCAGGGACTTGTCCAGAGTCAACACTGACCCAAAGGCACCCCGCAAAACCCAAATTCCTTGGACTTTTGATTTGAATAGAACCTCTAAATGCACTTGGAAATTTTGCTTCTAGAAAATTCTGTAAGAACATAGGCTCATGTTCCTTGATTTCCAATCTTGAGACATTCCATTAATTGTACCAACAGTCTGTTATTCTCTCAGAATTGCTTAGATATTCAGCTTCCATCTCAAGAGGATCCTCTTTATTCAACCTAAATAGTACTCTAAAGTCAGGGAATCTAATTTAAGTATCCACCTCATTCACAGTCCAGTAATTAGTCTGCATAACAATATTTAGTCAGATTATAAACAGCAGCAGAAAAGATGGTTGGTTAGACAAATATGTACATTGTGGTTGTAGCAGAGAAGGAAGACTGAGCAAAAGGAGAAATGGAATACAGGTAGTTCTCACTTACCAATGGTAATTGGGACTGGAATTTTCATCGCTAAGTGATGCAGTCATAAAACATGACATCACGTGACTGCACCGCTTAGCGATGGCAGTCCCTGGTTACTGTTATTAAGTGAGAACCTCACGACCAGACTTCCAACTTTCTGCTGGCTTCCCCATTTACTGCTTGTGGGAAGCCGGCAAGGAAAGTTGCAAATTGTGATCATGTGACTGTGGGACGCTGGAACAGTTGGAAGTCTGGACCAGTTGCCGGGTGCCCGGATTGCGATCATGTGACTTCAGGGGTGCCGTGAAGGCCAGAACTTCAAGGCCCAGTCATAACTACCACTCGTTCAGCGCCATCACAATTTTGAACAGTCACTGACTGACTGACTGTATAGAATAATAATTTTAATATAATAATTTTATAGAAATTCAATCAATCAATAAATAAATAAATAAATAAATAAATAAATAAATAGGACCACCTGTAATTGCTAGACCCCCTTCCCTATGCTTTCAATACATGTGTGCATATGTCTGGCTGTAGATACAAAGATGTAAACAGCAGTCACTAGAAATAATGTATAAAGCTATAGAAGGATAGAGGAAAAATTGACCTGTGCAGCAACCATGAGATGGGGGTAAGCCAAGAATTCCCACCAATCAGAAAACAGAATGGCTACAAACTTCAGAGTCCTGTAGCAATCAGATACAACCACCCCAAAAATGGACTTTTGATCTCATTCCAGATAAAAGACCCAGAAGCCCACCCCCTTAAGTCAACTTTCAAGGTGAGATCAGGTGAATGTGTCTAGTTCAGAAGTACACAAAGCCCTCCTGTTTAGGTTCCTTGCTGCCTTCTCCGCACCTGGTTCATTGCTCTGATTTTTTTCTTAAAATGTGGTACCAAAAACCAGACTCCGTAATGAAGGTGGGATTTGATCAAGGAGTGATATTAGTGGTTTGGATCTGTCTTTTTAGCAGCAACATCACATGGATGGCGTACCTCCCAGAGACACAGGTGACTTGAAGGTTTTATGATCTTTACTATTCTGCCCCTTACACAGTTCTAGTACAGTGAAAACATTCCTTAGTGCCATTTTTAACTGACTTGTATTTGAGCTGCATTTCAGAAAAAATATTAAATCAAAAGTATTGTCTGATATGTTATTGTGATTTACTCACCATACTCACTTCCTTGTGATTTATCTCTTGGCTGCTTGAAAATCCGAGAAAAGCTGTAATTTCCATAGAAGTTATAGTGGCTTCTTTAATGAAGTTTGACTCCTGATAAACACATGAAAGTGTCCATGGGGTTTTCTTCGCTGCTTTATGGTTTAGTTTAGTGTTGATTGATTAGTCAAATGACCATATCAAATAAAATAAGATAAAATAATACTGCATATTGGGATATTAAAAGTATTCAATGAAATAATCAGGTAAGATCATTCCCCTTGGCAGCTGACCAAGCTGTCAGTTGAATGGCTTTAGATATAAATTTGACAGTCTTTCTTACCATCCATGTGTTTGTGGACAGTGTGTGAATGGCAGTCCTATCAATTAGTGCAGAGCTTTCCAAACTTTTCATGTTGGTGACACACTTTTTAGACATGCATCATTTCGCAACACACTCTTACAGCAGGGCACAAGACAGGCACTAGGACCTGTGCGGAATCCTGGCAGGGCTTGGAGGCAGCGGCAGCCACGACACACCCAGACACTGCAGCCAACACACTAACGTGTCCCGACACACAGTTTGGAAAGCTTTGAATTTGTGACTTTAAAAAGCTGTGTTCTGGCTGAAGCATATAGTTGGCAGTCAAAGAGGATATGAGTGATGTCCTGTATTTGTGGCATGCCACATACACATATCCTCTCTGGATAAGGTACTTGATGAAATTGCCCATCTTTTGCCATAGTATTCAGGAGCTCAAACCTTGCTCTGGTTAGAGCTGTTCTTTGGCTAAGAACAAGATATTTTGCTAGTTGAAAGGTCTTCTTGGCCTTTTGGCTAAGATCAAGGGTAGTATCACTGCTTTATGGAATTGAGTTCCTGTGCTCTCTTCTGGGATTTTTTTAAAATTTCCAATCTATCTTACAACCCTGATATTTCCTGGATGTCTCCCATGCACGTAGTAACCAGGTCTGACCTTGCTTAGCTGTTTAAGATCAGCCAAGGTTGGCTAGGTAGTACCACCTAGATATGTTTTAATCTGACAAATCCATAAATGTGAATTTGGCCAACATATGTGCTATTTTAAGTTTCCATTTTCAGATTCTTCTTCTGCTGTTTGGAAATGAATTTCTGAAGCTTCTCATATCCCTGGAAACTTGCAAACACCATTGGCTGAGACAGTATTATTGCTATATTCATATACAACTGTACGTTCCAGTAACACAGACAGGATATTACATGAATACTGATTTTTGTTTTATTAGTTGGTCTTGGAATATTGTAGAAAGGACTCATAAAAATAATATTCACACTTTGTCTTAGAAAGTTTTCCAGATGAAGGATTTCTTCACTACACAACAAAATAAGGTCAAATCTAGAAATGAAATGACAGGGTAGGGTAGGGTAGGGTAGGGTAGGGTAGGGTAGGGTAGGGTAGGGTAGGATAGGATAGGATGAAAGGAAGGAAGGAAGGAAGGAAGGAAGGAAGGAAGGAAGGAAGGAAGGAAGGAAAACAACACAGCTATAATTCTATTCTCATTGCAAAGATGCTCCATGTGAAACTGATAGAACTAATTTAAAATACCATTCACACACTCATTCTAAAAATTGTATTTCACAGATAATGGCAAATCAATGCAATACATTATTTCACTATAATTAAAGAAAAATCCATACACATCTCATAAAATTTCAGTTTGTGATAGCAACTCAGCTACTTTTGCCTTCCTAAAGCGCTTACTACCATACCTTAAAAATAGATTATTTCTCTTGTTTTGTTTTACATTATACTCTTGTGAAGTACATAGTCTAAAGCTAAAAGAAAGCCTATATCCCATCACACAGAGTAGATATCAAATGTCAATGGTTAGCTCCTAGAGAACGCCACTACTGTGCTATTGCAACCGTATTCACTAAGCCGGTGTTTCTCAACCTTGGCCACTTGAAGATGTGTGGACTTCAACTCCCAGAATTCCCCAGCCAGCATGCTGGCTGGGGAATTCTGGGAGTTGAAGTCTGCACATCTTCAAGTGGCCAAGGTTGAGAAACGCTGCATTAAGCTGTGAAAGCATCCAGCTGGGGTTTTCCCCCTTCTGTTTCTAGATCTCTAGAAGTGCTACACAGTTCTTTGAACTTTTCTGTGTGCAATAATGTACTGCACACAGAACACAGTAATGTTCTGTAGCAGGACTACCCAAATGAGTCTGCCAAGCTTTGACTTTATCAGTGGAAACCCTTCCAAGCTCCCTCCCTTCTGTTTTTTGCGGTTGGAAAACAGCTGTGTGTGCCACATAAGCTGTCCTGCAACCCACCATAAAGTAATTTGCCAGGAGGTCAGGATGAGGGACCCTCATCCTGACCTCCTCATCCTCATTGCCACATAGGATTCCATTGCCAATCCTATTGGCTACACGCAATCTGGGTGGAAGCAGTCTCAAATTGTCATTTATCTCAGGCAGCAAAATATCTTTGGTCCACCCCAACAAATAGTAGCTGTAGGTGGGCAATCTAAAGCAGGGAAACAGTGTAGATATAATATAGCAATGTAAGTAGTACATCCTGGTTCCTGCCTAAAAGAAGGTTAGCCTCTCTTCACTCCTAAGGTGATGGTCAAGGGGAAGGCTTCAGGGCTCAGTCAGCAGCCAACGAGCCTTGAATGCACTGGTTGAAATTTCTTTAAGCCAGGGATGGGGAACCTGTGGCCCCATCCTGAGTACCCCCCCAATTTTTCCCTTTGGGCCAAAATATATCCCACCATATTCTTAGGACTTTCAACTCTCTTTGTGCAGCTTTCTTTTACTATATCTAAGGTTTCTCTGGGTCATCTACCATGTAAGACTTCAAAGGGACTGAAACCAGTGGATGCCTGTGGAACTTCCCTATATGCAAATAATAGGCAAGGCAATCACATATCCCAATACTTAGGATCTTCTGCTGCATATTTCTTTAACATATTCTTTAGTGTCTGGTTTAATTGTTCTATAACTCCATCTGTCTGAGGGTGGTAAGAATTAGTACAAATTCTACCATTCCTAGATCTTCATACAGATGTCTGAGTAACGTCGATTGGAAATTGATCCTCGATCCCTCTGACGGAGCCAACACAACTTTTTTCTGCTCCCAAATTGCTGGTTTAGAGTTATGCCTATCTGCGACTTCTGGTGGGGACATGGCGAACTGAACAGCTGTGCCCGCGTACTCAGCGGGCAGAACTGACAACGCGGCAGTTTTTTCGGGCTCAGGCAGGTGTTTCCTGAAGCCCAGGAGTGTTTTTACGGAAAAAGGAAAACACCTGGAATCACCCCATCTGTCCTCTGGACGGCTGCTTGCAGCCAGAAGATTGCAAACAGCGTTTGCACTCAACTGGTAAGAGCTAGCCGGGAGGCTGGGACGTCACCATTTCCAAGCCACACTGTAGCCTCAAAGGGACACTAAGACCGGCCACCCCATTTCTAAATCACCCAATTTATATTTTTTTAAGTACGCACACCCTAAGAGAGGCTTTCTACAGCAAGGAGAAGTGGGTTCTCTTGGTGCTTATTGTTATTTTTGGGATCAATATTTTAAAAAATTCTTTTTAAGTTTTGGACTTTGTTTTCCATCCAAATATTAAGGAGGACTGAGAGTAAATAATTGTCTCCCTGTTATTATTTTTGTACTAAATTTAAAGATATTAGCATTTTCCTACACGTTGAATCGGCTGTTTTGAACTTTCAGTTTTCTGCTTCTACTTTCCCTGGGGAACTGTCCGCATATCTCACTTTCGCTTATGTAAACACATTCCGGAATTCTTTCATATCTTCGACTTTCGCTGGTTAAGCTCCTAGGGGGTGCCATAATATACTGCATGAGACATGGAGGATTTTAAACAGACTTTCTCTGACTTCCAACAAGATTTTAAACAGATTCTTTCTGATTCCTACCAAGTTTTTATGCAAGGCATTCAGGACATTGTGGAAAACATGAGGTCTAAAATGTGTCATCTGGTTGGGGATGTCGTGGATGAAACTGAGGAATTTAACAGCGACAGAAATGTCTCTTCTAAGAGTGAGATCGGGACTTCTGTTGAAATGCTGGATGAAGATTGGATAGTCGAGTTGAAGAAATTAAAGGGAGAGATCGAGTTGCAAGATATAAGTGAAATTGATCTTCTGATGGAACACCATGGAAAAGAAGGGGTTATTATGTATGGGAGGTCTCCTCAAGAGAAGTCGGGATTTTTTGAGGGGGGCAGTTGGGCTGTTCGTTTTTTTAAAGAAAAAAGCTCTGTGCGCATTGTGGGGATATGTAAATGCTCTGGTTTATTTTGAAGTGGGATAAGGGTTTAAGAATATTTATCTGGATTGCTTTTAGGGTTTGTCTGATTTCATTTATCTTTAACCATTTGGATTAAGATTATTAAGGTATAATAAAAAAATAAATGTCTGGTTTTTGGTTTAATGTGATTAAGATGATTAAAATTGTTGTATTATCGAGTATAATGGCAGACAATTTATATGTTTTTTAGTTTGATCTTTATTATAGTAGACAGGAATGTATAGAATAGTAGTAGGAAGGAAATCCCCTTCATGGATCATTGCCTTGTCGTGGCGAAGGGGCTTGCGTAACTCAATGAAGTCAGGTCAAGACAGACAGGTCTAACCCTTAGAAGAAATGGAGTAGCCCTCATAGTCAATAAAAGAGTGGGAAAGGCAGTACTGGGGTACAACCTCAAAAATGACAGAATGATCTCAGTTCGAATCCAAGGCAAACCATTCAACATCACAGTAATCCAAGTCTATGCCCCAACCACTGATGCTGAAGAAGCTGAAGTCGACCGGTTCTATGAAGACCTACAACACCTACAACACCAAAACAAGATGTCCTTTTCATCATAGAGGACTGGAATGCTAAAGTAGGAAGTCAAGAAATAACCGGAATAACAGGCAAGTTTGGCCTTGGAGTACAAAATGAAGCAGGGCAAAGGCTAATAGAGTTTTGTCAAGAGAACACGCTGGTCATAGCAAACACTCTTTTCCAACAACACAAGAGACGACTCTACACATGGACATCACCAGATGGTCAATACCGAAATCAGATTGATTATATACTTTGCAGCCAAAGGTGGAGCTCTATTTTTTTTTAAGGTTCCCCCCGCACATTTGTGCAGTCGGCTCTATACAATCAGCAAAAACAAGACCTGGAGCTGACTGTGGATCAGAACATGAGATTCTTATTGCAAAATTTAGGCTTAAATTGAAGAACGTAGGGAAAACCACTAGACCACTCAGGATGACCTAAATCATATCCCTCATATCCCTTATGAATATACAGTGGAGGTGAGGAATAGATTTAAAGGATTAGATCTGGTAGACAGAGTGCCTGAAGAACTATGGATGGAGGTTAGTAACATTGTACAGGAGGCAGCAGCTAAAACCATCCCAAAGAAAAAGAAATGCAAGAAAGCAAAGTGGCTGTCTGATGAGGCTTTACAAATAGTTGAGGAAAGAAGGAAAGCAAAAGGCAAGGGAGAAAGGGAAAGATATAACCAACTGAATGCAGATTTCCAGAGAATAGCAAGAAGAGATAAGAAGGCCTTCTTAAATGAACAATGCAAAGAAATTGAGGAAAACAATAGAATGGGGAAGACTAGAGATCTCTTCAAGAAAATCGGAGATATCAAGGGAACGTTTTGTGCAAAGATGGGCATGATAAAGGACAAAAAAGGCAGGGACCTAACAGAAGCAGAAGAGATTAAGAAGAGGTGGCAAGAATACACAGAAGAACTATACAAGAAAGATCTTAATGTCCCTGATAAATACAATGGTGTGGTCACTGACCTTGAGCCGGACATCCTAGAGAGTGAAGTCAAGTGGGCCTTAGGAAGCATTACTAACAACAAAGCTAGCAGAGAAGACAGTATCCCAGCTGAGCTATTTAAAATCTTAAAAGATGATGCTGTAAAGTGCTGCACTCAATATGCCAACAAATTTGGAAAACTCAACAGTGGCCACAGGATTGGAAAAGGTCAGTTTACATTCCAATTCGAAAGAAGGGCAATGCCAAAGAATGTTCAAACTACCGTACAATTGTGCTCATTTCACATGCTAGCAAGGTTATGCTCAAAATCCTACAAGCTAGGCTTCAGCAGTATGTGAACCGAGAACTACCAGAAGTGCAAGCTGGGTTTCGAAGAGGCAGAGGAACTAGAGATCAGATTGCCAACATTCGCTGGATCATGGAAAAAGCAAGAGAGTTCTAGAAAAACATCTACTTCTGCTTCATTGACTACGCTAAAGCCTTTGATTGTGTGGATCACAACAAACTGTGGCAAAGTCTCAGAGATGGGAGTACCAGACCACCTTACCTGTCTCCTGAGAAACCTGTATGCGGGTCAAGACGCAACAGTTAGAACCGGACATGGAACAACCGACTGGTTCAAAATTGGGAAAGGAGTACAACAAGGCTGTATATTATCACCCTGCTTATTTAACTTATATGCAGAGTACATCATGAGAAATGCCAGGCTGGATGAATCACAAGCCGGAGTTAAGATTGCCGGGAGAAATATCAACAACCTCAGATATGCAGACGATACCACCCTAATGGCAGAAAGTGAAGAGGAACTAAAGAGCCTCTTGATGAGGGTGAAAGAGGAGAGTGCAAAAGCTGGCTTGAAACTCAACATTAAAAAAACTAAGATCATGGCATCTGGTCCCATCACTTCCTGGCAAATAGAAGGAGAAGAAATGGAAGCAGTGACAGATTTTATTTTCTTGGGCTCCAAGATCACCGCAGATGGTGACTGCAGCCATGAAATTAAAAGACGCTTGCTGCTTGGGAGGAAAGCTATGGCAAACCTAGACAGCATATTAAAAAGCAGAGACATCACCTTGCCGACAAAGGTCCGTATAATTAAAGCTATGGTTTTCCCAGTAGTAACGTATGGCTGTGAGAGTTGGACCATAAGGAAGGCTGAGCGCCAAAGAATTGATGCTTTCCAGCTGTGGTTCTGGAGAAGACTCTTGAGAGTCCCTTGGACTGCAAGGAGGTCAAATCAGTCAATCCTAAAGGAAATCAACCCTGACTGCTCATTGGAAGGACAGATACTGAAGCTGAAGCTCAAATACTTTGGCCACCTAATGCGAAGAGAGGACTCACTGGAAAAGACCCTGATGCTGGGAAAGACTGAAGGCAAAAGGAGAAGGGGACGGCAGAGGATGAGATGGTTAGATAGCATCACCAATGTAACGAACATGAATTTGAGTAAACTCCGGGAGGCAGTGGAGGACAGGAAGGCCTCGCGTGCTATGATCCATGAGGTCACGAAGAGTCGGACCCGACTAAACGACTGAACAACAACAAGGAAGGAAATAATTAAACAAATATTATATTTGGGGGGGGGGGAAAGTTGATTAGGTGGTTTATATTTTTTTCTTTTCTTTTAATATAAGGGAAGGGAGCAACTGTATTTAGTGATTTTTATAATGTGCCAATGGAATGATTTATAGAAATAATGTGATTTTGGTTTAATATAGAGTAAGAGATTGATTATGGAAAATTGTTGTATATCCTTGCTGTTAAAAGTCGGAAGTCACCTCTTTTTGTAATTTTGAAAAATTTTCTCTTGTGTTTCTACACTTTTTTAGTTTTTCTTTTTTTTCTTTGTAGTTTTTTGTTTTTCTGTAGCTTTTATCTTTGTTTGAAACTTAATAAAATTCTTATATAAAAAAAAGAGTTATGCCTATCTGCTATCTTTGACCACAGACACTATTATGCTCCCACACTGGGGAAACTAATTACTAATAGCAAGAGGAATCCTAGATTACTCCAGTGGTAAGACAGCATTCACAATACATTTCATGCCTAATAACAGCAAAACTCTAATGTATCAGCATAACCAAAGCTTTTAATTTTAACAGTGTGGTACAGGACTGAGGATCTGGTGCTACTGTATCATTTCATTTTATTATGTTCACAAGACCAGCACTCCCCAAAGATCACCCATTCAGTCCTTAAAAGGAAAGGAATAAAATAGAACAAATAGAAATTAAAACTGCATTAAAAGTAAAGAGGTAAGAACTGTGACAACCCAGTGACTACACTAAGTCCTGAGCAACCGTTAACTCTTTGAAGGTAACTACTATAGCACAACACATAGGAACTATATGTCTCTGTGTGTGATGGGCATCTCTATCTGCTAACATCCATAAAAAGTCATCAGTGTATTCTGAGAATTCAGCCACTAAGGGAAGTGCATCTTTCCAGATGCTGTTGACTCCTTATCAGCCACATTAGCATCACCAACAGCTAGGGAGAATGACTTATAGTTCTAACTATCCCTGAAGGGCCAAAAACCTTCAGTATAGAGACAGCTGTCTTTTTCCAGTGAAAACCCAACACTGGTAAAGAAGTTCTTTCTGTTCTCTAGAGTTGTAAGAAGCACAAGGACATTTTATGAACTTAAAGACACACTGGGATCAAAGCAGCTGCTTCACCTGGGAATATACGGAAGTGTCGGTTGGATGCCATCTTGACCAACTGTCATTTTTGTACAAAATCAGATTTGAGCGAATCCTCCACAAAAGGGCATAGAGGATTGATTTATGTCCTCTACCCCATTGTGAAACAAATTTGCAAGCATTGTATTGTGCATCCCTTAGCAACTTTTAGCAGAACACCACATGAACTTCATAAAGACCATGTAGCCACATGATCACTGAAATAACTTCCTCCCAATCCAAGACTTTGCCTTTAAAATGTTTGCCACAAGAGCAAGCTGGCAATTCCACATTTTAAAACAATTAATTTAGTTCTAAAACAGCATTTCTCTTTTAGGAAGCATTTTACAGAAAGAGAGATGTTGCCTATAGCATCCTTTTTCTACCTGGTACTCTCCCATTGTGTTTCAGATGAGCTCTCCAAGTAAAAATTATGAAAAATATCAAGCCATCTGGAGGACATTGAGTCAGGAAAGACTGGCCTAAATAGCTGAATAGCGCAGATAAACGTACAAAATAGAAGACCTTAAGGTATTCAATGTTTTTATCTGTAGCTTGAATCATGTCAACTGGATTTCTATTTTCTCAGTGGAAACGTTTCGCTCCTTATCCAAGGATAAGGATCCTTATCCTTATCCTTATCCTTGGATAAGGAGCGAAACGTTTCCACTGAGAAAATAGAAATCCAGTTGACATGATTCAAGCTACAGACAATTCCACCTGGATGACTGAGAACCTTCATAGACGTATTCAATGTTTGAATCATGGGTCGCATTCATCAGTTTATTATTCTCAGAAATGTAGGTGGAAACACATGTTTTCCTCCAGTTAATTTGATTTCTCCTTAAGGCAAATGCTAAGCTTAAACTGTTTATTTGCCCAATTTGTAAAATTGCTGCTGAAACTCAGCTTTTGCTTGTGTACAGTTAACTACTCTGCACGTACAGTACTCAGATGCATTAACACTCCCCCTCCCGATGTTGTGCAAGCCTGGGATAAAAGTATCAGCTTTCCACTATAATTTTGACTTTTCAGTAACTTTCCCTTCAGCAGAGAGAAGAAAGGGGAAAGAAAACTCTAGCACAGAGAGAAGAAAGCAAACCTGAGCTCATTTGAAGAGCTCCCACATAAGCAAAATAAAGAACCTACCCACACATAAAAACCACATTAAATAAACCATTTTCAAAGAAAAAAAGTGGAGCAAACAATATCCCAGTTCACCTTTCTACCTTATTTCAAATGCTTCTAAATTCTTCTTATCTTCTCTTTTTATGGATATTTACAAGTACTTTGCTTTGAAGATGTATTTGACAAGCCTTCCTCAATCCTTGCTCCTCCAGATGTTTTTTGACTTGCAATCCAAAGGACACACTGGCTGGAGGATCATGGAAATTATAAGATGTCCAATCCATTTGGAGGCACCAGGTTGTGAAGGATGTCTTAGACAGGAATAAAAATAGGATATACTGAAATGAACAGCAGTGAAGTATCTCAGCGATGCTAGGATTTGGGTGAATAGCTTCCAGAGTTAAACCTCTTTCCTATTTTGCTAGATGTATTGAATTGGGAATGCCACTTCTCTCAGAGAAGAATTACACTGGGAAGGACCATCCTTCCTCTCTGGGCGTAGGTAAGCCTTCCCCAATGAGATAACCTCAACAATGCATTGGGATAGTCCCCAGCTCATTTAGCCAAACAGGTAGAAAAAGGCTCATTTAGATGGTAAATTCTGAGCCAGACCTGCCACAATTGAAACATCTTGTCTAACTGTAAAGCTACTATTGATTCCATAATTTATAAAGTTACGTGCCTGCACTTTATAATTGTCAGTGTCAATGGTAATATTATTACACTTTATTAACAATCAGCAATATAGCACCTACCAGACTCTAACAGACGTTCTCCCTCCCTCAAAAACCCTTCAAAATCTTGCAAGATCTTGAAATCTTGCTGTAGTTTCATGTGAAATCTTGTGACTTGGGAAGGGCACTTAAGCCATCATGTCGTCTTGCATGATGGCTCCAAGGGTTGGAGAAGATTGCCAATCCCTGCCCTATTAACTAGACAGTGACTGCCAGAGCCTAAAGTTGGCTTTGGGCAGCTTTATCCAGGACCAGATCACTGTGATCAGGTTCAGGAATTAGGAACTTTCCATGTAACAGGTCAAAGATTTTTTTCATTTAACCAAACAAGGGGAAATTATCTTTCTTTTAGTATTTGATGACTGACTGGAGCAAAGGCTTTTTATTGCCAACTGGCTGGAAAGGCTGTGGTTGGGCATCTGTCTTTTCTAGTGTCTGGAGAGGAAGCTTCAAGTACATGGAGTTAGATGTAGCTTATTGGGTTAAAGCTCAACTTTAGATACCAAGTGCTTCAACTTTGATATAAATACTGCCACTATAAATAGGAAACTGAAAACCCCAAAGCGATCAGCTGGCTAGCCTGAAGCTGTGCCTATTCACATTCTTAACTTTTGGTTTCCTTCTCTTTTATCTCCATGTAGAATAATTTCTGAAGCTTCATACATTATAGTACATATATCTCCCACGTAATCATTTAAGTGTCCTTTAATGTTTCTGGAATATGTTTCATTATAAAATATGCATTTGTTAACGAGAAGTCGCATGCTTTACTTAAATTCTCTTGAAGCAGAAGTAATGCTTCAGGTACCTGCTGCTATTTCCTGAGTAGTGTCAAAACAGTTTAATTCTCCAGCTGGAAAAAGTATTTTCCACTTACTTTTAACTCCACCAGCATTCATGTATATGCTAGCTTAGCAGAACAACAGAAGTTAGTGTCAGCCTCCAATTTTTAGGAACTTGAATAAATAATGCCAAAAAGTATTCTAGTCATGTTAATTTCCATTGCAATCTCATCTCTTAATTACCAATTTATAGGCACATCTGCAGGTGAGGGGGACATTAAATTACACTCTTCTTGACATGGCATGCTTAACAATAAGCAGCAACTTCATATATCCAAGATGCTGATCATCAAAATCCATCCCCCCCAAATATTTTTTGGTGCCCAAGTGCAGCCTGAGTTTAAAAAAAAAAACTGTTAATGTCACATGTCTTAACGTATAAAGCTTCTAGTGTTGCTTGTTCTTCTTTCTTCTTCTCATGCCCTAATAAAAAACTGCAGAAGGAAATCACCCAGGTACAGTGCACTTTCCCCAATCTTATGCCCTCCATATGTGTGAAGATTCAACTCATGTAGCACTCCAATTAGCATAGCCAATGTGAAACACATCTGGAAGGTATGAAGGTTGAGGAAACCTGCCTTATTAAATGGACCTTTTCCTTCTGCAGCATTTTTTTAAGGAATGATAGGCTAACAATGTTAACCAAAGGAAAACCCATTTTCCTTTCTTATAGTAACCAGCACTGTTGATGAGAAACAGGCTAATAGCAAGCAGTCCTTAAAAGTAAAGACTATATCATGCTATCTGCACCATTGCTACCAGAAACGAGATCAGTTTTATTCTAACATAGTGATGTATTTATGCAAAATCTGTTCTACCATATGGATGGTAGGTACAAAGAAAACAAACACATCGCCTCTGCTAGACATCACAATGAGCAACGAGAGACACTAGCTTTTGAACCCCAGCACTGTCATGAATAAGTAGTAATCAACCACAGATTTTGATAACCTAACTAAGTTACTGTTGGATTTCTGACAAAGAGAAAGACGTTGGAAATGAGGCCCAGATTTTTTTGGCCAAGTTCCTTGTCTTCTCCACCACAGCTCTCATGTAATTTCACAATAAGCCATTCATGCTACAAGAGGCTGATCGTTCAGCCAATAATTCTCTGGCCAGGAGTGCAGTGGGGCAGCTGTGACTCAAACTGCAGTGCCCACTGCAAAACCAGTGGCAAGAATTTCCTCCGCTTACCTCTTTTTCCCCAGCTCTATTTTAATTGCCATACGGAACACCCACTCCTCCAACGGAAGCCCAGGCTATATTCTGGACAGCTTTGCTCCGTTAAATGTGTCCTTGCAGAAGGAGTCAGATCTTTTCCTTCCTGCCTCCACATCATTAAAAGGTATTTATAAATGATTGAGAGGAAATCTGACTATCCTTTCCATAGCGTGCAGCTTAATATTTCTGATATAGCCCTTTCAACGAGCAAGTCAAACTCCCCTAACAGGACAGTTTGATGTTAAAGTGCGTTTGCCATCATCCTAAATCAATGTTACCTTGAATCAGGCTTTTATTGTTCAACTTTCTGAGCCAGAATTCATTCCTACCAGAGAACAAATGGTGAGTACCTTTTACATCGCAGTGTTGCCTGCATCTATTTTCAGATTCTCAAGAAGAAGGAATAATAACAAGAGTAATTATAGTAAGTTTCAGCTTCCTCTTGTCTCTTTGCAAGCTCAGAGCTGGTTATGTTTTGCTGGTTTTTGCAATCCTGTGCAAGATGTGCCCATTGAAGAGAAGAGCTGTCCTGCACTCCTAGCCTGCAGGTGCAGCCAGAGCAAAGAAAGTGGGGTTCTCACTCTGGTATCTCATAGCTCGCTGGAAAAAGGGGGAGGGGAGAGAAAAGACCCCCCTCCACCCGAACTCAGTACTTGTTGATTCCAAAGATACGGACGCCATGCAGCTGGGGCAACTTGGGGATCAAGACGCTCATCAGAGAGATGGTGTTGATGATGAAATGTACCCGGTCGTATTTTGTGTAGAAACTGGTAAGGAAATAACTGTAAAGGAAAGGAGAGGAGTTTTAGTTTCAAAATACCGCTGAAAATAAAAATATTTATCCCTTGTCTTATGCAACTGGATCTCATGGATGGGGTCCATGCAATGACCGAAACAAACCAGCACTAATAACCTATCATTGTCTAATAACACAATGATAGCAAAGGGAAAAAACATCTGCGTCTGCAATCTGACAGATGGTGGCAAAAAAATCAGGAGTCTGGTAGCACCTTTTCCAACTAACACATTTTATTAAATGGCATAAGGTGAGCAAAACTTATGCCTTTTAATAAAACTTGTCAATCTGATATAAGGACTTTGCTATTCTATTTATTATTTAAATACAGACAGTCCTCGTTTAGTGACTGCCTCGTACAGTGACCGTTTGCAGTTACGACGGTGATGAAAAAGTAACTCTGCAACCAATCCTCGCATTTATGACCTTCGCAGGGTCTGTAAAGGAAAGCTAAAGTAAGATCATAAGCACAGTCGCATTTTCACTTAATGACCACTTCACTTAATGACTGAGTTGCCGGTCCCAATTGTGGTTGCTAAACGAGGACTACCTGAATTTGAACACCACCCAATGATTTGTGTAAACTCCAAGCAACATAGCAGGAATGCCACAGCACTATAAAGCAATAAAAAGGCCAGATAAGGATGATCTCTCAGATTTATATAGTTACAGGCCTATCCTGTCCACTTCCTTGTATCTCAGTAGAGAAGAACTGGGCTGCTGCTCACCCTGAGGCGGTAGAGAAAAGAGCCAACTCAGATGGTTATTGATTCCGTGTGGCCCCTGGCCAACCCTTTCCACTAGAAAGGACTGAAGGAAGACAGCAAAGCGAAGTGTGCAAAGGGGCTGCACTTGTTTTTAGCGGCTTCACTGATCCCCTTTGCTTTACAACCCCAATCTTCCGTTTTCATCTAAGGACAGAAATTGGGGCAAGAGGAAAGTAAGAATTCTGAAGATTGGCCACCCCAAGATGGGGTGACGATGCTTACTTGAGACAGCTGTTAAAAAGGGTGGGAAAAACCTGAGGAGAAGTTGGTAAGTGTGGTTGATGAACTCAGGGACGAGGGACACTGTCCCCATGACCTGCCATTGGTTTTCACATTGGCATCGGGTTGGGCAGCACACAAAGCAACGGCTGGATTTCCACATCCCACTATGCTTTTGTGTGGATTGTTTGCCAATAGCTTCTGGCTTAGTGTCCTGTGCAAACCAGCTAACTATGATTTATTCAATAAAGCATATTTAAGCAATCAAGCATGAGTGCAATATGTGACCTGTGTATTGCTTCAGTGTAGGAAACAGAATGCTGGATAGACAAGCTTTGATCTAATCCAGCAGGACTCTTATGTTCTTAGCCTCGGTGATTTCAGCTAAGGCTGTAAGCCAGGAGTCAAGAACTTGTGACCCCTCCCACCCACCCCGGGCATCGGCGGATCTACAACTCTTGGCAACTTTCATCAGCAAAGCCAACAGGGAGGGAGGCTGGAAGATGTAGTTCAACAATGTCTGGAAGGTGCTCTATACCTGCCATAAACTGGGAGGAGTCTGGGACTTATCCCACCTTGTTCTCAACATTCTTCCACGTAACTATGCTTGAATCCCCCTATTTCAGTGTAGCAAATTGCGGCACTCCCTGTACACCGAGGTTGGAAAACAACAACAGCAGAAGATTCCCAGCTAGGTTCTCTTTGGTACTCACAGTACAATTGGTGTGATAGTCAGGAACTTGCGAGAAGCTGTGAACTGCACTCCGTAGTCCATCTGTTCCCAGTGAGTGAGCAGCCGGGCCTTCCCCTGATCGGGAGTCTCAAACGGCGTTCCTTTCACAGTGTGTAAGAAGATGTACATACTCTGTAAGAAAACATAAACGCCTGGTAGTTAGCAGGGCTTTTTCGCTTGCTTGGCTGCACACTTTCTTTCAGATAGCAGTTCAAGTGGTGGGAAAGGTGAAAACGACCTACAGTATTCTTGCGACAGAAGGGACACGATGAGGAAAGGTGCTGAGGTACAGCACAAGGCCAGGGTTTCAATGAGAGCTAGTGCAAGGGAACAGAAAAGAGGGTAGGAGGCTTAATCTCACCGTAGGTTCCTAAGTGATCATTGACATAATGAGGCTGTGATTGTTTTTCTTAGTGTTTGTCCCACATCCTTGCAGGGCCTGTTTATCTTTATCACCTACTTCTTAGAGTGAAACTATCAATACATGAGGCAAGGAGGGGTTTTTGTTTACCAACCAGCTTATTAGATGAAGCTGATTAGGCCGAGGGGGTGTAACTGGCCCAAGGACACCCAGCTGGCTTCTGTGCGCAAGGGAGGACTAGAACTCAGTCTCCCAGTTTCTAGCCCATAACCTTAACCATTACACCATGCTGACTCTCAACCTAATGAAGGGTGTGTCCCCAAAAGACCTTAATGAGCAAGCAAGAACACCTAGCTTCTAGCAGACAACATGTTTTCTTAGAGAACAGCGTATCAAACCGCCCAGAGTCTACCACGGTAGAGATGGGCGGGGATAAATCCAAATAATAAATAAATAAAATAAAATAAAATAAATAAATAAATAGCAAATGAATAATCAAACGCACAATAAGAAATTTGTCCCTTCTTCACGTCCATGCAAGTAATAACTGAGACGTTTGGTACTATAATCCTCCCAGCTTTGTTCTGACTTATTTCATGGGTCTGCAGCCACGAGACAAGAGCTGCGCCAAAGATTTCTTCAGCATTGTCATCCATCAGAGCCTGCTGTGGAGCTAAACTGCAGAGGATGAAAGATAAATGAATAGGAGAGCCAGATCTGGGGTGCAAAAATGGATGTAGGCAGGCCAAGAAGGATAGAAGCAAGAATTAGTCTCCAAGAGGCTCGAGAGGATGAAATGACAGAGATATTTAATAGGCTGGGAAATGGTATAAGGAAAGCTGACCTCTGGGGTGATTAATGTCTCACCTCCCCTAGGCTAATGTTGATGCCGGGGAATATGCATCTCTCCAGTTACAGGGATTTTATTTTTGGTGCCTTCAAGTTAGTGTTGACTCTGACTAGTCCAGGCAGTTTTTTTGGCAAGGTTTTCGCAAGTGGTTTGCCACTGCTTTCTTCCTAGGGCTGAGAGACAGAGATTGGCCCAAAGTCACCCAGTTGGCTTTGTGCCTAAGGGAGGACTAGAACTCACAGCTCTAGCCTGGTGCCTTAACCACTACACCAAACTGGCTCCGTCAGTTGCAGCAGAGACATTAACTCTGAGAAGTTTTATTAACTAGAGGCTGTATCGCAGGATTGGTGTAAAGATTAGATTACCAAAATAGTGTAGCTGGCAGAACTGTAGGACAGGCCTTCTCAGCTGTGGCCACTACTGCAGGGTGTTCCAGAGAATTAACTGGCCCTTTCCTTAATCTGATTCTAATTTCAACAGATCATAAGTTTCAACACATTTCTAGCTTTCTATGGTTTTTAATCTTTTGCTGACTATTTGTGTTTAATATGGAGTGCTTTTTAAAAATGTTATTCTTACTTACTTGGGTGTCTACCCTAAATCAGAAGGGTTTTTAATAAAATAAAGGGAGAGGAAATATTTTAAATGCTCTGAAAGTACAACACATTCGTTTTTTATTTTAATCTATTATAAACTATAAATCTGGGAAATGAAAACTGCCATGTGCTGCTAGAGTCCACACAGAGCAGTTCTTGAATCAGAAATATTATCTGTTCCACCATCCCTAAAAATGTAGTAGAGATAGAGAAAAAGCTCAGAGGAAGTATCATATTGGAGCATATTAAAATAAGGGCAACCTTATCTGAAATTGAACTGATCCAAATTTTGCTTCCCAAACCAGAATGCACTGTATTGATAATGTTAATCTCAGAATAATTTTATTGACTTTTTTTCAGTCCTTACAGTGCTATAGTTTTATAGATTAAAGTTATAGTTTAAAATAGTAACTTGTTGGTTTTAGGAACTATCTTGTAATGGTTTCAGTTTCATTATGCTTTAGTCTTACAGGTAGTCCTCGCTTAACAACCACAATTGAGACCAGAATTTTGGTTGCTAAGCGAAGCGGTCATTAAACGAATCTGACCCGATTTTACCTTTTTTGCGGGGGTCATTAAGTGAACCACATGGTCATTAAGCGAATCATGCAGTTCCCCATTGATTTTGCTTGCCAGAAGCTGGCCGGGAAGGTCAAAAATGGCGATCATGTGGCCATGGGATACAGCAAGTCGTAAATGTGAACTGGTTGCCAAGCACCCAAATTGCGATCATGTGACCTTGGGGACGCTGCGATGGTTGCAAGTGTGAGCGCCGGTTGTAAGTTGGTTTTTTCAGCACCGTCTTAAGTCTGAACCATCACTAAATGAATGGCCATTAAGTGAGGACTACCTGTATAGACTGTAGCTTTGATGTTAAAAATATTAAGTCCTTGAGAATTACTCTGGTCTTAGAGATACACTTTAGGGTTGTAATATACTATTCTGCTACTTCCACCTGAGATGGTTTTGGGCTGGGATTGTGGCTTTGTATTTTCTATTTGTCTGTCTCTGTTTATTTTGTGTTCATCATTGACTAAAGATTGTTTGAGCTTGAATGCTAATCACTAAATTTTGGAATGCAGAATCCATAATATGCACACAAAACATATTAGGACGAGGTGTGTGCATGAAAGTATGTTTTAGGGGGAAGAGCATAGACAAAATGCGTATATTAGAAAAAATGAAGTATAAAAACATGACATGAATTTGTTCAGATTTTTCTTTTTAATCATAATTGGATGAGGAAATAGTGTGGATTGCAAATTGTAATTAAGATTATGAGAGACAGAGAAAAAGAACATGTGAGAACTTGATAGGATTATGTGGGAGAATAAGGATAAAAAAACCAATAACCACTTAAGCACAGCTAATTTTCTATCACTTCATCTTTGCCTCTTGGTCAGCGGTTCTGGGATTTTTTTTTTAATTAAAAGTTCTGCATCTTGAAAAAATCTGAAAATCCCTGCTCTAGATCCTATAATCTGATGATAGACAAACAATGTGATATTGAGCAACAAGCTGACATGGAAAGGTTTCTTCAAACACTGTGCTACCAGGATTCGCTGTTGTCACTTTTGTTAATAACTAAGTTAGTACAGGTAGTAAGTACAGGTAGTCCTCGTTTAGTAACCATCCACAGTTACAACAGTGATGAAAAAGTAACTTTACGACCAATCCTTGCATTTACAACCTTCGCAGGCTGTAAAGCAAAGGAAAACCAAAGTAAGATCATAAGTACAGTCGCAGTTTCACTTAGTGATCACTTCGCTTAATGACCGAGTTGCTGGTCCCAATTGTGGTCACTAAATGAGGACTACCTGTAACACTTAAGAAATTCAGAAGCTGTGAAGCTTACAAATGTATCTCAGAATTCACGTAATAGATCCCTGCCTTTCTTTCTATCTCTTTCCAGGCAGAGATGTCAGTACTTTTTCCTCTCTGTGCAAAACAGTCATATATGCCTGAGCAGGTGCAGATGTTCTAACAATAAAGCTGTCCTTTCATGAGCAGGAGATTTTGGTATAATCTTCAGGTTATATGATACCAAGATGGATCCACCCCTTATAGTCCACTCCATTGGGAAATGCTCTTAGGAAGGCCTTACAGAAATAAGTGAGATGTGTATTAAAACACAACCAGAGTCTTCCACAGCTTCAGGAAACTCTTGTAGAAAAGGACTCTGTAAATCAGCCTTTCTCAACTGGGGTTCCATAGAGATCATGATTGGAAAAACAATAAACATTGTTTTTCGAACTTTGTGTGCTATACAATGCTAGGGCTTGCAAGTGCTGTGAATTTTTATGGGCCGTGAGTTAGGTGCTGGACTGTTGCTTTGCTGTTGTAAACATTGTAAAATGTGGATTGTGTAGGTTTGAAGTGAACTCCATTGTGAAGTTTTCATATTTTTTGCAATTTTTATGCAGGGGTTCCCTGAGATCTGAAAGTTATTTCAAGGGTAAGAAGACTGAGAAAAGCTGCTGTAGATTATGTTACAGCTTAGTGGAAACAGGAGAACCTAAGTTAAAATTTCCAACTTTAATAACAGACTGTCTTGAGCCACCTGGAGCGCAAAGCCCCAATTGGCAGTGGATTCCTGTCTTAAATGACAAAATGGGTTTTACCCCAGCTTTCTGGTCTTTGTTCATGGGCTGCAGCCCTCAATGTTCCACCCAAAGCTCCCCACTTGTACAGCTCTGAAGACCATTTGAGCAGCTAATGATGGACTGGAAGGAATGGTTAGGATGGAGGAGAACAGAAGCAGATCACAGAGTTAATTCTACAAAATCCAAGAGTGAAGTAACACAGACCACAACCAGAGACTCTTTCAATATTCCTGCCCATCCATACAGATTACATTTCTCTGTCAGTGTTTGTGCAGTGTTGTGCGGTATGTGCAGTGTTTGTTCCTGCTGAGCACTGCACTTGACCTTTGACTGATGTGCAGAAGACCACACTCAAAACAATGGGTGAATTCGGGACAACAACTCAACTGGTTTTAACTGAAACTAAATGCAATTAAATAAAATTGACTACGGCTAGTATAATTCCCCCTCCCCAATTTAATGATTTATCTCTTCTATCACATTAAAAATTGCATTTCAGCACCAACTTTGGGGGAAACTCAACAAACCACATCCAAAGTTTAGGGGGATGAGCATATGCTATTAAAAACATCCAACTTCTTCAGCTGAGCGTCATATAGTGCAATCAAACATGAAATCTATTCAGAGGGAAGGAACCCCAATGGGCTTGTTGTCACTCTCAGTTGTTATATTACTATAATGAAGTAATCTTTACAGGCAAGTAGCTGAGGCCACCAGTTGGAGAACTGATTTCTCTCCATGGGTCAGGCTCAGAGTGATGTTTCACCATGAGCCTGGCCACCCAGTCTGCAGCTGAGGTGGCGTCTGGCTATTTGACACTGCAGGGAAAGGTGAACTGAAGGGGCTGGTGCTCTGAGATATGAACCAGCTTAAATGACTGGCTGATGTGCTCATATCACTGAAATAGGGGGGGGGGGGAAGCCATTTCTCTGAAACTGGCCAGCCAGTTACAGTTCTTAATGTATTACTTTCTATTACATTTCCCCTTATGTTCTCCATGCAGTTCATTTGCATACCATGCTGAGTTTATTTATGCGCTCTTCCCTATTCTTATAACTGGGGTGTTCTTTTGAGGATGATTCTATCTCCACCTCATATATACTGTAATCTAAAATGTGCATAAATCCAGGAAGAGGGCTGGTAGTGTGAACGTGTGTATATAGGTCAGATCAGACACACCCCTGGCTTAATATTTTACTGCAGGGCAAATTAGCGTTGTGCCAATCTAACTCTATTCATCCCTTCTACACTGGGCTTAGTGAATCTATCATGATGGTTATAGTTTTAAACCAGGGATAAGCAACCTGGTTCCTCTTAGATGTTTTAGACATCAATTCTTCTGAACCAACTCAGCCAAAGGCAAGGAAGTGTGGGACTCTAGTCCAAAATACCTGCAAATCTCCAAGCTTCCCAACTCTCCTTTAAACCACTGTTTCCTACTGTACCTAACCTGGGAACTGTGGATTAATTTTGGTTATTCGCCAGCACATCGAACTTGATTTTGCATATTAATTAAAACTAAACCAGGGTTTTCTGTGTCTGTAAAGGGAAATGGTAATTTAAGCTAAGCACGACAGAAAGCAGTGCAAAGGGAAGGAGATGCCACTTTGGCACAGTACTGTGTTTTGACTTAATAAACCAAGATCTTTACATGTGAATATTCTGCTTCAGATATCTTACTCAGCTTATTCCACTGCTACATACCGGCTACCCTTGTCCCAGATGATGTGATGGACTTTTTGACCAGATAAGTGCCCATTGTCATCAGATATTCCTAAATTAGATTGCCATTTGGGGAACACTGAAGGAAAATAGGTGCCGGTGCATCAAAATAGGGCCCCAAATCAGCAATTGTTTAGCTGAGATGTATGGTTTGTCTCCAAGAGAGTTGACCCAGGAATCTATGGAGGAGGATGAGATCTCCAAGGAAGCACTCAGATCCAGGGAATGGATTCCAAACAGACAATATTGTACCCATTGGCTGCAGGGCTGTGCCTCAACTGCACCTGAATCTACTACAGCAACCACTGGTGCAACTGTTCCCCCATTCCTTCCCACTTGCTTAGAGAGTACAGAGAGGGACCACCACACTGGCTCCTTCCACTGCCTGATCCAGAAGCACCTGTCTGCAAGGCCAAAGAGGACCTTCATACCATGTTGTGAATGAGGTTGGTTAGAGTCCAGACTACAGGGACACTGAAGAAAGGAATGCTGAGCAAGATCACATGCAGAAGGCCAATTCCCAAGACGTAGGAGAGCCAGATGCCACGGCTGTTCATGACTCGGGTATTTGGGTTCACTTCACTGTGAGCCGTGCCCACATTCATCTCTCCAGCTCAGCAGCCCTGGAACAGAGCACAGAGCAACAAATCTGGGTCAAAGACAATATGCAACTTTACCAAGGCCAAGGAATATTATCAGCTCGCTTCCTTCCACACCAGTTGGGCAACAGCTTCTGCCATCAAACTCAAGATGCAGACTCACAGGTCTCACTGATCTGCAGTTTTATGGAGGCCTGACGTTTTTCAAGACAGGCTTTGACAGCTGGGATGAGCATAAGCAATGCTGTAGGCATCTGCACGCCAAAGTGAAGACTGGGGAGGGAGGCAGGCATGGAGTTCAGCACTTCCCCAGCCTTGTGCTGTTTAATTGTGCTGAGTCTACAAATCCCATCACTCTGAGTTAGTTAGCCATAGAACTGTAGTTCAACACGTAGAGCAGCAGAAACACTGACTTAGAGGGCACTATTTATTTAATTTTTATCCTGCCTTTATTATTGTTATAAATAACTCAAGGCGGCAAACATACCCAATACTCCTTCCTCCTCCTATTTTCCCCACAACCACCACCCTGTGAGGTGAGTTAGGCTATGCTTAGAGATACCTATTATTTCATTAAAACCACCACCACCACCCTCAGGTGCTTACTCCCTTGATCCAAGGAAGAAACTTGAAAACCTTTGAAATCTACATGCACTTCTCTTAAACGTAGGAGGAAAGATGGCATTGCAGTTGGAAAGCGTTTCTGCAGAGGAACCACTCGTTTCCCCAGAACTAAAATCTGGGGGAGGGGGGCAGGGTGGCTAGCAATTTACTTTCCTTTTGGGTATGGTGGGGTGAGGGATTTTCATGGCTCCAGGATCTGCAATTGCTCAGTGGATGAGACAATGATGGGAAGACATTTTTTGCTCTCCTGTTAGTCAGCTGGAGGAGAGCACTGATTGCCTCATGGTATTCCTTGCAAGTTTACAGTGATTCATGGGCATCATGCGTGATGGTTTTATTTATTTCTGTATGCCATTTCTAAGGCTGCCCACTCACTAAACAATTTCTGGGTTGCTTTGATGAATGTAGGATGGCTTTAAATTGCTTTGTTAGCACCTCGGGAATGGAAATGGTGTGGTGTGGAAGTGCTCTGAGAAATCTGAAGAGATTGTGTATGATTTCCAGTAGCTCGAGGGTAGAGGAGTTCAGTGATCCTGCCTTTGATGATCTCAAGGCATGGATACATAGAAAAAGAAGAAACTAACATCATGAGGGTGATATCAGAATGTATCTTTTCTAGATGGGCGGTGAGACCATTGCAAAAATCAAGATTAAGCCAAGCTGGACACAATCAAACAGGAATAGAAGCAAAATGGTTTAAATATGTCTGAGGCAGGGAAGAGGGTCATTATGAACCAGATGCAAAGCAAACCTGATCCGAAATATTAAACCAGGATGATCATACTGTAGCTCACTGTTAGCCGTTCTGGCAAGGACTGATGAAAACTGGAGCTCAACAGTAGCTGGAAGGTTGTTCTCTGGACATTCCTGATTTGAGCTTTACTGATATCCAAAGGTTTCCTTGAATACACTGCCAAGGGCCATCCTGCAGTAGCTTCTTTGGGCTAGCACATGGGAGTGGTACATCAATTAAAATCCCTATCAAACAATGCTGCTTCTCATACCTCCTCCACCTCCAACTTATGATAGAAGGTAATGTCTGTGTATTTGGAACTCCTGTGCTTCTCACATTAAAAAAATAGTTGCTTGAGCAACATTCCCTTGTGCATTCTAGGGTATGTTCCTTCATCTGTTTCTCTGAACTCATTAGTTCAACACTAACACACTGTGCTTTGCATTGTGAAGCAAGTTGTCTGGAGGCTAAAGTGAATGCTAAATTATTAACATCTCATGCCATGCAGGGCCTATGGTGACTCTGATTTAGACTCCGAAGTAGGAGGGAGACTTTAACACTTTTCTCTTGCTCTCTGTTGTGATCCAAATTGTTGTCCCTTGCACTGCAGCTTGCAATGCAACAAAACTCTAGTTGGATGAACATGAACCATGCAGACCCCCAATTCAGAACATGTTAGAGGCAGGGACAAAACTTTCAAGTCCCCATATCAGGGTCTTGTTTAAACCTGGGCCTGATTGTGCCAGCTATTTATTTGGAGAAAGAAAAAAACAACCACATAAGGACTAAAGAGAAACAACAACAACAACAAGAGAATTGCATCACATCAGGTTTGCCCTTCATTAAGCTGAACACAATCATTTTCTTCCTAAAGTATTTTACAAAGCATAATTTCATAATGAGATTTGTACTTACCATTGAATAGGTGCAATGCAAAAGATCATGGAGATCATGGAGAAAAGTCTATCTATGTGGTTGCTAGGAGTTGAAAACAACTTGATGGCATATAATCAGTGCAAAATAACTCTTTGGATAGATGATCATGAAAGGAACTTAAACGAATACACTGGTGATTTTAGAGTGAAAGCACGTCTATTACCCACTGAGATTTAACTTTTGAGGGCCAGACACAGTGGCTGATGTGAGTGCTAATTGTCACATAGCCAACAGGTAAACAACCGGGTACCGTATCTGTCCATTACTAAAGCAAGAGACAGATGCTTATGCTACCAGGAGTTGAACCCATGATCTTTTGCATACAAAGCAGGTGCTCTATTACTGAGCTAGGGCCACTTTGTACTATTCAAATATTTTCTTGCAATCCTTACAATAGCCCTATAAATGGAGATTAGCACTTATCTGAGTTAATATGCGATAAAACTGCAGGTTGCATTTTTTTCTTGGAATGTGCATTGCATACATTCTTCTCCTATTTTCCCTGGGAGGTTCCCATAGCTCCCCTTTTTCAAAAACAGTTTCTGTTTGCTTCTGTGACTAATAGGTTGCAATCAGATCTTACACATCACATGGCCACACGGCTCTTAGATGCTCAACTTTAAATATAGGCTTGGTCCTGGCCTGTTCCAGGCATCTTCAGCTTTGCTTTCTGCTTTGTCCTGGCAGTCAGCTTACTAAAAGAGGAGGGTGGGGGGGCATTGCAAGTGAAAATGCTTGCTTCTACAGCTGCTCTGTCCTTCAAGCTTCATATAACCTCAGATCCCAAACATCTAGTCTGTCTAAAAACTGATATCTACACAGCTGGGATGCGACTCAAGCACATTTCCTGCACCTATTCATAGAACTTCATCTTCTGAGATAATAGTGGGCAAAGTTGGATTTTCCCAGCAAGTGCCTTTTATCATGTTTGTCTATTTAACAACAGGACACATTTCTCCATTTATGTATCTTTGCTCTGGGAGATTTCAAATCTAGAGGTTCATCCAGATGGTAACTTGGGATTTTTTTTTAAAAAAAAATGTTTTTAGATCAATCTAATTCTTTATGCTTACTTCCAGTTCGGCCTGGCCTAGTGGTTTTTCCCTTCATTTTTATTCAACTGAAAAGTAAGTAGCTGATAAAAATGTGTATGGATTTTTGACCGTGATAAGACTTTTTGTAGATTTGTTAACTGGGATGAGAAGGGTAAACCCATTCAGACAGGAACAGGGTCCCTGGAAGATGAATTTTTCCAAAGGAAAAAAGTTCCAGAAGTATGCAGCAGTCAATTCTCTCTTTACCTAACTGGAATCATGACAAAATAAGCATCTATTTATCCAGAGGACTGAATCCTTGATAAGGTTTTATAGCTTGGCTCCCCCATCCCAGCTGACCCAGGTTTTCTGCAGAGTATGTGAGGAATTCATAACTTCTCAAACTTTCATCTTTGCTTACCTCTCTGGCAGGGCAGGACAGATATATTAGGTCAGAACCAGATGTGACAGCAACAGTTCTGTTTAAACAGAAAAAGGGGAAGGGGTGGGAGTAAAGTGATTTTTCAGAGAAACGGAGCATGTACTGTGAAAACGAAAAAAATCTCCCCGCACAGTCTTCCTCCTCAGCCACGCTTAGATAACAAAATTACATCAGCGAGACAAAATACGCTCAGGCATAAGGGCTGCCAGAAGGCAAGTAGCATCCAGCATTCTTTACCCACGGCCCTATGCAGCTATTTAAATTGGACTCCTCTCCCTCTGCACGTTTACTGGGGAAATTCTCAATTTTAAATCCATGGAACTGCCCCATTGCATCAACTCTGATTTTTTACCCCAGTCAAGGAGGTTAGCATAACAGTCAAGATGGAGAAGTTTTGGCTTTTTTGGCTTCTCATCCCAGGAGGAGAATGAAGACGACTTCCAAGGCATTTCACCCAAATGACATTACACTCTGCCCTGAATATTGTATAAACAACTCACTGGCCATCCCAAAAGGGATGTTAGTTTGTTAGTTATGTAATTCATTACTGTAAGGAAAGCAGGAGAGGTGATTGTGATGTTGCCTGCTCTGTGTGGCCAAAATAACATAAGTGGCCAAGGGTACAATGCACTTAAATGTTTTTTTCAAGGGGAAGGACATTTGCTGCTTAGTCTCACAGAGGAAAGCATCCTGCCATGGCCTTGATTCTGATCCAAAGTTTAGCATTCCTTTCTTCAACCTAGTGTCCTTAAGAAATTTGGGATGTCAACTCCCAAATGACAACGCTGACAAGGGATGATGGGAGCTGAAGTCAATCACATATGGGGTAAACATATCTGGGAGCATGATTAGACCAAGCTGTAGACTCTCCTGGACTTGGACCCTTCCCTTCTTCCTCTTCTGGAATGCCTACATAAGGCCAAGGGTGGTTTAGTACAAGGGTGAGAATTTGTGGCCCTCTAGATTTTGAGCTGCAACTCCTATGCTCTCACCATGAATCATAATAGTCAGGAGTGACAAAGAGTTGGAGTTCGACAACATCTAGGGGGCCACAGGTGCTCCCTATTCTAAGCTTATTTGTAATATGTTCAACCATAAGTTATAGCAGTGTTTCTCAACCCTGGCAACTTCAAGCTGTGTGGACTTCAACTCCCAGAATTCCCCAGCCAGCCATAGGGATCATGCTGGGATTCCAGGTGGGTGTAATACTAAGACAGATAAACAAGAGTTAAGCAGTTCCCTGTATTCCTAAATGTTAATAAAAGAAATTAGATGATAATGAGCCTATTCTAAAAGATACTTACTGAGTCAATAGGCAC
The DNA here is from genome assembly GCA_023362775.1 of Charina bottae. Taxonomy (NCBI): domain Eukaryota; kingdom Metazoa; phylum Chordata; class Lepidosauria; order Squamata; family Charinaidae; genus Charina; species Charina bottae. The sequence continues at coordinate 5,234,810 of JALMGJ010000024.1, forward strand.
ACGTACACATAACTATTGATTTATGTGACCTTTTCCATCTGGAGCACCTTGGGAAAATGTAAGAGATTTGAAAAGAAAGATTAGTTAATTGTGCAATATCATTTAACAATATATCCACATCAATTCAGTTTAAGGAACTGCAACAATGGAAACAGCTGAGCCAAATAACTTTTAGGGAGGACGAACAGCATCAAAGCTAATCCCACTCAAACCACTGCAAACGCCTTCCCACTTAGGATAGCTACTGATGTTCTATTAGCCAAATGTAACAGGCCACAGGAAAGAATTCAGGGCACATCATGTTTGGAATGTCAGAACATTGCAAGAATTCTGATTTGCTATTCTGAAAAGCTTCACTTTTTTTTTACATCATTTCCCTTTTGCCTCAGCAGGGTGGATGTTGGGAGATGGGAAAATGCACCCATCGTTTAAAACATTTCCTTTTTATAAAAGAAAAAAAGAAGGTAGTTGGTCCCAGGCAGCCATGTCTGGGGTCAGAAAAGAACCCTGGAGATTATCACTATTGTCAGGACTTCACTGTGGTTTAAGTATTCATTAAATGGCTTTCTTTCATACAAATAATTGAAGTTGGAAATTACTTTTCAAAGCAGGTGGGAAAATAGTGTGAAGATACAGTATCATAGGCAGATTTGGGAAGGGCTTGTGCTTATATTATATTCTGGTTTACCTGGTCTTCATATTAAATATTTAAATATTAATATTAAATATTAAATGTTTACCTGGCATGTTTGCCTCCATATTAAATGGAGGTTACCTCCATATGCGACAACAAACTGTGGCAAATTCTTAAAGAGATGGGAGTACCAGACCACCTTACCTGTCTCCTGAGAAACCTGTATGTGGGTCAAGAAGCATCAGTTAGAACCGGACATGGAACAACCGACTGGTTCAAAATTGGGAAAGGAGTACGACAAGGCTGTATATTATCACCCTGCTTATTTAACTTATATGCAGAGTACATCATGAGAAATGCCGGGCTGGATGAATCAGAAGCCGGAGTTAAGATTGCCGGGAGAAATATCAACAACCTCAGATATGCAGACGATACCACCCTAATGGCAGAAAGTGAAGAGGAACTAAAGAGCCTCTTGATGAGGGTGAAAGAGGAGAGTGCAAAAGCTGGCTTGAAACTCAACATTAAAAAAAACTAAGATCATGGCATCTGGTCCCATCACTTCCTGGCAAATAGAAGGGGAAGAAATGGAAGCAGTGATAGATTTTATTTTCTTGGGCTCCAAGATCACCGCAGACGGTGACTGCAGCCATGAAATTAAAAGACGCTTGCTCCTTGGGAGGAAAGCTATGGCAAACCTAGACAGCATATTAAAAAGCAGAGACATCACCTTGCCGACAAAGGTCCGTATAATTAAAGCTATGGTTTTCCCAGTAGTAATGTATGGCTGTGAGAGTTGGACCATAAGGAAGGCTGAGCGCCGAAGAATTGATGCTTTCGAACTGTGGTGCTGGAGAAGACTCTTAAGAGTCCCTTGGGCTGCAAGGAGGTCGAATCAGTCAATCCTAAAGGAAATCAACCCTGACTGCTCATTGGAAGGACAGATACTGAAGCTGAAGCTCAAATACTTTGGCCACCTAATGCGAAGAGAGGACTCACTGGAAAAGACCCTGATGCTGGGAAAGACTGGAGGCAAAAGGAGAAGGGGACGGCAGAGGATGAGACGGTTAGATAGCATCACGGATGTAACGAACATGAATTTGAGTAAACTCCGGGAGACGGTGGAGGACAGGAAGGCCTGGCGTGCTATGGTTCATGAGGTCACGAAGAGTCGGACACGACTGAACGACTGAACACCTCCATATTAAATATTTACCTGGCATCCATATTAAATATTTTGGTTTCATACAGCCCTGCATTTGCCAAGTTGTACAACTTGGGTTCCAACTAAGTGCCACAAAAGGCAAGAGTATCAAGATTAAATATTCAAGAGCTTACTTCAGCCAGAAACTGAAACTTTTGATTCTTAACATTCCTCTTTATTTGTTGAGCAAATGCTTTTAAGAAAGACCTCCCCCCATGCTTTGATTTCTAAGTCCTAGTTTTTGCTTGAAAGACCAGTTCAACTGCCTTAGCTGGAGTGGAATATTTTGTCATGATTTAATGCAGCTGTTTTAATGCAATTTTAATTAGAAAGAGCAGCCTTCCCCAATATAAGTTCAGCCAAAAGCTAAAAGGTCATTCTTTAGTTGGCACCAAAAGCTAACAAAGCTTGGCAGCAATCACAAATGCTCAGAAGGGGAATTTCATAATCAGAGCACCTGAATTGAGAGTGTCCTTCTTTTGGATTAAAGTAAAGATAAAAGTTCCCCCCGCACATTTGTGCAGTCGTGTCCGACTCTAGGGGCCAGTGCTCATCTCCGTTTGTTAGCTGAAGAGCCAGCGTTGTCCGAAGACGCTTTCGTGGTCATGTGGCCGGCATGACGCACACGGAACGCTGTTACCTACCCACCGAAGAGGTACCTATTAATTTACTTGCATTTGCATGCTTTCGAATTGCTAGGTTGGCAAGAGCTGGGGCTAATGCGGGAGCTCACTCCATCACGCGGGGCTAGAGATTCGAACCACCGAACTTGCGATCGACAAGCCTGGCGTCTTGCCCGCTGAGCCACCACGCCCCTTACTTTTGGATTGCCATGCAGCAAATATCTGGTAAATGTGGTACTGTACTTTCAAGAGAGCATCCCCAAGCAAGTTGAATTTTGGGGTAGGTATATAAGGGATAAACCTAGCAATTTGAAAGCATGCAAACGCAAGTAAATTAATAGGTACCTTTTCGGTGGGTAGGCAACAGCGTTCCGTGTGCATCATGCCGGCCACATGACCACGAAAGCGTCTTCGGACAACGCTGGCTCTTCAGCTAACAAACGGAGATGAGCACCAGCCCCTAGAGTCGGACACGACTGCACAAATGTGCGGGGGGAACCTTTACTTTACTTATATAAGGGATATACCTGATATCCAAGACCCACATTGGCAGGGCTTTCTATATCACTTGTAAGGAGAGAACATTTGAAGACTTGCCAAATGCTAGCAATAAAGTCAGGCTAAGCTTCTGGGCAGCTTAATTTGTGCCCCAAAATGAATGACTTTCCTAGTCATCAAGTGGAACTAGGCTGTCCAAAAGACAATAGCACATGTTAGACTATCACTACACAGGCATAGACAAAACCAAACCAACCTGACCTGCAAAAATGGATGATGGCCAATTTAGTCAATTAGTTTCACTGTTGCCCAATTGCCCACTCAATCTATGCATTCTGGCCATGCCACAAAAGATGTTTTTAATCTTCATGCTCTGTTTCTCAGCATTAAGAGAGCATTAAGGAGGTAATCCCTCACCTGCAATCTGATACAGGAATTCTCTGCCATTTCTAAACTCTACCACCTCCTTCCTTTGGGATGAGGTCCAGTAAAGAAGTAATACTCCATAGTGGAGGTGGCGGGTGGGAGGGGTGTCTTTATCCAAATCCACCCATCATCTCTGCTTGCAGGATGTTTTGAAAACTCTCTTAAGAGGTTCCTGTTTAGGCATTAATTCTCACAGCAGGGTGAGAACTATTGTGACCAATCTCTTTTTCTTTTTTTAAACCCTAGTGTATAGTTCCCAAAATAGCCTTTCTGCCATATATAGCCAATCTTTATTCTGCTTGGCTTTGAACAAAAATCCAACTAAGCAGTCATTAGTTGGCAATGGGGCTTCCCTGCAATTTCATTAATATAGTTTTTTACCCTTTTTAAAAAAATTGTTCAACATCTCTGAATTAAAGATCAGGCATATAAATTGCTAGGTAAGCTTCCAGTTTCATTTCCAACATTGTGCTATATATTAATTCTATCTTGTTTTGGATACTCTCTCTTTCCTCCTCCCAAACCGTATCTTATTAAATTTCTTCAGTGCCAGATTAAAGATCAGTCTTCCTCAACAAGACCACCTCTTGATGCGTTGGAGAGATTCCATCATTCCCATCCAGGATGACTACTAGAGTTATGGTCCCATGCAACTGGAGAGTACCAGAGAGGGAGAGAGGGGGAGAGAGGGAGAGAGGGAGAGGGAGAGGGAGAGGGAGAGGGAGAGGGAGAGGGAGAGGGAGAGGGAGAGGGAGAGGGAGAGGGAGAGGGAGAGAGAGAGAGAGAAACGCACAAAGTACCAGCAGTTTTGGAGTGTTTTATCTAACACTATGAGAAGTTTTGACCAGGCATAGCAAGTTATGAGTTAAGGGAGGGTAGGACTTCTTTAGTTCAATAAATGTGAAGCCAAATGTTAAAAGTAGTCTCCTGTGATTCAGGCTCAACTTTTGGTGACTTCATTGACATATTCATATCATTTTCTAAGCAAGAGTATGGAAGTGGTTTGCTATTCCCTATTTCTGGGAAGTTTTCTGACTTCCCAGTCTAAACCACAGACCTGGTATTTCCTGTTGGTCTCCCATTCAAGTCTAATCAGGTCTGGGCTTATCTAGGTTTTTTTTGGGACCAGCCAAAATTGACTAGGTTCAACCATCTAGCCAGGCAAGTCAGGTAGGCAGGCAAATATAATGGAGTTGGGTTGTTGGAGCTAGAAATCTTAGCAAACTCATTAGAGATTTGTAAAAGGCGGTCAAAGGGCATGAGCACTGCTAGCAGTACAATTAGGTAATGTTAAGGCTTTAGACTTTATGATATTGGAGGGCGGGGGGTTCTGAATATGATAAAAATATTATTTCAAAATATTACAAGCCAGCGTGCTGCATTAGGGGACCTCCTGTTCACTCTCCTGAAGTACATCTTGCTTGAAAATTTTACTCTGTTAATAGTGGTGCCAGAAATTTGGTGTACCAAGGAAGTCTGGAACATATGCAGTTCTATGTGCCAGATGGATGCACACTTTCCCATCCAACCATCCTTTCCGCAAAATACTCTAGAATTTGGTGACCTGACTTTTTACAGCTGTAACTAAATAATGAAACTTTGTTTCATTTCCAGCACTTGTAGAGATTCTTCTTTTGTCCTAATCCCCCACGCTTTTTTGAGACCATCAGTTCAGTCTTAAAGGACAATCTTCATTCAGTCCATTTCTGGCCCTTCCCCAGGCATGCACAGACTAAAACTCAGGGGCCAAAATGCAATACTGGAATTTTAAGCAAAATGACTCATAATTCCCAGGATCTAAATTTAGTTCTGGGATCTGACACAGAAAAAGTGTGCGTGCATATGTGTACCTGGCAGCATTTCATCTTGCCTCTCTTTGGCTTCCCGGCAGATTTCGCTCCCATAATTGAGCCCTTTGAAAACCGGCAGGCACTTTTATTGCCAACTTCTCAAATTCTGCTGTCCTCCTTCTTTATCTTAACGTAAGCCACCCACCAGGTTTTCAGAGATATCATTTCTGAGGCCGTCGGAGCATTCACACGTTACTCTGTCCTTCAAGCAAGCACGTTCACCCGCGCACCCCCCCAAACCCCACCCCCCACAACTGTTCTTAATCTATGCACCTCTCACCCAGTGCAACGAGGAATGTTTCTGTCCCATTGGCTTTGCACTCTCTTCCACCAATATATGTCCGCCGTGTCTACTCCCGGGACTCAGATTTTAAATTTTGCTTTCTTGTCCGCCTCCCCGTTCCTGATTTTGTTTACTATCAAACACGGAACCCCTCCCCCCGCGTTGTGCCTTTGCCTACTTTTCGCTGGAAGCAGGCGGGTCCAGTTCCCCGCTCCCTTCCCTCATCGTGCTACTTACTTTCCAACGCACACGGAAGAAAGGCCTTCCTCGTCTCCCTCTGATGTCGGTCGCCTGGAAGAGCAGGGGGGTCTTTCGAGAGAGAGAAAGACCCCTGCAGCTTGACCTCCTCTTCCCAAGAGCTGACAACACAGCAAGAAGCTTTCGCAGTACCTCCTCTCCAGTGCATCATCACCAGTAGACGGCGAAGCATGTTGGGAAATGTAGTTCACAAGAGAGCACGTGGGAGTCGCTTCCTCTCAGAGCATGTTCCGCGCCGGCAAGACGAATTGCGGAGGGGGAGTTCAGATGGCTCCTGGCTAGGGAGTTTCACACGCGGTACAATAGTAGCTCAGTGCTGCCCTAATAACAGACCTTGTTCCTGACCTGCTAGTTTTTGTTGACACAGAGGGATTTTGAAATCACAACACAAATATTATTCTAATTTACTAGACATGTAAAAGTCAGATCTCTGCCATCCTTGACTACGTTGGGGGGGTGGGGGGACGAGTTAGGGTGGTCCGGTCCGGCATCTCTGTACTGTTAAGGCAGAAGGAGATGCTATCAGGAAAATATAGGATTCCCAAACGGAGTGAAGATGAAGTTACACAAAGTAATTTTGTGCGTAGGGCGGCCAACTCACCCTTGCCTTGCAGAATTTTTTTTTAAAGCCCTCAGTGCCATTATAATACATAAACAGGCTCTGAGACTGAAATACTGTACGCTCGATTGGGAAATGGAGATAGCGAAGGAATTATATTTTAAGGGAGAAACCTGTGATGCAGTTAGAAAAAGTTATATCCTTCTAGGCATAGTGTCTGATGCTATTTCAGTGGCAATTGTATTACTTTGTTTATTTCAATGTGAAGTTCCATGGAGCACCGGGAGGGACCACGTGATCGGTTTCATCCTTGTTGAGAATCGTCAGATGAGCTACCCACCTCGGACAATTCCCAATACGGATGAAACCAATCACGTGGTGCCTCCTGTATAAAAATAGAGATTTTGGGGGGCGGGAAAGATAATAGTCTTGTAAAACACTGTACATAGAGGAATGGCATAATGAAATACTGTATACAGTATTCTGGCTAGGGAATTCTGGGAGTTGAAGTCCACACCTTAAAGTTGCCAAGGTTGAGAAACACTGGTCTATACTATTCTGATAATTTCATTGTGTGGGAAGCCATCTCTGCTTTGTTTATCCTGCTCGTTATCTTGAGAACATTTTGCACCACCATCATCCACTGATCTGGACAGCCCAAAGTGAAACACATCTCAGGATCTTCATGGCATTGCAGACAGCTCATCTCCAAAGCATTTAAAAGGCCTTAAAATAGAGAGGAAATTCTTGATGCCTATATAGCCCTATAGTATAAACTCCGGGTGACAGTGGAGCTCAGGAAGGCCTGGCGTGCTATGGTCCATGAGGTCACGAAGAGTCAGACACGACTAAACGACTGAACAACAACATACTAGCCCTATAGTACCAGAGGGTAGTTTGGGACATTTATTTTTTTACTATTACTATTACTATTATATGCCCCCCATAGTTTTAATATTTAGCATGTATAGTTTCTATCTGTACAGTATTCTAACACAAACATGTACTCAAACATGTACTCTATTTCACTCTAACAGTTTCCTAAATGGGATTGTGAATGTCTTGTTTGTTTAAAGAAGAAAGGGGCCCCACTGTAGAGCCATAAAAAGAAGCCCCATTGTAAAGGAGAGATAAGGAGGAATGTGTGAATGTTTTCCTTTGAAATGTAACCTGTTAATTAAGGCAGAGCCAGACTGCCCCAGATTGCCCTCAAGGTCTTTTTCTCTCCCAACAAGATGGACAAAGAAGATCGGTCAGGGATCAAAGTGATTTCTGTTTTCTGCCAAATGATTTATTTTGTTACTGTATTGCCTTATCAGAAAAGTTACCAATTATTTTCTTTCCGTGCCTACATCTGGAAAATGCCAGGAAGAAGATGTCAGAAGGGGAGGTGATAATAAAATTCGATTGCCTGTGAACTGTGTGATTGGCTCCTATGCTAAAAATGTAAATCCCTTTGTCCTATACCCTATAAAAAGCCTGGTAAAATTCCACAGTGTGTGTGTACCTCACCCAGCCTTTTATTTGGTCAAATAAAAGCTGTCTTCTTTTGAAACCTCCGTCTGAAATCTCTGATTTGGGTAGCATGGGATCTCAGATTCTTACAGGAATCCAGGAGTTGGCCATACACTATTACTATTACTATCCCACCTTTATTATTTTTATAAATAACTCAAGGCTGCGAACATACCTAATACTCCTTCCTCCTCCTATTTTCCCCAAAATAACAACAACCCTGTGAGGTGAGTTGGGCTGAGAGAGAGTGACTGGCCCAAGGTCACCCAGCTGGCTTACTTGCCTAAGGTGGGACTAGAACTCACAGACTCCTAGTTTCTAGCCTGGTGCCTTAACCACTAGACCAATTACTGCTCCACAAGGCAGCTTTTGAACTGCAGAACCCTACAAGCTTCAGTTCTGTCCTCCAGACTATTTAAAATCTCTGAGAAACTATTGGGAACAATTGTCAGTGGGTGTGGAGCTGGGGACCATCTATATGTGGATGACTCTGAGGTTTACTATCTATCCTTTCATCAGGTTTGTTAGGCTCATACAATGTGCCTGGGATTTACCTGCTTTGGAGGGGGGGCTTGTTTTTTCCCTTGAAGGAGAAGATCCATAGCTTGTGATCCAGGACTGTCTTTGCATGCTCAAGTCAGTAGTGTGGTAAGAAGCACCTATTACAAACTGCAACTGATTTACCATCTATGCCCCTTCAGGGTGCTATTATTTTTGTTATTAATTATTATTATTTATAAAATGTATATGCTATCTGACTCCCAACAACTCTGGGTGGTTTTGACATATAAACACCATGTGCTCTCCGTACTTGAAGGAACAGCTTCCCTGTATATTATAAACTGGGTACTCCAATCAACTTCAAAGAGTTTGTTGTTGGTGTCTTCCAGCATCTTCTCTGCTATGCTTTAAGAAGAGACAAAAACCTGTTTTTATATCTTTTATACTACTGAATTAACAGTTATTATTAAACCTGATGACATTAGTAGAGCTAATGCATATTTCTATGTCATGAAAATGTTCATTTGTTGAGATCTATTGATCAAATAGTATAAAAGATAATAAAACAGAGCAGGTTGATTTGCCAGGACAGTCGACAAGCCCTCTTTCTCCTCATCTCCCCAAATTTTAAGAATGTCTCTCTTTGCACGTGGTTCACTGACTGATGTATGAGTTTGCTTCATTCACTAAAATAGAAGGTCACTGGCTCATTTGTGGCTCAATGTGTGTCAAGCAAGCACAATCAGAGCCTTGTATAAGGACGTGGTGTGTAGGCAATCCAACAAAAACACGGGGGACCATTTTCAGGGGCTGCTAGTTAAGACCCCTTCCTTTCTGAAGCTTTTGCCTACCAGGCCTCCTTTAATGAACCGGCTCCACCACTCTCCACGGCCTTCCTTCTGAGCGGAATGCAATCCCAGCTGTTTGCAGCTCTTCCCCACTGGTCACGCCTCCAAGAACCCTGGCTTTCATTCCATGCTGTGAGAGTAGCAACCCCCCACTGCACTTCTGAAAGGACCAGCTGAGGATTCCCTGGGAGGTCCCAGGGATGAGAAGAGCCCCCCTCTCCTGCTCTCATTCCAGCTGCTTTCTGACATTTCATTTCTCTTTGCATACTAATCAGCGCTGTTGGTATTCCCTGCATCCTTCCCTATGGTGCCTGGGCCATTGTCTGAATGAACAGGGGCCCTGTGCCATTGGAAATGATTCATTGACAATGTACAAAACCAGTGGCTGGCCCTTCCTCTGTGCTTCACGGCTGAGAAGATGTTAGGATGGCATATATTATGCCCCAAAGGCCAAATGGTACGGTTTTTTTAAAGCCAGTATACTATAGCGGTTAAGGGATTGGATCTGGACCAGGGAGATTCAGTTTATTTATTTATTTAATTTATTTATAATTCGATTTATATCACTGCTCCATCTCCCCCAAGGGGGACTCTTTTAAGTCCTTACCCAACTGGGATTTTGGCCCAACCTTCCTCATCAGGTTGTAGTTGTGTGGATTAAATTAGAGCAGTCCCCCACACCATCACCTTGAGCTAAGAAAAAGAGGGGATAAAAATGCAATAGATGAATAAATAAGAAATGGGTTAATAACATAATAAATAAATGAAGCTGCAGGGGCAACTTAGAGGGAAAATTGTCTGGGGTAGCTTTGCCCCCGTTATTTCTTTCTAGTCTCAAAACTTCTGGAGTGGCAGGCAAGAGAAGATTACTGGATTCTTCACCTAGGCTTGCCCTGCTAAACGGGGAGTTAGTCGTGCGCAAATCAAAGAAAAAAAACTTCATCAAAGGCTCCAGTTGCGCACAAGGCGTTGTGCTCTCAGATTCCAGTTCCAACAGGAAGCAGGGATGCATCCCAGTGCATGTGACCATCACTAGTCTTTGATTCTCATCTGTATGCCTTTTCTCACTGACTTGACCCCTCAGCTTTTTGGGGAGACCGAGACTTGTGCACAGGCACGCAATGGCCGCTGCACAGCTGCACATGTGCGCCCTTAGAGGGAACACTGGTGGCAATTTTGTACAAGGAGAAACTAGGTCAAAGTAGTGAGTTTTAATCCTCCCCTATAAATCCCTTCTCACAGCCACCTTTCCTTTTAACCAGAAAAAAGGTCATTCCTGGAGAGGAGGGTATTTGAATGGCTCAATAGGCCCACTTCTTCCCACACGAAATCTATGGTGTCATGTCTTTTGATCTTAGATGTCATGTCAGGATTGTCCTCAAATGTGAAGAGACAAGACTAATGTTTTTCAGGAAAGAAGAAACATTTCCTTTTGCACTGTTAATTTAGGATATACTGTATCTTCCTGGAATGCCTCTGAAGTCTTGTTCTGCTGAAAGATTTGAAAAAACAAAACAACCACCTGTGTATCTGGGATAGTGCATGGTTAGATTTTTGTTATATTTTGTTTTGTTAATATTATACTGTATTGGATTGTGGAAGCTGCATAGAGTCATATGATTGAAGCAACATAGAAGTCCTAGAAATAATAAATGTACAAACAAATGCACATAGTGTGGTGCCTCCAAATTTAGTTGGTCACCTTTCACTGCTATATACTGTAGCTTTGTTCCCAGGACTTTGCATTTGTCACTTGCCTGAAGCTAGATGTGGTAATTTTCTCCTGTTTAGTTCGTGGCAAATGGATTTCCTGAATTATTCACCACAACCATCAATTTCTATTGGAGCTACCCTTTGAAATGCAAGTTAAAGTTTTATAGAAGTTATTTTTCTAGGACTATGAAAAGAAGGGAGAGAGAAAGAGTATTAAACTCTTCTTCCTCATCCCCATGATGCAATGGCTGCTCTGAGTTAGAACCACAATTATCCAATAAAAATATGCCTAATTTGGCCCCTAAGGATGATAACACACTTCCCCTCCCCACTCTCTGTACCTCTAATGCCATGCTGAGGTTTTTATTTTAGAAGTTTTGTGTATTTGTATACAGCTTTAAATTCACTTTTAAGAAAAGAAAGGTGGTTTTTAATATAATATCTTGAATGTTGCATGCTTTCTAGTCTATCTTCTTAGTGGTATTTTCTTGGCTATGCATAACCTACAATTTCAAAGAGTGAAAAAAAAATTATGACCCTTTGAACACCCAGAATACATTTTGGGGTGACATCACTTCACAGGCACAGATTTTTAAAGTATGTTTTAGAACATTTCAGAGACCTACTAATATATCTGGCTCCCTTTCCGTGACTCCCAGAACCCCCTCTGGCTACACCAGCGAACTGTAGCATAAGTTGTAAAAGAGATTTAGCAAGAGGAGAAAAAAGATTAAAAATGGAAAATATCAATTAGCTTTATCCGCTCGGTATCCCTGACCCAACCATTTAGGGTAGCAACTTCTTCTCAACCATTAAGCATGGCTCTGTAGAAGTCTCTTGGGGTTAGGCTTAGGGTTCCCAATGGATTGCAAGAAACATTCGTTTGTGGATTAAAGTCTATGGGTGGAAGGAGAACAGAAAATAAATAAATAAATAACAGAATATTTCAATGAAGGTTTGATTCACGGCGAAAACTGGCAGATATGTTGCTACGTCTTTCCATTAGTGATTATGAAATTGCAAAAGGAAGATGATGTATGGCTGCGGGTCCCTTGTTGCTTGTCTAACGCACTTCTCCTTTTCAGATTTGGCAATACATGCTCAACACTGACAATACTGGTGTAAATCTGCAGCACACTCTGATGCTGCTGTAAATGTAGGTGATTTGTCCTCTAAAAGTCCAGCGAAGTAACCCACCAGATCATTCCTGCTCTTAGTCAGTAGGTGGCACTGCATCCTACCATTTTTGTTCTGCAGGGAGCTGTGAATCTGCTATGAAATACTGCTTGGTTCACAGTCTGGGTTTACGTCATTTTGTTCCAGTGCAGAGAGAGAGAGGGTCCCTTTTGGAGAGATTTCCTCACAGCTACAGTTGGCAACATTAGAGCCAGGGAACTGCCAGGTTGTGTAGTTTCTATTCCAAGATCCTGTAAAGTTCCAGCTGGGAATCATCCACCAAACACCCAATGTTCTTTTGATGTGGCCTTTGTCCATGCACAGAAGGCTTAAGGAAACAGCTGCAATCTCTCTAGCTTTCCAGAGGGGAAAGGGGCAGAGGATTTCAGACCCATTTCTTTGGGTTCCAGGCTGAGATTTTTCCTAGCTATGAAGAATGTTGGGCCAGGGTGGGACGGATGGAGACAAGAGAGCATTTCAGGAAAATCCATTTATTTACTGAGGAGATGTATCTATTGCCTCACTCTGGAAGGGCGCTAGCCTGCGTGCAGATGTAGGTTATAATCAAAACAGGAATGCAATACAACCACAATCAAGAGTAAGAAAACAAGCAATGATAAAAGCATTCCGGTGACTCCACTAATCAAGTCCCAAAGGCTTTCAGGAAAAAAAAGCCAGGTTTTTAGAAGTCTCCAGAAAGCCAGGAGAGTGGGACCCCTCCTCGCTGGGTGAGGAAGGTTATTTAAGGGAGGTGGCCATTGTATACATATAATATACAGATGGAACAGTGGGAAAATATTTTTTTAATTTATTTTCTATCCCGCCTTTATTATTTTTATAAATAACTCAAGGTGGCGAACATACCTAATACTTCTTCCTCCTCCTATTTTTCCCACAACAACAACCCTGTGAGGTGAGTTGGGCTGAGAGAGAGTGACTGGCCCAAGGTCACCCAGCCGGCTTTCATGCCTCAGGCGGGACTAGAACTCTCAGTCTCCTGGTTTGCCATTGGCTCCTTCCTAGGGCTGAGAGACAGGGACTGGCCCAAGGTCACCCAGCCGGCTTTCATGCCTCAGGCGGGACTAGAACTCTCAGTCTCCTGGTTTGCCATTGGCTCCTTCCTAGGGCTGAGAGACAGGGACTGGCCCAAGGTCACCCAGACGGCTTTCATGCCTCAGGCGGGACTAGAACTCTCAGTCTCCTGGTTTGCCATTGGCTCCTTCCTAGGGCTGAGAGACAGGGACTGGCCCAAGGTCACCCAGACGGCTTTCATGCCTCAGGCGGGACTAGAACTCTCAGTCTCCTGGTTTCTAGCCCGCTGCCTTAACCACTAGACCAAACTGGCTCTATGTGTCTGATATGTGGCTGAAAGGATTGAAATTTACATTATGTTATAATCTTAAAGAGATTTTTTATAAAATTATGTAATGTTGGTATGTGTCACCAGAGAAATTGTCTAGAATGTATAAAGGCACTTCAAATTTATGTTGGAAACGTGAACAACAAGAAGGGACATTTTATCATGTTTGGTTAGGGTGACCATACGTCCCGTTTTGAACGGGACAGTCCCGTTATTTTAGCATTTTTCAACCATCCCGTCGTTTTGATCAAAATCTCAATTTTGTCCCTTTTTTAAACCCAGCGGGAAGGAGGACAGGAAGACAGGAAGGAGGACTGGAGCCGGACTTGCCATTGGAGGCAGCCCGGAAGAGGCCCTATCAGCGCGGCAACTGGAAGCCCAGTTGCCACGTGTGAGCCCAGCAGCAGACACAGCACCACAGTCCAGGTTCCTGCCTCCTTACCTGATCCTGAGATTGTCTGCCCAGCAGTGGTGAGGCCAGGGAAAGCAGGCACGGGAAGGTTGTGGAATGAGGATGTGTGTGTGTGTGTTTGTGCACACGCGCGCAGATTACTTGCTCAGAGTAATCGCGCACACACACACACACGCACACACCCCACACCCTCTTTCTCCAGCCTCCCTGCAACATGTGTGGGTGCATTTGGTCATGGGGAGGCTGGAGAAAGAGGGTGTGGGGTGCGTGTGTGTGTGCGTGTGTGTGTGTGTGTGTGTGCGCATCGGATCGGGCTTGGCCAAGGGAGGAGAGTTGTCGGGCTGCCGAACAGGAGAAGCAGGAGCCAGCTACCCTGGGGAGCTTCTGCGGGCAGCAAGGGGCGGAGTGGTCGACAACTCTCCTCCCTCGGCCAAGCCCAATCAGATGCACATACACACACACACACACAGACAGGACAGACTGCCCTCGGCAGGAGCTAGCCATGCTGGGGGGCTTCAGTGGGTGGTGAGGGGCGGAGTGGTGTGGCTGAAGCCTCCCAGTACGGCCGGCTCCTGCCGAGGGCAGTCTGTCCTGTGAGTGTGTGAGTATGTGTATGTGCATCTGATCGGGCTTGGCCAAGGGAGGAGAGTTGTCGGGCCGCCGAACAGGAGAAGCAGGAGCCAGCTACCCTGGGGAGCTTCTGCGGGCAGCAAGGGGCGGAGTGGTCAACAACTCTCCTCCCTCGGCCAAGCCCGATCAGATGCACACACACACACACACACACACTCACAGGACAGACTGCCCTGGCAGGAGCTGGCCATGCTGGGGGGCTTCAGCGGGTGGCGAGGGGCAGAGTGGTGTGGCTGAAGCCTCCCAGCACGGCCAGCTCCTGCTGAGGGCAGTCTGTCCTGTGAGTGTGTGAGTATGTGTATGTGCATCTGATCGGGCTTGGCCAAGGGAGGAGAGTTGTCGGGCCGCCGAGCAGGAGAAGCAGGAGCCGGCCACCCTGGGGAGCTTCTGCGGGCAGCAAGGGGCGGAGTGATGTGGCTGAAGCAGCCGAGCGCAGCTGGATCCTCCTGCTTCTCCTGCTCTGCGGCGGTGGCAGCAGCAGCGACTCTCCTCCCTCCCTCGGCCAAGCCCGAGGGGGATGGGGCAGTGGTGGGCCTCCATCCCCTCCATCCCCGCCCCTTGTTCCCCGGCCATTGACGGTGCTGTGTGCACAGTGTGTGTACTCCGGCCTCCCCCAAACACAGCAGCTCTGCCGCACCATTTACTGCTAGAAGAAAAAAAACCCCTTTAAAAATCGAAAAAAAAAATTAAAATCCGAGCCAATCACGCTGATGGGGGTGGGGTTTGCAGGCGGGAGCCAATCGTGTGGGGCGGGGGCGGGGTTTGCAGGTGGGAGCCAATTGCGTGGACTGGGGGGCGGGGTTGGCATGGTGGCATAAGACCCTGTCCCGTTTTGCCATCCCAAAAGTCCCGTTTTTGTCTGAAGGAAATATGGTCAGCCTATGCTTGGTGGACATGTAAAAAATTCTGGATTCAAATACATACACCAATTCAGAGGATTTTAAAATTAATATACAATTGAAACCAGGTTTTTCTTTTGAGATTGATGGACAAACAGTTGGAAAAAAGTCATGGAACTTTGTTTTTATACATGATTACTGCAGCAAGATTATTGTATGCACAAAAATGGAAAGATTTGGCACTACATACAATGGAAGAATGGTTGGTGAAGATGATGGAGCTTGCTGAGATGGCTAAATTGACTTCTTTGACCAAAGAAAAGAGAATATCTACGTTTATTGCTGACTGGAAACCCCTTATAGACTTTTTACCTGAAACAGAAAAAAATAGACTTATGATTTATGGTTGTGATGATTACACAGAATAGATTATAGAAAGAAGAGAGCTATGTTGTATCCATAAAGTAAGAGGTAAATTTATAATTGTACTTATAACTGCTGTAAAGAAGATCAGGAACTACTTCTTTGTATCTTTTTTCTTTCTTTTCTATTTTTCTTCTACTTTTTTTCCTTTCTTGTACTTTTAGCTTTCTTTGATTTCTTTCTTATTTTCTTTTTCTCACTTTATATTAGCTTCTATTAGTTTTTATCTTCTTTTTAAAAAATCTTTAATAAAATTATACCAAAAAAGGGACTACTTCCAGTAGAACCCAGAGGGCAGGAGGGATAGAAAGAGCTTTCTATTCCTCCTGCCATCTATGGCAACCTATGGCCCCCAAAGATCCCTTTTCCTGCATCTTGAAAACCAGGTTTTTAGCTGAGCAATTTTAAGCTGCCTGTATTCTGCCAACCTCCTTGTAAATACTGGGCTGACCCTTCCTTCCTTCCTTCCTTCCTTCCTTCCTTCCTTCCTTCCTTCCTTCCTTCCTTCCTTCCTTCCTTCCTTCCTTCCTTCCTTCCTTCCTTCCTCCCACAATTATTGCAAAAATAAAGTATTTCTTTAAAAGGTAGCAACAAGGTCTTCATTTTCTGCTTCCCTTTGCAGGATTCCTGTCTGACAAACTTGGTGGCCCTCCCAGATGCAGTTTAATCAAGACATTGTCCTGTTGCCTAGAAACTCAGGCACCCCGAGTTTGGCATGGAGCTGATAAAAACTTGGTCCCTGAATTTGGGAGAGAGACTAACTTTGCAAAGTGGCTTTTTGCCTACCTGAAAACACGAATCACACAGCAATTCTGGCAAAAGCAAAAGCATTTGTTAAGGGCGGGTCAAGTAGTTTTTTTAAAGGGGCGTGGTGGCTCAGCGGGTAAGACGCCAGGCTTGTGATCGGAAGATCACAAGTTCGGAGGTTCGAATCCCTAGCCCCGCGTGACGGAGTGAGCTCCCATACTCGCCCCAGCTCTTGCCGACCTAGCAATTCAAAAGTATGCAAATGCAAGTAGATTAATAGGTACCTCTTCGGTGGGTAGGTAACAGCATTCCGCATGCCGGCCACATGACCGTGGAAGCGTCTTTGGACAACGCTGGCTCCTTGGCTAACAAACGGAGATGAGCACCGGCCCCTAGAGTCGGACACGACTGCACAACTGTGCGGGGGGAACCTTTACCCTTTACAAGTCCTTTTATAGGGTACAGAGACAAATGATACATACATTTGGTATAGTGCTACGTCATAAAGCAAGTAATCAAACAAGAAAAGACATTGATTACATGTGAGAATTGAACAATAGAAAACATTGATTCTAGATAACATTCCACAAGTGGCAAATTTATGGGTTATGTCACTCCCTTTCCCAGCCGGGTTTGTATCATCTTAAATTTGCAAGTGTATTCAAGGACTTTCAGAATACGCTCTCTAAAAACGTAAAAGAAAGAAAGGGTTTTGGGTAAAAGGAAAACATGGTTTCTTGAACTTGAAAAGAAGGCATGGATGCCATGCTTAAATGCTAATATCACCTTTATTAAAAAGCTACTAATGAAGCTAAAAACTCCAGGTAACAGTCCCACCTGATCCTGTGTGGATCTGACCTCGCCTCGAATATCGAATTAGCTAAGCTGCAAAGGCTGCAACAGAAAGGCAGGCAGCCCGGATGGTCAGGGAACCTTATCCAGCACCTTATCCAGGCCTGTAGAGGCCGTGGCGGAAAGTTGTCTGTCAGAGGTGGCTCCCTCATTCATGGTGCTGTACAAGGTTTGGAAAGGGGCTTGATGCTCCTTCAGATCCCTCCAGGTCACGGCTTCCATGTGGAAATGGGCTGCATTTTTCTGCCTCAAGAAACCCATGAGCATCTTTCATGTTTGCAGATAGATAAAAAGGGTTGGGAAGAGCTTCAGCTCCGGTACAGTCATCTGAAGATTGGTAGGGCTGAAGGCATTTCCACATCTCACGGTTCTCACTTCCAGTGATCTCCCACCTCCTCTGCAGCCCCCACCAGCCATTGCCCTGCATCGCTGATGAGCGACTGGTGGCCTTCTTGGGCTTCCTACACGACCATCAGCACCCCCAGGCTGGCCGGCATTAGTAGCTTTTTAATAAAGGTGATATTAGCATTTAAGCATGGCATCCATGCCTTCTTTTCAAGTTCAAGAAACCATGTTTTCCTTTTACCCAAAACCCTTTCTTTCTTTTACGTTTTTAGAGAGCATATTCTGAAAGTCCTTGAATACACTTGCAAATTTAAGATGATACAAACCCGGCTGGGAAAGGGAGTGACATAACCCATAAATTTGCCACTTGTGGAATGTTATCTAGAATCAATGTTTTCTATTGTTCAATTCTCACATGTAATCAATGTCTTTTCTTGTTTGATTACTTGCTTTATGACGTAGCACTATACCAAATGTATGTATCATTTGTCTCTGTACCCTATAAAAGGACTTGTAAAGGGTAAAGGTTCCCCCCGCACAGTTGTGCAGTCGTGTCCGACTCTAGGGGCCGGTGCTCATCTCCGTTTGTTAGCCAAGGAGCCAGCGTTGTCCAAAGACGCTTCCACGGTCATGTGGCCGGCATGCGGAATGCTGTTACCTACCCACCGAAGAGGTACCTATTAATCTACTTGCATTTGCATACTTTCGAATTGCTAGGTTGGCAAGAGCTGGGGCGAGTATGGGAGCTCACTCCGTCACGCGGGGCTAGGGATTCGAACCTCCGAACTTGTGATCTTCCGATCACAAGCCTGGCGTCTTACCCGCTGAGCCACCACGCCCCTTTAAAAAAAACTACTTGACCCGCCCTTAACAAATGCTTTTGCTTTTGCCAGAATTGCTGTGTGATTCGTGTTTTCAGGTAGGCAAAAAGCCACTTTGCAAAGTTAGTCTCTCTCCCAAATTCAGGGACCAAGTTTTTATCAGCTCCATGCCAAACTTGGGGTGCCTGAGTTTCTAGGCAACAGGACAATGTCTTGATTAAACTGCATCTGGGAGGGCCACCAAGTCTGTCAGACAGGAATCCTGCAAAGGGAAGCAAAAAACGAAGACCTTGTTGCTATCTTTTAAAGAAATACTTTATTTTTGCAATAATTGTGGGCCAGAAGGAAGGAAGGAAGGAAGGAAGGAAGGAAGGAAGGAAGGAAGGAAGGAAGGAAGGGAGGGAGGGAGGGAGGGAGGGAGGGAGGGAGGGAGGGAGGGTCAGCCCAGTATTTACAAGGAGGTTGGCAGAATACAGGCAGCTTAAAATTGCTCAGCTAAAAACCTAGTTTTCAAGATGCAGGAAAAGGGATCTTTGGGGGCCATAGGTCGCCATAGATGGCAGGAGGAATAGAAAGTTCTTTCTATCCCTCCTGCCCTCTGGGTTCTAGTGGAAGTAGTCCCTTTTTTTGGTATAATTTTATTAAAGATTTTTTAAAAAGAAGATAAAAACTAATAGAAGCTAATATAAAGTGAGAAAAAGAAAAGAAGAAAGAAATCAAAGAAAGCTAAAAGTGCAAGAAAGGGAAAAAAGTAGAAGAAAAATAGAAAAGAAAGAAAAAAGATACAAAGAAGTAGTTCCTGATCTTCTTTACAGCAGTTATAAGTACAATTATAAATTTACCTCTTACTTTATGGATACAACATAGCTCTCTTCTTTCTATAATCTATTCTGTGTAATCATCACAACCATAAATCATAAGTCTATTTTTTTCTGTTTCAGGCAAAAAGTCTATAAGGGGTTTCCAGTCAGCAATAAACATAGATATTCTCTTTTCTTTGGTCAGAGAAGTCAATTTAGCCATCTCAGCAAGCTCCATCATCTTCACCAACCATTCTTCCATTGTATGTAGTGCCAAATCTTTCCATTTTTGTGCATACAATAATCTTGCTGCAGTTATCATGTATAAAAACAAAGTTCCATGACTTTTTCCCAACTGTTTGTCCATCAATCTCAAAAGAAAAACCTGGTTTCAATTGTATATTAATTTTAAAATCCTCTGAATTGGTGTATGTATTTGAATCCAGAATTTTCTAGCTTTTTTACATGTCCACCAAACATGATAAAATGTCCCTTCTTGTTGTTCACGTTTCCAACATAAATTTGAAGTGCCTTTATACATTCTAGACAATTTCTCTGGTGTCATATACCAACAGTACATAATTTTATAAAAAATCTCTTTAAGATTATAACATAATGTAAATTTCAATCCTTTCAGCCACATAGAGCCTGTTTGGTCTAGTGGTTAAGGCAACGGGCTAGAAACCAGGAGACTGACAGTTCTAGTTCCGCCTGAGGCATGAAAGCCGGCTGGGTGACCTTGGGCCAGTCACTCTCTCTCAGCCCAACTCACCTCACAGGGTTGTTGTTGTGGTGAAAATAGGAGGAGGAAGAAGTATTAGGTATGTTCGCCGCCTTGAGTTATTTATAAAAATAATAAAGGCAGGATAGAAAATAAATAAAAACATTATTTTCCCACTGTTCCATCTGTATATTATAACCAAAGTTTATAGCCCACTTTATCATACATTATTTCACTTCTTCTGTTTCAAATTTCAATAAAAGTTTATACATTGTTCTTTGCATCTTGTAACACCTTATATTTAACTCATGGTTTTTTTCCCTTGCCACACAAATGTATTTATTTATTTATTTAATTAATTAATTTCTATAACCGCCCATCTCAACCAAGTGACTCTGAGGAGCAAACAATTCTAAAACAATTAAAACGGTACGAAATAAATATACACGGCAGCTGAGAAAGTTATCTTAATAATTATCAGTATAGCCGAGAAACGGGGTCCTTAATGCGAAAGGCCAATAGGGTTGGGGCCATCCTAATCTCTGAAGGGAGGATATTCCAAAGAGCAGGGGCTACAGCTGAGAAGGCACGTCTCCTGGTCCCTGCCAGGCAACATTCCTTGGCTGACGGGACCCACAGCATGCCCAAGCTGCCGGGCCACATTGGACGGGTAGAAACTATTGGGAAAAGATGGCCCCTTAGGTAACCTGGTCCCAAGCCATGCAGGGCTTTAAAGGTGATAACCAACACCTTGAATTGCACCCGGAAACACACCGGCACCCAATGCAGCTCACGCAATAGTGGTGTACATGTGTTGCATATCTGACACCATTTACTACCCGTGTAGCTGCATTCTGTTCCAGTTGAAGCTTCCGAATGTTCTTCAAGGGCAGCTCCATGCAGAGCACATTGCAGTAGTCCAAATGAGAGGTTACGAGGGCATGGGTGACTGTGAGCAAGGCCTCCTGGTCCAGGAATGGGCGCAACTGGCGCACCATCCAGAGTATGCAAAGGCCCTCCTAGCCACGGCTGCCACCTGCTCTTTGAGCAGGAGCCACGAATGCAGCAGGACCCCCAGATTACGCACCATGTCTGTCTGGGGCAGTGCTACCCCATCCAGAACCAAAGATGGAAAAGCCTTGTCTCCAGAAGGTCCAAATACCCAGAGCCACTCAGTCTTGCTTGGGTTGAGTCAAAGCCCATTGTGCCCCATCCAGACCCCTACAGCCTCCAGACACTGGGACAGGACATCCACGGCATCACTCAGAGGGCCTGGGGTGGGGATATAACTTTTGTATTCATCAGTTCTGTTTGATCTTCTATTTTCATACTTTTTGTTAACATCTTCATCTTCTATTTATTAATCTTAAAACCTGCTAATGCACCAAACTCTTTTAATTTGCCCATTAATATTTCAATTCCCTTTAAAGGATCTTCCAGAACCAACACCAAGTCGTCGGCAAACGCCCTTAACTTATATGATAGTCCCATTCCGAATCATTTCCCTGTTCTTCATCAGTTCATCCCCCCAGCCTTTGAATATAGCAATGGCGGAGGATCACATGAAAGATAAGGGGACTGGCTGTCCCCCCTGGCATCTTGCTCGGGCTGGCCCTATCATCAGTCGGAATGCGAGAGGGGAGGCAGCCGCCTCAAGGACCAGATGCTGGGGAAGCAACCCCCCTCCCCAGAACTGCTGCTGCTGCACTGCAGAAATTCTTCCTATTTTTCAGAAAAGGGCGACAGAGCCCGGAGCGAAGGACCTCCAGCGGCTGAGGGAGCGGAGGAGGCAAGAACAGCGCCAGGACACCCATCTTTCATCTCGGGGGACAGATGCTTCCCTCCCTAATGCTGCAGGGCTCCTCAAGGAGTTTTTCGCTCAGCAGACAACCTCACACACCGTCTATTTTTATCCGCTCTCCTGCCCGAACGAGCAGAATCCCTTCGCTGTGCTGACATCCAATTTAGCAGGATCCCTGCTGGCTCAGCACGTGAGGGGGAAACCGAAAGCCGAAGCTCTTTCCAGTCGCCATAAATATTCATCTCCTTCAGGCAGCCAACAGGGTTGCTCTTTCCCCCCCCTTCCTTTTGCTTTGTAGAGGAGCAAGCGGCGTGCCAGGGAGCCGGCAAGGCTGGGGAACGCCAAGGTTTCTGCTAGCGCTTTCCTCGGGAGGGGGCTGCAAATTCTCCTTGCTCTGATATTTTCCCTACTCTTTCGAGGAAGGCAAAGGTGCTAAAAACCCGGGTTCAGTTCCTCCATTCACGCAGAACCCTGGCCGCTGCTTCCCTCCACCGGGATTTCATGTCATTAGACCCGTGTTTCTCAACCTTGGCAACTTTAAGACGTGGGGACTTCAACTCCCAGAATTCCCCAGCCAGCCTTGTGGCCCTCTAGATTTTGAGCTACAACTCCCATGCTCTCACCATGAATCATAACAGTCAGGAGTGACAAAGAGTTGGAGCTATCTATGCCATATATGGGGCCACAGGTGCTCCCTATTCTAAGGTTATTTGTAGTATGATGTCCAATCATAAGTTATAGCAGTGTTTCTCAATCTTGGCAACTTCAAGCTGTGTGGACTTCAACTCCCAGAATTCCCTAGCCAGCCATGCTGGCTAGGGAATTCTGGGAGTTGAAGTCCACACGTTTTAAAGTTACCAAGGTAGAAAAACACTGCATTAGACAATAGCTTTTTACAAAATCTTTTTTGCATTTATATTAAGCCCGCAGAGTGCCGTAAATGGGATTGTACAATAAGTATATTGAGTAATAAGCATATTGCTGAGATTAATGAGTCTTCTCCCTAGTAAGCATGCAAAATGTTTCAGCCTTAAGAAATGATACTATGTATACTTAAATTCAAAGCAAGCTCGTAGTGAAACTTAACGCCTGCATTAAAATGCAAGTAACCCTGCAACAGGGGCCTCACAAAACTTTAGTTGCAACCTTTGAATCCTTTTGAAAGTAGCCAGTGAACTGTAAGTTTTAATGTGACAAGAGGGGGAAATTTGCAAACACTCCTGGTTGTTGTTGTTCAGTCGTTCAGTCGTGTCCGACTCTTCGTGACCTCATGGACCATAGCACGCCAGGCCTTCCTGTCCTCCACTGTCTCTCGGAGTTTACTCAAATTCATGTTCATTACATCGGTGATGCTATCTAACCATCTCATCCTCTGCCGTCCCCTTCTCCTTTTGCCCTCAGTCTTTCCCAGCATCAGGGTCTTTTCCAGTGAGTCCTCTCTTCTCATTAGGTGGCCAAAGTATTTGAGCTTCAGCTTCAGCATCTGTCCTTCCAATGAGCAGTCAGGGTTGATTTCCTTTAGGATTGACTGGTTTGACCTCCTTGCAGTCCAAGGGACTCTCAAGAGTCTTCTCCAGCACCACAGCTCGAAAGCATCAATTCTTCGGCGCTCAGCCTTCCTTATGGTCCAACTCTCAATCTTATTTAACTTGATATTAATTCTGATAGGTAGAAAGTCTCCCCTTCTTGTTCTTTGTCTTGGTCCTGCCTACCCACTTGATCAGTTTGATAAAATGTGCCCCATAATCTGCCAAGATTTTAATAAAAGTATCCATAGAAATTGAGTAAATATAGTATATCCCAAATCCACCTTAGAAGAAATCCTGGGTTTCCTCTCACTCATTGATGACGGGAGATGCCTCCTAAGATGATGTGTGAAGTCACATTCAAGGACAAGAGCTTAAAAAAGAAAAGCATGATCCTTATTTTCTTCAGAATGTTTTTTTAAAATAATGAATGCAACCTCAGAAATACTCACCACACAATTCAACCGGGAAAACATTTTGATTAGTTTATGTTCAGAAGCACTTTTTAGGGCATGTATGAGGAACCTGTGAGTTGTTCGACTTAACTTCCATTAACATCAGTTCCATTGGCCAGTGGTTGGGGGATGGGATACATAGTCCCAACATCTGGCAGCCTTGGTCTTCCCAACAAACCATCTTAAGCAGAGCAATTTCTAGACGGCTCCATCCATGTTATTTTATAGGACACACCATGGATGACATGGAGGAGGAACAAACAGACTTGCCTGGGATCATGTTGGAGACGGGTGGCAAGATTTATAATGAAAAGGAGCTCCTCTGGATTGTCTTGGCTGCCCCATCTCATTCCTTGCCGTGACACTGCAGTATCCTCACTGTTTGGGCCGCTTCTCCCCTCTTCTACGCCCCCCCTGAAGGCCTGAGGGGTTTCTCTCCGTGCACCCCACTCCAGCTCTCCCACCCCACAGGTCAGTGCTGTCTCAGCTTCTACCATTTCACAGTCTGGGTCAGTTGCTGTTTCTATATTTAGCAGGAGCTGCTTCAGCGACATTGACTATTTATAACCCTCTCTGCCCACCTCCCCTGCGCTCCCACCCTGTCTGAATACAAAATGAGGGGGCTCCTGGCTGCTGAGGAAGGAGGTGTGCGGCACAGTCGTGCTGCACTGCAGCCTTGGTTGGTGGGTTTGGAGGGGGGGGGGAGAGAGAGAGAGAGAGATGGATTTATCTGCAGGCAGCTGCCAACGGGCTTCCTAGATGCAGTAATGAAGGTGGCCATTGAGGAAAATGGGCCGCATGGAATGAACTGTAACAGAAAGCAGAAAGGCGACTCAACATAAGGCTGGGTGTGAAAAGGGGGTCAGGGGGAGAGGCAGAGGGGAGTGTTGGCAGGGAAATCCAAGATTGTCAGAAGAAAGGGTGAGCAAGAAATGGAAGCCATTGCTGGGCACATGCGAACACAGATGGGCAATCTTCTGAATAACTCTCTGGCAGTGATGCATGATGCCCCAAGGAGAGATGGATGCCTGATGAGGAAGTAGAGAACAATAGCGCAGCCTCTCCCACTCTAGTGCCTACCAGATACGATGGGACCACAACTCTCAGTGTCCTTGCTGGCCGAGGATTCCTCAGAATTGTACTTCTAATATATCTCCATGGCGGCAAAGCTGCGATGAAAAAAGATGGCACTGGGAGACACTGCCTATTCCTTAGTCTAACCCAGTGTTTCTCAACCTTGGCAACTTCAGGCTGTGTGGACTTCAACTCCTTGGCTGGCTGGGGAATTCTGGGAGTTGAAGTTGCCAAGGTTGAGAAACACTGGTCTAACCTCATCTGGAACTGTACTTTCAGTCTGCAGCTACACTTAAAAAATTGCTCCTATGAAGCTAAGATAAAGCCAAAGAGTAGTCATGGGAATACTAGCTTAGCAGTGGAAAGCTCTGTGAAAGATAAGGCAGCCAGAACATTATCTGCTATACCAATGAGACAAATGCAAAATGCTTTGGATGCTCTACACATGGCGCTGTCCAAAGCTGATGCTGGCTGGGAATTCTGGAAGCTAAAAATCAATACATACAGAAGACACCAGCTAAGAGAAGGCTGCTTGGCTTTAGCTTAAACGTGGGGAAAATGGAGGCTTTTGCATCAAATGTACATTCTCCCCAGGTTGGAGAGTGAATTTAGCCCACACACATACAAAAAAAAAAAAAAGGGGGGGGGAAATTCAATTGTGATAATACTCACTGTTTTATATTCTGTAACTTTGCTATCATTTATTGGGATGGTTTTATACAACTATTACATGTCATCAGTGTGACAATTTATTTATTTATTTATTTATTTATTTATTATTTCAATTTATTCCCCGCCCATCTCCCTTGCAAGGGACTCTGGGCGGGTTACAACAATTGAAAGTTTAAAAATACAAAAACAGTATCTAAAATACATTGAATAATAATAATAATAGGGGACCGCAGGATGGACCATACCACTTGCCTGGGATCAATTACCTCACTTATAGAATACACAATGCATAGTCTTACCCTTCTCCCTATTGCTATTTTTCTTCAAAAAGTTATTATTTTCCCTGGTTGCTTTTATGTGGGGTTTTTAGGACAGTTATGGTTTCCACGTGTTACTAGAAGAAGGAGAAAACTACTTATATAAACAGGGAAAATTAAGCCTGGGAGTTTTCTCTTCCAATGTGAAACTAAGGGATTATAACATTGATTCTATTGTGTTTCCAGATAAGACCCAGTGGTAAACACAGAAAGAAAATCACTATCAGGAGGAAGCAGGGATCTGTTCCCCTCAAAATCTGCTTTAGATGCACAGCAATGGAGGAATTATTATTCAAACCTGCACATTTGTATGTAGAAAATTGGATTTTAAAGTCCCCAAATATAGACAGTCAGAACAACAATGCTATTGGTGACAAAAACACATAATTAGCATCTCCTAGGTTATAAGGTGTGGGCCTCATGATAACATTTTAAACACAGTGACTATTGTATGCCATTACAGTATTTGTCATGTGCCTACGTTCAATTCCATTTGGGGAACATACTGCCGTTGCAGTATCTCATACATCCAGTGTTGATCCTACCCTACAATCATAGTTTGATTGTAATATAGGAGTTCCTCTTTACCTTCTTTGGACAATTTTTGGTACTATCACTGTTAAAGACAGGATCTGGGTGGATGGAAATATCTGGCACACACTTCCTTGGTGGAGACTGTCCATTACAAAGCATATAAAATAGCAGGAAGATAAGTCAGCTCGTTAGCTGCAGTATGTGGCCTAGCTTGCTTACAAGAAACTGCAACATCATTTTGCATTCTGGATGGTATTGGCAGATGTGATGGGAAACTGGGAGACGGAAGGTGCTGAATCTTGGCCAAGGGACAGACAACATGTTATATCTATACCACAAACCTATACAAGTTTAATAATATGGGTGCCAGTATGCTTCCAGGTCCAATTCAAGGTGTTGGTTATCACCTACATGGCATGGGACCAGGCTACCTGAGGGACCGTCTCATCCCCATAACATTGAACCATCCCACTCGTCCCACTCGGTCATGCAGAGAGGGCATGCTGTGGACCCCGTCGGTAAGGGAGTTTCACTTGGCGGGGTCCAGAAGGCGGGCCTTCTCTGCGGTGGCACCTGCCCTTTGGAACATTCCACCCACGGAGGTGAGGCAGGCCCCATTGCTCCCGGCCTTCCGGAAGAACTTAAAAACCTGGTTCTGCCACCTCACCTGGGATGGGAAGGGTAACAGCTCCTCCTGGGGATGGCTGGTTCCATAGAGCCCTTGTAAGAACAATTTTATTGCCTCTTGGATTTTATCTTTAATGTATTTGTATTTGTATTTGTATTTATTTTAATTATTGACTCTGTAAACTGCCCAGAGTCCCCTTCGGGGGAGATGGGGCAGTGATATAAATGGAATTATAAATAAATAAATAAAATAAAATATACAAGTTTAATAATAATAGACCTGTCACCAATGCAGTACACAGGGGCCAAATTGTATCAAATGGAGAAGTTCCCAGGCAAAAGCTGAAAGTAATTTGTATAGATCAGTGTTTCTCAACCTTGGCAACTTTAAGATGTGTGGACTTTAACTCCCAGAATTCCCCAGCTAGCATGGCTGGCTAGGGAATTCTGGGAGTTGAAGTCCACACATCTTAAAGTTGCCAAGGTTGAGAAACACTGGTATAGATTATCAGGATCCATTATGCAGATCAGCAAACAATCCTTACCTGGGAACTTTTAGAAAATGTCAAGGAACTATAAGGTACTGTGGTCTGATAGAGCAAATATTAGGAAACTTCTTCTCATAAGCATGGCTGATCACCATACTGTACATCCTTTGTTTGAAGCTGGGTTTTTAAATATCTGTCACCACTTATTTTACCAATAAAAAACTGATGGTAGATGCTTGATACACTGTGCATATTTCAAATTAGAAAATCATGGGAATTATAATTTGGAGGTGTAAGAGTGGGTTCTCGGACTGATAGGGATTCATGGGATTGTTATGTAAACAGTCAGCTACTGTCAGGAAAACTGGCCAAGAACCATGCTGAGATGGAGTTGCAGCTCCAGTTTCTTTATTGTTCGTACCATATACAGAATCTTACCAGACTAAAGGTACCCTAATCGATCTAAGGGGAAAAGTACTCCTGGGACTCTAGGGCGGGGCCAGCCTAACTTTCTTAGCTGGCCTGTTGAGGCTCTCAAGGCTGTGAGAATGCTTATCTCCCTGATGGAATGTGCCCCCTCCTTCTGCTCCGAGTTCCATCACATATACAGACCTCCCCACTGTCAGTGAAGGGGAGGCCTAGGGAGAGATTCGCCTCTTCGTGATTCATCAGAATTGTTCACCTTGTTGTTCACCTATGGCAGTGTGTGTCTCTTGCACCATTGGCTTCTGACTTTCAACCCCTTAGTCCTCTAGTGGAGAGCATTCTCTAGTGGAGAGCTTGAGAAGAAGGGAGCTCTTGAAGGGACCTTCTTGAAAACTCTATAGATCTGGGTCTTTTCTGTTTTCCAAGTAAGCCCCACCTTGGATGTCGATGAAGGTTCTCAGTCATCCAGGTGGAATTGTCTGTAGCTTGAATCATGTCAACTGGATTTCTATTTTCTCAGTGGAAATGTTTCGCTCCTTATCCAAGAAGTTTCTTCAGTCTGAGCAAAGTTTGTAAGGGAATCCTTAAATATGTTTCTAGGGTGGCTGTGTGACCTTGCACCTGGGGCTAGGTCATGGTTATTTTTGAGATGTTATTTCTAAGTCCCTTTATCATCCAAAGGAGGATCACAAGGTAATCTTAACGATCCTCCTTTGGATGATAAAGGGACTTAGAAATAAACATCTCAAATAACCATGACCTAACCCCAGGTGCAAGGTCACACAGCCACCCTAGAAACATATTTAAGGATTCCCTTACAAACTTTGCTCAGACTGAAGAAGCTTCTTTGATAAGGAGTGAAACGTTTCCACTGAGAAAATAGAAATCCAGTTGACATGATTCAAGCTACAGACAAGACCCCACCTTGGATGTTGACCCCATTGCTGAGGTTTTGCAGGAACAATGGAAGAGGCTCTAAGATAGTGGGGAATAATATAGGATAAACTGAGATCTTTAGCAATCCCCATTAGGGCTGGACCTACCATTAGATGGATTGATGGAACTGCATCAGATGGCAGATCTGAGCCTCCCCACCCCCAGCACCATTCTTCTCTGTTGGAAGACACCTGAATTTGTCATAAAGTCTCTTCTGTACTACTTTAAGCAGTCTATTGTTCTGGGCTCTGTCCTATCACTAGGATTAAAAAAAATCCACTGCCAGTCCAGTTTGCTTGGCATGTGAAATGGGAGAAGTGTCATCTTGTCCTTTGTCTAAGGCAGACCCTCATACTATTTCTCACCTGTGCATTGTTATCTTGTTCAGTCTAAGCTTACTATTTTCTAGTTCAATGAGACAACAAAAAAATGGTAGAGAAAGAGCCTTGAACTCTCCATGATGACCTCTTTAAAGCTCCTTAAGGCCTGGTATAATATTACTTTGCACTTTTGCTTTTGTGGATAATGATGACTGCTATTCTAAATATTTTTGGAAACAGCATTCACATTATTACTTTAGAAGGAGAGGTGATTATCATCCAAATCATCATTCAACCTTTTAAATAGGATTTTCCTTGTACTTTCCTTTCTATATAACCAATGGCCCCCATTAAGCTTTTTGCAGCCTAGGAGTTGCTTAAAGCTATTTTTTAAAAAAGTTGAGCATCAATATTCTTAGAGGAAGTTTAAGCTGGTATCAGCTTAGGAGAATAATTATTGTTAGCCGCCCAGAGTCACTGGTTTGAGATGGGCGGCTATATAAATTGAATAAATAAAATAAATAAATAAAATAATGGGATTTTCTCCTCCTCTTTCCTGGCATTCTATTTTTGGATCATAAATGTTTAGGAGAGACCTTTTCTCATGATTTCCGTATCCAGCTTGCTCTTTTCTTTCCCCCAGTTTTACAACTGTGCCCAATATGGAAAGATCATTGTATTTTCATGAGAGCGGCAGACATATTCATAATCCTCTTGGAGAACTATTTCATGAGAGCAGGCTGACTCCTTACAAAAGGAAAATATTGAGAACATTCCAACAGAGTGTCAAGGGAGAGGTTGCTTTTTCCTCATCTTCATGAGAAAAGGAAGTTTTCAGACCTGACTTATACAACTTATGACTCACCAGGCCAAGTGGAGTCCATTAGCCACATATAACCACAATGTCCACGAGGTCTTGCCATTGGCCTTGTGGCCTAAGGTTGATTAGAGTTGAAGTCCTGAGTTCCTTACTCTTTTATAGGCCCTAGTAGTGCCTTTGCCTAACATAGCAGAAACTATGGCTGAGTTTCAGTATCATGCTAAGTCATGATTAGGTGAAGAGGCATAGAGCCTGTTTTCACAACTAGCTAAATCAAGTCTAGTGTTAAACATGGGTAAGCTTCTTGCCTGTCTGTTGCATGGTAGATGACATAGCAAATGTGGCCAGCCTTGCATGTGGGATAGTATCCCATCATTCACTGTAGTGGCTGCCCAGGTGTTAACTTAAACCCCCCCCCCTTAATAATTAAAAACAAACAAACATGACAGCCTCATCAGGAGCCAAGCGACTTGTTTTTAGATTTATATCCCACCTTTATTTTATTCAACTCATGTTACCTCCTATATTTCCACAACTACTCCTCTATGAGTTAGGTTGGACTGAGAGAGAATAACTGGCCCAAAGTCACCCAGCCAACTTTCATGCCTAAAGGAGGATTAAAAAACATGGTCCCTTGGTTTCTAGTCTAGCACCTGAACACCACACCAAACTGGCTCACATGGAGATGAGAGAAGCCACATGAAGCAATAATCTGAATAAGTAACAATAGAATACACTATGAGGACACATTGTACTGATGGTTCTCTGCCTTAGCCTCAATTTAACACGTGGCCTGGATTTGATTATTACATTAGACCTAACCACATTATGGAGTAATGTGTTGTGCAAACCAGATCACAGTGGCTGGGACAAAGACATAAGAAATGGTCTACAACCACAATTCTCCGAATTCATATAACCACACGAAGATGAAACCAAACAAATCACATTATGGTTGGCACAGTGTGTGAGTCCAGGACATGTGTGGGGTGACGTCAGCTAGCAAACTTTTTGTAAGGGGGCGGCTCCCCTTTTTTCCAGAAATTAACATTTTAAAATTAAAAATAGAACTGCTGAAAATCAGAACTTGAGGCTATCTCAGAGGCCATTGTGGCCTCAGAAATGGGCCAGGGGCTGAATGCAAACCATGATGCAACCATTGCTCACCGCTGATGTAACGCTTTGGAAGCCATAAAGCAAAGGAAGAATAAGCAAGTGCCAGCCAGCCCTGCCCACAGAGCCACTTGGGCAACCTGCTGCAGAAGGAGCTGTTCAGTCAGTGTCACTGCAGGTCTTGCTGAAGCTTTGGTTTCACGGCTCTCAGTATTTTCTTCAACAAATGCCTCTTGATTTTAGCCCTGTCCTTAGAAACTTCTTCCTGGGATGTCCCGGATAATGATTTTCATTAATGGGGGCCAGAACGTACTAACTGCAGTTTAAAACCAGCATTAGTGTGGACCCTGCCATCGTGGCAAGTGCAGTCATCAATTCAAATGGAGAATATTCTGCTTGCTTCATCATTAGATAGGGTTTATTTAATTGGTTTTAACACACCAGAGGCTGCTCACTTTATAGAGATGCTGAAAGTAAAGTTATGCCATGATGAGAGTGCTATGGCTTTTCCATTCGAAAGCTGAAGAACCAGAATGCTCCAGGAATCTCTCAAGCTTCTTCCCATGTCGATATCACACAAACACAGGAGGAGAGAGAAAGAATTGGTTTCTCTGGAAGTAAGGTTCCTCTTTCACCTTCAGTTTATAGGGAGTGTACCAATACAAAGTGAGGATTGTGTCTCCTCAATGACGCATCAAGCAAAACTGGCCCCATCATTACGTAAGGAAGGCTAGGTGGGCTTTGTACTGAGGGGGTGGAGGGGGGACACCTCCATCTGAACTGGTTTGTCCTGCATCTTTCATTCCTTTCAATTGGACTTCCCATTACTCTGTGTTCACTCGTGGTTGCTGGAGAGTGGAAGCTGGGAGGGGACATTTGAATGTTTGACCTTCAAGCACAGAATTATCAGAGACTGGACCAGACTGTGACAATGGTCTGGTATCATTTCTTGTTTGAACTGAGCTGGCCACCTTCCCCTTTTTAAGCAAGCAACCTCTCTTTAACACTGTGCCTCTTTCATGCTGCACCAACTCTGTCTTCCAAGCCTTAGCTCTGCACAGAAACGTCTGAGCATCTCGGGAACCCCATGTGTTTCCCTGTTGCTTGGAAACAGGGGTTTTTTCAAGAGAGATGAAATGAGCTTTTCATCCTGCTCTCTCATGATTTTGCGCCTTCCTTTGCCTCCACAAGCCCGAGCACTCCTCTCCCTATGTATACTTGTACACATGCAAACATGCGCGTGCGCACACACGCACACACACGCACACCAGCAGCACCAGAAAGGGCAGCACATTCTAAAAATAGCTCCTGGTGGGAAAGCGCTGAGTGCCTGAATGGAGGGAAATCCTAATGAGGTTCCGGAAAGGAAACACCTGGGGCTGCCATAGCTTCAAATGTAGTAGAAGCTAAAAATACATTGGCAATATATAATCTGTGCCCTTTGAGACAGAGACGGTGCTGTTGGTGGGCAAAGAATAATGTACCATAATTCTAGATGAGCCAGTTTCACTACCTTTCCAAGGTTTAGAGCTATAAAATCCTGGGATTGCTGATCTCTGAACTCTGATCTCTGAACATCTGCTTGCATGTGAAGCTGCTCATTTTGGATGTTTGTTCAAGTGTCCCCATCTTCAAGGATAGGGGCAAGGTGAGTAAGATCTACCTAGTGGACTGCATGCGACCCTGAACCCCACTTTAGGGCACCAGAGAGCCCCAGATCACGTGGCTAAAATTCAATGGGAGAACTACTGATTTGGAGGGGATGTCACTTTTCATGTTTTTAAACCTGGAAGCATAACATACCTATTTTGCACCTTAACCTGCCCCCAGAAACAAAAAAGCCCCCCCCCCCACTGCTTCAGCCCTACCTCCTGTGGTGTTACAAATCCACTGCCTTTGGAGGCAGAAAGAGAGAGGGAGAGCGTGGAAAGTGTCACTCCTGGCCACGCTGGTCACAGGTGTCCTCACACTGGTTACTAACACTCACGCTGTCACTACCTATTTATTTTTAGGGTAGAGGAGACTATTGTATTCCTCCAAGCTTTCATTCAATGACACGGTGATGCTGTTTTTAATCATGCTACTGGTAGTTTTGTTTCCAGATGGCTTTATAAACTAGTGTTACCTTTCTGGCGTTTGGGCTATTTTTACTGCTGCCTTCATTCAAAATTGCTGATTTTCCTGCATAAGCCAATGCATGTTTATTCAGAATTAAACCTTATTATGGCTAACAGAGCTTACACCATATTTCATGCACTTAGAATGGAGACTGTAATTTCTATTTTGCACAAACCTCAGATGATGTTTCTGGAAATATAGGATTGAGGCTGTTGCTTTAAAAAAGGTAAAATGATAGGCTCAGAATGACAGCCCTCACCCCCTAGTCTTCATCAATGTGATGCCCTCCAGATGTGTTGGATACTATTTCCATTGTGAGAAAAATAAGTTTTCAGATGCATGGTCCCGTTCAAACCAAATCGAAACATAATGTGGCAACAACCTTGGAAGCTATCTCACACCAGCTTCTTCAGCATTTGCTAACTTTTATCAGGACATTCCCATAGCAACCCATGAATCTCTGTATTCAAGAAGTTTGCTCTCTCCCTTCTTCCCACTAAGACAATGGCTTTCTTCAGAGTAGATAAGTAGGGCAGAAAGTAACTTGAGATCTATTGCTTATGAATAAGTATGTATGCCTGCATCTTCATATGAATATGTATGCTTACATCATTTCCTTTTCCTGTAATGTATAACTATCAGTTTGCAGGGGAGGCACCCACCATCTTGGTAAGAACCCCTCCAGTGTGCACTGTTTAATAAATACTGCAGTTCGGGCTTGATTATTTGCTTTGGGTCCTGCGTTTGATTCCACACCATCACATCTGGAGGGCTACACATCATGGAAGATTACAGTCTGTCATCACATCTCTGAGATTACTAACAATCTCCATCAATTTTGACAGGCATGGCATAAGTGGATTTACCATTGCACAAGTCTCCAGGGGCCAGCAAAATCCCCTCAAAATCCACAGAAACAGACTTGTAACCATTCATAGGAAATTGGAAATCCCAATTTAACCCCTTCGTATAACCATTTCCCTAGCATGCCCCCAGCCTATGCTTTATATGGTCTTATCCCTCGTACCACAAAACATCTGGATTTCCTTCCTTAAGACACCACCGTTCCATAGAGCAAACAGAAAGCTTCATTGTGATCCCATACTTTTTTTTTAAGGAACTGTCCTTCTAGGACCAAACCATCTTTGATCATCACTGGTAAATTCCTGCATCCACATAATGTTGACAGGGGAGAGGTGTCTATATTTTAAGAGGCAGGGTGGGAAATAAATGCCATTGGTTATTCATCAACCAATCATATTTACCACCCATGCAGACAACAAAGGTGAATAATGAGAGTCAAGGCATTCTATTGTTCTGACAAAGAACAAGTACAGTGTATCTCAAAGTCGGGGTTCCACTAAGGATCACTGGGTAGAAAAGCTCACAACCACAACATTTGCTAGATTTGGAGCCATCCTCTCAACTGAAAGATAAACTCTCAGTGGCCCTTTAAAATTGTAAGCAGGAAAGAGGATTCTGTAAGGTAGCAACTAGAGGCTTTGGAAAACAGGTGCCAACCACAGCCTTTCTGCAGAGCTGACCTTCTCTTTTAATTCCCATTATTTATTTATTTAGGTGTCAAGTTTGGTTCTTCTTAATTGAGGCATGATCCCAGCCAGCTGCCCAGTAAATAGGTTAGTGTCTCAGCGCAGCCAAAGGGCAGACAAATATGCCAGGCTTGCATTGCACTCTCAGAAAGCCAGTGAAGAAATTGAATTAGCATGTTCCAGTGTGCTATGGTTGGGTAGCATTAGTTCCCAGTGTAAGGTTCAGGGAGGCCAAGACCGCTTATTGCTGTGAAGCTTACCTTTCTCTCGGAGTTTGAGGATCAGGGCTACCTAATGAATCTGGAATTATTTCCCAGTTCTTTCCCTTCATTTGGTGAAACAGTGGCATTTGCTACTGCAAGGTGTGGGAACAGCCACTACGTCAGATGGTTTTTAAAAGGGATTAGACAATTCATGGAAGATTAAGCGTGCCATGGTAATCCCCCCTCTCTTCAAGGCATTCCTGTAAACATCATTGGCTCAAGAACAAGCGTCAACAAAGGCTACTGTCCTCATGGACTGAATGTGGATTCCCCAGCAGCATTTTTCCATGGATTCATGTGGGATTCAAGACGCTGGATTTAGGGCTACCAGATTTGGGCTGCAAAAATCTGGATGACCAGTTTTGTTACTGCCCAAGTCCATGGCAGCAGTTATTTTGTGAGAATCTTTACTAGAATCTGAAAATTCAGCAATCAGAACTAAGTGCAGAGATGTACACATAAAATAAAAATAAATACTTCTGAACCGAAGAAAAATGCTTGAAGCAAATAAATCTTCTCAAAAATCTGCTCATTACTTCCAATCTTTTTTCATTCTTTTTTTGTTTGTTTATTCGTTCAGTCGCTTCTGACTCTTTGTGACTTCATGGACCAGCCCACGCCAGAGCTTCCTGTCGGCTGTCACCATCCCCGGCTCCCCCATGGTCGAGTCCGTCACCTCCAGAATATCATCCATCCATCTTTCCCTTGGTCGGCCCCTCTTCCTTTTGCCTTCCACTTTCCCTAGCATCAGCTTCTTCTCTAGGGTATCCTGTCTTCTCATTATGTGGCCAAAGTACTTCAGTTTTGCCTTTAATATCATTCCCTCAAGTGAGCAGTCTGGCTTTATTTCCTGGAGTATGGACTGGTTTGATCTTCTTGCAGTCCAAGGCACTCTCAGAATTTTCCTCCAACACCACAGTTCAAAAGCATCTATCTTCCTTTGCTCAGCCTTCCTTATGGTCCAGCTCTCGCAGCCATAGGTTACTACGGGGAATACCATTGCTTTAACTATGTGGACCTTTGTTGTCAGTGTGATGTCTCTGCTCTTAAGTATTTTATCGAGATTTGTCATTGCTCTCCTCCCAAGAAGTAGACGTCTTCTGATTTCCTGGCTGCAGTCAGCGTCTGCAGTAATCTTTGTGCCTAGAAATACAAAGTCTGTCACTGCCTCCACTTTTTCTCCCTCTATTTGCCAGTTATCAATCAAGCTGGTTGCCATAATCTTGGTTTTTTTGAGGTTTAACTGCAACCCAGCTTTTGCACTTTCTTCTTTCACCTTCGTCATAAGGCTCCTCAGCTCCTCCTTGCTTTCAGCCATCAAAGTGGTATCATCTGCATATCTGAGATTGTTAATGTTTCTTCCAGCGATTTTAACTCCAGCCTTGGATTCCTCAAGCCCAGCACGTCACATGATGTGTTCTGCGTACAGGTTGAATAGGTAGGGTGAGAGTATACAACCCTGCCGTACTCCTTTCCCAATCTTAAAACAGTCTGTTGTTCCGTGGTCTGTTCTTACCATTGCTACTTGGTCGTTATACAGATTCCTCAGGAGGCAGACAAGATGATTTGGTATCCCCATACCACCAAGAACTTGCCACAATTTGTTATGATCCACACAGTCAAAGGCTTTAGAATAGTCAATAAAACAGAAATAGATGTTTTTCTGAAACTCCCTGGCTTTCTCCATTATCCAGCGGATATTGGCAATTTGGTCTCTAGTTCCTCTGCCTTTTCTAAACCCAGCTTGTACATTTGGCAATTCTCGCTCCATGAATTGCTGGAGTCTACCTTGCAGGATCTTGAGCATTACCTTACTGGCATGTGAAATAAGTGCCACTGTTCGATAGTTTGAACATTCTTTAGTGTTTCCCTTTTTTGGTATGGGAATATAAGTTGATTTTTTCCAATCTGATGGCCATTCTTGTGTTTTCCAAATTTGCTGGCATATGGCATGCATCACCTTGACAGCATCATCTTGCAAGATTTTAATCAGTTCAGCTGGGATACCGTCGTCTCCTGCTGCCTTGTTATTAGCAATGCTTCTTAAGGCCCATTCAACCTCACTCTTCAGGATGTCTGGCTCTAACTCACTGACCACACCGTCAAAGCTATCCCCAATATTATTATCCTTCCTGTACAGATCTTCCGTATATTCTTGCCACCTTTTCTTGATCTCTTCTGCTTCTGTTAGGTCCTTGCCATCTTTGTTTTTGATCATACCCATTTTTGCCTGGAATTTACCTCCGATGTTTCTAATTTTCTGGAAGAGGTCTCTTGTCCTTCCTATTCTATTGTCTTCTTCCACTTCTGCGCATTGCTTGTTTAAAAATAATTCCTTTTCTCTTCTGGCTAACCTCTGGAATTTTGCATTTAATTGGGCATATCTCCCCCTATCACTGTTGCCTTTTGCTTTCCTTCTTTCTTGGGCTACTTCCAGTGTCTCAGCAGACAGCCATATTGCCTTCTTGGTTTTTTTTTCCTTTGGGATGTTTTTTGTTGCCGCCTCCTGAACAATGTTGCGAACTTCTGTCCATAGTTCTTTCGGGACCCTATCTACTAAATCTAGTCCCTTAAACCTATTCTTCACCTCCATTGCATATTCCTTAGGAATATTAGTGAGCTCATATCTAACTGATCTGTGGGTCTTCCCTATTCTCTTTAGTCTGATTCTAAATTTTGCAATAAGAAGTTCGTGATCTGAACTACAGTCAGCTCCAGGTCTTGTTTTTACCGACTGTATAGATGTCCGCCACCTTTGGCTGCAAAGGATGTAGTCAATCTGATTTCGGTGTCGACCATCTGGTGAAGTCCATGTATAAAGTCGTCTTTTAGGTTGTTGGAAGAGAGTGTTTGTTGTGCACAGTGAGTTGTCTTGGCAAAATTCTATCAGCCTATGTCCCGCTTCATTTTGTTCTCCCAGACCATGTTTACCTGTAATTCCAGGTGTCGTTTGACTACCCACCTTAGCATTCCAGTCTCCTGTAATGAAAATAGCATCTCTTTTTGGCATATTATCCAGTAGGTGCTGCAGATCCTCATAGAACTGATCTACTTCTGCTTCTTCAGCATCTGTGGTTGGGGCGTATATTTCGATCACTGTGATGTTAAATGGCTTACCCTGAATTCGAATTGAGATCATTCTATCGTTTTTTGGATTGTATCCAAGCACTGCTTTAGCCACTTTATTATTAATTATGAAGGCTACTCCATTTCTTCTGTGGTCCTCTTGTCCACAGTAGTAGATCTGGTGGTCATCTGATGTGAAGTGGCCCATTCCAGTCCATTTCAGTTCACTGACACCTAAAATGTCTATATTTAATCTTGCCATCTCACCAATAACCACATCCAATTTGCCCTGGCTCATAGATCTTACATTCCAGGTTCCTATGGCGTATTGATCTTTAGAACATCGGATTCGTCGTTCACCACCAGCACCATCGGCCGCTAGCCATCCTTTCGGCTTTGAGCTAGCTGCGTCATCACATCTGGGGCTAGTTGAACTTATCCTCTGTTCCTCCCCAGTAGCATTTTGACCATCTTCCTACCTGGGAGTCCCATCTTCCAATGGTATACCGACATATCTCTGGTTGTACTGATCCATTTAGTTTTCACGGCAAGAATACTGGGGTGGGTTGTCGTTACCTTCCCCAGGGATTGTATTTAGTCTGACCTCTCTGCCACGACCTTCCCGTCTTGGGTGTCCCTTCACAGTTTAGCTCATGGCGTCATTGAGGAGCTCAAGCTCCAGCATCACGACAAGGTAACGATCTCCTTTGCTGGAGTTTTTTCCCCCCATTCTGCACCAGTGTAATTTAGGGGAAAGACAGTCATTTTGTTTCTCCTATTCTGAAACAATTAGGAGCCAAACATCCTTGTCAGTCTATTGCAAATCAGGTGGATCAGTAGATTCAAATCTACTTTAGTTCTGCCCACACCCATCAAAGTAAACTTAGAATCGCAGTAGTTAATTTCTTATAAGAGATAGTTTACAAATTTCAGAGACCTACCTTGCTTCTGACTTGGAAGCTTTATTTCTATCTAATTCCAGATGTTTCTCAGGGCTGTGTACGATTCCATGTAGGGGATGGGAAACTTTCTGCATGTGCTCAGAGGCAGGCCATCTTTGTAATCAATTTATATTTTCTAGGACTGATTTCCTAGTCCCCAAAGGCTGAAGGGAAGACCGTTGCCAGTGTTTTCCATTCTAATCAGGATATTCTAGTTCTCTCAGTGATCTTGGATTTGTTGTTCTTGTTTCATGAACATCTTACTGAACCTGCCTTGATTCATCAAAGGTTCCATAGCAGGTCATTAAGTAGGGAGAAAGGTACACCTGGCCTCTCATGGCAGGATAATGGGAGGAAATAGTTTTTTGGGGTTCGCAAGCAACTGCTGCTTGAAGCATGCTGACCCCTGGAGGTCTTTCACAGACCCTACACTCTCCCTCCCCACTTCCTATAGCTCAAGTAAATAAGTGGACACTGAACTTGGAATGAAGGTTGGTTGATTGCCTTCCTTCCTCTCTTGAAAAAAATTACACTGGGAGGTACAATATCTATCTGTTCCCCCAATGGCTAACTGTTATTTGGCTGAACTCTACAAAGAGCCTCTTTTCCTTACTCAGTGGTAGAACTGCTCAGCTGCATGGTTTGCTGTAATCTGTTTTGGCTCTTTCATCCAAAGTTATTGCAAGCTGGGACAAACAGCAAAGCCATTTCCCCTTGCTTGCCAGCTGTCCTAACCACCTTTAAGTTGCCTCTGACACCTGCCTATGTAAATGATTGTAACAATACTCACTTGCCAGCACCTGACAAGTTTTATTGTAGAAGGTCTTTGTTCAGCAAAGAATGAGCATTCCAGACTTGGTAAAATGATACTTGTTTATTGGAGTGGCCTATACTGATGAAATAGCATGTGAAATGCTGAGGACAGTGCTAGATAGTCAGTTCAGGGTCAGCTTCAGGTTGGTAAAAGGTTATCTAATTAACTCCCTCAATGTTGATAGTCTTCCATGTTGGAGGTGTGAGTTCAATGGCACCGACTCTTCTGCACTCATGACTTACTGATCAAAAGGGGACACTTAATTAAGGATTGACTCTGTGTCCCCTCTTTATCTATCCCTTTGCCTGCTTGTTGTCTAAGAGATTGCTAATTTGAGGTCACTTCCTTCTGCCTTTCCTCCCTCATCATGATCATAGTGACCTGTCACTCCCAGGTAACTACACATTGATAAGCCCATGGCAAAATCTTCCCAGGCATACATGCAGAGAACAGGTGCTCTTGAATGTTCCTCTTGGTAGAACGTATGTAGGTGCTAGGCTTTGCTTTTCCCTATAATGTATTTACTGAAAATGCATCTCCTTTCCATTATAATTATAAAACCTGTTGCACTAAACGTTGCCCAGCTTACATTCCAACTCTCAGGAATGCTCACACAAACTCTCTCACCTTCTGGTATCCCAGCTGTGAGCTTAAGATGGAAGTAGACCTACCTGGCTGCCATTTTGATTTCTTTAATTTGCTGGGCTACCGGACAGCATCATTCAGGTGCATTGTGGGCTCCTCTGGAAGGAAGAACAATATAAAAGCTATGATCATCTTGATCATCATCACCTGTCATTCCCGCATTGATAAGCCCAGGGTAAAATCTATACTGATGGCCTTATCCCGAGCCCAGGGAGCTACCCATATATGTCAGTTTTTGATGCCAGTTCAGAACTAAACTAGGGTTGATGTTTTTTATTTATTTTTACTTTTCAATTTCTGTTACCGCACCATCTCCCCCGAAGGGGACTCTTATGTTAGATATGTCACTTCCTAAGGCAGAACAGTAAAAGATCCACATCAAGATGCACAGTATGCAAGGCGGGTCAAGCTGTTTTGGCACCCAAGGAAGATAATATATAAGCACTTCTCTCTTTCCCTGGCACTAAAAACACATGATGATTATAAATGAAACAGCTAACAATTTGCTGCCCTTTCATGATATTCAAACTGGCCGAGGTCTGAGAAGACCTTCCTTAACAAGCTTTTTCAAATTATCTGCTGACCCCTTCCAAAGCCATGGAAAGATGTTAATCCTTTCCCTTTCCCTGCCCTCTTGGCCTAGGGAGAACAATCAGCTTCTTGGGCTTGTTGTGTTTCTTACTGCATGCATGGATGTTTTTCCTAATGGGAAAAGTAGCTTGAGAGGAAGTAATTTCCATTTGTGAAATGGTGAAGGAGAGTGAGAAAGTTTAACTCAATTTGAATGGTCTGTTTTATGGCCTCTGCAGCTTTGCACATGTTTAAGGAGGCCACTTTTAGTTTGACATGTTCACACCTTTAATCTTATTTTTTAAGCGCCCTATTCAAAGATGTTTTATTTTAAGTAACTTTTGCAAGCTTCTCTGGAAACTTATTGAAGGGCAAGGAAGAGACCAAGTAAATAAAATCAGACCAAGCCATGGTAAGAGAAGCTTAACTGATGACAGAATGAACAAACCATGGTTTGCCAATTCACAGCCAACAGACTGGAATGAAAAGCCACAAAACACTCATTCACTTACTACTTGTGTGGTAGGGGCTACATATTGGCTAGGTTTGTACAACTTTCTAAGCAAATTCAAAATGGATTGACTAGTTGATGGTTCTGCATATAATGGGAAAACCCAGCCATTGTCTTTGTATGTTGTGTGAAGCATGCTGTCATGTTAAGCTCTAATATGGTTTATTTATTTGAGCATAACTTGTTATGTGAATGCAGCATTTTTGTTTTGTTGACTTGGTTTCAGAACTGAGGATGTCCTGCAATATTTTATTGCAGGTCTCACTAGTATGTAATTTACATGCCATTGTATGCTGTGGGCTGAAGTTATGTGATGAAGGATTTGTAGGAAATGTTAAGTGTATGTGCCTTAGAGAGATCTGTGCCTCAATATAAGGAAAAAGAGCACACGGCTTTGTCATATATACTGTACCGGTATCAGTTACTGATATAGCATTATTATATCCTGCTTTTCTGTGGCCTATTCAGCCAACTTGGGAATCATACCCAGTAGTCCCTGATTCAGGCTTATCATTAATCATGGCCAGCTTGCTGAAGAACTATTGGCCTATATCTATAGTCTGTATGCTAATGAGGCTAGTTCAGCAGAGAACCTTGATCTTGTTGTCTATGCAAAAATAGCAGTGCAATTTAAGAAGACATGCTTTGCATTATAATAAAAGCCGCAGCTAGTAAGAGCCCTCATCTGTCTGCAATGCATCCACATGAACATTAATCAAAAACCAAGTCCCCTTAGCAGGTGAATGCAAGTGAGTTTCATTTCATCTCTAGGGACCAGGTTATCAATGGTCTAGGTCAGTCTTTCTCAACCTTTTGACCCGGGAGGAACCCTTGAAATATTTTTCAGGCCTCGGGGAACCCCTGAACATTCAGGCTCAAATACAGGCCACAAGTTACAAAATTATTATATTCGTTTCACGTGTAGGCCAGTATATAGGCATTGACAGTGTTCTTAAACTAAAAATAAAGAATGAAACTT
Source organism: Charina bottae (assembly GCA_023362775.1). Taxonomy (NCBI): domain Eukaryota; kingdom Metazoa; phylum Chordata; class Lepidosauria; order Squamata; family Charinaidae; genus Charina; species Charina bottae. The sequence continues at coordinate 5,277,414 of JALMGJ010000024.1, forward strand.
ACCTCTTTAATGTGAAGTTGCCCGAATTTGAAATAATGTTTTAAATAAATTGTGATCTCCCAGGGAACCCCTAGTGACCTCTTGCAGAACCCTGGGGCTCCACAGAACCCTGGTTGAGAAACCCTGGTCTAGGTATTGTCCCCAAATAGAATAAGCCTGATGCTAAAGGTAAATCTGGGCTGTAGCTCATGTCTGGGATCACACAAGATTAGTTCACATATTGCATTAAAATCAGGGGTGCCCATGAGCATCAGTGTGTCCCCAAACTTCTCTCTTGGTATCCACGAGGCTCCTCACCTCTCCTGACTTTTAAATAAGAAAGGACTGAAAAAAGGCAATAGCAGGGTAGCTTCCAGCATCTTATTTATTCACAGGAATGCCTTTGGGCCCATGGCCATCATTTTGGAGAAACAAGTCTCACCTGGCAGACAGGTGCATGCACCCTGCCTCATGACATTTCCTGAGTGCATCCATCACCTATTCCCAACATTCAAAATGACCCTGATGAAAAAAGATTATGGTTATGGTTTGCTGAATAACTCAAAATGACTGGGTTCTTACTGTATATGACTCTAAGCCACAACAGCTGGGTTCACCTGGGTAAAACTTGGTTTACAAACCACAAATGCAGCATTCATACATTGCACTAAGCCAGAATGAAACAAACCGCATTATGGTTTAGTGCAACGTGGAACCCAGCCCATGGCTCTGGACTTTTTCATAGACAGCCTGGGAAACATAGGTTGAAACCTAGAGGAAACCTCCTAGCTCTTCTGCTTCTTAGAGTGGCTATAAGTCCCACTTGACAACATTTTAAGGTGTTCTACATTGGAAGGTGCTCTACTATCTTGTCCAAGCTGTGTTCATCAGGTGATGGCCTTGAGGATGCTGACTGACAGAAACCATCTGATCAGCAAGAACACAGGTCATCTTATTAGCTTTCCCCACTATTATAAATATGATACCTCTATTTACATTATAAATAAAATGGCATATGTACATATCCATTAGCATTTGCATGTTGATGCAATCTGTGTCTTCTTCTGTACGATGCATTTTCTTTTGGGGAGGTGATGTGATTGATACCTATTTTCTACTTGCTCCTCAGCTGAGGTCCACATTTATTTACCTCCTCATTTCCACGTGTCTCCCTTCATTAGGGAATGTGTCCCCACGAGCTAGCAGCGAAATGGGAATTCTTCTTAGTATTACAGAAGATGGGACAGATGGTGCTAGATGTGTATTGCCATGGCAAGACAGCAAGTAGCTCTTATAGCATTGGGTTTTGTTCCTAGCTGGGATGATGGGATCTACAGTATAATTTGCCATATGTGGAAGGCACTTTAGGAAGGTTGATCTGGAATTACATTCAAGTTCTGAAAATGGAATTTGAGAATTTTGCTCTTGTGGCCAATAGCTGCCAGAAAGCATATCATCTGTTTATTTAATCATTTTTAAAAAGCCATTTATGGGCTCCATAAATGGATTTGGTTTTCTTTGTGATGCTCTTAAAACCATCTGCTTATGAATTTCTACAAACCACAACAGGTTCTTTGAGGTGAATATTATGCTTGCTCTTTGTTCTCTCCAATTCAGCAGGGCATCTGAGAAAAAATGTAGCGTCTTTCCTAACCTGGTGCCCTCTATAAGCATTGGGACTACAGTGCCCAGAATTGCCTGTTAATGGCTTTGTTTTTTACTCACATTCAGCTTTTAGTTTTCCTCTCCCTGTTGTAAACATGTAACATACATAGATTAATAGTCAAATTGTATTCATGTGAAAGGTGGAAGAATAAGAGCCTGTATCTCTTTTCATAGGCAGGCAACAAACTTATCTTTTCCTTTTCCCTTTCTGTCTCTCTGCAATTATAACTTCTGTTGAGATACTTAATGCTCTATTTTTACATATTCTTGCACCATTTTCTTTTATCATGTAAACTTTGTACTTAATATTTCAGACAGTTTATGTCTCTCCACTGTATTAAAGCAATGCAGTGCAACACATATATACAACCTAATAGGTCAACTGACTCATTTATTTAAGGAAGTGATGATGGTCACCAGCCAAATGACTTCCTTATTTTACTTCTTTATTAGACTTATATCCTGCCTTCATTCAGGACCTCAAGATGGTATAAAGAGCACTCCCTCCTTCCTACAATAACGATCCTGTGACATAAATGGGCTAGGAGAGAATGACCGGCTCAAAGTCACCCAGGGAGCTTCTGTGGCTGAGGTAGACTTGAACCAGGCTCTTCTGGTGCCAGTCCAACACCTTGATCACTATACCATTCTGACTGGTTCCTACTATTTTGCTAACATGTCAACACTTCTTCCCAAGGGGTTCAGCCTCTGTGTAGGGCCATGGATATCACATACAAGCAAACCCTGCCTCCCTTCGGAGAGGCATTGACATGAAATTTTGAGCCATGCAATGCAATTAAAAACATGTTACCAGATCGTTATGGGAGCCAACCAAGTGATGCAGGTTGGGCAGCAGGCAAACTGCAAATCATTTTGGTTTACTGGTGGGCCAAATCGTTGTAGCTGAGGATTTTAATTTAGGTTTGGATCCCGTGTGGACTGAAAAAACCCTAGTCCCCTGAGTTGAAAAGCTCTCCATGCACACATTCATGAATTTAATTTAATGGACATATGCAGAAAATTAAATTCAGTTAAACAGAAAATTAAATTCAACTAAACAGGAGTATACTTTTTAATCAACTCTACATGGCCACATGTTCAGGATTTGACTATTTTTGGATCAATGGCTCAGTTAGTTGAGAAATGTTATATTGGATCAATAAACAATTTCTGATCATGCATCTACTTGTAATGCTATTGGTGTTCTAGTTGGAGGCAGGCGGCATTTGAATTTGTGATTGTTAGGTGATCTTCAGTTTGTTGATCAACAAAAAACAGGTATGTTTTTTTAAAGAAATAAATAATTGATTAATGTGAGAATAGTCTGAGATGCATTTAAGTGTGTGTGTGTGTGTGTGTGTGTGTGTGATAGCCTTTGCTGCTTGGAGGAAAAATGAGAGACTCACAATACAGATAGTGAGAAAAAGAAATAAAGGAAACTTTGAATGTATAGTATATTCAAGAAACCAAACTTTGGAAGCATATTAAGTCTTTAGATCAGTTAAATTGTCACTGGATCAATTATATGCTTTGAAAACAAAGCAGCTGTTTTGTGAACAGGAAAAAACAACTGATAAACTATTGGCTTCTTATTTGAAATGATTAAAACAAAGTTATATGATACCTACAATAAAATATACTTTTATTCATATTGATTATAATTAATTCCAAGTTAATGGAATTTTATAAACAGTATAGGGTTGTTGAGATACCCATTGAGCAGATAGATGATTTTTAAAAAGTAAAATCAATCTTCCAAAAATTTAGATGTCCATTTAAGAGTGTTAGTCAAGAGTTTAACATTACAGGAAAAAATAGATGCTATTAAAACAATGAAATCTGGAAAGGCCCATGGACTTTTATATAACCCATAGAGTGATATAAAATTAATTAAGGAAAGCTTGGCTCCTATTTTGTTATATGAGGAATCTTTTGATAAAGGGGCCCTACCAGAATCATACTATAAGGCTTATATCATGGTTATTTTGAAACTAGGAAAGGATCCTATGAATTCTGTGAGCAATTGCCCAATATCTTTGTTAAAGTTTGATGCCAAGTTTTTAACAGCCACTTTGGCATGAAGATTACAGAAGGCATTAACTTCAATAATTCATCCAGTACAGTCTGATTTTATGAAAGGATGCCAAGCCTCTGATAATATTAGATTACTGATAGATATATTAGTATTGTATGCTAATAAAAAAAGAAACAGCCATTTTGGCTTCATCAGAAACAGAAAAAGGCTTTGATTTGCTGCAAATTACATTTTTGGAGCAAGTTATAAATAGATTTCCAGTAGAATTTATTTCTTGGTTAAAAATTACTAATCTAATTCCTTTGCTTGAATCATATCTAATTGATGATTTCCTTTGCAATTAAATGAGATATGGAATATACCATAGATGTTCTCTATTTAGTGTCAACATTTTTCTCGAGTTTAATCAGACAATCTGATTTAGAGAGCTATTTGGCTCCTTTGACATCCTGGCAAGAGCTTGGTCCAGTATGGTAGGAATTCCATGGCACTTCCAAGCGTTAGACATATTTAGGTGTTATTGGGTAAGAAATCAATGTTTAAAAAGCTTAAAAAATATTAAGTAAGTCTTGTATGATTTTAAAGTGAGATTAATTAAAAGGTAATATTTTATGTTTACTGGACTCCCCAGAAAATGTTTTAAAGGAGTTCAGTGTCAACTTCAGTTTGCTGAAATGTAAATTACTTTCCCCATGGCTTTTCTAATAATGTCTGTAAGCTTGTTAGAACAGTCTGGGGAAAGGTTTAAGTTGTGAGTGTGATTTTGAATTAAAATTTTGAATTTATGATTATATTAAGAATGATGGATATACCATGCATGGATTCTAGCAAAAATGGATCATATAATGGAAAGATTTTTTTATTATTTATTATTTAAATTTATATGACCACCCATCTCCCCCAACGGGAGATAGAGCTATACCACATTTATGGTTGTGGATTGGTGATATGCATTTGTTCTCTGCTTATGAACTGGCACTTTATGAATGCAATGGAAAGATTAGCTAATGTAATCAAGGTTCAATGCTATGTTTATCTGATTTCCATTCTTTTTTGCATTGTTTCTTTCTCTCTTTTTCCATATGGTAAAGCAGTGGAAATAAATTGTAAAACAAATTAAAAAAACACCTTTCAGGTCTATCTTGTATTTTTCCATCAAGTAAATCTGCACAGGAACTCAGAATCTGACTTTTCTTTCTCTCATTCAGCCTCCATTGGGGACAGCTAAAGATAAAAAAGTGTTTGAAAACTCATTTCTGCTTGAGGCAAAGGACAAGATGGTGCCATTTTTCTATTCCACATACAGAAGCTAACCAGACAGGAAGCTGAATCTTCCTTCAAAACTGGTGATGTGGGACAACTCCTTGGCCACACTTGAAAGAAATAAGCAGACCGTAAGGAATACACGTCATGCCATTTTTTTCCAAGCTTCATTGTCACTCTCCAATCCCCAGTATTTACTGCAGGAGGCAGCTGCCTTGCTCTGCTAATGATACAGCCAAACCCAAGAAATGCTGGAGCTGTCTTGGCTCTGTTCCCCTTTTAATTTTTCTCTCTTGGGTGCCTTGTTGTAACACCCAGAATCATTTGCCTGGGATAATGGCTTCTTTTTGCCAAACAGCTTGCCCTATAACCCTGGTTGACATTGGAGCACTCTATAACAATGCTATACCTCAGTCATGTCTGGGACATTTTTAAACAATTCTCTTGCTTTTTAAAACTAACATAACCCTGAGACACAGGGCAAAAACTGGTACAGCAAATGATATTTGAGAAATGACTTTTCCGGCCTGTAAACCTGTCTCCCATGATCAATGTATTTCAGTTTCTGAGGTTGCTGCCAAGACAGACTCCTCTCCATCACAAGTCGCTGGAAGATGAACTCAAGATGGCTCCCGGAGGTACAGTTAGCTTCAAGGTAGCTTCAAGGAATCAGGAGATGTGATCTGAATCTAGGACCTCTCAAAATGCAAATGGCCACAACCAGTTATTTTAAAATACTTTGAAGCTCTAAGTACCTATTTTGCTTTGGATCTACCTATTGAGTAGCCTCCTGGCTGATGCTAATGGCTGAATGAGGGGCCAGTACTTTCTGCCATTGACCACTCATACTGAACATGTATCAGGAACTGGCAACTTTGTCCTTCCAGGTGTTTTGCACCACAGACCCCACATCCTGATTATTTATTTATTTAGAAGATTTTTAGCCACCCATCTTGCATAGTTGCAGCTGCAAGAGGTGTACATTGAATAACCCTCCTTAAAAATAATATGGTAAATAAAAAATCATGCAACATCAACAAAAAAATTGAAATCCACAAACCAGCACATTAAACAACACACATCTGGGGCTCTCCAATTGTACACTCCACCACTCAGAAGACAGCGCTGACTACTGGTCAGTGTAGCTGGGGATGATGGGGGATGTAGTTTTAACACATCTGAAAAGTACCAGTTTGTGGAAGGCTTCCATAGAAAGCATGCCAAAAATTTCTAACTATTAAGTTGGTAATTTCATTAATTAAGGAGAAAGTGGTTTCTTAACAGTACAACATATGCATTCCAAGCAGAAGAGACCAGGAGCAATTTCTGACATCTTCAGGGAGTCCTGGAAGAAGTTACCTTGGAAACATAGATGTCCACAGGGGGGCAAGAGATGAAATGTGCATTGTGATATTGCAACACAAACTTGCATCAGATGTTGGGACAAAAGTACAAAAGGCTGGGGTTTGTGTTGTGACATCACGACACAACACAAACCCCAGCTTATATTAGACTCCTATATCTGGGGAGCCACAGTCAATTACTGTACATTCTCTTTCCTAAGAACATAATTTCCAGAAATATTGGTTATATTGGGGATGATGGGAATTGTAGAACCAAACATCTAAATGGCACCAGGTTAGGGAAGGATGATGTAGGCAATGCTGAACTAAATGGATCAACTATCTGACTCCAATGAAGGCATCTTTCTATATTCCTATTACATTTTCTTCACAGTAAGTCTAATTACATTTTCTTCACAATAAGTCTGCCATGTTTACTCTGAAGAAAGTCTCATTGAATGGAATGAGATTTCCACAAAGCTTATTGGGACCCAAAGCTCTATGATCTTGGGCTTCTGCAAAGGTTGAGCAGCAAGGAGGACATAACTTTTGGGGGAGATGGGGCGGTGATATACATCAAATTATAAATAAATAAAAACCTTGTGATGTATGTTCTTCTAACAGCTAAAATGAAAGGGTATCTCCACATGTGGCGATGTGGAGATCTTTGAACAAGTTTTTAGAAGTTTTTGCAGCTGAAACAGGTTGCAGTGGCTGGGTTCATACTTCACATGGTTAATTTAACCATAGCTAATTGAATAATCATAATGAGCTGCATTCATAAAAGTCATGGTTTATAAATGATAATGGCTGGATTTATACATTATTACATGATTATATATCATGCTAACTCAAAACTAAACCAATCACCCTGTGGCTTTCCAGAATGCGAACCCAGAGAGTTTCATGCCTATCCCTCAGAAAAGTAAAGTGGGTTCATTTGGAGCTTACAAATTAAGGGCATGTTTCTGGTGGCAAGAGAACAAGGATAAAGAAGAGAGAGGCTGTGCCCATTTCTTAATGCACTCTTCTAACTCAGTTCCTTTTGAACTTAGTGCAGTGCCATGCATATTTATGTCTATTTGTCCACTGATCCTTCATTGTGAAATTTAGTGCAACTATCAGGCAAAATGGTGACGACTATACAACTGTGGGCATTCATTACATTTTCTGCACAAGGAGTTGGCAATCGTGTGGTTTTGTATTAAAATGGATATTACCAGTTGCTATGAAGTCTCCATCCATCCCAGCAGTTATAACCATTGTAGGGTGGGAGAGGGAGGGGGAGGATGTAAAATCTATTGCTGGGTGATTATCTAGGCCAGTGTTTCTCAACATTAGCTACTTTTAAGATTTGTGGACTTCAACTCTCAGAATTGCTGGCTGAATTCTGGGAGTTGAAGTCCACACATCTTAAAGTGGCCAAGGTTGAGAAACACTGATTAATTATAATTAAATATAATTAAATAATTAATGCAAATGCATTAATTTCAAAACCACCATTGTGGGACTGTCCTTGAACTGCAGATGGCTCGAACATCAGGCCTAGTGTCTCAAGTTGCTTGTTTCCTTCATATCCCCTGGGTTTTTGTTTTGTTTTTTATTTCGTCTGCCGAAGAATTTTGGAGAACTGGAAAGCTTGCATATTATTTTGTGCCCTTTTGGGTGGTCCTTAAAAAGACATAACCTAGCTATGGATTTTAATGCCTTTTGCTGGGCAATAATCTCACTCCAAGGGGTGGCAAGTAGAGACATGGTGTGGGGTGATTGGGTGTCAGGCTACAGGATACTGAAACTATGTGATTCTCTTGTGTTTCATACTGTTCCTTGTTATGTGTGTGTGTTTATTTAAAAAAAAAAGCAAGAAATTATGTCGGTCATCCATTTTAGCCCTTCCGCTTGCTTTTAACTGATTTAATATTTTCTCACATTTTCAAATGTACCTCTGAGGACCAGAAACTTATAACTGGGAAAACAGACCCAGTGGAATTCTTAAGAAGCTGGACTCTGCACCCCCTGCCATGTTTCATACTGCTCTCTTATATGTACACACACTCTTGAACATTAGAAGAGTCTAGTGGGGCTCAAATTCTCCCCCTCTAATCTGCATAAATGTTTGATGAATTGCAAGCATGGTTCAATTAGGCAAACAACAACAAACATGAACGTTCCTCCTTATAGAACCAAGATTGGTGTGGAATAGCTCTGCTTTGTCTCTCTCTCAAACCTCCATCCTCACCTCTTCCCCCACCCCAATCATTTGACCTGTCTCTCTCTTGGGCCTGCCTTTCAAGAAAGGGGGAAAGTTTTCGCATAGCCCCTTTTCTCTACTTCATTACCCATCCTGTATCTATATCCTGCAGCACACTGACTTTATCCCATCTTTCTGTTTTGTGCAAAATGCATGTCAGGGATGTGTCTTCTTCCTGGCCAGCTTGGGGTTGCCAGGTTCACATTCAGCCTGAATAATGCTGCTGAGCTCCAAAGCTTGCTGACTTGATGCTTTTATCTGGTGATAACTGTCTGGCGGGGGGGGGGGGGGGGCACTAGTCCCAAGAAGGGACTAGTGGCTATGGGACTAAGAAGGCTATGGTTCCATTTGTCCCGCTGAATGTTAGCTCTTACCCACCCGAGGAAATTCTAGGTTCGGGTGCTTGCCTGTTTCCGGGTGCGCGCGCGCGTATTGAGGACTATGCCTTCCGGAAGCCTTGGGTTGCCCTCTCTGCTCCTACCCTCCCTCCCTACCTTAGCGGGCGGTTTCGCCCAGCTAAGGATAAAACTGTAGTTGAGCGGCGATGTGTGCGTGTACGTGTGTGTGTGTGTGTGTGTGGGAGCGCGCGCGCGCGCTCTCTCTCTCTCTCGCTCTAGTGCCAGGCGGGGTTTTCAATCCCCAAAGGAGAGCGACCGTTCTCAGCGAAGGGGGAAACCCACCCTCGCTCAAACGCCTAGTGGCGGGAGGACGGGCACACACACACGCCGGTTCCACCGAGCAGCACACATCTACCTTCCACCCCTCGGGAACCGCGACTTTCACTCCCTCCGCCTACGATTTCTCCTAAGCTGGCCAAATGCTGACTGAGGGGACCCGGTAGTGCCCGCCGCCCGCAGACATTCGCACAACGAGCCCATCCTTGACACGCGTGGCGGTGATCACCTGGCAAACTTCCCGCGTCTTGCCCGGGCGTGATGGGGGTCCTTGCGGAGGGCTGGGGTCGCCTGTTTCGGGTTCCGGGAGGCTCCGAAGCCTGCGGATTCAAGGGATAGCAAAAAGAGAGGGGCGGGAGGGGGGAGGAAAGGGAGAAAAGCCGCAATGCCTGTTGCTTGGAAGGGGAGCGTGGCGGGTTCTGAAGACGCCCCTTCCACCCATTCGCCTTGTTTCTTCGCCCCTTGGGCTGCAGGTCTCCGGAGGACCGAGGAAGCCGGTGGCTGGAGGCAAGAGGCGACAGCAGGTGAGTCCCATCTCCACACCCCCCCGCCCCGCGCGTGTGGAGCAGACGAATGGGGCGGGCTAACAGGGCTCTGCGCCGTTGCTTTGCTGCCGGGCGGCCGAGGACGGCCGAGGCCCCGTGCTTCCGAAAGCCCGAGACAGTTGCAGAAGGGCGGCGGAGGCGCTCGGCTACAGCGAGAACGAGCTGGTGCAACTTTCCCGCATCGGTGAAAGTTGCATCTGAGAATGAACTCTTTTTTCTCCACTCCCCCAGCCCCCACCCAGGCAGACCTGCACCTGATCTGGCATTTACTCAGGAGCAAGCAACCCCCTCGGACTCTGTTCCTTGGGAGCCGCTTACTTCCGAGGAAATGCGTGGAAAATCGCAGTGACCCGGGCTGCACATCTTTGCTGGCTGGGAATCCTGCAGAGGAGCAATCGCGGGGCAATGGAGTCGCGCCGCAATCGGAGGCAGCTCTGGCTACTCAGACGGAACCCCCCTTGGGGCTTATGGCTCGGTCGGCCGGCCCAGGATCGCAGCCTCGGCGATCGTTAGAAGGGAATGGGAAGCTCCGAGGGGGAGGACTTTTGAAGGGCCGCGGTGGCTGGATTTTCCGGAGGGAGCGGGAAAGGGGTGTGTGATTTTTCGACCCTCCTGCAGAGACCCAGGTAAGACAACCAGCTCCGGAACGGGATCCGGGGCCCGATCCAAGCAGGCTTCGTGTTTCCGCCTTTCTCTCGTCTGCTCCCTGGGCTTTCCTTATCGGAACTTCCAGGAACGACTATTGCGCTATTGTCAACTGAGGCTGGGGAATCTCCCACACTGAGCGAGCGGCGAGTGTGTGCGTGTGTGTCCGTGCGCTCTGTTAGGGATGGAGCTGCTCGGGTGCCCCCTCGTGGCTTCCCTTCGTATAAAACATTTTATTTTCTTTTATAAATAAAAGATTATGGTTTTTTAACCATAACTTGAGAAGGGCGGGCAGGGAAGGAACCAAGATTTTGGTCGTGGGAAAGCTGACTTGCACCTTCATAAGCACTTGGTCTGATGGAAATCATTGCTGCAACAGAATTTAAGTCAGTGATTTTTCGTGGTAGGTTAAGACTTTTCAACCACCCTCCATATTTTTGAGAACATGGCTTTTCCATGTTCTGGCAAGTTTCGCTTATATTAAAAAGAAAAAATATATATATTAGTTTGTGATCTATTTCATAGTAGCAGGTTAGAAGATGGACAGCTGTAACCATTTCTTTTAGCTCTACATCAGTGTCAGGAGTGTGTGCGCATGCACACACACACACACACCTTCTAAAATAATGAGACTGAATGGAATAGCAAGACTGGAATACAGTAACCTGAAATGCTACAGCAAGGTTTTTTTTAACGAAACATAGCATGCTTTTCTTCACTCCAAATTTGATTCCCATCTCAGTGCAGCCTTCTCTAATCTGACTCTTCCCTCCCCAGATGTGTGGGGTCACATCCCCCAACATCCACTTCCTGCAAACCATAATGCTGGAGATAGGGGATATAGTCAAACATGTGGTGCAGGGTTGAAGAGGGATAGATTAGAATGATAGAAATCACATGGCGCAAACCTGATCCACATCTTTGCCATGCGTGTCTGCCAGACTTTCTCCATACATATACATGTACAGCATTAGTGTGCTGCTTCAGAAGATGGGCCGTTCTAATTTTTATACAGCCATCCTGGAGCAATATTACTCTAGATTTTTTAGAGAAAGACCTCCTTGTTTTATTGCATGGGACTTCGTGTCTGCTGATTAGGTCCACCGAGAAAGATGACATCAGAATAGCAGCAGCAGCAGCAGCAGGAAACTGAAAAGGGGGTGTGTAAAGATATGGTTCTGCTCTGCTACACCAAAATCTGCAGTTAGGTGTCTTCTGAAGTTAGGCTTAACAAACAAACAAACAAACAAACAAACCGATCAGCAGAGGTGTGCATACTGCAGTCTTAAGAAGTCTGGAAATGTCACCTGACAAACACTCCAGGAAATATGGATGCTTTCCACAGTGGCTTCTCTGGGAGCTGTGAACAATGGCTACTTTACGTGAAAAGTGCATACCTGTGCTGGGTCAGCTTCTTGATGACACTTGCAGAAATAAGCTTGTGCATGTTGTGTATATGAAGCAAAGAACCCCCAAACTCATGTTGCTGCTCAGGGGCTTATTAAACAGCTGGTTCAGACAGTAAGAATTTAGGGAAATTCTAAATGTTCAGTGCAGTTTATCTAAAACATTATTAAATGCCTCCCTTTTGTTTAAAAAGCTCCCAGGGTGATTTGCAACACTCATAAAGATACCAGGGCTAGCATTGGGTAGTATAAATGAAGTAATTTAGGCTGCAATGCTTTGCATCAACCTTATCCTCCTTGGCTCCCTTCAGATCTGGTGGGACTGCAGCTCCCACAATCCCAAACTAGCACCGTCCTGATGGCTCAGGAATTCTAGAATTACAGTCCTATCACATCTAGAAGGCACCTGGTTGGGAAACAGTGGGGTTTATTTCTGAATGGGCTCACCGGGGCGTCCTTTCACTGTCCTCACTTTAGTTAAATCATCAGTTCAGATGTATCTTAGTTGGAATCCTGGAAAAAGCTTGGAAATGACAAAGGTCTTGACAGTGAAAGGACATCAATGTAGCAGCAGGCAAGGCCTTCTTGGGAAAGAATTACATGTATATTGCACCTTGAAAGGACCTTGTCTTGTCAGACCCACTTCACTTTGGGGGAGGGTGCTTAGAGAATGGCCTCATATTATTTGAGCAGGATCATGTGAGAAAAGATGGTCCTTTAAACATCAGGATCCTTGTCATCTCATGGGATTTAGAATACTGAGCAGCTGAAATTATATGACACTCCAGCGATCACTCTACCTTGTGCCCATAATTTTCAGACTTTTGATTTTGCGTCCTCAAAAGGTTATGGTGCACACATAATTCCCAGAGGCCCAGACTGAGAGGGAGCGTCTCTGTGAGTATAATCCAGAGCATACTTAAGAACGCTTCCATCTATTCCAGAGTGGGTAATCTCTGTGGTCCCAACAGTCGGGTTAGGACCATACATGGACATGCATGTAGTCCTTCAAACTCAGCACACAGACATTCATCTCCCCCATTCCTTTTCCCTCTTCCTCTCAGTAATTTTAAGCAGAATTCTGGGAGAAAGGAATGGAGCAATAAGGTTACTCCTTCTGTAAACATTGCTTGCAGATTGAGGGTTTCCCGTGAGGAGAAGCCAAGAACTATTGTTTATCTACTGGTAGGAAGTGCCTACTGCCTTTAGCAGGTGCAAGGTACTAATATCTTCCCCTGTGTCCCCAAGGAGAGAGAGTAGGGGGAGGCACAGCATCATTGACATTGTCATCCATGATGGGTGGCAGTGTTACTGAGGACACTCCATGTGATGGCATCAGGTAGGAAATCAGTAGCTGCTGGAACAATTCTGCCACTCTCCTTACCCTATAAAAATGGGATATGGCTGGCGGGTCTGTACATCTGTCAAAAGTGAGTACCTACTGCTCTTCCCTTTTCATACATGGTGCTCTGTCTTAGCAGTTTTGTATTGCTCAGTTAGGATGCTTGTCTAGATTTGTATATTTTGTTCTGACTCTGCTGCTGCTATCTTCAGGGAACCTGGGCTCGAGCCTTCTCAGTGATGACCCTCCTCATTTGGAACAGCTTACCCCTGCATATCTGGACCACCCCCTCCTACCTGTAAAAACATGGCTCTTCAGAAAGGCATTTGGAGATGAGTAAGATCATGCTACCCCCTATGGTGGCACATTGGATAGCCTGATTATAATTGCACTAATTGCGTGTTGCTTTTAATCTTATTCTATTAATATGGAAAGCCACTCAGTATCTCTGGAAATGCAGTGGCATACAAGTTGTTATAATGAACGTAGTAAATAAATATAGTTAAATGTTTAGAACTAAATTACTAGAGGATGTATACATTTAATATAATAATATCAGCTGCTGAGGGGCCTAATACCCGAGTCACTGATGTTTGTCCTGAACCCCAGAAAATAAATCTACAGAGCTCTGTGTTAGAGAGCATTTTCCCTGAATGTCTGTTCACCTGACTCTACACAATGTAAATTAAATCCCAAATCCAATATTTTCTGGCAGCTATACAGGTACTTGCTTTTGGCCCACCCCTTTGAATATGTACACAAGAGCAATTAGCTAATTTTCTATCTTCCCACAGTTTGTGGCACACTAAGGGTCTGAAAAATTTTAAAAAATGATACAAATCCAGACCCGTCCCCCACTTCACTAAAGTAATATTACCTGATCACTTGAAAGCCATTCTGATTCATCACTGCTCATCAGATGAAGGCTACCAGATATGACCTGCAAAAATTCAGATGGTCCCTAGAGGGCAGCCAAGGGTTTGTTTTTAATCCCCTGGTCCTCAGGAGTTTTGCAGCTCAGATCTGGTAGGCTTAGTCCAGCCTTTCTCAACCTTTTGACCCTGGAGGAACCCTTGAAATATTTTTCAGGCCTGGGGGAACCCCTGAACATTCGGGCTCAAATATAGGCCACAGGTTACAAAATTATATTCCTTTCATGTGTAGGCCTGTATATATTAATTAACAGTGTTCTTAAACTAAAAATAAAGAATGAAACTTACCTCTTTAATGTGAAGTTGCCCGAATTTGACATACGTAATTTTTTGAATAAATTGTGATCTCCCAGGGAACCCCTAGTGACCTCTCGCGGAATTCTAGGGCTCCACGGAAAACTGGTTGAGAAACCCTGGCCTAGTCATTAGAAGTTTTTCTACTGTTCCTATTTATGTATTCAGCTAAAAGTAAAGGGCCAGGCTAACACACTCTCTTTCTATTGTAGTTTAATTGTTGCTTTTAAATATAGAGGAAAAATGATTCTATTTTAATGAAGAGTTCTCATTTGGCCAATAGTCTTCTTCCATCAAAATGAGTAGAATCCACAGAATACTCTCAGTTTTTCCTTCGACGCTTGGAGCCACTCCGCTCCCATCTCAAGTCCAGCTCCTGTGCTCTTTCATCCATGCAAGGTCCTGCTCACCCAACCAGGCCCCAACTCTCCCCCTCACTCTATCGGTAGCTTCAGTTCCTTAGACCGAATCATATCAAAGCTCTGCCGCAAATGATTGTCCTGACTGACTAAGGTCTCTTTAAACCAATATCTTGAAAAACAAGGAAGTACAATGGACGATATACTTTATGTGTGAAAACTGTAACTTCCTAGACCTGAAGCCCCCTGATGTATGACACTTGAATAATGTCAAAAGGGCTTGCTTTAAGCAACCCTTGGTAATCAGACTGCCTAATTGGCCAGTCTACCATAGGCAGGAATTTCTCATCATTCTGGATGCTCTTAGGTACAACAACCCATCATTTATAAAGGCTGAAACACTCACTGAATCTCTTTCATCGTTCAATGGGATGGCCTTTTTGGCAAAAGTTCCATTTTCATGAAAGGAAGGAAAGACCCAAATAACTTTGCTTGGCTCCTTTGATGGAATTCTAGACTCAAACCCTTTTATAGCTCTGCCATAAGATAATTTTTGAAAGCCCACTGGACCTCTCCCTCTCTGGCCCATTGAGTAGATCTGGGAAGCCTGCTAGGCTGTTCCACTGACTGTATAGTTCTCATTAAGAAAGTATGGAGTATTATATATGCTGCAACATTTTGCTTCCTAACCATGTTGTACACATATTCTTTCCTTCCTTTTCTTAAAGAAAAGTTACTAATATTCTCAGCATCCTTAGAGGTAAAAAGATAAAAAAAAATATAAGCAGTGTCTGATGAAATTTTGGAAGCTAGTATTCAGTGAGGTGCATTGGGGGTGATCTTTAACCACTGATTCCTGATTACAAACTCTAATACCTGGTTCATACATAGCACTAACTCTTAAGTCTGATTTATTTGGTTTTGGTGTAGTGTATTATATGGACCCAGACATTGTGGTTGATAAATCATGCTTTCAGGCTTTATATGTTATAAAAATACAAACAGAAAAATGTGGCATATTTAACAAACGATAATAATAAGGTCTGGCTTAGCACGGTATATGCACCAAGTATTAGAGAATTTAATGAAACATACAAGAATTCCCCCTTTTATATCTTCTCTCTCTAAGGCTAGAACTTATGGCAATCTTGGGGTGAGGTTGGATCAGTAGATATGACTTTGCACATTGTTTTTCAAATTGGGGGGAGGGAACAACTTCTGAAATGGGTATGGTGATTCCTCTGTTTATTATATTTACTATTTTTATTTACTTGCTTATTGTAAAAGGTTTCTGGATGATGCACATGTGATAGATG
The DNA here is from genome assembly GCA_023362775.1 of Charina bottae. NCBI lineage: Eukaryota > Metazoa > Chordata > Lepidosauria > Squamata > Charinaidae > Charina > Charina bottae. The sequence continues at coordinate 5,293,463 of JALMGJ010000024.1, forward strand.
TTTCAATCTGATTTACAGCTGTGTGTCTGAGATTGTTTTGGACATATTAGTGAATGGTTTATGCTCAGAAGTGGACAGCAAACATGTATCTCTGTTGGTTCTGCTGCTCCATCTTATCTCCATGCAATTTAACATATAGGTGAAACCACTTGGAGAGTTTGCGGCCACCCATATGGTGATGACACCCAGTTATGCTTCCCTTTCCCACTGAAATCCAATAAAGTTGTTCCAAGTTCTGAATTGATATCTGGTGTTTATAGTAGCTCAAATAAGGGCAAACACATTAAAGCTTAATTCAGACAAGAGAGATGCTCTTGGTTACTTGATAGGCAGTGACGTTTCTGTGCAGGACAAAGGTTGAAACTGGCACGTGGGTATATTTCACAAACAGCTTATTTGATGCCAATGGAGCTGGATCTTCCTCCTAGCAGGTTTCCTTTTTCTGCTAATGGTTGCCCTCCCCAACTCACCCACAAACCCATCTGATAGCTTTTTTCCCCTTAAGAATTTATTTTGGGGTTTACAAAATATAGTATGGATGATCTAAACTTTCTGATTCTACCTGTGTCTCTTAGAGTTGTTCAAAATACAGTCTCTCTTCGTACAGAGATACTTGGATTATGTCATCCTTAGCTAGGAGGGAGGGAGCCGTGTCCCTCTTTCTTTATTTAAAATATGTCAGAATGGCCCTGTATTCAGAAGCAATGGTCTAATAATTTCTTCTTATATAAGTGTATCATCTGTAAGCTCCCCAAATAAATCATGTGTCTTGCCCACAGATCTGGCAATTTTAAACAGAAGGCCTACTCCAGGGATGGTGCTTATAGACATCTTCCTCACCCACCAGGCTCCCTGTGCAGCTGATTTTTTAAAAGATTATTTTACTTAAAAAGAAGTTAAATGGGAACCTGACCTTTTGCAAAGCAAAGCGGCAGCCTCCAACCTAGTTTTATTTCCAAGAATGCCTCTTGGCCCCCTTGGCATTTTTAGAAAATAAAAATGATAGGTGACTGCCACCTGCCCAGAAAAAAAAGATGGAGGTAAGTTATGGTGGTAAACATTCTGTAGGGCAAGAGGAGTTGGTGGAAAATATAACCCTCTGTTGTGTAACTGATGTGGTCCATCATGGCAACCAGTTTGTGAAGAGCACCCATAACAGCCATTTGAAAAGAGTGCCCTCAAAATACTCTTGGAATTCCAAGTTTGTTTCTTTCTAACGCAGTGTTTCTCAACCTTGGCAACTTTAAGATATGTGGACTTCAACCCCCAGAATTCCCCAGCCAGAATTCCAGAATTCCATGCAGAATTCCATGCTGGCTGGGGAATTCTGGGAGTTGAAGTCCACATATCTTAAAGTTGCCAAGGTTGAGAAACACTGTTCTAACCTGTTAAATGTCTCCTGCTTCATCTCAGAACGATACTTATGAGTATGCCCGGTGGGGTGCTGACAGCAGTCCCCTGTGCCCAACTGGAGAGTGGAATGGACAACTGAGACTCCCCAACAAAACATGTTTTGGGTAGCACAGGGAGAATCTTCGTACCCTAGTGGATGTGCAGTGCTTTACATCCTGGTCATTACCACAATGGATTTATGTTACAGTTACGTTCTGCTAACCTGCAGCATATCCTTTGGCTGTTCTAACAGGCTGCCTGCGCTATGCTTTCTTCAAGCCAGCTAATTCTGTCAAAAAGAACAGAGGCCTCTGCTCTAGAGCCTCAGTGACAGCTAAGGGCTGATTTGGGTCACGCTCTCAGTTCCTGGTCTAGTCATCTGAGCTGATGTAGATTTCATCTGCAACCAGGACAGGGTTTGTCATCTGCTAGGTGGTGGAATTCAATACCCTGGTGTGGAATTTAGTAGTCAGTGATCTCGCCAGAAGCTTGCATTTTAAAACATGGCATTGTTAATAGAATTACAATGTCCTTTATTTATTGATTGATTTAGTTGATTTACAGTATATCCCACCTTTTGTAACAGGAGTTGAAGACGGCATACATAGTATTCTCTCTTTCTGTTTTTCCCCACAACAGGAACCCTGTGAAGTAGGTTGGGCTGGGAGAAAGTGACTGGCCCAAAATCACCCAGTGAACTTCCATGGGCTGAAGGTGGATGAGAACAAGGAGGTCCTATTAAGATGTATTTGGGAACTTCACAGGTTCTCAAGCTAAGTTGGAAAATGTGGCATTAGGCATATTAAAAAAAGTGGTGTTCCATATCTGCATCTATAGTCACTTTGGGTATTTTTTGCTGGAAAAGTGTAACAGACAGATAATTGTCAGTAAATTAATAGAGTACATGGAGGTGCATGCCATGCACCTGCACATATATTTTATTAATCTTACTTATTGAGTGCACATTACACTAAGTCATCCTACTCAGTGAATGGGGCTGTGCTCTTTACTATCTTAGACCTGTCCCACAAGGCCTTTTAATCAAGGTCCCAAGCTTGCCTAAAGTTTCATGTGCCACACAGACTCTTCCTGGTCAGCAGAACTTAGAATTTGAACCCAAGTTCCAAATTCCAGTTCCTGCTAATAGAAAGTGGCCGTCTGGGTTCACATGACAGGCTCCACCTTAAGTAAGCCTCGGGGCTTGATTAAAGGGCCATATGGGATGGGATGAGCATGCACAATGACCGCTCCAACTACCCACTTAATTATACGAGGTGACTTAACATTTGTGTAAATGCACAATCAAGTAATGAGAGGCACTCCAGTTGGTGGTGGATACTTTCCACTTTTGCACTTCACTTTTGTCCAATGTGAGTCAAGGGTGCATTAATATAGAAAATATACCCAAACCACATACCTTTGTTTGGATGGTGGAAGTTCTGATGATTAAGTATTGGTTCATACCTAGCTTTCCCCCGCCTGTTCTGTCTTCCACAGATAGCACTCCCTAAGTCATATTCTCCAAGACTTCCTAAGAAACAGAGAAAGTACCAGAAGGAACAGATGATAGAGTGGATACACAGTTACCCAGGTGCCCCAATATGCCTTTTCTGGACTGGTTCCTCTACCACTCAGTTGCCATGTGGTTGCTCCTACAGAGTTTTGTTCTGATGGCCTTTTGTTTTCACTCAGCCACCACTTTTCCCAAGGGGTGCTACCCCTCCACTGAAGATGGCTTCAAAACTTTCCGCTGCAGTAAAGCTCAACTTACAGCTATCCCAAAAGATATACCCAATGACACCAACAAGTTATATTTGGATTATAACCAGATTTTTTTCCTGCCTAATGACGCCTTCCAACATTTGCCACTTCTAGTAGAACTAGACTTGTCCCACAATGCCATAAGTCGCATGGAAGTTGGAGTCTTTAGGGGCTTGTCAGAGAACCTGCATTCACTGGACTTGTCTTCTAACAAGTTAGTATCAGTCAATAAAGATGTCTTCAGTGCACTAAAAGCCAAAGCCAACTTATCCAACAATCCTTGGCTCTGTGACTGCACACTCCAGCAGCTCATTGAGAGAGTAGAGCTGGTTGCTGGTACCTCTGATGGGATTGTGTGTGATGCCTCTGCACGGAAGGAGCACATTGGCAAGCCTTTTCTACAGTTGATTGGAGACATAGATTTCTGCAACATCTATAAAAAGACCACAGACATCGCCATGCTAGTCACCATGTTCGGCTGGTTCGCCATGGTGATCTCATATTTAATCTACTATGTCCGGCAGAATCAAGAGGATGCCCGACGACACTTAGAGTATCTCAAGTCCTTGCCCAGCAAGCAGAAGAAGTCAGAAGAGTCATCTACCATTAGCACTGTAGTGTGACCAAAATTAAAAACCAAAACCTTCTCACCCTCCCACATCCCCAGTAAACTATTATCCATTGGAGTAGATAGGTTTTACATCTACTTCAGGTGGATCATGTCTGCTAGATGCTTGAATGCACAATGGCTGAAGAGACTGTTATTAAAAAAGAATGAATTTTTTAAAAGACTTAAGGAGGTAAGGCCTTGCTTATATAAAAGGCCTCTCTTACTTTCATTCCTGAGCAATGAAAAACACAAATAATCATAAAGGTATAGCCATGGTTGAATTCATTGGCACAACTCAATGTACGGAATAGTGCCATATTATGTATCGGTTATTTCTCAGTCCTGCGATGGAGGCACCATCACACCCAGACTTTGCAAAACCTCCTGGCTCTCAACTTGTACTATTCCATGCTAGGAAATCGTGAAGGAAGTTCCCATCATATAATGTTCTAGGGATGCCAAGAATTGGGAGTGAGATGATTCTGTTGCTTTCTCTTGTTCTCACAAGGGTTTTACTGTAGCCCCAACTAGCTGGAGTCAAGAGCAAGCTTCCCCAACCTGGCACCCACTAATTGTGTTGGACTTCTAGGAGTTGTCCTACACAATGGTAGGGTTCTAGGTTTGGGGAAGGCAGAAGAAGAGAAATTACTAACTTCTAAAAGACATGCGAGCCTGTTATTCAGGTGTAAATTCCCCCATCATCTAAATGCGGAACCTTTTCTTTGAACGTTAATAACCCCTGCTGGTTCCCCTCTTCAGTGTTTCATATCAGAAATGTTTTTTTAAAATAAATCTTTTTCTTATTTGCAGGAATCCATTAGGGGATCCATTAGTACCTTAAATACAGAACGGGAGGGACAGAAAGAAGGGTCAATGCTCCGAGGTTTTAAGCCGTTCTCGCAATTTTTGCTGCTCTGTTAAGATTCCTTATGGGGCCTGCTGAGAGATGGAAAATCTCAATTGAAATGATGTAGCAAAAATTCAGAAAAGGACACAGAAGTCCCCATACTGACGTTCAAGGAATACAAAGAAAACATTCATAACCACCTTGATTCAGAGAACAGCAGGCATAGTAAAAGCTGCACACAAGGTATCTGCTTCTGTAGCCAGGTCAGGCTGGTTCCGCAGGTGTGTACACAGCTACTTTGTGTTTAGGGGGAGACGTCCTGACAGGTAGCACGTGATTTCACATGCACTGATCAGCACATGGCTTGGTGAAGTCTTGTCCCAGGTAAGCAGCCTTGCTTGTAGCTCTGAATTCTAAGAAAATGGTTTCCACTCTGCCGTGGCTTCACTGGATCAGTGTGACTGTGTTTTTTTACTCTTTTTCTTTCTTGTTACAAATGGCTGCATCATGACACTAGTAATATAGGACTTCCAAAAACCTCCCAGTTGAGAGCTTTGATCATTCTGATGAAATAACTTATTAGAAAAATAACAATCACTACACAGAAATTATCAACCAATAGCCAACATTATTTAGCTGGGCACCTATAAGCAAAATATGTCACATGACCAAGAAATGTATAGCATATGTCATTTTTTTTTCTTCTCCCAAGGGGAACACTGCACATTTTCTTTGGCTAAGTTTTTTGGAAATTCAAAGACATGTCAGTAGTTTTTAAAATGGATCAGTTTTTTAAATATAATCTGTAGCAATAGCTGGATATCCATTTTGCTGGAATGCTTCACTTCTGCTCATGAATATGGACTTGTGGATCACTCATATAAATATTTGGATAAGTAGTCAAACATGAGCTGGAAGATACATCTATATGTAAGGTATAGAATAGAATAATGAGGGTTATGTTCTTTGATACATTTTTTAAAAATGAAAACAGTTCCAGAACCAAATTTGAAAATAACTTAACTGGATTCCAAAAGGGCATTGTTTTCTTTCCATTTGTCAGAACCAGAAATATGAACCTGTGAAACAGAGGAAAGGAGGGGAAGCAATTCCCACCTTGCATTTTTTTTATTTCTTCCCTCCTGGAAATGGTCTGCTTGTGTGAATAAGAATCCAACGCTTGATCAGTGATTTAAAAAAAAGTTTGTTTTTACAACAGCTTTCCTCAACCCAGCATCTTCCAGATGTGTCAGGCTATAACCCCATCAGTCTCAACGTAACAGGGTTGGGGATATTAAGAAATGCAGTCTTACCTACTTGGTGCCTGCCAGGACTCTGGATCACACTGGAACTCCAATAATGTTATGATGGAATTCATCCTCTGTGGTCAGCATTGTTGAAATGAGGCCACTAGCTGTATTGCTGGTCCTTGATGCCCATCTATTCTTCCTGCCTGTTTTCACGAATGTAAGCCAGATATTCTCAGATCTCAGCTGTGATACCCTCCATATCTCCAGTTATCTGAAATGTGGTGGGAATTGACATGGGTGAGATCCCCACATTGTGCTACTCACATGAGTAGATTCTCCTTTTGAGGGAAACAAAATTACCCAGAGGTGATGTTTGCAGTGGCCCCAGCTAAGACATAATGTCTGTAGGAAGTGTAATCAAATCTGATGTCTCCTGCTACCCAACTTTGCACCACCTTTATATACACCAATGTGCCATTTTGAAGGGTTGTTTTGTCAAGACTTCCCCAAATACTGGAAGAAGCTAATGTGGAGGACTTTAGGGAAGTATGCTAGGCTTGGGAGACTGTTTCTACTTACTCCGGATCTTGAGGATCTTAATATTGGAGATGGAGCTGTAGGCAAAGGAACCATCTGTGTGGCATATCATTCAAGACAGCCGTTATGACCTGGAGGTCCACCTGTATTCCTCATGTGCCTACCTGGTTTGTACTTGAGGGAATTCTGCCCTGCCAGGTTACTAGACCATGTTACCCTCTGCTCTGGCCCATGAGGGTAAGAGGTAGAGATTGCATCCACCTGCCATACTCTCAAGTGCCCTTCATTGAGAGGTTGCCTCCTCAAGAGCTTTATGGTCTGGTTTTTCAGGGCAGAGCTTTCTGTGGGTGGACATTTTTTATTTGCAAGTCCTACCTACTTTGTAACAAAATTCTTCCCTTGATCTTCAAGAGGCTCCTTCTTCTGTTTCTTTACCAATAAAAGCCGAAACGCCTTCGTTGGAAGAAAGAGATTGTGCTGCTGTTGTGTACCATCAAGCAGAAGGGGCATTGGTCACCAAACGTTTTGTGTGAGGATCCAGATAAGAGCTGACCTGCTACCGTGACCAAGTATTGAGGAAACACAGGATGAGAAGAATGTACACGCTCTCTTTCTCCGTTGATAAGCAGCCTTATGTCTTGAGCTTTTCAAACTTAGTACCTCTTCTCTACATTCCCAGTATACAGTTGGACTCCTCTAACAGGATGCTGGTAGTTTACAAAGAGCTGCGCACAAAGAAAAACTTGAGAAATCAGAATGCTCACTGAAAACATTTACACATGCACAAAAGGGGGAAAACAAAGAGTTATGTAATAATCAAAATATTTCCTGTTCTCCCTCCCCCAACAATGTTACTTATTTAACTTTCTTTTCCCATGAAAAAGATAAATAAACAACAATTAAGCAGGATGTATTGGATGGTGCCATGATGTTCTTGTGTCTCTGGAAAGAGATCCTTGTTTTCACACAGCTGATCTGATCAGGGATGAGCCCAGATATTTGGGTTCCTGCAGTGGGTAAGATAGATAGATGATAGATAGTTGATATTTGATATACTGCAGATAGATGATAGATAGAGATAGAGATAGAGATAGAGATAGAGATAGAGAGAGAGAGAGAGAGAGAGAGAGAGAGAGAGAGAGATTTTGTAGTGCCCTTAGATATAAGCACATACCAAATTAAAAATACTACTAAATATTGACATAAATGTCTCTTGTTTGTGCTACTTAGCATGGTCTTCAATCTTAACCAGAAGTCTGTGGTCTGTGGGAACTCTTCCATTCATGGATAAGACTAAGAACTATTGGAGGACCTACTGGTGGCAGGGACACCTTTGTTCTCAATTTTTTTTTTTTAAGATCCTATTTGTGGCACCTCATTCTGTGGAGTTGTGGCTATTCCATTTCATTCCCCACCTTTAGACCAGATATATTAGAAAGGCAGGGTAAAAGTGCCTTAAGAAAGCAAAGAAAATAAATCTTAAAATTAACTCAGTTTTGAATCCGAGAATGTAACTTTCCTGTTGGAAAGGCATGGATCTTCTGACTGCAAAGAGAACATGTTAATTTGATAAAAAGGAAAACCAAGTCAAGTACTTTTGTATTGGCATTGTGAAACTGATTAAGTTAATATGAATTGTGCATATTAGTTTTTCTCAAAAAATCAGGTTAAGAAATTGGCTAAAGCACATGGTGGGTGGAGGGGGGGAGATGAGAAGAAAAAGGTAACTTGATCTTTGTTTCCACCAAGGAACTGGTAGACAGGAAAGGCTTCATATCTTAAAAAAAACATGAATTGCTGAGTAATGAAAGAAAGATGGTGTGAAGCCGCACAGTTTCCAGACAGAAAATGAAAGAACGCTCTACAACATAGACGACAGCAACACCTGGATCTTAAAATGCATAGCCCTCTGGGCACTTCCTATTTCTCCTATTGTTACAAGTTGTGTGCCTTGTGATCATTTACTAGATATATTAATCATCATGCTGTCATGTGTATGCTAAACACCAATCACATTTTGGAAAACTACTGCCATTGCTAGCATCCCACACACAATAGTGTAGACCTTGCCAGAGGCTCAAATCCCACTTGATATTACCCCAATACCAATCAGGCAAGGAAACTACTTTGCTACAAAAAACAAAGATCTTCAACATCCTCTTTCCTGGAGTTGCTGCCTTAGCACTGGAACTGGAAGCTTTTATGGAGGACCTGCTAGCTCTACTTCTTCCTGGGGATGTTCAGGACCAGGATCTGATTCATTCATGGAGCTTGTTTAGTGAATAGTGCCGGTAGATGGGTGGCTTCAGTCTAGACCAGGGCTTTCCAAAGTTTTCCCGCGGCGACACACCAACCCCTGTTGGTGTGTCGCCACGGGAAAACCCGGAAGTGCCGCCGTTGCGGCAGCGCGCAAAAACCCAGAAGCGCTGCTGCCGCTTTCGGATTTTTGCACGCCGCGGTTGGTGTGTCGCCGCGGGAAAACCCGGAAGCGCTGATGATGATCAGTGCTTCCGGGTTGTGTGGCAACACACCAGACTGTGTGTGGCAACACACTTTTGTGTTGTGACACACAGTTTGGAAAGCTCTGGTCTAGACTGACTATATTTCCTTGAGACAAAAATGGGACAAGAGGAACGGGTGGGGGCGGAGCGGCTGGTTGGGGGGGCTGGGGGGGTCACCTCTGCCTGTCGGGGGGCAGGGCAGTGGGCAGGGGCGGAGCGGCTGAGTGGAGGGAACCCAGAAGCGGAATTGCCTCTGCCTGTCATGGTGCTGGGTCTGCTTCTCCCACCTCCTTTGCCACACGCTGGTGGGTGGGGGCGATTCCTCCTCCGCGTTCCCTCCAGTCAGCTGCTCCGCCTCCGCCTGTTCCCGAAAAACGGGACAAAACTGGCATTTATGTTAAAATGACGGGATGGTTGAGAAAAGGGGAAAAAACGGGACTGTCCCGTTCAAAACAGAACGTATGGTCAGCCTACTTCAGTCAGTTAGTTGTAACTGCATCGTAAGATCATAATTTTGGCCCTGACCCCTCATAGCCACAGCTCCTGGGGCCTCATAACTGTCTAGTGCTGGAATGAGTGTCCAGTCAGGGCAGAGGAATCCCTGAGACATCCCTTGTGTTTAGCTTGGCCTTAGGAAAGCGGCATGAGTGATTAGGTCCTCATTTTTACAAGTGGTCAGGCAAGATTAACTACTTCACTCAGCTCCTTCTTGGTTAAAAATACACTATGGCTGAGTTCCAACTCTTGGTGGGTCTGGAAAGATACAGTCTTATTCTTCTGAGTTACTAAACGCCTCCCCAGCTTCCTTTTTTTTCTTCTATATAGAGTTCAAGGTTTAGAAACAAGATATTACTACCCTGCTTTCAGTCAAGAATGTGTAATACTACCTTATCCTTGAATGAATAAAACAGTAACAGCCATTGGGGTTTGTGAATAGGAGAACAAGGTCATTCTCAGAGCCCTTGTGATAAGGTTACCACCTTCTTCCTCACTGCTTGGGTCTGAGCCTGCAGAATTCCCAGTTAACATGGCATAAGTCATGCTGGCTTGAAAATCTAGGAACTGTTAATTTCAACTCGTTTGGAGACCAGGAGGCCCAGGAAGGCTACATTATGGCTTTGCTATCAGATTAATATGGTGCAATAAACTGAGTTGAATGTAGGGATATTAGGATCTACAAAAATGTGCTTTGTTCTAATTATTACTTTGTCAGGAACTAGTTGTACAGTCTAGCTTTGTTTCTTAAGGATTTAAAAAATAATTATTTTCCAGACCAAAAAGAGGTGGAAAGGGATGGAATTTGTATTTTATATTTTTGAGACAACCAAGGAGTGTCTTCCAGGATTAGTTAGCCTTTAAAAAACCCACTGTAGTTATAGCAGTGGAGGATCTCTAACATTTATCATTCCAGGGAGTAATGTGAAGGCAGGTATCCTCTGGGCCAAGAGGCTGGTACCAAGCTTAGATTTTGAAAGCTGGAGGAGACCTCCCTGGCTGTTTTATTGATTGATTCTGTGCTATCAAGTTGGTGTTGATTCTTAGTGACTACACAGATAGGTTCTCTCCATGATGATCTGTCCCTAACCTGGTCCTTCAGGTCTTCCAAGGGTGCATCCATTGCCACTGTAACTGAGGCCATCTACCTTCTGCTGGTCATCCTCTGCTTCTCTTTCCTTCTACCTTTCCCAGCATTAATAAAGCCTTTTCTAGACAGCTAGGTCTTCACATAATGTGTCTGAAGTAGGATAATTTGGTTATTTGTGTCATGAGATCATGAGTAAGAGCTCTGGGTTGATTTGTTTGATGATCCATTTGTTTGTTTTCTTGGTCGTCCATGGTATTCTCAGGAGTCTTCTCCAACACCAAATTCAAAAACATCAATACTCTTTCTATCCTGCTTGTTATACTGTACACTTTAAAAAACTCAGCCCTTCTTTGAAGAATGAGTGACTAATACAGGAGGGGAAAGATCAGATGGCGCTGTATAAGAATTGGGTTGTTGCAACAAGAGAAATTTGTACACCAAATTGTTACACAACAATCTTTCATTTGAACTGTGCAACATCAGAGCAAGTTCAACTGTAGTTTAACACACTGTTTTAAATATTATTTAAGGACAACTATGGATACCTGCGGCCACAAGTATCTATCTATCTATTAAACTTCTATTAGGCTGCTTTGAAAAATAATGGGTGTAGGTTTGGAGCCTTAGGCATTGAATTTTTTGGGAATATGCTTATTACAGCTGGAATGGAAACAGCTGTTACCATAATTTCCCCACATATGAAGGATAGTTGGGTAAGTTAAGGGAAGTCATGGAAACAATTACTTCAACTTTTTCTTCCAGAATATAAATGTTTATTAGGAAAGATACAATTTCTGAACTGCCATGACTGTAAATGTATTCGATATACATGCATTTGGTGAATTAATTGCCAGTACTTTTTTTAATGTTATAATTCTTAAGAGAGGAGGAGATGGAAGTTATGATTTGTGCTTCTAAAGGAGTAACTACAGAAATGAAACCAGGTTCTCTATAAATCCAATATGAGTAAAGAACAATACTTCCCAAATTATCACTGCCTGGGATTCTCTTCTCCCAGTCAGACTTGTGTCCAGTGTTTTGGCATTAAATAGCCCTTCCCAGCTTGGCCCCTTCCAGATACTGGCTGCAGGTAAAAGGATTTTGGCCCAAGTCTTTGGAGCCCACTAGGATGGGGATGTAGGTTATGTCATGAGCCAGATTCACAGACAATCATAATCATTCCACCAATCAAGTAATTAATGTGTGTATACTACTAAAGAACCCTGGAACAGTTTGTTGTTTATTCGTTCAGTCGCTTCCGACTCTTCGTGACTTCATGGACCAGCCCACGCCAGAGCTTCCTGTCGGCCGTCACCATCCCCAGCTCCCCCATGGTTGAGTCTGTCACCTCCAGAATATCATCCATCCATCTTGCCCTTGGTCTTCCTTTTGCCTTCTACTTTCCCTAGCAACTTTTTCCCTACTGTTCCCTGGAACAGTAATTATACAATAATGATAAAATAGGATAAAACCAGGATGGATGGATGGATGGATGGATGGATGGATGGATGGATGGATATATAAATAAATAAAGGCCACTAAATTGTTCTGTATATCTTGGTTTAAAAGAATCCTAGCTTTGCATTATAAGTGAATACTGGTATAAATTTAAATCCTATTTTATAATTATTCTACAATGACTGTTTCAGGATTGTTTAATACACTGACTGAAGTGTGGCTGATTTAGAGGATCTGCTTCACAGTATGGTGACATCAGATGCCTTCAGAGAAACGATTTTTTTCCAGGAACTGGCAGCATTGCTCCGAAGAGAAGCAAATTTAATTTCTCTTCTGTTTATTGCAATAAATAAAAGGTCAAGAAAGGGTGTGTGTTTTTTTTTTTCAATTAGAAAATTACAACAACAACACTGCATTTGACAAATGGCTCTCTGGTGGAGAACTAATCATAACATTTCCTACCTCAGACCATTCTGTTTCTCAGCATTCCCCAGCCTGGGGACCTGTCAGATATCTGTATTTCAACTCCCAGAATCCCCCAGCCACTATGGCCACTTCTGAGAATTCTGGGAGTTTAGTCCACACATCTGGAGAGCATTCAGACAGAAGAAGTCACTTCTTCCTCAATCATGACATTATCTTAACAATATCAGGGTTGCCATTCCATCAGTGTTCTCTTTTCCTCAAAGGATGGAATACTGATCCTGATGACTGTCATTATAAAACAACTCTGCAACTTTAATTAATATCTGAGCTTTTTGATTTTCCTCCTCCTACCTCTTCCCTTTTATCTTTTTGTGTCATTGTTTAGACTGTAAGCCTGGGGACAGGAACTGTCTTACTTTTCTTATCCGTAGTTCAGCTGGTTTTAGGAGTCTTTTCAGCTGAAGAATAAAGTGTCAACTTTATTTTGATTTAAAATATTTATAGACTATCCACTATCCAGCGGATCTTGTAATGGATGAAAATGCTCTAAAGAAAAAATACACATTAATCAATTATAAACATGCACTCCACATTAACTAGGTGCTCTAGGATTCTCAGAAATAATGGATCCTGGGGCTTGACAAGTGTGACTAGTAACCCAGGAAGCCAACTTCGAAAGTTTCATAACAAGCTTCCGTGTTGCATCACGGAAAGGGAAGCCCGCTTTCTAATTGCATGATTCCTTCCTGTAGGAAGGGTGACCAGTCAAATCATCACTGCCGACTTCAATCTTTGCACAATTTCTCTGACAGTTTGGAAAAGCCTTTTGCAAAGCTGGCTGGGGTTATTGGGGGTACATTGTACACAAATAGAAAACAACTCCAACGACCAAAACCAAGGAAGCATAAAAGAGTGCCAAAGGAGTTAATTTAAGATGGAGACGGAGGGGGAAATTTTCACATTAACTTGAGGGGTTCATAGATGGGAGGCAGTGAAGGGCCAAATTCTTGTCTGGGATTGTGCTCAGCCCCTCCTTTAGCTCTCTAGAGCTACACCTGGTTGCAGTTGTCATTTTATTTATTTTATTTTATTTTATTTTATTTTTATTTATTCATCATATTTATATGGCCGCCCATCTCACAAAACATGACTCTGGGCGGCGTACAATAAAAAACTGTTTTATAAAAAGTAATATAAAAACAGTCAAGAATTAAAAATATTAATATTATGATAAAAGGCAAGGAGAGAGCAACAGATATTAACAACAATGGAGCCACCTCAGCAACTCACAATTCTCTTGGGACCCCCAGGCCTGACGACATAACCAAGTTTTGAGGGACTTAAGGAAAGTTAACAGGGATGGATTCTGGGGTGTAAAATGACCCATTAGAGGGGAGGATGTGTTATGTCTGTTTTATTTATTTATTTAATTTTTATCCCACCTTTATTATTTTTTTATAAATAACTCAAGGTGGCGAACATACTTAATACTCCTTCCTCCTCCTATTTTCCCCACAACAACAACCCTGTGAGGTGAGTTGGGCTGAGCGAGAGTGACTGGCCCAAGGTCACCCAGCCGGCTTTCATGCCTAAGGCGGGACTAGAACTCTCAGTCTCCTGGTTTCCCATTGGCTTCTTCCTAGGGCTGACAGACATGGACTGGCCCAAGGTCACCCAGCCGGCTTTCATGTAAGTAACCAGGCCCGCACTTTGTGGTTGTCATAGCTATCCTGCTGCTGTGCTGCTGTGAGATTTGACTTGCTGGTCTGTACATTCTAGTGATTAGTGTGCACAATCAACAGACAGAACATTTCTAATTGGGACTTCTTTAACACCTCTTCCTTACACTAGTTCACAATTGAATCTTTTTGCCAGCTTTCACATATAATGACAAGCCTGCTATACGTGGGTGGAGACAGATAATTTGCTCCTGCTTCTCTTTTCTGTTTACAAGAACTCATAAGACCAGCCAGAAATGGAAAGCTGCTGCACTCAAAAAAGGCAGGGTTTATAAGAACAAAACCCCTTTTCATATCTGGCTTGCAATCCTGGATTATTTGAAAGCATCACCCCACATTTCAGCATCATTTGGGACTTTGGAAGGAAGGATTTGAAAATCCAGAAATGGGGAATAGAATGGAATGGAATGGAATGGAATGCAATGCGATGCGATGCGATGCGATGCGATGCGATGCGATGCGATGCGATGCGATGCAATGCAATGCAATGCAATGCAATGCAATGCAATGCAATGCAATGCAATGCACTGGAATATCCTGGATGTGGGCATGTCTGGCAACCTATAATAATGAACAGGCCTCCAGCTTCTTTAGCCCTTTCTGTGGTCCCTGTAGCCTTTTAAGAATCTGCCACCAAGCTCTGGCAGCAAACCACCAATTTACACAAGGGTGCAATTTTCACCCCCCCCCCACTTTAATATGCAATAAAATGGAAATTTTAGATCTCTGTTAGTTTTAATACATCTATTTTATTTAATCCCCCAAACTAATATTCCCCCAAAGGACCAAGAATTCTGGGCTCTGCTCCCCTCATTGATGTCACCACAGCACACTTATTCTCTCAATCCCCAGACAGAGGCTAAACCAGGGGTGGGGAACATTTTTTATGCCAAGGGCCATTTGGATATTTATAACTGGGGACCGGGGGAGTGGGGGGTGGGGTTTCTGGGATTTCCGCGGACCAGGGGCCAGAGTTTGCGGGCGGGAGCCAATCACAAGCACTGGGGGGCGGGGTTTGCGGGTGGGAGCCAATCACGTGGAAGGGGTGGGGTTTGCGGGCAGGAGCCCCACGGGCCTTAGGCGGGAGCCCTGCGGGCCTTATACGGCCTGCGGGCCTGACGTTGCCCACCCCTGGGCTAAACAAAGACAATTGATCTTTGATCATATAAAGTTGCAGTCCCAGCCCTTCAGGTACCCAATGGTAATGGAAACCATGACAAAGAATTTCATTTTTTGAGCATGTGCAATTTTTTTAATGTCATTACTGAAGGGACTTCCTCTGCCCGTTTGGTTGGCACGACTGTCAGGGAAAATCATTTTTAGGTCAAAGAGTGTAATTTCAAGGTCAGCTTGGACCTTGGCATGTTTGAACTCCCTCACCTTAAGATAAGCAAACCATATTCACCCTCTCTTTAGCCTCCTGCACAGGCTAACACTAGTTTTTTGTGTGAGTCATAGGGGAAAGGGAAAAAACTGAATATGATTGCCGGAAGATTTAACTTCCCTTTCTTACTAGAAAATAAGAGGCCAGCATTTCATCCCATAATTCATTTCAACTTGTGGTTGCACCTGAAAGATTGATCCTGCACAGAGTCTGCTAAATTCAGCATCAGATTTATTTTTGTTAAACAAAGGACACTGATAATTTTAAGAAGAAATCCGAAGACATCAGAGTTTGGGTAAGTCAATAATTATTCTTAAAAGGCCATCAAGGGAGCCTGTTTCTATGCTCTCCACTATCTAAGACTGGAAAGAGTGACTGAGATCACACATTGTTCCAAGCCATGGTTAGGTTAACCATGACTTCTTCCATAAACTACAACCGGTTTGATTTGCACAAACTGCCAAACTGTAAACCTTGACCTATATGCCTTTGACATAGTTTGCACAAAGGCAGAGCAGGGAGCATTTCTGGGAACACTTTTGACAACAGTAAAAACGTGACCCTTTTTGGTGAAAATATCTACATAAGGAAAATGTTTGAATTTATTAATGGGAGTAAAGCAGCACATAACATATTGCCCATTTCTGGAATTTGCTTTACTGCCTTTCTTAGTTGCCTTTGGTGATCTTATAGCCAGATCAGAGCCACAATACAGTGGTATGATATTACTGAATTTACTATGTGTTCTTTGGGGAGAATTCTATGAAACCCTTTTAACTGAGCACCAAAGCAGTAGTAGAAACAGAGACTACAGTTACATCCATGAAATGAGTAAATTTAAAGAGGCACACTTTGATCCCCTCCTATGACCACTTCTTTTACTCCAGAAATTATAAGTGGTGATCGCTTGGTGCAGTTGTTCATGTGCTACTTTCATCAGCATAAACTTTTGTTTTCACCACCTGGTGAAAATTCTTCACAAATGGTGCTTGAAACAGTTTCAATTTTTCATACCAATGAAGTGAATGAAAAACTTGTTTCGAACTTGACTAGGATACTAGGAGAGGCTACAGTCTTGTGCACACCTATCAAGGATTAAGTTCTGTTGAATACAGTGAGGATTCCTTTTGTTTAAAAATGATATGCAAAGGGTTATACTAACAAGAATTAACTGTGAAGTCCCCAATTCAAACTGGCACAAGTAGTCCACCATGTGTCTTTGGCTATTTCCCCACTTGTTACTTATACGCATCTTCATAGCATCACCCGGCAATAGCTGAGATGACACAAAAAACTGTCTTCATTACAATGGTTGGATGACTTTGGAAGCCACTAAGTCATTAGTAGGGAAATAACCTTTAGCTAAGAGATAATCATACCTGTAATACACATCAAAACACTAAGTATCTTGAGAAGCCTAGTGCCAAACAGGTTAGATCCAGATTTAGTCATATTGAGATAGATTCATTGACATCATGACCATCTTCAGTAACATTAATTTCAAGGATCTATTCTAAATATGGTTAAATCCAGATCCAACCCATATGAGTGGTAATGATTGTTGTTATTAATTGGAGTTGACATTTGATTAATTGATAAATTGTGCTCCTTTGCTTTTCATCTTGCCTTAACAACAATGACAAGATATGCACACTTGACTAAGAAGTATTTTTGAAATCACTTCTCAAATATCCTGCCTATCTCTCAAAGATAGGGAATACAGCCATTTTGGGAGAGTTAATGGGGTGAAATTTGGTTTGGGGAAACTTTCAAAACCCAGGAAACCCTTCTGTTTGTAAGGAACAATGACCAGCCCAATAGCAGCCAACATCAATTGAGGAGGAGGTTAACAATGAAACTGGATCTAGAACTAAGACATATTTATCTAGATCCAAAGATGCTATGGGGGCGTGGTGGCTCACTGGGTGAGACGCCAGGCTTGTCGATCGCAAGTTCGGAGGTTCGAATCCCTAGCCCCGCGTGACGGAGTGAGCTCCCGCACTAGCCCCTGCTCTTGCCAACCTAGCAATTCGAAAGCATGTAAATGCAAGTAGATTAATAGGTACCACTTCGGTGGGAAGGTAACAGCGTTCCACAAGCGTCATGCCGGCCACATGACCGTGGAAGCGTCTTCGGACAACGCTGGCTCTTCGGCTAACAAACGGAGATGAGCACCGGCCCCTAGAGTCGGACACGACTGCACAAGTGTGTGGGGGGAACCTTTACCTTTTTAAAAAGATGCTATGAAATGGGCAAGTCATCCTCCTTCATAGCTCTGGAACAAGGTAGCTTTTAAATGTAGCCTGACAGATAGTTTTATACTTTATTCTTCCCCAGCCAGTAGGAAAATACTTTTTTCTAAAGTATGGTAAGACTCAGCATGGGCCTGTTGCAGGAGCTATCTCAAATGGCAGCGATCTAAGAGTGCTACTGAGGTTCATTCCCTCCACATTTCAAGAGCTGTGCAAAATCACAGTGACCTCTGTAATGCTGCATGGAGATTTTGAAAGCCCAGCTTCCAAAGTATATGCAAAATGACACATCTTACTTTCATTATATACACTTCGCTATTATATCTTACTCCAAAGAACCTAAAGGAGTGTATCTGGAGACACCTATCAAAACTCAGAATTTCCTGTAGAACCATAATTTCAACAACCTTCCAAATATGTTGCAACTACAACTCCCAGCCATTGTGAATAATGGTTTATGAGTTTAATTCTATAGCATAGGTTCTTCGCTCTCAAAGTGTGTCATTTAGGACAGCTCTATATTTGAAACAAGGTCCTATCTGATGGGCCCCCAGATTAGCTAGCACAGATCAGCAGGTTTTACTACTGGAAGCAGGAATTTGGGGAGCAACACTAGAGCCAACTGCTTGTCATTCAAAATTTCCCATAATGCCCTGAAGGAGCTTCAGTCATGCATAACAATGCATAAGATGAGTTTGTTTATTTCTGTTTTAGTAAGTGGAAGTTACAGATATATAACAATAGTTAGTGCCATTAATTTTCTGAACAGTGGCACAAATAGGTACTTGTCGACTTCTGCCAGAAAAGTCTGAAACCAAAGAAATAGATGACAGTGACTGGGATGGTTAGGGCAAACCATGGCATGAGAGACCATGTCAGAGGCAGTTTCTTGAAGATGTCAGGTGCTTGCAGCTGTAGGGGAAAATGAAATGCCTTGTGTTTATCCTGATAAAACTAGAGTTTTCACTATCCCACCACAGCCAAGTAAATCTTTTGGGGAGATTTTTTTAAGAATTGGGGATAGGCGTGTTCACAGCTATATTGGAGTTTATCTGTGTTTTCTTTTAATTGTCAAGCAGTCCTCTGCTCCTGAACTCTACTAATATTATGGATTTGAAAACTTCTGTGTATATGTGTCTGTGCGTGTATGTATCAGAAACTAGTTGGGTGACTTTGAGCCAGGCCTTCTTACTCAGCCCTAGAATGGGAAGTAAAATAAAATCTATCTACCAACTTGCACTGGGCCGTAGATTACGGTCCATAACCTTCAGTGAAGATGCTTCATCCTGCTGTGGATTGATTCAAGATGATGATGATGATGATGATGATTTATTTTGTTCCTTCTTTCAGGTTGTTCAAGATCTTCTTGTGAATACCATTTCTGTTCTGTTTGTCCATTGGTGGAAAACAAAAATGTTTAAGAGGCTGGCCAAACAGCTTATCCAAGAACTGGACTCAGATGGGAAACTGATTCCTGTGAGCAGCCTGGCCCAGAGTGATGGCTTTCAGCTTCTCTCTTTGCTGACTAGAAAACAATATAAGTATAGGTGGCCTTGGAATAGTAGAAAGTATTCCCCAACCTCTTTCAAACTGGCAAACATACTCCAAGAAGAAGCAACAATGGAAATAGGTAGGCTTGTTCAAATTAATTCATAGACATCTTTCTGGATAAGCTCTATTTCTGGGAGCCATAGGAACCAAGAAGAAACAGAGTAGTCTCTCGGGAACCATGCCCAAATTGTGCATCAGGCTCACAGATTTGGCAGAGACTGGGTGGCTTCCTCTTTTGATTTGAAGGCCAACCTTTTGCAGCAATTGACCTGATTCAGATATCATCCCAATTGTCCTAAGCCATAAACCATGGTTTACAAACCACAGTGGCAGGATTCATACAACTTGCTAAGCCAAAACCAAACCAACCACTTTATACTTTAGCACAGTGTTTCTCAACCTTGGCAACTTTAAGATAAAAGGTAAAGGTTCCCCCCGCACATTTGTGCAGTCGTGTCCGACTCTAGGGGCCGGTGCTCATCTCCGTTTGTTAGCCGAAGAGCCAGCATTGTCCGAAGACACTTCCGCGGTCATGTGGCCATGATGCATGTGGAACGCTGTTACCTTCCCACTGAAGTGGTACTTATTAATCTACTTGCATTTGCATGCTTTCGAATTGCTAGGTTGGCAAGAGCTGGGGCGAGTGCGGTAGCTCACTCCGTCACGCGGGGCTAGGGATTCGAACCTCTGAACTTGCGATCTTCCGATCGACAAGCCTGGCATCTTACCCGCTGAGCCAACACGCCCCCTTTAAGATAGGTAACTTTAACCTTTAAGATAACTTTAAGATAGGTGGACTTCAAATTCCAGAATTCCCCAGCCACCTGTGGCCCCATAGATGGCATAGATAGCTCCAACTCTTTGTCACTCCTGACTGTTATGATTCATGGTGAGAGCATGGGAGTTGTAGTTCAAAATCTAGAGGGCCACAAGGCTGGCTGGGGAATTCTGGGAGTTGAAGTCCACCTATCTTAAAACTGCCAAGGTTGAGAAACGCTGCTTTAGCATGATGTATGAATTCAGTGAGCTGTGGCTATTTCTTACTGGGAAGGAATCCAAGCATACAAAAGAGAGGAAAAATGTGTAAGCCTGTCTTAGCCTAGCTCCAATGGGTTTGGCCATGGTATAACAATTCGACCAATGTATTTTGAGCATGGATTTTGCTTGCTTTTAACTTTTAGAGCTGAAACATTCTGAGCCACTTTTATTCTCTGCTAACACATGCTACAAATCTGGAGGACGGCTGAACTTCAAGATACGGTCTGCAGAAGTGGATGTTGGTGGGTTGGCCTTGGCTTGCTTGAATGCCTCTCCGGTACATCTCAGAAAAACCTACGTGGACCCAGGAGAGCTGTGGTGAGCACGGCCTCGCCTATGATTACCCAAGGGTGGGACAAGGATGGAAGAATAGGAGCTAATTTTTATTTATTTATTTTATTTGTCATATTTATATCCCGCCCATCTCCCCCGCAAGGAGGGACCCTGGGCGGTTACTAATTACTAACTAGGTAGCTTTCCTGAGAATTGCATGCGTGTTTGTGTGTGTGTGTGTATGTGTGTGTGTATACATACACACACACACACACACACATATATATATATATTGATCTATATATTGATCTATCTATCTATCTATCTATCTATCATCTATCTATCTATCTATCTATCTATCTATCTATCTATCTATCTATCTATCTATCGTGTCTTAGAAACATTCATAATCCAACCATGAAGCACAAGGGGATAATCAGATTTTTGGTGGTATTAGAAGCTGCAGAGAGGGATAAATAAATGGCTTTGACCTACCTGCTGCAATGTATTTGGAGACTTTCTTCATGAGTTGCAATGAAATGAGTGGAAGTTATGGTGCTCTGGCAGAGCACCTATAAATCTGAGACTTGTTCAGGGGAAAGTCCTGGTATACAGTATAGCATTCATGCTAACTTGTGAGAGGGCTTTCTCACCTGGATTTTCGTTTGAATAGCCTGTCTAGGACACATTAAACTCTCCACTGTATAGAGGAAACTCAGTAAAGATGGTTCGAGGCAGTTTACCACAGTCTCCCTTTGGACTTAGGCGATGGGAAGAATCAGAGAAGAAAATGGGGAATTTTGCCAACTCTCTGAGGTTTAAGCTACGAGCTCCCAGGACTTAATAATGCAGCTGGTTGAGAACAAACAAAATTGTGGATTCTGTTGTCTAGAACAATAAGCCTTTTAAAGCCATTATACTTGGGGATGGGAATGGTAGAGAAATGGCTTTTATTCTAATTTAGAGCCCTGGCATATCCATTGCTTTATGTTCTGTCTTTGCTAAGGAGGGCTGTACTCACCTCTCATCCTTCCCAGTCTCCTTCTTTCTGGGGGTTCCAGCATTCCTGTATTGATCTAAATCTGCTGAAAACGGTTTCTGCTGGCCAACAGGCTGTCCTTGCCTGGTCTTAGGTACAGGAACTGGGAAATGGAGAGAAGCCGTGGAAAGGGTAGTTAAACACAGAGCTGAGTTTATGCTTCAGCCTGTTGCTTTTAGGGCCATCACCCAGTATGGAACAATTTGTTGGTAGAAAGGATGTCTTTCTTATCCTTCACTGTAAACAGAATGCCACCATATCTGTTACTGCAGACAGTAAAATGCTTGAGGCCAATCCTAGCCTAGGGCCTGGGAGAGCGTGATATCTCTGGGAAGATTTCATTCTGAAGCCTTGGATGGTGCCTCATCAGAGAATAAAGAAGGTCCCAGCGACGAGAAGCTCCAGAACTCTAACCTCACTGTAGGAACTGCAGTTGTGACATTCTTGGATTTTGTTTTTAGGAAGATGGATATGTCCCTCAGTGTTATCCAGCAAATCTACCCTAAACTCAATTTCTACATTGTGACAGAGGTTTTGGAGGTAACAGAGCCCTTTCTGATTGAAGAGACTGTCCAGACAGGTGGCAAGGGAGAGGTCTCTGCAGTAGATATACTTAAGATCCAGGTGTGGTTATCATTTGACTTCATCTTTTTGCTGTTCCTTGATTTTCAAATGAGCAGGTTAATACCAAACTAAAACCACTGCAGAATTAGTCCTAAAGGAGGAGTTGATTGCCAACTAACAGCAGTGGGTTTGCTGATAGGGTGGTCTGTCTGTTTCCTAGGAACAAGATGCACAAACTAAACTCCTCTGGCCAAAACATGAGTTCAGCCCCTCATCAAATTTTAGTTTTTAAATGTGAGATTAAGGGGAAAAAATCCAGACAAAGGCTCTGGAAAACTCCTTCCACATGTGGCAAAAACCCACCCCGCCCCGCCCCACCCCACCCCTATATGGATGAATATCAAGCTTCACTTGAACAAAACTTTTTTAGGAAAAAAGTGTTTAAATGCATTGGGAGTAAGCATATGACCTCTTTCTTTTGGTCTTTGCCCTGCCTACTTTGTTGTGGAGGCCCCATCTACTTTTTGGAGCATGGCCCTAGCGTGCTACTGAAAGACCAAAAGTGGCCCCTGATACTAAATATATTACTAGGCTGACCGTATTTCCTTGAGACAAAAACGGGACATTGGGATGGCAAAACGGGACGGGGTCTTATGTAATATTCCGTATTCATGAAAAAGACAGGGGTCCCTGCCCCCCGGTCCATGCGATTGGCTCCCGCCTGCAAACCCCGCCCCCTGATCCGCATGATTGGCTCCCGCCTGCAAACCCTGCCCCAGTCCATGTGATTGGCACCTGCCTGCAAACCCCGCCCCCGGTCCACGCAATTGGCTCCCGCCTGCAAACCCCGCCCCCGGTTTGTGCGATTGGCTCTCGCCTGCAGGAGGGCTTCCTCTTCCGGGCTGCCTCCAATCGGCAGCTCCAGCTTGGATCCTCCTTCCGCGCCATTCCCGCTGGGTTTAAAAAATGGGACAAAATTGAGATTTTTATCAAAACGACAGGATGGTTGAAAAATGCTAAAAAAACGGGACTGTCCTGTTCAAAATGGGATGTATGGTTAGCCTATGTATTACACACGTCTGCCTTTGATTGACAGCTCTTGGGAGGGCACAGTGGTGTTGTGCCACTAAAGCACAATCAATAATGTGGCACATTGAAGTGTGAGGAATAGGCAACTGGGAAGCATACAAACTCACTGCAGAAAGATTAGTACATGTGTGCAAAAGTATAGCTTTATTTTTTTTATCGTGTGGCATAGAGTGGACTTGCAGGAAAGAGAGATTTTGGAAAAGTACATGTCATCATAAGCAGGTGCACTGAACAAAGAAAATTGAATGAACATGGAGTTTGTTTACTCCAAAGTAAACATAATGAGGGCTGCTGGAAGAGGAGTAGTATTCACTACTTACGTTTAGGTAAAGGGGGCTCCTGACTGGCCATTGCTAGAAACAAGATGGGTAGGATGCATTCTGTAGAACCCCTTTGTCTCCATCTGGTAATCTTAGGGCCATGAGTTTCCAGTCAGGCAAACTGTGACTGGTCACTAGAGTGTGGACTCACCACTGCCTATGTTTTCTGTGAGATGACAAGGATGACTATGGATTGCTAGCTTGCTTCCTTCACAATTTGTGACTTGGTCTATTGTAAGACATCCTTAACATCCTGTGCTCAAATCCCCAGGGCCAGCACAAGACAATGAAAAATAAGTCCATGGTAATTCCTCTGGGTACAGTGATCGCATATGGGGTTGAGAAACTCCAAACTTGTGAAGAAGACCTAGGTGAGTGAAAACAGTGAAAAATGTGCTGATTTATCTGCCGTGCTAAGGTTCGGGCAACTCCATTGTGTTTCTGTTCCTTCTAATTTCTTTGCATTTTTCTTTTCCCTGTAGTTTATCTCAACCAGAAGTTTCAAACAATGTTGGTTCCCTCACTCACTTATGATGGTATGTTTAATATTTCTGCTTTCAAAAATTAATGTGTATGAATACTAGAAAAAAATATGACTGTTTGTGGAGCAATCTAAGCAAATAAATAAATTAACAAGATAGATCTGTGAACCAAAGTTCACACAAGATGAGTTTTAACAGTGGGTAAGACATTGTGGTTAAGTTTGCAAAAATGCTAGACTAAAATGTGGTTGGTTAGTTTGTGGCTCAGTATATGGTGTGAAGTCAGCCAACACTGTTTCCTTATAGTTCAGTGAATTGTGTTTACCTAGAAAACTGGGTTAACTCTATAAACCATAGCTAAATAAAAAGTCAGTTTGCATGTTGTATGAAGTCTGGCTAAGAAGATGGAGGAAAGAGATGGGAAGATGTCTAGGTTTCCATGTCAAGAAAAGGCATCCTCTAATCTAGACACCAGAAGGAAATGTGGCACTGCAACTTCATAGTTGCCCAGCAGTTCCCAATTCGAGAGGGATAATGTGCAAGATTCGAAATTCAAATCAAATTTTGAAAGCATGCAAATGCAAGTAGATAAATAGGTACCACTTCGGTGGGATGGTAACAGCGTTCTGCATGCTTCATGCCGGCCACATGACCGCGGACAACGCTGGCTCTTCAGCTAACAAACTGAGATGAGCACTGGCCCCTAGAGTCGGACATGACTGTGCAGGGGAACCTTTACCTTTAATGTGCAAGAGTCTATTATAAGAATGAGAAAACTCTGGCCCTCCACATAGGTATCTGCAACTAGCCTAATGATGAAGGAAACTGTGTTGTGATGTCACAAGGCTTGCTCCACCATTTTGTATTTGTGTCATGACTTCATGTACAAGAATGTAAGAGGTGGACTTTGTATTGAATATTGCACTTTTTATCCCTTTCCCCTCTGGGACACTGATGGCCCTCCAACTGTTGCTGAACTATAATTCCCAGCATCCCTTGTTATTGTCCATGCTGGCTGGAATTGCTGGGAGTTGTAGTTCACCAACATTTGGAGGTTCTCCACAGGTTCTCCACCCTAATTTGAATCTCTTTGTACAGGATAACTACTAGTATTATATCTGTCGCTTTTGAATTTCAAAATGTTGTGTGATAGTAGATTAGTGAAACTTCTCCATACATGGGTTCAAGCTTGGAGAACCCTCCATTTTTAATATTTTTGGCTCCAGGTCAATAAAAAGGTAAAATGGGGTAAACAATATGTCCTAATGTTCCTGTTCTTTCACCTCTTCTAAAGAGGGAATATTTCAGTTTCTTCTTCTGCTTAATTTCAAGCTAATATTTATTTTCCTCTTCATTTTAGCATTCCAGAATGAACTGGGCTCTTCACTCACAGGTAAGTAATCACTGAGTCTTGATTCACCCTTGGGTTTGGTCTTCCCAGTAACGCAGATCTGTAAGATCAGTATTGTCCCTCCAGTAGAAGTGCCAGTCAGGTGGTAGACAGAGACCCAACAATATGGGCCACAGCAAATTATTAGTGTTATTTATGGTTTTTATTGATTTTAAACTTTTTATTGTGAACCGCCCAGGGTCCCGCCTTGTGGGGGAGATGGGCGGGATATAAATGTGACAAATAAATAAATAAATAATAAAATAAATAAATGTACAAAGTGTTCTCTTTTTTAAAAACAACAACAACTAAAAGTACTATTGAAATGATGCTGCTAATAATCTTAACCAAGCCAATAATCTTTAGATGTCCAGGAAGTGAAAGATGCAGTTAAGGAAGCGTATGAGCCACTGATATACCAGACCCAGCCTTTGAAGAAGCATCTTTTGGAATCCTTTGAGATTTTCCTGCAGAACGGAGACGTTTCCACTGTACGGTCCATGGTGTGTTCCTTTTTTGGCTGCTTAAAGCTCTTCACTTGTGCTGTAGCCTCCTGTGCAAATATCCTTGGATTTCTCGCTTTGTTTCTCCATCCCTTTGCCTGGCCTTGTCCTTATATAAATCATCCCCTCCACCCCCTTCCTAATATCTCAAGCAGACTGCCCCAACCACATGCCTTCCAGATGTGTTGGGAGAAGAGGTCTCAGTATTCCCAGATAGTATGTTGACTGGGAATTCTGGGAATTGTAGTTCCAGCACATTTGGAAGACTGTTTAGGTCATTTCTCCACTAGCATCTTCTGTTCATCCAGTCATTGGGTCAAAGTAACAATAGTAACAAAGTAACAATAATAACAACAAAAACAATGCCACCCAGAGTCACTTGTTGAGATGGGTGGCTATAGTAATAATCAAATGAAATCAAATCAAACAATCATGAGAATGAGCTTTACATCAATTAAGGATGGCTGGATGATGCTGTGAAAATACTTTAAGTCAGTAGTGGGGTAACATCCCTAGAGCTACACATGCAGCAGAATGAGGTGGTCATGTCTAGAAGCAACTATATGGTCTGTACTGCTTTAGGCACTGAGTAGGAGACATGATTTTTGAAAATACAACCTTCTGTAGATGCAAATCAAGCCTTTAAAGGCTGGAAGCAGTTCTCCACAAGCAGTTTTTTTTTCTTTCTGAATTTCTACTGCCAGCGTTAGTTGCTAATGTCAAGTAACCTGAATGTAGGCCAGAAAGTAGTGGTTTTCCCATGCTGTCCGCAGGGATAGGGCTGGCCCCTTTGCTCTTGGGGTTCTGGAATGCCCTAAAAACTCCTTTTTAAGTGAATTGATGGCGACTGGGAAACAATTTTTTAAATTATATTCTGTTTTGAAGGGGTTGAGTTTTCATTCATGGATTGTTTATGTATATTTTTATTGTTCACCACCCAGAGTTGGTTAATTAGGGTGGTATTAAAATCAGGTACATAAATAAATAAATCCTGCATGTCAATACAAATTGTGAACTAGGGAGAAAGGATCTAGATAAAAACTCTCCCTGCTAAGTTTACTTTTTTTTTAATTTGCAGGACCATTTTTACACAGGGAAGGACAGGATCCCTCCTCCTGCTGTTTGAAGTGGCACAGGTTAATTTCTGCTTGAATGTTTAGTCTCAGAATCTACCACCAGCTGAAGTAGCAGAACTCTGCTCCAACTTCTTGTTTAACTTCCTATTTACTCCAGTCCTACTCCTACCCAAATGTATTTTCTCAGCTCCTCTATCTAGGCATACTGTCTATGTTCCAAGAGCCCCTTGACTGCTACATAGCAGGAAATAATTATCCTCAAATTTTGTAAACATTTATTTATTTCTTTATTAGATTTACATCCCATTTTTTCTCTTGGAGCTCAAGGTGGTATACATAGCATGCTTTCCTCCCTCTAATTCTTTTCCCGCAACAACCCTGTGAGCAGGATTGAACTAAGACATGGTAACTGGCCCCAAATCGTTCACTGAACATTTATGGCTGAGGTCAGGTCTGAACCTGGGTATTCCCTGGTCTTAGTCTAGTACTTTAACCACTTCACCATGTGGGCTTATATAACCATACTGTGTTTATCATGTGGCAACTCTCTATTTCACCCCTACTTGACTGACTGATTGATATACATTTCCTCTCACCAGCTAGAACTTTCCGTGGCAGGTGACAATGCTGATCGTTCTATGTTGGATTCGTTGAATGAGGAACTCCGAGTTCCAGTGGAAATGCTGCTATCCTATTTAGGGATTTTCCAAGACACTAAAAGAGGAGAAAACCAAGATCTCTGGGGACCAATGCACTTCCTTTGCTCTTCTTTAGATGGTACAGTACAAGAAATTATCAGTTGGATGTTGTTGTAGTTACGGTCCTCTTTGCTTTTCCAAGCTTGGAAGGTATGCCTGTGCCTGAGTCAGAACGTAGTAGGTCATTCCCCACCTTCCACAAGGAGCAGAATTTATTGTAGAAAGAGATTGTGACTGAAGTGGAAGAAAACTGAGGCCTAGAACCCTGGGAAAAGTGGCAGAAATCCAGATGAAGAGGAAGTGCAGCCAGGCCAAGACAAGAAGTATGGGCATAGCTGGCCCAAACACAGGCAAACCAGGCAACTACCTACTTGCCAAAATTCTGAAGCAATGGTTTCTAAAAATAAATCCTGGTTTGGTGAGACATTTGAATGTTGTTGTTACTTCTGTAGCATTTGTACAATATGCTTTATAGTAATTTCTTTCAACATCTTTACATGTAATGCGGTAGAATTCCTGTCTTTCAAATGGGAAGTCTTTTTTTTTTATAATATATTTTATTAAGTTTTGAATATACATAGATAAAAGTTTGAAAAGGAAAAAGAAATAGAAATACAAATCAAAGAAAGAAGAGAAAAAGTGTAGTAAAGCAAAGAAAAAAAGAGAAAGATGAAACAAAGAAATTAGGCAACTTCCGATTTATCTCTGGTCTAAGCAATTCTTAAAAAATTCTTACATGCTAGGTCTATATATAACATTAAAAAACATTTCTTGTCTAATATATCATTTTACATCTATTTTAATCTTCAAATCCCCATATAAGCTTTGCCCCTCCTGCATTTTTTAAATAGTCCGTTAATGGTTTCCACTCTTTAAGAAAGTAATAGTTTGAGTTTTCTTTTAATAAACACGTCAGTTTATCATTTTCTGCCATGTCCATCAATTTTAACATCCAGTCTTGTATCGTAGGTGTAATCTGATTTTTCCAATTTTGTGCATATACAAGTCTTGCTGCTGTAATCATATATTGCATGATTCTTATAAATTGCTTTCCTGTTTGTTCTTCTGATATTCCCAATAGAAATAATTCTGGTTTAAATGAAACTCGAGTTTGTAAAATATTTTGCATCACTGAATGTATTTGAGTCCAAAATTTCTTTGCAATCTCACATGTCCACCACATATGGTAAAATGTCCCCTCTTTTTTTTTTACATTTCCAACACAAGTTGGAAACATTCCCATACATTTTAGCTAGTTTTTGTGGGGTCATATACCATCTGTACATCATCTTGTAGAAATTTTCCTACTTTGGTCCACATATCTTCCCATTGTTGCATTTGAATATTATGACCAATATTTTTTGCCCATTTGATCATGCAATCTTTAACTTGTTCCTCTACCATTTCACCTTTTAACAATAATTTATACATTTTAGCTATTAAATGATCATCTGTCTCACATAATTGTATCTCAAATTCCGATTTGGTTTGTTCAAATTCAAATTCTTTTTTATCTGATTTAAATTTTTTCTACAAGTTGCATGTAAGAAAGCCATTGAAAAGTATATCCTTCTAAAGCCAGTTGTTCTTTTGTTTTAATTTTATATTGTCCTTCTTCTTTTTTTAAAAAGTCTTTATAAGTCAGCCATTTATCTCTAGCTCTTACTTCTGTTCTATGAAATGCTTCTTGTGTGGAAATCCATAAAGGTCTTTTATAACATAAAGTTAATTTATATTTGTTCCAAATTCTTAGCAAAGATCTTCTAATATAATGATTTTTAAAGTCCACATTAACTTTCACTTTGTCATACCACAAATATCCATGCCATCCGTATCTTAATTCATGACCCTCCAAATTCAATAATTTTTCATTTTTCAGAACTATCCACTCTTTAATCCATACCAAAAAACAAGCAGCATAATATAATTTCAGATCCGGTAGACCCAGTCCACCTCTTTCCTTTGAATCTTGTAAAACTTTATATTTTATTCTTGGTTTTTTCCCTTGCCAAATAAACTTAGAAATATCACGCTGCCATTGTTTGAAAGGTTCTTCTGATGCCAATATAGGTAATGTTTGAAAAAGATATAAAATTCTTGGCAAGATATTCATTTTGATTCCTGAAATTCTACCTAATAATGATAGTTGTAATTTTCCCCACTGATCCAAGTCTTTTTTAAAATCTATCCAAAGCGGGATATAATTATTCTTAAACAACTTAACATTTTTAGTTGTTAAATATACTCCCAAATATTTTACTTTTTCTTCCATTGAATATCCCGTTATTTCTTTCAATTTCTCTTGTTGATGATGGTCCATGTTTTTAGTCAAAACTTTTGTTTTCTGTAAATTCACTTTAAACCCTGCTAACGATCCAAAGTCTTTCAATTTCTGTATCAATAATTCAATTCCATCTAGTGGATTCTCCAAGGTAAAGACTAAGTCGTCAGCAAAGGCTCTTAATTTATAAACTTCTTTTTTAACCTTAATACCATGAATTCATTCATGCCTTCATCTTGTCTAACATCTCGCAATAAGACCTCTAATACCAATATAAATAAAAGTGGAGATAATGGACAACCTTGTCTTGTACCTTTTTGAATTTCACATGGTTTGCTAAATTCTCTGTTGACAATTATTTTTGCAAATTGGGGAGTATATATTGATTTAATCCATTTAATAAAGTTTCCTCCAAAATTCATATTTTCTAATACTTTAAACATAAAAGGCCAATTTAAATTATCAAAGGCTTTTTCAGCATCTATAAATATCAAGGCAGCTTGTTTTTCATAGTGTTGTTCCAGATATTCCAATATATCTAAAATATTTCGGACATTGTCACGGATCTGTCTCTTAGGTAAAAATCCTGCTTGATCTTGATGAATAAAGTTTTTAAGAATTATTTTCATTCTTTCTGCCAATATAGTTGTAAAAATCTTATAGTCATTATTCAATAAAGATATTGGTCTATAATTCTTAGTTAAAGTCAAATCTTGTTGTTCTTTAGGGATCAATGTTATATGTGCTTCTTTCCAAGTCTCTGGCATTATTCCTGTTTCCAAAATCGTATTCATAGTCTTCTGTAAAGGTAAACATAATTCATCCTCGAAACATTTATAGTAAGCTGCTGACAGGCCATCCGGTCCTGGTGCTTTTCCACTGCTAATTTTCTTGAAAGCCTTTACCATTTCCTCTGTTGTTATAGGATTATTAAGCATTAATCTTTGTTGGTCATCAAGAACAGTTAATTTCTGTTTACTCAGATATTCATCAATGTCCATTAAGTTAACTTCTTGTTTTTTATATAATTTTGAATAATAATCATGAAAAGCTTCTTGTATATCTATATTATTCACCATAACTTTTCCTTCATGTTGTATATTAGAAATTAGATTTTTTTGTCTTTGTTTCCGTAATTTATAAGCCAACCATCTATCTGGTTTATTAGCATGTTCAAAATATTTTTGCTTTGTAAATTTCATTTGAGTCTCTATCTCTTGTGTTAATATCATTGATATCTGTTTTTGTAAAAATTTAATTTGAGTAAACAAAGTATCGTCCATTGGCTTATCTCTTAAACATATCTCTTTACTTTTTATTTCATCTAAAATCAGTTGAATTCTCTCTTGTTTCTTTTTCCTCATTTGCGCATTATATTGGATAAAATAACCCCTCATATATGCTTTGCTGGCATCCCATACAATCTGAGTATTGTTACCTTTGTTTGAATTCAATAGAAAATATTCCCTTAACTTTTTTTTGCATGTCTCAACTATATCATTTTTCCGAAATATTGACTCATTTAATCTCCATCTAAATACATTCCGTTTTCCTTTAATAGTCAACATTACTGGATTATGATCTGAAAGAGTCTTGGGTAATATTTCAACTTTGCTAATGTCCATCATTAGACTTTTAGATATCAAAATCATATCTATTCTGGAATGTGATTTAAATCTTTCTGAATAATACGTATATTCTCTAGAAGTCCCATTCATAAGTCTCCATATATCTTGTAAGTCCAATGTCTCTTTTAAGTCAAAAAATGTTTGTGGCAATTTCCCTGTGTACTCTTCACTTCTTTTCGTGATTGTCTATCCATCTTAGGGTAAATTATTCCATTCCAATCACCCATAAAACACCAATTTTCATAAGTTTGATCCAAAAGTTTGTCCATCATATTTTTATAAAATACTCCTTTGTCCATATTTGGTGCATAAAGTCCAATAACCAATGTTTTAGTTCCTTGTATATTAATTTCAACTGCAACGTAACATCCTTCATCATCAGTTAATATCAATTTTGGGTTTAACTTTGGTTGTATATACAAAACTACCCCTTTCGTTTTTTTATTTCCAGCCGAAATAAATTCTTCTCCAAATTGTTTTTGAATCAGATATTTAGTGTCTTTTTTGCAAATATGAGTCTCTTGTAAGCAAATTATGTCCAATTTCAATTTTAAAAATCTTTCTTCTTTTCCTGTGGGGCATTGGTTCCATTAATATTCCATGTCAAATATTTATATTCCATAATTCTTTTGATAGTTAAAATCCCTTTTTCAAGTCCAGACCTGCAGCTCCCATCTCGGATAAGTCTTCATTCCTCTTTTTATCTTTAGATGACGCTCCTCCTTCTTCCAAGTCTCCAGATATCACACCCATTTCTGTCTTGAATTTTTCTAAAAATGCTTTTGCTTTTAAAATGGAAGTTATTCTGAACCTCTGCCCTTTGAACGTAAACGATACACCTTCTAATTTCTCCCATCTAAATGGGATATTGTGTTGTTTTAATTTGTCTGTAAGGAAGGAGTAATCTCTTCTTTTCCTTAATATTCTCAAAGGTATTTCTTTTAATATAATTATTTCTTTTATTTCTTTTATTTCTTTCTTTTATTTCTTTATTATTTCAATTTATTCCCCGCCCATCTCCCATGCAAGGGACTCTGGGCGGGTTACAATAATTAAAAATTTAAAAACTATACAATTAGAAATATCTAAGATACAGCCAATATAAATAGATAAAATCCAAGATGGGTAGGGAATCGTAGCATAGATCCTATTGCTACGGGGCCAGCCAACCCCAGGAGGCACTATCGCCTCTGTTGTCCCAGGCCTGGTGGCAGAGCCAGGTCTTAAGGGCCTTCCGAAAGGCCAGAAGTGAAGGGGCCACTCTCACCTCTGGGGGCAAGATTTTCCTTCTATATTTAATCTTTTATTGTAATGTTTCTTCAAAATTTGTTCTTTTACCACTTTTCTCACAAAATATATCAATATGTCTCTAGGAACTTTATTTTCTCTAGCATAACGTGAATTCACTCTAAAGATTTTATCTATTTCCAAATCTAAGTCTTGTTCTTTTATCTCTAAAAATTTTGCCAATACAGAAATAATCCTTTCTCTTACATCTTCATTTGCTTGCTCAGGAACTGCTCTCAATCTCAACATATGTTCCTTCTCTCTCATCTCTGCTAATGCTGTAATATCCAAATTATGTTCAATTTCTTTAGTAGCATATTCTGATTTAGTCTCTAAATTTTACCTTGCATATCTTTAAGTTCACCTGACAGAGAGTTCACAACTTCCTTAACTGTTTGTATTTCCTTTTTAAATTCATATTTTATGTCCTGGGTAATTTCTTTTTTCATATCTTCCATCTTCTTATCCATCTTCTTATCTAAAGATGCAAGTTCTTCCATCTGTTTATTTTGTTGACCCAAATTGGCCGATGAGTCTTCCACTTTCTTGTTTAATGCTGCAATTGCTTCAAGTATTTTTTTCATTTCTGATAGTGGTGTTTCCATTGATGATGCAGGTGTTGCAGGTTCAGTAGATGCTCTTCCAGTCTCTTTTTCTTTATCTTTATCTCTCTTTCTCAATACCACAGACGCCATGGTGTAGGTACTTTCCTGTAAGAGAAAAAAAAAGAGGAGAAAGGGAAAAAAAGGGAGAGGGTAGAGAAAAAATAGAAAATACAAAAAAAAAAAAAAGAGGCAATATTTATAGAAAAAAAAGGGGGAGAACTTAAAAAATTCCAAAAAGTAAAAGCAGTCCTTTAAAAATAGTTGTCTTCAAAGTTCATTTGTAATCCATTAGGTAAATAAGTCTATGTAATCTGTAAAGCAAAAAATAAAGCAACAGATGGCAGCTTTCCCCCCCTACTATAGTCAAAACAGTCCTAGAGAAAGTAAACAATTCCAAAGCTTCTCACGCCCACTCGTAACTCTTCAATCCAACCAAAAGTAACTGAAGTAAAAAAGAGTTGTAATAAAATTATTTGCAATATATAAAAAGAAAAGAAAAAGCAATAATAATCCAAATCACTTCTTCTCTCAGGTTACATATTAAAAAGTCCAATTCTATATAATAAGTTCAAACAGAGCATAAAAATTTAAAGCAAGGCTTGTAAAAAGAAAAAAGAATTTTTCCCCCAACAATAATCACCAAAAAAGAATAAGAGGCAGAGTATGAATTATTCCATGTAAAAACAAAATCCAAATAAAATATTTCCAGAATAAAAATGTATACAATAATCAATAAGTAGAAAATTTAAATCCAAGTAAAAGTAAAAGGCAAATCACTTTCATTTATGGCAAAGTCAGTTAGCTTTTCCTTCCCACCTTTTGACAGTCTTTGACAGGAAAGAGAAAACCACCACTTGCAATTATTTAACAAGTCCAGAGATAAATCTTAGAGCTTAATAAGGCAATTAAAGTTTAAAAAACTAAAAAGTGCATCTAAAAGGTTGGGTGAGGAGCTACTTATCTTATTCAGATTCGCGGCTTCCACAGAGCTTTTTGACAGTCCCAGCCACCTTTCGCCACTTCAATCTGCCTTCCCCCATGGTGGAAATATGGGGGTCTGCAGAGAGCGGCAAATCCGGCGACCCTTGTGGTAGATCTTCTGCTCACCCTCTCTCCGAGGGTGAATTTTTGGCGATTTTCTTCTTTTTAATCGCCGCTGCTTAAAAACCGCGGAAACGAGCCTCGGAGCCTCGGTTCGTCGCTCTGCTCAGCCCAACACCTGGAAGTGAAAGTCCAAATGGGAAGTTTGAAGCTGGAAGAAAGGCATTTTCAACACTAAAATAAAATATGGAAGAAGCATGATTAGCCATGCTCTCTTCTGCATATACTCTCCCATAAGACCAAGTCTGCTTAATGCAATTTCTCCCCTTAAACTGCCCCCTCCCCACCAAATTTCACCAGAACCTTTTCTGCATGGTGGAAAGCATTGTGTTGTTTCTTGGCCACAACATTATATTGCCATTAGCTAAATATATATAAACTGGAGCAACAGTTCTTATAGATGATCTGGGCACTTAACTTGCAGCACAGTGTTCTATTTGTATTGGCTTTCAGTACAAAGAAGAGGAAAGGAGGACATCCATAAATTCCTTACCCACAAATGCTTTCCCTCATCCCAAGTCAAAAGTGAAGAGAGAGGAATGTTGCAAAGTTGGTTCTGCAACTTTGAAGACACCCCCACTAGTAAGAGTTGTAATATTACCATTTTGGGAGACTTATACCTCAGAAGAGCACAGAAACTATAATCAGTAGCAATGAAGTAAGAATAGAGGTCTGAGGAAATTTGTGTATTCTGGAGGCAACAGAAGACTCTGAGGCGAGGGGTGCAA
The DNA here is from genome assembly GCA_023362775.1 of Charina bottae. NCBI lineage: Eukaryota > Metazoa > Chordata > Lepidosauria > Squamata > Charinaidae > Charina > Charina bottae. Next base: position 5,328,858 of record JALMGJ010000024.1, read on the forward strand.
ATATAACAAGCAGAAAAAAAAATGAGTGTAGATTAGTCTCACATGTGACCACATCATGGTATGAATGATACCTGTCTCTGTTTTTGCATTAACAGATTTAGACTATGAGATGATGCCCCTCTTAGAGAAAATGTTGGAAAAGAGACAACTGGCCAAACCAATGGAGATGGTAAGACCCTACTGTCTTAATTTTTGCTGTAGTCTTTTTCTAACCTGCTGTAATATACAATGTTCTTTCAGACCTATACCAAACATGTATGCCTAAGAAAGCAGGTTGCCAAAACTGATGCTCTTAATCAAAGGTCCATTGAAGTCTTATATAAGGGTGCATTTGGGTAGAGGTGTGCCAACTCCCTGGAAGATAGCGACTCTCAGTTAAAAGGGAAGTGCTCTGTTTGTGAACTGGGCATCCTAGTGGCCTTGTGATCATGGAACCCTGCTGCCATATGCTGGACTGCCTTTTCAGGAGCGTTGTTTTCATTAACTGTCTTTTAAGGACCACGGCTCCTGCTGGACTGCCATGGGTGATAATGAGCCGCCCAACCCATCATTTAAAACTAGGAGCAGATCTCAGATTATTGCTGGACTTTCTATTGGCTGTATCTCTGACTGCCCAGTTACTGCATTTGTAAATTGGTCTTTTCACAATCTCTCTCTCCTACTCCCTCCCTTTTCTCTCTCACTCATTCTCCTGCTTGACCTCAAAAGATGGAATACACCTTGGAGTGGATTCTTTCCGGTGAAGGCGGCACTTTCACTCTTCCATCCCATTCCCTGACGGAGGAGGAACCTGATCTTGACTTTGAGATGCTGCAAATCTGCGGGCTGGATTTAGAAGTTGGGGAAAATTCTATCACTTGTCAGTGGAACAATGATGCCTGCTCAGAACTGGCTTCTCTATATTCCAGCTTGTATGCCCTGCAGATCCTAAGTGGATGAAGGAGGAACTAAAACAGATTCCTAAAAAAACAATGCTTTCTGTGACTGCAAGGGGTCAGCCAGACTGTAGACTAATATTAATATTTCAAAAAAGTACTTAGTAGTTCCATCTCTTCAGTACATCTCTTCAGTTTTAGATAGGCTGATGCTTCCCATTTCCTTAGTGGTGGAATGCCAAAAATAATGAGAAGTAGGAAGTGGTAGACATGTAGCTGCCGAGGAGTTTCCCGCCCCATTGCCTGCAATTCTCAGTAATTTTCCTATGTTATGCTGGATCTATGTGAGTTGCATCCTTATGGCCAAGGGGCCTGACTAGATTCCACGTTAGATTCTAAAATAAATGCATGCCAGATTATTGCAAGGATCTTGGGAAAAAATTGAGGGACAAGCCTCACTTTCCTCTTTGTAGTTCTTAATTTCCTTTTTGTAGTTCATAGAAACATGGATGTTTGTCCATGGGCTGCTTGAACTATAATTGATACTTGACAGTTGTTTTTTTACTTTAACAAGGAATTCTGAGGAAACATGGAATACACAGTTTGACTTCTTACTGAAATGTAAAAAAATATATACACAGTGACATTTTTCTAAATGGGAAGATTCATTTGCCCTCAGACAAATGAGGCTTCAATTTGTCCCCTCTGTTTTCTCCTTTGAACCATCAGATTTACAAATAACTAGAATCCTATGACTGTTATCAAGGTATCCCACCCCCTGCCTCAAAGTGATGGGAACAGGAATCTATCTACTGAACACTAAGAAATATTTTAGAGGTGAAATCTAAGACGAAGTGACACTACTGTTAATATGGTTGCAGGTATTATCTGCCCATGCAACTAACTAAACTGCAATGATTAAACTGCAGTTCTTTTCCATGGATAGATCCAAATGGGAAGATATAAAAGCAATAAATATTTTCTGTATTCGTAATTCATAATTCAGTGTAGTTTAAATGTCTGTCTAAATGGATCATCAATCTAACAGGGAAGAGGACATTCTCCAAACTATTGTATTTGATTGGTCATTTCATTAATTTAATGTGATACTAGCTTGTGATATTCACTCAGTAGGTTTTCATATATCATAGGAGGAGGAGGAGGTGGTGAGAACAGTAAATAAAGATTCTTGTTCTGTTTTACTTCTCAAATGGTATTGATTTATAACTGGGAGATGTTATTGTCCAGCAATGCAGATGTGTTTTGTGTACCTAACTAGCCAGGTTTATTCCTGACTTCATCTACTGCAGGGCTTTCGAAACTGTGTGTCGCGACACATTACTGTGTTGCCTGGGGGCCCCAGGTGTGTTGCGCAACAACCCGGAAGTGCTGATGGCTCACTGCCGCACACGGCAGTGTGCATAGCAGCGGCAGTGGGCCATCAGCGCTTCCGGGTTGTCACACAACATACCAGGACGCCGCTGCCACACTGCCGCTGCCGCCACGCTGTGCAAAAACCTGAAAGCGTGGCGGCGGCAACCCGGAAGCGCCGCCGCTGGCGCTTCCGGGGTTTTGCACGCCATGGCGGCAGCGGCTCTTCCAAGTTTTTGTGCACCGGCCGTTGGTGTGTTGCCAATGGCAAAAGTTTGGAAAGCCCTGATCTACTGTATTCATGAGCCCCAGATAAAAAGATAGAGAAAAACTTTTCTAACTAGCACTCTGTTAAATTTAAAATATTCCAATAAAAGCCCAGCTTGAAAAGGTATGTGGCCATAGTCAGAGGTTAGGTTCATCCATCATGCTCTATCATACATCATGGTTTGTTGTAACCATGGTTTTTGAACAAGCCATAGTGGCCTCATTCACACAAAACACTAAGCTATCAACTAGAATTCTCAAATCACAATGGGTCAGTCTGAACATCAAGATGTATTACGGCTTAGAGCTGTGGTATTCAAACTGACTTCCCTGGAACCCCAGGGTTCTATGAGAATCATCCAGGGGTTCAACATGAAGATCTATCTGCAGGTCCTAATCCATCTTGGATTTTATTTTATTTATTCTCTGCTTGTGTTTTTAGATATTTTTGTATAGTTTTTTTAAATTGTATTTGTTGTAACCCGCCCAGAGTCCCTTGCATGGGAGATGGGCGGGGAATAAATTTGAAAAATAAATAAATAAATAAATAAATAAGTTGCTGTTTACAATGTATGATATTTATTATTGCAACGTTAATTGTAATATTTTGTTCAAATAAAATGTATTACATGAAATGTATTTATTAATGGGTTCCACACTGATTCTTTACATTGAGAAGGGTTCTTCAGGTATCTCAGGGTTGAAGAGTGTGTTGCCTGGGGGCCCCAGGTGTGTTGCGCAACAACCCGGAAGTGCTGATGGCTCACTGCCGCACACGGCAGTGTGCATAGCAGCGGCAGTGGGCCATCAGCGCTTCAGTGGCTTAGAGTGATGTCTGAAATGAGGGAATTCCAAAACCAGGTTCCAGGGCCTTCCCTTGGTGTATCACCAAGGCACAGATCTGCCTTCAAAAATGGTAATATCCAAAACTAGTGGTGAACACTTTATCTATCTTCTTTTTTGGATGATGATAAGCAGCTGCCTTATAGGTAACCTAGGTAGTGAGTACCGGTTTGACTGACTGTAGAAAGCTCCAATCTGTGTGACATCCAGCCTCAGCAGTGAAACTTGGAAAAAAATAGCCCCTTCCAGACAGAGAGGATGCTTTCCATCCAGCCTCAGCCTTGCTGCTACCTTTTACACCTGTTTGTAAACCATAAGCCTTGTCCCTACTTGCAGTTTCCTGTGGCAACTTTATGCCCTGACAAGCCCCATGATGCTTCTTGATTGCAAGACACCCTTAAATGATGGTTAGGTATACTGGTAGAAAAGTATTCTCCCCCTCAAGCTGGCATGGTCTCTTCATAGATTCAGGGTTAGGTTCTGTAACACTTTGTCACCCATTATTTGGAAATGAGGTTAGTTCTTGTGGGTATCATCAGTGGAGTGGTTTTGGAGTGGCGGGGGGGGGGGCATATCCCATCCCTCCAATCACTAGCAGGTATTTGCCACAGCTTTTTCTCTCCTGGTGTTGGCCCTTTCCATTTGCATTGTGGTTCCCGAGTTCCTTTTGTACTTGTCACCCCACTTTCTTTTTTGAAACCAACTTCTCTCCAGGTTTCCAATAAAGGAGAGGACAACAGACCTCTGCTCTGTTATTAGGGCAGAAGAGGGAGTGTATTTGCACAATTTGATCTTAAGAGGACAGTGAAATGGGCAGATATCCATTATTTTAAGTAGGAAGAAAAGAGGGGCATATTTGTGGACACGACTGCACAAATGTGCGGGGGGAACCTTTACCTTTTTATGCCAACAGTATTCTGAAATGGAGATCTGTACATCAAAGGGGATCTTTATCCATCACTGCAGTGTCCAGAAAATAATGAGGAATGTTAAACTGAGCTTTTGTTGTTTCTTTGCCATTTTGCTATATTTGTCAGTTTTAGTCACTTCCCCTCCCTCTCCTTGAAGTAAGAAGAGTGGATGCCAAGCAGCGGGTCAGGTTCAGTTCTCAGCTCTACAGGCTCTATCAGTTGCCCAGTCTATCTTCGTCTTTCCAGGGTTATGGCTACCCTGGTGTCTTCCCAAATCTTTATTTTGGAGGGTCCCAAATGGGGTGTGGGAGGAAGGACTGGTAAAGTAACCTAGAGAAGTCTGGGCAGTCCTGAAGTCAGTCTCTCTCAATTTGTGTTGCTAATACCCCATTGCTACATGTTTTCCCCATTGGCTGGTGACATGCTTTAGGGGGACAGCAGAAAATCCAGGGGACAAAGCCAATCACTTTGACTACAACAAGTAGCATACATACTTGGGAAAATATCCCTTGGGAGTGATATAGGACAATCACAACAGACACAGAATAGAAATTGGGATTGGTGACAATGTTGTGCCAGCTTTGTCTTGTGCCAACTCAGGGATAGGTGGATAGTTGTTGTTGTTGTTGTTCAGTCGTTTAGTCGTGTCCGACTCTTTGTGACCCCATGGACCATAGCAAGCCAGGCCCTCCTGTCCTCCACTGTCTCCCGGAGTTTACTCAAATTCATGTTCATTACATCGGTGATGCTATCTAACCATCTCATCCTCTGTCGTCCCCTTCTCCTTTTGCCTTCAGTCTTTCCCAGCATCAGGGTCTTTTCCAGTGAGTCCTCTCTTCGCATTAGGTGGCCAAAGTATTTGAGCTTCAGCTTCAGCATCTGTCCTTCCAATGAGCAGTCAGGGTTGATTTCCTTTAGGATTGACTGGTTTGACCTCCTTGCAGTCCAAGGGACTCTCAAGAGTCTTCTCCAGCACCACCAGGTGGATAGTACTTTAACTCAACTGTGGGAAAATATTGTTTTGGCCTTCCAGGTTTCTGAATAGTGTCACATCTACATACTCTCTTGCTTCAAGATAGCTCACTTACCATTTCTTGAGGACATGGCTGTAAAACAGAGACTCTTTCTATGAGGCTGAAGCCAGATCAAGGTGATCCAGCAGGAAAGTGGTGTTTTCCATCAGAAAATGGAAGAAAACCACCTAGGTGAAAACTAGAAGAAGTGTCCTACTAGAAAGAAAGCTAGAAAACTTCCACAGAAGAAGTGTCCTACTAGGCTCAGTTGGCCCACTGTAAGAATGCCCTCTCCCATCTGCCATCTCTGTGCCCATTTATGCTTTGGCTGTAGGAGAGAAAAGAACCTCAACCATGTGGAAGACGAGCAGGGGGAATATTAGGACTGTCAAAAGCCAGAGACAAGGGTTAGGCAGGAAGAAAACTACTAATTGCTGCTCTGGTGAGCAGAAGAAAATGAGATTCCTTTACCCACTTGGGCCTGATCACTGCAACTAGAATGACTCTGCTGACTTGATGCAACATGGCCTTCATCTGTTTAGACCTTCAAACAGCTGGAAAGAGATTGCTTTTTTGGAAGGGGAGCTGCAGCAGCTAACTGCTGTTCCTGTGTGAGAGCAGTGAATTTACCAACCTCATTCCTGATGTGTAGTAAGACTAATGTTATGGGGACAGAGGTTCCTCAAAGAGACATACTTTGCTCCTACCTCAAGGAAGGAGGAAAGCACATTGAAGGTGTCTGTGGGTATGGGGAGGTGTGTGTGCATGAGCCCCAACTCTGTGTGGCCTCTGTAGCACAATGACTTGATGCTGTATATTTAATGTTACTGATATAGAGACTTTTTTTGAGTAAAAGCCAAAGAATATGTGGATAAGGGCTTCTAAATTATGGAGTTCTTGTGCTCTCTGAGCCTTGTTGTTTTCTTGCAGACATTTCATTGCCAGGCTAGGCAACATCTTCAGTGCGAAAAGGGAGTGGGACTTGCTCTCTGTTTATATACCATGGCTTGTCCTGCTTGTGTTGGTGGAGGTGTTGTTCTCTCCTTGGTAGTTCCTTGACTGGGCTGTTGTTTGCTGCTTGGTTGATTGACTGAGTTAATAGTTCCTTCATTAGGGTATATTGTGCTGTTTGGTTGTTCCTCTGGTGCTAATCCTGGTGTTAATCTTTGTATATCTGAGTGATGATTGCTGGCAAGGAGGTGTTCTGGTCTTCTGGCTTTTCTATTGTCTCTTATGAATGGTATGCAAATGTTGTTTACCTCTATGTGTCTGTTGATGGCTGCTTTGTCTTGAGTGCCAAGCTTCCAGGAATTCTCTAGCGTTTTTGGATTTGGCTTGGTTTAAGATGCTCACAGTTTCCCAGTTGAAAGTATGGTTGAGTCTGTCCATGTGTTGTGAGATTAAGGAGTTTTCATCGTGTCTTCTGACTGCTAGTTGGTGTTCGTGGATGCACTTTGCTAGTCTTCTGCCAGTCTGTCCAACATAGTGGCTGTTACAGTCCTTACACTGTATGTTGTAGATAACTCCTGTTTTTTCTTCTTGGGCTACTGGGTCTTTTGGGTTACTTAAGATGTTCTGAAGGGTTTTGGTTGGCTTATGTGCTACGGTGATGCCATGTGGTTGTAACAGTCTATTGGTAGTTTCTGAGATGTTTCTGATGTATGGCAGTGTTATCCCAAATTATCATTTTTGAGCATAGAACATTGTTCCTTAATCATAATTAAGGCTCCCAGATATGGGCTGCAACAATCTGCATGACCACTGGATGCCAGCAAAGAGATACAGAAAACTCTAATGCTTTGCTTCCATCCAGCAGTTATCCAGATTTTTTCAGCCAGATGTTAGTCCTAATCCTATTGGCCCAAGTGAATTTTCCAGAAATATAGAAGACTCAAAAGTCAGTCCTGAATATTCCTAGAGGCAATGCTTTTTGCCTGAAGAGATCATCAAAAATCACAATTCACTAATCCTTGCTCAGGTTTGCTTTCCACTTTCCAGGAATACATATTCAGACTGCTTCCTCCAATGTACAGTAGACTTTTTGCTTTCCTAGCATTGCCCTACCAGATTATTTTGCAGATCCCTCAAAAATTATGCCACTGTATATTTACTAATGTTTAGAGATTTGCATAAGACAAGGTAATCTACTGATTAGTGCACAGAGAACTAGATCCCAGAGTTCAACTAGATCCTGTGTGAAGTACATGGCTAATTAGCTGTTAGCCATGCAAGACAACTGTATTTCACTTCCTGTTCAATGATCATAGCAACTGATAGAATTTATGCTGTCCAGGTATTATGATATTTGGCATTTTTCACCCTGTGCTTTCAGTTGCCAACAATATGGGACAAAGAGTCCTATAAATTCTATTAGATAGTAGGCTAAATGCATAGGTACCGTTTTTCAGTTGGAATCTTGAATTTAGCACAACATCTTGTTTGACTCAATGACCCAAATTGAAATGATGAGATAACAAGATGCTTTACAGCAATTCTCCCTTTTCCTATTTTTATTTTATTTAGCAGGATTTTGCTCCATAGTGTTTAATCCGGATGCTTGTGCAAGGTTGGCAGGCTATGTCACTGCTGGGGCTGTAACTCCCAGGGTCACAGGCAACTGCAAACCAAATAGATAAACAGTATGTCAGTTAGAAAAATGAAGCCATCTGCCCATTGCTGACATTTCTGCAATACCCGAATCTCATGGGACATATACCCACAGATGCAATAGGCATGGGTTTGAATGATATAAAATGAATTAATAATATGAATCTAAATAAATAAATAACATGAGAAAGAAAAATATTGTGTCTCAGTGAAACTTGAAGAGATGGGAAAGATGCAAAAGATCTGAATGAAGATGATGTGATCTTGTGGAGTAGTTAATCAATACATGCAGGGAAGTAAAGGTAAAGGTTTAATTTTGAATGAAAGGGTTAAAATATGTCAGAAGGCATGCATTGGTGTCATCTAGATTGTTATGAGTGCATATGAAAGTAGAAATCTATAAGAAGGTGATAATTGAAGAACCGGAGATGAGCGGGGCCGGGGGGGGGGAATTGTGCAACATTCTGAATCAATGTGCTCTGGAGGGGGGAAAATATCCTGCATGGTGACATGACTGAATGGTGAGGATGAAACAAGAAATACAAAACAAGTGATTGGGCCATTTGGAGACCCAAGAATAAACAAGAATGATGATTCTTTGGTGAACATCTGCTTAGAAAAAGCTGTTTATTTTGAATATGTGTTTCTAAGCATAAGTCTGTTCACACGTAGGCATGGCAAAGAAATTAATATAAATCCGAAAGCTTGATTTATTGGTTTATGATGAAAGACAGAGAATTAGTGAAGGATATGACGGTGATAAGAAGTTCTGACCAGTTTTGGTAGTGTCAAGGGTGGATCTTAGGAGAAATTGACCTGGAAGAAAAGAAGTAAAAGAAACAAGAATGAAAATAGAATAATTTCAGGAAGAGAAAGTACAAGTCCTGAATGAAAAGGTATTAGAAGATAGATGAATTTTCCAACAAATTGGAAGTGGATATAAAGAAACCGGAAAAATAACAAAACTTAGACTTAGTTACTTCGGTCATGTCATGAGATCAACATCGTTGGAGAAAGACGTTATGCTTGGAACGGTCAGTGGCAAAAGACGACGAGGACGCCAAAGAACGCGCTGGTTGGATGTAATCAAAGCAGACCCAGGCCAAAATTTAAAGCAACTGAAAGAAGCTGTACAAGATCGGAAATCATGGAGAGAGCTGTCTTATGGAATCGCCAAGGGTCGGATACGACTGAATGGATAATTAAAAAAAATAAAGAAACAGGATGCAGAAGCTGCTTGGAATAGAGTGAAAAGAATTAGGTTACAGAGCACCACAGACATGCATGGAATTACTCTAATGGAAAGTATGAAAAAGGATGCTTGGTGGAATGATTAATTTTAGACATTTAAGAACTTTTATTCTTAGTATTAATAATTTACATCATTACATTTTACAGACTATTTTATCACTTAGCTTACTTTTTTGTGTGTGTTTGCCTTTGAGTCATTGTTGACTCCTGGTGACTGCCTGGACAAGTCTCTGCAGTTTTCTTGGCAAGGTTTTTTGGAAGTGGTTTGCCATTGCTTTCTTCTTCCTAGGGCTGAAAGAGTGTGTCTGGCCCAAGGTCACCCAGCTGGCTTTGTGCCTAAGGTGGGACTAGAACTCAGTCTCCTGGTTTCTAGCCTGATGCCTTAATCACTACACCAAACTGGCTCTCTTACTAGTAGCACTATAATTTTACTTACACAATTTAGAACTCTGATACTTTACATAATGTTACTAGCATAATAATGGCTAGAAACCAGGAGACTGAGAGTTCTAGTCCCGCCTTAGGCACGAAAGCTGGCTGGGTGACCTTGGGCCAGTCACACACTCTCAGCCCAACTCACCTCACAGGGTTGTTGTTGTGGGGAAAATAGGAGGAGGAAGGAGTATTAGGTATGTTAGCCGCCTTGAGTTATTTATAAAAATAATAAAGGCGGGATAGAAAATAAACAAACAAACAAATAAATAAAGGCTGTGGATGAAGAAAAATGCATATATGAGAATGATGGCTGTTAAAATGAGGATGGGAGAATGATATTGCATAGGGCGTATGCAGAGAAAGAGGTAGATGCAAGAATGCAATAGAAGAGATTAAGGAACAATTAAGATTAAAAGAGAGAGAAAAAATGCAGAGTGATATGATGGAAATAAGGAATTGTTTTGAAATTGGTAGAGAGGGTCAAACAAAGAGAATCCCTCAATCAAAAGGGAGGTTGGAACTTTGACAAAACAAAGATACTGGAAGTACAATTGCACACAATTCCAATAAGAAATAAAATGAAGGTGTGTGTGTGTGGGGGGGAGCAGCCTAGGAAGCCATTTGAGATATATAGGGAGCTTTCAAGGGACATGGAAGCTGGGTATAATCACCAAGGACTGCTACTTGGAAGTAGCTAATATTGGCAGAAAGATAGTTAGAAAGGCTAAAGCACACACAGAACTTAAGCTCACAAGGGAAGCTACAGGCAACAAAACGAAGAAAAAGGGAGAGCTGGGCCCACTACTAAGAGAAGATAGTAAGATAATAACAGGTGGCCATGAGAGGTCAGAACTGCTCAACTCCTACTTTGCTTTGGTCTTCTCCCCAAAGAGGACCTGTGTTCAAATGGAAATAAGCAGAGTGATTGACACAAGGAGGAAGCAACCCAAGTTAAGTAAATAGATGGTTAAGGAGCATCTGGTTACCATGAACAAGTTTAAGTCTCCAGGACCAGAACAATTGAAGGAGCTTGTAGATGTCATCTCAGAGACCCTTTTTGTGATTTTTCAGAAATCATGAAGGATAGGCATAGTATCAGAGGACTGGAGAAGGGCAAATATTGTTCCGTTCTTCAAAAAAGAGAAAACAGAACCTGGCTAATTACAGATTAGTTTCACATTGATATTGGGAAAAGCTCTGGAACACCTTATACAACAATCAGTTTGTTGAATATTTAGATATTTAAAAAAAGTATGCATTACTTGACAGGAGCCCGCATGGGTTTATCAAGAATAAAGTCATACCAACCACCATGATCTCCTTTTTCAATAGAGAGACCAGTTAAGTTAACCACAGGAATGTGGTAGACATAGTATACCTTGACTTTAGCAAAGGATTTGACAAATATCCCATGAGAGTCTAGAAGAAAAGATAGGAAATATGAGCTGGACCAAGCTACTATTAGATGGTTGAATAGTCATATCCAATAAATGTAAGTTAATGACTCCATGGCAAGTATTAAGTAGCATACCACAGGACTACACTCTAGATCCAGAGCTCTTCAATATATTTACAGTATAAATTACTTGGATGAGGTATGATCATCAAATGTGCAGAGGACACAAAGATTACAGGAGCAGAGGTGGAGGGGAGAAACAGCACATAGCTTAGAGGCCAATGACAAGATTTAACAGAATCTTGATACAGTGGAATAATCTTAGTGACAAAACTGAATAAACTTCCAGAGAACCTCATGATATCCCAGAACACTGATTGAAAACTACCTGTAGCAATTTAATATAATCTTTTTTTGGAATATTCCATTGTGCAGCTACAGACCTTTTAGCAGCTGGCAGCATACTGAAAAGAAAGCTTGAACCCTAAATCAAATTTAGCAAAAAATATTTTTTCCTAGAAGCCTCTTCGTCAAAATGAATGAATGCCCTTGCTTGACTTAACCAACAAGCCAAGAGGATTTATCCACTGCTGGGTACTCTATGACCAATCACAAATGCTCAATCTGGTTGTGAGGATAAATCAGAAGCAAAGTCCTCAAGAAAATAAGCATGTGGATAAAATAAATACCACAGCAATTTGCACAGTCATTGTGGGTGAAGTCATTTTTCCCAAACCCTGGGCGACAGCTGTCCAGTCGAGTGACTTGGAAACTGTGATCTATGTAATGGATTGCAGGGATGTTCACAAAGTCATGTTTCAGGATGTACTGTTGTTTGCGGAAAAACTCTTCGATGAGCCCTCGGGCCTAAAACATTAAAACAACAACAACAATAAATGAAATCACAGAAATAAACTTTGATCCCCAGTGGACAGAAATCTTGCTCACATGATGCAAGGCAAATCAAAGGGTAAGCTGGCTGGGGATCTTTCAGTCCTCACTGTAGGCAGATAAAATCAAAGAAGTCATGTAGTCAAGTCCCCCCCACTTTGCAGACTTCCAGGAGGGTGGCCTCAAAAGGCTGTTTCCTATCCAGTCCACTTTACACCTTTATTCATTTACTGAAATTTATTGGCTGCCCAACTCCAGTGGACTCTGGGCGGACTCTGGTTGTGAGGATAAATCAGAAGCAAACTCCTCAAGAAAATAGCCATGTGGATAAAATAAATTCCACAGCAATTTGCATCAATGTCTCTATAAGCCTCTAGGACAAACCTGCCTGGTCTTTGTTCCCTCTGTCTGTGGGGCAGAGCTGCCAAGGTATAGAACACTTGTGCTGCAGCTCTGTGTTTTGATAAAATTCCTGCATTGGTTTCCAATGTGTTCCCAGGGTTTTGGGGATTCAAAGGACTGATGTTAACCCCAAAGGGCCTGGTTGGCTTGGCCCCCAGCTACTCTCAGGTACCTCTTCTAAGTGGAATTGAATAATCTGATATATTCCTTATGTGAGAAACCATGAGCTGCCTCTCAGTTGGATGAGATGGTGGGGGGCAGGGGCCCAGAAGCAGGGTTTCTGGGCGATGGCACTTGCTCTGTTACGGACTGTCCCAGAGGCCAGGTTGGCATAAACCTTGATGGTATTCTGAAAGCTGATTAAAACAGTCAATGCGAGAGTGGACTTTTCCGATTTTGGGTTGGATATCATTGTTATTTATGAATTTTTATGGAAAAATGACCCACAACCTGGTCCCCAATCTACTTTAGTAACACTGAAGAAAGTGATTATGACACTTCATTGTGTGTTGAAGTATATAATTTTTAATTATCTATTTTGGCAGGGAAACAACTTATTTGGCTGAGGAAGACTTAATTTTACTTTAGTTTTCAGACTCTAAGGACTGCAGGGCAATTGTGCTGATGCATCAGTGTCACTGAAGGGGATAGGGTTAAACTTTTTTTCTCTTTTTTAATTGGTGGGATGTGGATATTTATCTATCTATCTTAATTGTTGAGATTTCAATGGTCTCTATGCTTTGGTACCCCAACCTCTCCACCACCACCCCAAAAAAAATTGTACCATTGAATTCTGCATTTTGCTGCTAAAGTAGGATAGTTAAAACTGCAGGGAGATTCCAGGGGGCCGAGGCAAGTTGTGGCAACCACAATGTGCAGTTTGTCACCTTCTAAACTGTTTGGTATTTGGAGTGTCCAGAAACTTGCCAGTTTGAAAAAGTCTGAAAAAATCTCTGACCTTTTGAACATGCTTGTTGGTAATGTCTTCACAGTCAGAGGTAATTTGGCGGCAAATAACTTCCCAGCCAGGGGCAAATGGATCCACTAAGTGACAAAAAGAGATAAACATTTGCAGATAAAAATATACTCCTCTATGAATTGTGCCTAAATTTAGTAAAGAATTAAATCCTGGGCATTGAAATGGGACTCACAATTGTATAAATTTATGATTTCAGCCACAAAGGCTTTCTCTTGGACTATAACAACTGTGCCTTATGTAGAGCTGTTCCCAGGAAAGAACAATTAATTCAAAAGAGATATAACCTGTAATGGAGCTCCATCTTTGAGTTAGCCAGGCCAAAACATCTACAGTAAATTGTTACAGTGAAAGCAGAAGGAAGCCAGAAGAGAACAGATGTCTGACTCCAGTTTTATCTTACTGGGTACCATGGACAGCAGCTGAAAGCAATTTTATCAGTGTCTGATCACAGTCACTGTCAAACCTCACTCACTGAGAAAATATTTTCCAATTTTTCTGTGCCAAAAAATTGCAATGAATTCACAGTGCATACTCCACTCATGGTACAGATTCGTCATACCATCATTTCATCTTAGCAGTGCAACAGACTCCATCTTTTAGCTGAACTTTCAATACCTCTTAAGAATTTTTGCTGATGCTGAATAAAATCAAGGTTTAGCCTGTGAGAGCTCCCCACCCAATATATAACAGAAGCCCTGGTGATAATAATTAGTCTGCAATAATTTTCTGTTCTGAGCTCTCCACTGATTATCCATAGCAAACATCTTGTGTATTGAATTCAGGAGAAGGTATTTTGGGGCCAAACATGGAATTTGCAAGGGGGAGAACTAGTGCATCTCATTTCAGAAACCAAAATGAGAGCCACTAGGTCTGCATCAGATGGATAAAGTCTGATGTTTGCAAGAGCACAGAACCAAATTAAAGGGATTATGATTTGATGAGATTATACTACCAGTAAGAAAGGCACTGAAAACATAGTTACTGTATATTGATCAGGGACTCTTTTCACACAGTCCAGCTCCACACAGGTTCCATTATCTTCTCCAAATAGATAAAAATTATGATGGCAAAAAGAACTATCATTTTATATTACCTTGAAAAACAATGAACAGTTCATCTACCAGTCCATGTTTGGGTCGCTTGACTGAAAAACACCTGTATGATGGATTGACAATGTGGCATTTCAGATAAGCAAGCAGATTATTCAAGATTTTCTTTAGTTCTTCAAAGAATTGTCCATTAGCTGTTAGTTTGCACTCTTTGGTTGTAAAGTGAACCGATATACGATAGGTATAGTCTGGTTCTCGATATGCTTCAAAAGGTGGAAAGAGGGAGGAAATATATGAGAATGTAAGTTGCAGGGAATGTAGTACAGTAGATTGTTATTCATCATAGTTCTTAGTTTATAAAGTATCTACACAAATTAGGAATTCTATACCAAATAAAAATCTGGAGCATTCTCCCTGAGAATGTGTGCTTTCAAAATATCAACAAGCTTTTTGACAAACTGATATGTTGAAGTCCATGAATATGCCACAATCGGACTTCAGGATAGTCATTCCAATAGTGTGGCCAGTATTTTCTTTTTCTCATACTTTATCAAGGAGGATTGTTAGGGGGTGGGTGGGGAGAGAATCCCTCCATAGTGTCTGTGTAGGCTTGTATATTTCTACTTGCTACTTGAATGTACATATTCCATAGGATATTTGGACTAGCATGTACTTGTAGCAAAAGAGAAAAGAAACCTAAAAATTGGCCCTTCACTGAAGATGTAATTGTTATCTAGCCTAGTGTTTCTCAACCTCAGTAACTTTAAGATGTGTGCACTTCAACTGCTGGGGAATTCTGGGAGTTGAAGTCCACACATCTTAAAGTTACTGAGGTTGAGAAACACTGATCTAGCCCTGGCTTTCGCTTGTTACAGCAGATTGGTTTACATAATTCTCTCTTCTCTGGGCGATCACTCGTAGCCGAGTAAGATTGTCTTCCAAGGGTAAAATCTTAACAGTGGATCCGTAAGTGACTGTAAAGGCCAATTCTGGATCCGCACAACCTCCCACAATGAGGTCATAGGTTTCCGGATGGGAGACGGTCATGATGAGGGTTTGCTTGATGTGCCTTCCTTTTAGCTCGTTTCTCCCTTTTGCCCTGTATTCGTGCTTCTTCAAAGTCCATAGCGCCTTTAATAAAGGCTGACCTCCAATTGAAACGCTCATGAGTTAGGGCTTCCCAGTTCTCAATGCTGATATTACATTTTTTTAAAATTAGCTTTGAGAGTATCTTTGAATCTCTTTTGCTGTCCACCAATATTCCGTTTTCCATTCTTAAGTTGGGAGTAAAGTAGCTGCTTTGGAAGACGATGGTCAGGCATTCGAACAACATGGCTGGTCCAGCAAAGTTGATGTTGGATGATCATTGTTTCAATGCTGGTGGTTTTCGCTTCTTCTAATACACACACACACACACACTGTATGTATGTATGTATGTGTGTGTGTGTGTGTGTGTGTGTGTGTTGCTTTAAAAGGCACAGGTGCAGGGACCAACTAAAAACCTGTTGAAGGTTTGAGTTAATGGAGGGACATGATTTTGGAACAACTGAAGACATTAGCATTGTTTTTAATACAACGTAAAATAGTATAAACTGCTTAGGGTCAGGCAAAATGCTAGACTAGATTAAAACGGGATTGATCCATATTTTGGTTCAGTGTACTGTGGGGAACCAAGTCATTTTCTTAGCATTGTGTTAATCACATTTAATGGGATATAACATGTTATGGGAATCCAGCAACTGTTAAATATGTTAACAGATTTAGGATGTTGTGTAAACACTGGCAACATGTAGGATGGAATCACAATCTTTTCCTGCAGAAGTCTCTCTCTTTCATGCACTGACACACTTTTTAAAATTAAAAATTAAGAAGCCCAAAATAATATAGTTTCACAGGGAAAAGATTTGGCTGTTCAGATGTTGTCCATTTTTATTTTGGAGGTTAGTGGGTGCCATCTAGTGGCATCATGGCTCCATGTTGTCCATCCTCCTCCCCTCCCCCCCCAGTAGACTACTGTATGCATTTGAAGGGTAAACAAGACGTCCTAGAATTGTTTTTTTTTTTTACCTTGGCAAGAAATAGGAGAGGGAGGTTTCTTAATTGGATTGGAACAATTATGAGAAGGTTGGGACAGAGGAAGAGAGCTTTTTAATATTGTTCTAGTGGAATATTTGTTCTGTTATCTGTAGCTTGAATCATGTCAACTGGATTTCTATTTTCTCAGTGGAAACGTTTAGCTCCTTATCCAAGGAGCTTCTTCAGCCTGAGCAAAGTTAGTAAGGGAATCCTTAAATATGTTTCTAGGTAGCTGTGTGACACAGCTACCTAGAAACATATTTAGGATTCCCTTACTAACTTTGCTCAGACTGAAGAAGCTCCTTGGATAAGGAGCGAAACGTTTCCACTGAGAAAATAGAAATCCAGTTGACATGATTCAAGCTACAGACAATTCCACCTGGATGACTGAGAACCTTCATAGACATTTGTTCTGTTAGAATCCCTTCAGCTATTTATTCACTATAATGGAAGAAATGCATAGGCATTAGAGAACATATTTAGAGGGGAGGGATTCTTTTAATCGAAAAGTGGCCCACAGGGAAACAATTAATTAAGCACCCTCTTTCTCTGATACAATTGTTCCAATCAAATTCAGACTCCCACATGGACCTAATACGGTAAAAAGCAAGAATAAGAAAAACACTGGGAGATATTTCCATCACGTTGAGTTGGCCCCGAAGTTATGTGAGTGGGCTGGAGGAAGTCCTTCCTACTGAATTCTTTGCCTGAAGTCTAAATTTTCATAGCAACCAACCTCTTCATTTGCCCCCAAACTATTTTCCAACTCATAGCAGAAAAAATATTGCCCACAGATCTTTTCCAGTGCAGGAAGAGAGAGAGAGCAACCGGTCAAGTTTTTATTAGAGCACTTGTGTGACTATTTATGTTTTCATTGTGAATCTTTCATCTTCTAACATAATATTTACCAATTTTCATACAATTAAAATTCTACTGCATGTCTAATGGAATATCTGTTTTAAATTGCTTCTTTTAGGAGACTAGAGGTGAAAGATGGACTAGATATTTTGAAAGTTCAAACTTTTTAAAATGTTTGTTTTTAATTTGGATCTGAAGCTCAGATTAGCCTAATTAGCCAAATGAGAAGCAACTAGGCACAGCCTAGAGTAGGGAAGAGTAAGGATAGAGTTTGTTTCTCTTACCATAGACCATAAATTTATATGTCTTGAATCTTTCTTCTTCTGCTTGCATGTCATTTCGAAAAACTCTGTAAGAAAGCGTGCACATATAAGATCCAGACATGTGCTCCTTAAAACCAAGCAACATCAGCTTTCCAGTTTCTGTGAGGTTCACATAGCTTTTCCCTGTAACAGAAATGAGAAGCCAGGTCAACAGAAGTCAAATGTGGGTCTAGAGACCTTGGGTTCTAAAGCAGCAGCCCCAGGAAGGTAAGGGTAAGTATCACATTAGTAGGAAGCATCTCAATTTTGTTTCCTGGTTTTAACAGTGGCATTCAAGGCCCTTAATAGTTTAGGACCCTGATATTTGAGGGGTGTCTCTCCCAGTATGTACCTGTCCAGATATTAAGATCTGAAAGTGTGTGTGTGTTGGGAGGGGGCAGTAGTTTCAATGTCCTACAGTTCGAGGATGATGTCGGGGAGAGCCTTTTCTGCTGTGGTATCCCAACTGTGGGATGCCCTTCTCCTGGAAGCAAAGCAGCAATTTCTGTTCATTTCAGTTGGTTTTTGTGCTCTATTTTGTACATTGTAACCAGCCAAGAAATCCTCTAGTTAGTGAATGGGCTAGAAATGTTTTCAAGCAATACAGGTAGTCCTCACTTAATGACGGTAATTGGGACTGGAATTTCCATCACTAAGTGATGCGGTCGTAAAGTGTGACATCACATTACTATGCCACTTAGCGACAGAAATTCCGGCACATTTGGTTGCTGTCATTAAGCGAATCACTGCGGGTCATTAAGTGAGGATGTCATGTGGTCACCATTTGCTTCCCCATTGACTTTGCTTGTAGGAAGCTGGCAAAGAAGGCTGCAAATGGTAGCCACATGACTGCGGGATGCTGCAATGTCATAATTGCGAGCCAGGTGCCAAGTGCCCAGATCGCGATTGCATGATTGCGGGGACACTGTGACCGACATAAGTTCAAGGATCGGTCATAAGTACCACTTGTTCACTTGTAAGTTTGAATGGTTGCTGAATGAGTGAGGACCACCTGTAAACTATAAAACCCCTCCCCTTGGTTTTTATTTTCACAGACACATTGGACACAGATGGGATTCACGTTCCTGCAATTCCAACCATTGCCTGTGGATGTTTGTTTTGGAATTGGTCAGACTGCTGGACACTCCCCTGCCCCCCCCTCCTGGTTCACATCTCTACCAGCTGAATTTGAGGAAAAGCCCCCATGATGGCAGGACAGTTTGCAAAACCCACAGGCATTGCTACATATACTGTATGCTTGGGAAGGGGCAGTAGAAGTGGTTTGGTTTTTAATATAAGATTGGGGGAATAGCTGATTTAATAAATCATGGAGTACTGGAAGGGGGGGGCAGAGGGAATGAAGTAGTGACTGACAAATTTCCATACTCAGCACTCAGCTAGCTCTGATTGGTTGAAAGTGACAGAGTGCCTGGATACACACCAGCTGCAGCAGCAGATAGTTAGTTTGAAAGAGAAGAACTGGGGGTTTGGTTTAGGGCATGTCAGGAATGAATTGCAAATTGGGCAGACTGTCATGTGGCAGAGTTCCCTGTCACTGCAGATATCAAAACATGGCTCTGAACAGAGATTAAAAGAAGTCTGCCTTGGGCCAGAAACTTGGTGCATTCTGTAGCACAGATCTAGATAACTGCAAAGATCATCAATGTTGCACCATTTGCAGGTCTCACCACAGCTACAAGCATAAATTCTCCTTTTTCTTTGAGGAGGCCTTCATTGTAGAACAAACTACTGCTGGAGTTGAGGTGAGCATTCTCCTGCTTATTACAGTTCAGAAGCAGGCTTAAGGCCTATCTTTTCACCTAAACCAGTGTTTCTCAACCTCAGGAACTTTAAGATGTGTGGACTTCAACTCCCAGAATTCCAGCCAGCATGGGGAATGTCTGAATTCCTGTTTTCTCCAGGGTTCTCTGGAGCTGCTACGTGACCACCTTCTCTACAGCCTTCCCTAAAATGGGAAGGTTGGACGGTTGGGTCTAGCAATGGCTTTTTGGGGAGTGGGTGAACCACTGCCTCTTTAAGGGATGTCAGAACCACCTTCTCTCTCAAAGAAGAATTCCCCACTGCCAGAACCTAAACACATGTCATTTCCTGGCAGACCTTAGCCAACCAGGAGGGACATGGAACTATTATACAGGTGGCTGAGCTGGTAGCCCCAAGCATCCTGTCCACTTCATCAAGACCAACAAGATCAAACTCCTCCCAGATAATCAACCCAGATTAAGCCCCAATCACCTTGATAGGAGCTGCTTCAAAGCTAGAGTCCAACTTGGAGCGAATCTGAGTGACTTTATCTGAAAGATGCCTAGCTTATTGTTTACAGCGACCTTGCAAGTAAAACTCCAAGCCAGCCTTTCCCAGGGAGGCCCAGATTTCCTTAAACAAGGCCACTGGGTGGCTATCAGCAGATGCAATAAGGGCAGAGAAATACTGGTGTTTTGTTGCCCTTACTGCCATGAAGTAGGCCCTAAAGCAGCTCTAACTCGTGCTTCGTTGGATTCACTCCTTATCACCCTCCAGCAATGCTCTATGTGTCTCTTCACCCGTTTCAGCTCCTCTGTAGACCAAGGAGAGTCTCAGGATCCATGGCAGGAGAGAGACCACATGGGCAAGATCCAATCCAAGGCCCCTGCTGCCCTCTCATTCTAGGTAGCAACCAGAGCTTTGGTCAGGCCATGCAGGAGACCATCAGGAACAGCCCCAAGTTCCCTCTGGAAACCATTAGTTGCCTGGGATGGATTGATGAGTAGGTCCTGCCTCCCTGTGGAATCTGAGCAATACCTGAGAACTCCAGGGCTACCAAAGAGTGATCTGACCATAACAAGGGAACAATAGAGGCCTCCCCCAATTCCAGATTATGTTCCTATGCTCTGAGAAGAAAACCAGATTAGGCATATGAGCACCATCATACATCAGGCCCTCAATGACGTGGATCACCATGACAGTCATGATGGTCATGAACTCCCGAACAGCCTCAATCTCTTCAGACCAGGAAGTTGAAACTGTCAGGGTATACCCAGACATCTGTTAAGAATTTTACTGCAGTGAAGAAGGCAGCACAGCTGAGAGCACTGAACAATTAGCTCTGAGGAAACTGAAGAGCTAATTGCATACACCTGAATCAATCACCACTGAATGACTTAGCAAAGTTACATGGATATAAGGCAGTTGGGAGGAATCCATATGGTTGGGTGTTGTAGGAGTTGCTGGATTGTGTATTGCTGTGTATTTGACAGATAGATAGATAGATAGATAGATAGATAGATGGATGGATGGATGGATGGATGGATGGTATTTTGCCTGTGTATATATATTTGTATTTAGTAAAATCTGTATATATTGGAAGTCATAGACTCGAAGCAAATTTGTTCTGCACCACTCGTGGGTTGCACCAACCACGCTACTCTGACAGAAACAAATTCTTTCATTTATGACTTCAAAACATAGTTATTTTCCCAAACACAATGTTTATGGCTTTTGTGTATTGTTGTTATTATTATTGATATACCTTGTATGCCACTCAGAGCTGTAACATTTTTAAAATAAAGCTGCCAGGACCATTTGGATAGTGTAAAATTTCAAAACAAATGAATAGTTTGATCTCTTGATAAAAATGTAACTTACTTTTTAGAGTCTGTCCATTTGGTCCAACCCATAGGTAGGTGGGGTCTATAACTTCACTTTGTGAAAGAGACAAATCCATGCAGACAAGATAGGGGCTGTTTCTGTGCACTCTGACATAGACATTGACTGCAGAAGAAGATGAAACAGGCATCTTCCATAGCTCTTGTGCAAAATGACAACACAGAGAAAATTAAAGCTTCCCTTAGCCTCCACTTGAGCACACATCCATTGAGGTAGAACCCACATCTCTCCGAGTAAGACCCGTCTGACGGTGGAATCAATTGTTCAGAGAAATGATGGCCCCCACTTCACTGAAAATGTTTATGAGGACTAGTCAGCCATCTGTCAGGGATGCTTTAATCTGGATTTGTACTCTGATCTGGTGACAGAACTCAGTGGCCTAAATCAGTGTTTCTCAACCTCAGCCATTTTAAGATCTGCAGACTTCAACTCCCAGAATTCCCCAGGCAGCATGCTGGCTGGGGAATTCTGGGAGCTGAAGTCCGCTTATCTTAAAGTTGCTAAGGTTGAGAAACCCTGGCCTAAATGACCTCTTCTATCAGGAATAAAAATTCTCAGCCTACTCGCCTCCACACCCACTATTGTTTAAAGGTTTTCCAAATGTTTTCTTCACAAAACCACCTATTTTGAGAGTGAAACTGCTGGTTTTGATTGTGAAATGGATGGCTTTGAGCAAGTGTTTTGAGAACAGGATTGTTTCACACTCAAAATAGTTGTTTTGAACACAAAACAGTTCCAGAGTGCTCAAAATCTAGTTTCAGGAAATTTCATGCTTGAAATAGTTGGAAAGGATTGACCTGCATACCCACACTTACTTGCTTTATGGGCAATAGGTTTCTGTATGGCGGAGAACTCAAATCTTCTGGTCCCCCCTGTAGTCTGTAGTGATGTAGCTCAGATACAGATTTACCATCTTAGGGAAAAATAGGCTAAGAGACCATACATACATTGGTATTTTGACAGGAAGGATTTACCCATTTCTTTTTGGCTTCAGGCTCCAGATTCCTGCCCTACTTTGCTATACTCTGAAACGGGCCATGGCATTCAGAATGTTGGCAGTCCATAGCATACGATTTTCAAAATTTATCAGAGTTTCCTCTGGGTCTGCTATAAATGCACAATATTTCCTTTTCTTTTTCTGTATAAAACGAAGGTGTTTCCTATTTATAAATAAGTGACCCTTGGGGTCTGCCCCAGTTACAGAACATAGAACGTCATTCTTGGTTTTAATTGACCCAAAAAGAATAAGTGTTGCTTTTTACAGGCTAATAATTTGTTTATGTTTATTTCCTTGGTAAATCATAATACACACATGTGTATTAATTTAATCTAAAATATAAATTGTTACCTTTATGATTGATGTTGCCATATATATAATTCTTTTTAATTAGCTTAACAGAATACTGTGTTTCGTCCACTTCATTTTCTACTGCAGGGAAAATAAAAGTATTAAATGTTTATTGTTCAGATTAGACCTGGGAGATCAGGTGCAAATGCTTGCTTTCAAGAAGTTTGCCATTTAAAAATATATTTTTAGCATTTTTAAAAAAACATTTATAGTTACCAGTTCCCCTAATGTATATAGTTAAATATAAATTTCCCAAAGACTTTTTAATGCAAATGTTCCTGACATTATTCATTGTTACATCAATTTCCCTGATGCAAAATTTTTAATTTTTACCGTAGTAATCTCTTTTTTTTGTAGATTTTTCCTTCTGTACAATATTCAGAACATGTCTCACAAATGAATTATTTTGTGTGGACATTCGACTCAAAAAGGAGGGACACACTAAGGCAGAGCTTTCCAAACTGTGTGTCGCAACACGTTAGTGTGTCGTCTGCAGTGTCTGGGTGTGTCACGGCTGCTGCTGCTGCTGCTGCTGCCTCCGAGCCCTGCCAGGATTCTGCGCAGGTCCTAGTGACTGCCTTGTGCCTGGCTGCCTCCAAACCTGCCCTGCCAGGATTCCGTGCAGGTCCTAGTGCCTGCCTTGTGCCCTGCTGAAAGAGAGTGTCGCGAAATGATGCCCTGCTGTAAAAGTGTGTCGCGAAATGATGCATGTCTAAAAAGTGTGTCACCAACATGAAAAGTTTGGAAAGCTCTGCACTAAGGCTTCATTTGGTACTACTATCTGTGTTGCACTAGAGTCCATTTTGGCAGATTTCACAAACTCACTTCCATACAAATCCATTTATTTCATAACCTCTAGCTCCTAAGATTACCAATCAAATAAAACTATTTCATCTTTTTCCCTTCCCTCCCTCCCTTTTGGGATAAGAAAGTAGAAAAACACAAGAGAATCCCACATGGGAAACTATGGGAGTGACTCAGAATGAACGCAGAGCAAAGCCTTCACCGTTGGCAGACAATGAAGGCCATTTCCTTCCTCATGATTTATAGTGTCATCTAGCATCATCCAACCATCATTGTGAAGATAGATGTGTATTGAGAAAAGATTTATATTGCCTCAGCAATAGCTGGGTGATACTAGAAGAGGCTATTAGTGAGAAAAGGGCCCGAGATAACTGTCTGTGGGGGAGAGGAAAGGAGAACAGACAAAGCAGCTGTGGCTGCTCCCTCCCTGTACAAGGCTCAGTGAGTCACTCTGGGCAGTGTCAAGTCACTGACTTGATCAGAAACCTTTGAGTTCTGGGTGTTAGCCTAAAGTTTGCATTCAACAATTTTGAGAAAGAACTGTTAAATTTATTTAACAGTTTTTCTGCAGTAGCTAGGCCTGCAGAGTCCCAGCAATAAAATAGTAAGCACCAACTGGCTAGCCTAGTATCTGACCTCCGAGGATCAGAATAAGCAGCCACTAAAATAGGAGGAATATCAGAGGCTGTTTCCAGAAAAGGGCTACATGTGACTAGTTAGTTTGGTTTCCTGCATATCAAGTATTAATAAACTCCCAAATGTCTTCTTGGAATAAAGGCACAGGGCTATTTTTCTTTCCTTATTGATGCAAGTAGGTAGCGTTGAACTACAAATCATGATCTTGCAGAGATCATTATTGCTTAGATCAGTGTTTCTCAACTTGGCAACTTTCAGATGGGTGGAGTTCAACTCCCAGAATTCCCCAGCCAGCATGCTGGCTGGGGAATTCTGGGAGTTGAATTCCACCCATCTGAAAGTTGCCAAGGTTGAGAAACACTGGCTTATATGTTAATGTGTCTAACCTTAATTTGTAAAGCATACAACTAACATTTCTGTCTCCACCTCCCCCACCAGTTCCTGGGTTTATAACTCTCTCTACATTTTTGATATGCAGTGGGAGAAAGCCTGTTTCCAACTGATTTTTAAAAAAATACTCTGGTAAAGAGATTCTCTTGGAAATAAGCATAGGTTTGCTATAGGAAAAGAGAATATATTTATCAACCTAGCATAACATGAGTATCCATAATCTTATTTTTATCATATAATGCCTCTGTGTGTGTATTAAAAGGATTAAAAGGGTATTTGGGCCTTTTAATAAATATTTTTCAATTCATTCTAAGGTGGTCATTTGGTCCTCCATTACATGTGGGGCCCTGGACTTTGCCTCGTGAGTCAAGCCCTCACTGTACCATGGCTTTTGACCTCCTGTTTGTTGTCTTTGGACAAACCCAGTTCAAGCAAAAGACATGCTTCCAGGCATTCATATATTATCTCCAACCATGTGCCCTGCGGTTACCAGGAAGGACTTTGCCTACTTCTAAAAAATCAATTATTTAAATAATTGAAATTACTGTGGAGTCCTTGGTGCTCTCTGAGCCTTGTTGTTTTCTTGCAAACGTTTCATTGCCAGGCTAGGCAACATCTTCAGTGCGAAAAGGGAGTGGGACTTGCTCTCTGTTTATATACCCTGGCTTGTCCTGCCTGTGTTGGTGGGGGTGTTGTACTCTCCTTGGTAGTACCTTGATTGGGTTGTTGTGTGCTGCTTGGTTGATTGACTGAGTTAATAGTTCCTTGATTAGGGTCTATTGTGTTGTTTGATTGCTCCTCTGCTTCTAATATTGCTGTTAATCTTTGGATATCTTGTTGTTGATTGTTGGCTAAGAGGTGTTCTGGTCTTCTGGCTTTTCTATTGTCTCTTATGAATGGTATGTAAATGTTGTTTACCTCTATGTGTCTGTTGATGGCTGCTTTGTCTGAGTGCCAAGCTTCCAGGAATTCTCTAGCATTTTTGGATTTGGCTTGGTTTAAGATGCTCACAGTTTCCCAGTTGAAAGTATGGTTAAGTCTGTCCATGTGTTGTGAGATTAAGGAGTTTTCATCATGTCTTCTGACTGCTAGTTGGTGTTCATGGATGCGTTTTAATATTATTATATGAGTATTAACTCAGTCAATCAACCAAGCAGCACACAACAACCCAATCAAGGTACTACCAAGGAGAGTACAACACCCCCACCAACACAGGCAGGACAAGCCAGGGTATATAAACAGAGAGCAAGTTCCACTCCCTTTTCGCACTGAAGATGTTGCCTAGCCTGGCAATGAAACGTTTGCAAGAAAACAACAAGGCTCAGAGAATACCAAGGACTCCACAGTTCAACCCTGAGCTACAAATATTCTCTTCAATTGAAATTACTACTTGGAATCTTTTATTGCTCCGTGTTAATATTTTACAAATAAGTATTTTGGATAACGAATATATTAGCATTTTCCTCAGAGACAGAAGCTGACTATGTAATCATACGAAGCAAAACCATTCACCTTTTAATAGTTATTTCTGCTGGATCATATAATGCATCCCACTTTTCCAAACCTGGCATTCTTCATATGTGCTTGATTACTGCTGCTTGATTACTGCTTGATTACTAATCCATAATCAGCAGGGCTAAACCTTCGGGGGTGGGGGGGTGGGAGGGTTCCTTGGTGGACAGATTAGTATTTTGAATATTAAACTTTAAATCTAGCTCTTAGATTACTCAGTTGTGAAAAAAGAAAATATCCTTTGATGCTTTTGGCTCCTTGGTAGTGTATTTTGGGGATGAGGGATCAGGGATCAGCTCAGGGGAGTGAACATGCAAATTAATGTGATGAATTCTAGTATAGTAGCTTCAAAATGTTCCATTGTCAAGGAATGGTTCCTTTTCCACAAAACCCCTGGATGTTGCAGATAATTCTAGGGTGAAAATTCATAAGGGGCATTGCTCAGGCCATTTGTGTCTCATCATTGTTCTACTCAAATTGAGGAAGCAAATAATACACACCAAGCAATTGCAGGTTGAGACAAAGACTTAACACTGATGAGCAATTTTTTCCCCGTAGAAATGCAATTATATAGGAATCTTTTAACTAAGAAACTACTGATAAGCCTCCAAGGAGAACCATGTTTCCTAACGCAAAATTTATCCTAAAAGTAAAGAGAACTGAATGTAGTTCAGGGAAATAAAGACCTAGTCTTCAATCTTTTGCATTGCTTTCTCAGATTGCTCTCTTTATTTATTTTATATGTTGAATTTAAGCAGAGAAATCAGGATAAATTATTAGAGAAGTAAAAATACTAAACAAATAGAGGTGCTATAAAGAATTCTTCTCCTCACAGACACAGACACAGACGCACGCGCACGCGCACACACACAAACACAAACACAGACTTGTCAGGTACAATGTATCCAGGAAATATGCAACAACAAACTATATATAAAAAGACATTAAAATAAAACAAACTATTACTTCAAAAAATGGAATCTTAATCATGGGCTGTAAATTTACAAAAGCACATTTGTAAATTCACAAATGGCCAGACAAACAAAACTGTAACAGATGGTGCATAATTTATTTCTGAGGCTGGGGATAGTCCAGAGAACTGGCACAAAATTAAACACAGTACATTAAAAATCAGGTTCTAATCGAGGATTCTGCTCTATGAGACTTTAAAGACATGTTTTCCCTCAACTGGAAATTGACTAGGTTAGAGCCAAAAGTTACTTTGACCCAGGACCTTGTTTCCAATCACAAGAACATAGAAAGGAATAATAAAAGAGAGAGGAGAGGGAGGAAAAAAAGAAAGGAAGTTAAGGGGCTGCAGCTTTCAGATCAACTTAAATTTCAGCACCTTTTGTTTTCAGAATGAAATACATGTCCTACTGAATCTATAGCATTTTGGATCATTTTTCACTGTGCAAATTGATCTGTTGCTTTTGGGGGGTGTTTAAAGTGGGAACCGTAGTGACTTGCCCTCTGCTGTTGGGGGAAAAAATGGACACCCCTCTAAAAAAGAAGCCATGTTCCTTCTGATGCCATCAACATTTTTAGGTGAATATAGGGGTCTTCTGCAGCCCCTCAGAGAATCAAGAGATAGAGTGATACCCAGCTCCTTAGAAGATGTCCACCCCCGCTCTATGCACACAATTTATAAGATGCCATATACCTTGCTCGGGGGCCATGAAAGCGTTCAGCACAAACTTTGCAGGGAAGAGAAGGTGCAGGGCAATGCAGAGAGAAAGGGTTAACCAAGTGCTGCCACCTTGCATAGTGCAAGAGAGAGCCCATCCTTCCCTCCTACTCAGGCCTAGGCAGCCTTCTGTCCATACAGAAGAGAAAAAGATCAGGAGGTCCCCTTCCTCACTCACGTGGCATTCCAACCGTCAACCCATGGTAACCATGGCTACCTTTCTCCCTTACTGGTTTTCAGCTAGGTTCCAGAGAACCTTGGGATTCTTTGTGGACTTACCAGCTTCAGTTCTGGTGGCCTGACTGCCTGGCTGTCTAGTGCCAGGTGTCCCATGCAATGTGCAGTTTTCAGGAGAAGAACAGATACAGTAGCATCTAAACCCCCCAGTTGACTGCTGGACTCAATAGGTCCAGCTAGGGCTTCATGGTAATGGCAGGTGCCCCCTTAGGGCTGGCCCTCCCCTTTGGCAAGGTGGGACTGTCACCACAACCAGAGATTGTTCAGGGCAGAGAGTGGTGATGAGTATTGGACTGCAGAACTGTATCTGACATAGCTATAAAGTGGAATTTACTTCTGAGAAAAGAGGCCTAGCTTTGCAACGTTTAGGTTTAAAATAGAAAAAACCTGTGGCAACTCTAAGATGAATAACAACCTGAGGAATCTTGCTCTTTTTGTTACCAAATCCTAAGACAGCTCTCGAAAGAAAGAAAGAAAGAAAGAAAGAAAGAAAGAAAGAAAGAAAACCTTTCCCTATTCCTTCTGACAAATATAGAGGATTTTTTTATTAGGAGGTAGTGTTTCCTGATTGAATCAAGCCCCTATCAGATTCAACATCTTTTTTTTTTAAGCATAGTGAAAAAAGTGCTTTCAAGGGTAGAAGAATGATGTTTCCCCTTAACAATAGTTTGGAAAACCATGGTGGGTTTCCAGCCTGGAGTGAATAACAACAAGTCTACAATTACTGGGGTTTGGGAATATGATTTGCACCCACTGTGCCACCTTCCCCACCACTTGAGGGCACTCTGTTCCTATACAACTTCTAACCATTTCCTGTCCTTGTCATTCTCATTATTGCAATGCAAGCCAGCTCCTTTTTGAATCTGAAACCTGCCTAGTTGGGAATCTTCCTTTCTTTCTGAAGTTCAGAGGAATCCTTGAACCCAGAAGAGAAGCTTTCTGATTAGGTGCTGCTGTCAAACAAGATGGAAGGTGAGAGATTTACTGGAATTCTACTGGTTTTATTTTAGCAAAACTCACTTTCTTTTATTTTTCAGCAAACATAGTAATCTGAGTTCCCGATTTCTAAAGGGTACTTTTGCTTTAAAATGTATTTCCTTTTCACCACCCACTTAAGCACCCCCCCCCCAAGATTCTAAGTCTACCAGGTTGTATATGGCAAGATTGAATACCGAAAACATCTCGGCGGAATAATAGTGCCAAAATTCTGTTGGAATGATGAGAAATTTCATTACTTTGCCTAGCTTTTCACAATTTACTTAGTTTTTTTTCTCCTGTGTCTCAATTATTAGGATTTTCCAACCGTTTTAGTTTTCTTAAATAATGTTGAACCCACCAATGTATTTCCTGCAGAATGATACGATTTACAAATATATTACCAAGAGACCTTCCCCCAGGCTGTATTTCTAAACTCACAAAGAACGTTCTAAAACATCTCTTTAAAAAGTAGGAGAAAAAGTTTTCTTTTTTCTAGGTCTCATAGCTATTCAAAACATGAGTTGTACATTTGCAGTATATGTTGTTTGCTGGCTATAAATTAGGAATTACTTTCAAAAGAAAATATTTGTCATAAATTAGAACTTTTAGAAGGAATTGTAAAGTTTCATTTATAGAGCAAGCTAAAATGTTCTATAAGTTAAACTCTATGAAAATCAGTAAAATCTCCTTCCACAAGTAAGCATATATTGAATAGGATCTGGCAGCTTGCGCAATTACAATTCCCATTTCTCTGTTCATTTTTTATACCAGGGTATAATTTCAGATGCAACATTGTAAAAATATTGCATGTTTCAAACATTTTAATCTGGCATCTTAAAATATTGCTGCAAGCCAAGATAATCAGCATGGCAGTTACCTGTCATAAAGTGTTACCTGTTACTGTTAAGAGTTTTGGATTCCAGAGAAAAATAAATAAATACGTGGATTCTGAATTTCCAATTTTCTTTATCCAGTTTAACAGGTTGAACTCTTCACTGTAATCCCGTAAGTGATATTAAGAGATCCCATCTGTCAAGTGGATTTGTGCTCTAAAAAATTGATCTGTCACACAAGTGAAATTTCATTTGCTTACTTAGAAGAAAGGGTCTTTGAAATCAGTGGGGAATTCCTCTCAGTCAAAATGATTTGGTTCTAGCAGCAATGTTTGCATGGGGCCAGAGAACTTTTTAGAGTGTGCTACATCTTGATAAAGTCTCTGCATTTAGTGAGTTTGCAGCCTTAACACACCAAAACAGATATACCTTTTATGTTTATGTATTCCATTTGAGAGAGGAATATGCAAACTTGTGTACTGAACAGTAGGATTTGATATGTTTGCTATTTATATGCCTATGTATAAATGGAGAACACCACTACACTGCTTCTTTCAGATTGCATTCAGTCTAAAATCTACTTTCAGGCATCAACATAGTAAAAACAAGACAGGTATTTTTTATTTTTTCCTAATGTCAGAAGCAAAAGAATTTCTTTTCAAGTTGCATTCCTTCAATTTTATTTAACCCAGCATGGATTTTTTTTGCTGAAACCTGAAGACTTAGGTTTACTCAAAAACTTGGCCCAACATTTTTAATGTTGCTTCATTGCCATGTCCCAACCCATTATGTTTCAGACTAGCAAAAATTCAGACAATCACTGCAGGGCAAGAAAATAGGCTAATACAAAATATTAATGCAAAGACTCAGATTTCTTTGCTTCAAAAGAAAGAAGAGAAAAAAAGAGAAAACGTTTTGGAAAAAAAAGATATATGAGCCCCTCATACAACCTTTGGGCCTGTTGTTAGATAGTGATAATATATATTTTAAAATATAATGCTTTGGGGGAAAGGGGATCAAAGGTATTTTTATAAGCTTCTAAGCCTTTCTGTCAAACTCTTCCCCGTTTCTTTGTTACAGACTTATTTTAAATATATATTATGCCCTAAGATTAGGTCCATTCTTGTTATCCTGAGAAATGAGAAATTGAAATCCTGAGGCGATGAGAAATTGAAACATTCTACCATACAAATGTGAATAACAAAACCATCAACTGGTACAATACATCAACTGGTACTTCATTCCAAATAGAAAAGGAGGTTAAGTTTTTTTTTTATAGAAGAAGCTGGAATGGTAGCATGAAGAAGGAGGGGTCCTGAATGATTTCCTCACTGGTGGCTTTCCAAATCCCATATCCTGATTGCTTTTGGTTCCCCAGCTCCAGTTGCTTTGTTACCCTTCCTATGTTTGTTCTGTGCAATCCGCAGGGTGGCTTTTTGGCCTCTGCAGGCTGGGGAAGGGTTAAGCGTAAGACTTGCCAGTTCTTCATTTTAAATACTGCACTGGCCTTTTAGCTATTCTTCAGAGATTGCATGTCCTAAACAACCAATGTTTTTGATGTGCACCATGCAACTCGTCACTGAACAGAGACGCAATACTGTGTCGGTCTTTCTCCAGTAGGGTTCTTGGCATTGGCAGCCCAAGGATATCCAGACGTTTATGATTGGAAGATTTGGCCGTCATCTATTTCATATCTAAATCTAATCTATACTTTTTGATGGTCTGGCCCAGGTTGTTACTATGGCCTTAAAGTATATATAAAAAAAAGACTTAGTTGACATTGAAAAGTCTAACGATTTGTTTGGGGGTGCAGGGAAGGTACACATTAAGGATTTTATTGGTGAATGCAGGCATTCTGTGGACACCTAGACATGAACTATGTATCATTAAAATGTGACCTTTTTCTTACAGCCTACAAATAGGAGGGCTTAGGACTAAGTGATTTTTCTTAATATGAAATATTAGCAGACATTAGTAAAAACCCTAAATGTTGTCTTTTAGCTTTCTTATTTCTTGGGCAAGTTCCTCCAACTATTTTTTCTTACTGGGGATAATTCTTACTATGATCATGTCTCTCTCCCCCCCCCTTTTTTTTTCTTTCTTCTCCCCTTTCTTTCTCACAGAGAAGTTTGAGGTCACCAGTCCCTATTTAAAATGTCTATGAGTGAAAGTTGCTAAAGCTGACAGTTTTCAGCATTCGTTTTAGCCTCCCTCTCCAAGTCCTTATAATATAAATCTCAGAAGTGAGTGGGATGGAGGAACAATGCAAACTGGTCCTTGGGTACACACATCCAAAAAGCATTGACTTAAAATGCAGGGCAGTTTTCCCTTTCCTTCTATTACAACCCCCCCCCCCCAATAA
Organism: Charina bottae; assembly: GCA_023362775.1. NCBI lineage: Eukaryota > Metazoa > Chordata > Lepidosauria > Squamata > Charinaidae > Charina > Charina bottae. Next base: position 5,360,834 of record JALMGJ010000024.1, read on the forward strand.
CTACTTATCCGGATAACCCAGTTTGCTGCATGTGTTTAAGCTGCAGCTGTTCTATAATAAGTACAATCAGTTTCATTTTTGTTATCAAACATTATTAGGTTTTTTCCCCTTTACTTTTTAAAGAAGAAAGCTATTGTGGTCAATTTACTAGCACTCCTTGCTTCAGAAAACACTGCAGGGCAGATAGTTGAAGAAGATTCTGCACCTGCTGTTTTTATCTATTCTGCAGGAATGTGCAATTTGGGGTGGAGATCCTCTCAAACAAAACCCATGGGGAAGAACAGATATGAATGTTTTGCATGAATGTTTAATATGAAAAAATGAACGGTATGTAATATTTTGACAAGTAACAATGGATGTTCTTTTCCTGAAATCACCATGCTCCTGATCTTTGTGTGCATGATGATCTTTAGCTTAATTCTCTCAAAGGTTAAAAGGAAAGGAAAAGGAAAATAAGAAGTTGCTGTGCTTAATTTCAAAAGGATTCAAGCTTTCCTTGAAACTGTACATTTTGAAACCCAATATTCTCCCACATGGGATGAGAGACCCTCAATGCAGTCCTATAATTGTGAGAAAAAAGAAACTGGTACATGTTTAGAGATATTCCCCATCTTTATTGTTATGCTGCTGACCTGGACATTCACATTCAATAGTGCTTCAGCAGAGACGTTATCTGGGTTTCTCACTCAAATAAGGCTCCATATGGTGGTAATCTATCCACAGCTTACACATGAAGCATCAGTTGATTAAGGTAGGGATGAGCAGCCATCAACTTCTGGATTATAGCTCAAGCCCTGGTTGGCTCCACTTGACCTTCTGGTCTCAAACATTGTATAAGCTTAATTTCTCCAATGTTTCCCTGTTATTTGGCAAATAGTTTTGTGTGCTGGTATCCACATCTATCCTGTTTGATTGAAGTGATGTGGAGAGGAAGAAAATGGTATCTCATTGATTCCCCCCCCCCCATCCCATAGTATTAGTAATGGTAAAGGTTCCCCCCGCACATTGGTGCAGCCGTGTCCAACTCTAGGGGCCGGTGCTCATCTCCATTTGTTAGCCGAAGAGCCAGCGTTATCCGAAGACGCTTCCGCGGTCATGTGGCCGGCATGATGCGTGCGGAACGCTGTTACCTACCCACCGAAGTGGTACCTATTCATCTACTTGCATTTGCATGCTTTCGAATTGCTAGGTTGGCAAGAGCTGGGGCGAGTGCGGGAGCTCACTCTGTCACGCGGGACTAGGGATTCGAACCTCCGAACTTGCGATCTTCCGATCGACAAGCCTGGCGTCTTACCCGCTGAGCCACCACGCCCCTATAGTATTAGGTACCTATAGTATTAGGAACCCCATAGTTTTAGGTACCTATTTTTAAAAAATGATACCTGGTGAAATACAGGTTGAGGAAATAATCTGGAAGGAGGAACAACTGTTTGTTAAAAATTAAGTTAGAGTTAATTTTTCTAGCAAGTGATGAAGAAGGGTGGGGGAAGAAACTGGGTTAGAGAGAGATTAGCTTACCAGTAAGTCAATTCCCTTTACTCTCAGTCCATTTCATGTTGATAATGTGTTCTTAATTCTAGACCCTCCCCCCAAAAGTACTTGGTATTCAGGGGTAGAAAAGCAGTGTGTTGATGGTGGTTTGGAAAGGTCTTCAGTTATCAAAGTTTGTATATTCAGAGGTTGCAGAGGCCCCATGTATGTTCCATAAACCTTAGTGGTAAAGCGAGGGAAGCGGTTAGCACTTTCCTGCTGCTTCAAGTGAGCTAAATTTTGCAGTTATGTAACAGCCAGGACCAAGATTTTAAGATTTCAGATTCTTTGATAAGGAGATAAAAAGTGGAGAGAAAGGAAGAAACTAAATTTAAAAAGGAGGCTGTAGTATCAGCTTTAAGAGAGGAAAGTTTGATTAATCTTCCTCAAAGGCAGTTGTAGATCACTTTGCACATGATCAGTTTTGTGATGAACAGACTAGCAATGCAGGCAAAAAAGCCTATAAAAACACCATGCCATGTTACTGATTTTCCTCTGCAGAGGATAGATCATCCTCATCCTCATCCTCATCATCCCAGCTGGGGCCAATTATAAATCCACTTTTCATGTAGCAGTTCTTTTTTAGCTATCGCCCTATGTCACGGATGGGAAATGGTTGAGTGGTTGATGAGCTCTGGATGAGATAAAAGCCTCCTTTTTCATGCCTGGGTGGGATTCAGAACTGGAATGGAAATGGTGCACCTCTCAGATGTCTTTCATTTCCATTCCTACCTTTTTTGCTGAAAAGGAAAAAAAGTGGCAATTGAGTATCTTGCCACAAAATTCTCAAGGAGAAGGCCATGAAACTATCCTAGGATAAAGGATAGGTGACCAACCAATCCTAGGTAAATATGAGGGGCATCTACAGAGAAGGTCAAAAAAAGTCACAATGTAGCCATGATCATCCAATAAATATGCAAATTTGCACTAGGCTCTGCCTGCAGAGACATTAATTAAACTTTGCATGAGAATCTGCCTAGAAATTATAGGCATTACTGTAGGAGTGAGTTTGTTGTGTTCCATTCTGATATTTTCTTTGCACCGGAAGACTGGGAGGCCAAATATCCTCAGTTATTACATGAATTCCACTGCAGGTGTTACAAGACTTCACTGTGGATAGATTTCCTTCAGAGCTATAACTTTGGAAAGAGGCCCTGACTTGAAAGGGCAGTTTTCAAAATAAGAATATAGTTCTGAGCCCATTTAATCCCTACCCACTTGTGTTACAGAATTGATACAGCACAGAGCTTCCAAAGGTTGAATTCTTTCTTTGTTTTGGCCCGTTCTAGATTCCCCAGCTGGCCTGGACCTCAGCCGTTGTCAGGAACAGACGGAACGTGCAGGTACTGGGCCATTAAGCCCTTCCCACTTCCTTATTTTATTTATTTATTTAGATTTATTTTTTATCCCGCCTTTATTTTATTTTTTTTATAAATAACTCAAGACAGCGAACATACCTAATACTCCTTCCTCCTCCTATTTTCCCCACAACAGCAGCCCTGTGAGGTGAGTTGGGCTGAGAGAGAGTGACTGGCCCAAGGTCACCCAGCCGGCTTTCATGCCTAAGGTGGGACTAGAACTCTCAGGCTCCTGGTTTCTAGCCCAGCACCTTAACCACTAGACCAAACTGGCTCTTAAAAGAGCTTCTTACCTCCCTGTGAGGGGGTTCTTTTGGGAAGTGTTACAGACCAGCAACAATTTTCCCTGTGGGAGGCTTTTATTATAGAAAATTTAACAAACTTATTTTCCTAACTTCTACCTTACCACTTATTACTAAGCCTATGCTATATTATCTTATATTCAAAGCACCCAGTGCCTAAAGAATGGCCTAAATGTCTTAAGGTTAAAGGTTTTCCCCTACACAGTTGTGTCCGACTCTAGGGGCAGTGCTCATCTCCGTTTCTTAGTCGAAGAGCCAGCGCTGTCCGAAGACGCTTCCACAGTCATGTGGCCGGCATGATGTGCGCGGAACACTGTTCCCACCGAAGTGGTACCTATTTATCTACTTGCATTTGCATGCTTTCAAATTGCTAGGTTGGCAAGAGCTGGGGCTAGTGCGGGAGCTCACTCTGTCACGTGGCGCTCGGGTCTCGAACCGCCGACCTTCCGATCGACAAGCCTGGCATCTTAACCACTGAGCCATTGCGTCCCTCTAAATGTCTTAAACCTCATTAAAATTCCTGCTTCAATGATTCATCATCTTCCTCCTCATTCAATTTTTTTTAATTAAAACTGTACCAGATTTTCAGGACGTTTTGACTGATGGTAATTCTAACACATCCCATGAAATGGAAAATATGGACAACAGTGAAGATGCAAAAGAATATAATTTGACTAATGGAAGAGGGAGAGAAGGTAAAGTGGAAGTTTTACAATTAAAATTAATGATTTTGTAAACAGAATATGGCACAGAAAAGTATCTTTTTTAATTAAATAAATTGTATCAACTAATCAGACCTTCCATGTGATTTGAAAAAGTGCCCTTGATTTTATCAGGCACTGCAACAGAAGAGCTATTTCCTTCCTTCCTTTCTCTTTTTCTCATTTTGAGTTGGTGCTGATTATTTCCCTTCCAGCCATATAGGTGATAGAAATGGGAGAAATGATTTAGACTTAAGCAATGCCGGTTCAGCGTTCTATTGTTTCTAATAGCATCATTCATGGAGATGTCAACACAACAATGTCTTCCTTACCCTGAATGGGTCTGCTGGGCTTTTAGACATATAGGAGAAAGTTTGTGAGGAATTGGGGATGGGGGTGAGAATTGAGAAGACACTGTGGAGTAACAGACCTATGAAGACAAGACAAAGACTTGTTGGTGGGAAACAGAAAGAACATGGGTGGCAAAAACAGAAGATGGTCAGATCTGACTCATGGATTACAATCTAGCTTGTTCTTGCAAAATTGCCATTAACTGCAGCCTTAGATTGTAATGGTAGTGATAGCGAAATAGTATGACTGAAAAAGCTTCTCCATGTAGAATAGATGCATGCTGGGAGAATTCCGAGGGCAAGCCAACTCATTTCTTTCACCAACAGAATTTAGCTCGGAAATGTTGCCTTTATCTCTCATATCTATGGAGTTAGCAGAAGAGTAACTGTCTATACACCAAGAGAAGAGATAAGCAACAAGGGAGATAGAAAGGAGAAGGCCATGAACTTCCTCTTTATGTCCCTGCACTGCAGAAACTGCAAAGTTTAAGCCAAAAAGCCCCCCCCCTGCCAAAATCATGAAAAATAAGGACCAATCCATGTGTTTAATATGTTCCAACTTGCACACTTCACAGTGAACAGAGGTTGCCTACTCACATGGAGAAAAAAGACAGACAGTTCTGAACTCATCTTGTCTGTGGCAAAGCCAATGCTTGTTATGTTTCTTTCCTAGAGAAAGGCAAATTCCTGGTTGCTACTGGAAATTTCTCCCTACCCCATTCTGAAGGTTTTTAAGTCTCTCCCATGTTCCTCTGTTCCACACTGGCTGTTTGTATAACATGCATCCCAAACATATAAAACATATCATGGCTTAAAGTGTGGCCTGGTTTACATAACATTCAAAGGCAATGCCTGGGTTCCCACAATATGTCAAAGCACAAACTACTGAACCCAATGTTTGTCTTGCCTAGCATGTTGTGCGAACCAAGCGTACAAGTGTGATCATTTTCAAATATGTATTTTTCCAATTGCCACTACAGTGGTCTTTTCCCCAATCCAACCTTATTGATTTTATTTATTTTACAAGACTTATAAGCCACTTCAATCAAAACTGATTCTGGAAGTCCCAAAATTCAACTTCCCTTCCCATCTGTCCTTCATGACCTGGCCAACCAAAATTCATATTCCAGAGTCTAGGAAAAGTAAGCAAAAATATGTTATCTTTGCCACATTTTCACTAGTTTTCCATCCCACTGACTTTTGTAGCCATTCCTGTAACACAGGGGTAAGCAACAGTTGGCCTAAGCTTAATTTTGTGCCTTCAGTTCAAAATTAAGAACTGTGGCCAGAGTCATCTGTAACTCCCTCAGCAGCGCATACAGTGAGGAATAAAAAGGAAAAACCGAGAAAAAGGGATTGGCCGTGGCTATTGTTGGCACTGTCCAGTATAGGCTTCCAACGAGGCCATATCTAGCATGCTGCCCATCCAATAATATACCTCCGGTGAAATGCTGTCCTTAGAAAAATGCTGTCCGCTCCTCCTGCAGTAAGAGGTTTGGTTCCATCTTCCATGCATCTCTCAAGCAAATGAACTTCCTACATGCACAGTCCTCCTTCATTTTTTAGCATGATCATACTACGTTCAGAAGTCCTAATCCTTTTGCACAGAAGTACAAGTGAGAATCTTGGGTGCAAATCCTCCCCATATTAACACCCGCTCATATAAATAGAGCATGTTTGTGCTCTGCTGGAAAATGAGAGAGCATCTTGTATCTACTGCCTGTAAGAGAAATGAGCATAGCTCCATGTTTGTGTGGTCTCCACTCCCATAAATAAAAGATGCATAGGGGTATCTTGCCTGTGCATAGAAATACATTTCTTTCTCCAAGAATACTGCACCACTTGCTTCCCCAGCACGGAGTGACTTTGAAACCATGGCAAGGTTTGCGTCAATGAGTTTCTCAAGCATCATTTGGCGTTACATAGGGCAGAACTTTCCAAACTTTTCATGTTGGTGACACACTTTTTAGACATGCATCATTTGGCGACACTCTCTTACAGCAGGGCATCATTTGGCGACACACTCTTACAGCAGGGCACAAGGCAGGCACTAGGATCTATGCGGAATCACAGCAGATTGGAGGCAGCAAGGCACAAGGCAGGCACTAGGACCTGCGCGGAATCCTGGCAGGGCTCGGAGGCAGCAGCAGCCGCGACACACCCAGACACTGCAGCCGACACACTAACGTGTCCCGACCCACAGTTTGGAAAGCTCTGACATAGGGCTTCCACAGACCTTTGAAGGAAGTGTGGTGATAAGATACAGGAGGCCTGGGCATCTGAAATCGCTTTTTAAAAAAAAGGACAGATAGAGAAAGCTGTGGGGCGGAGATTAACAACCAAGGGCCCAGAAGTCGCTTACTATCATAAAGAGAAATGAAGAAGACAGCTTTTGTGTCTTCATTCAAAAAGGTCAGAATACTGCCTACTGAAGTTTCAAACAACTTCTTTAAAGACTTGCCTTTTCTACATGGGAGTTTGAAATCATAGATTTGGTGTCTGCAAAAATGGAAAAATAAGTGCAATGTACTGTAAGTGTTCCTACTTTGGGCTTTTAAGCTGTCTGGTGTGGTGATGGTGGTGTTATATGGGCAGGAAAGAGGAGCAAAGGAGGTGGGAAAATCAACCCAAAGTACGTTCAGGCTTGTAGCTGAGGTCCCAGCCACCATTGCCTTAGAAGACCTGTGGTTGTGCTAGGGAAGGAAATGCCGTGTTTTTTAAATCAGAAAATTAGATCTTGTGCATCGTCCTGCTGAGGCAGAAAGTGGGGTGCAGGTGGGGGGTGGGGAAGGTGATCTGGCAACCTCAGCTAATGTTGTTCTGCAGAGGTTCACTCAACAAGCAATTACAGAAAGGGTTAAAAACCACAAAAAGACCGTGGAACTTGACTCGCTACAATGGCGTGGCCTCCCTTTGATTGGTTTGAAACTCAGAGTCAGTTTTATAGTCTCTTTCTCTCCTATTTTAATAAAACACAATTGTATATCTAAGAAAGCAAGGGATGTGAACTGCTCACTTAACACAAGCCTCGCTACACCCTCAAGGCAAGTCTTCCTCTCTAAAGAGGTTTAACTGTATTTTATTGTAAACTGCCCAGAGTCCCTCTTCCGGGGAAGATGGGCAGTGATAAATCCGATAAATAAATAAATAAATAAATAAATAAATAAATAAATAAATAATTATTCGGTCAATGACCAGCAAAAGTTAAAAGGAGAAAAACAAAGTAAAACAAAGAAATACAATAATATACTACCAACTAATAAAATAGATCACATAATAATATAGCATTCACTCCTCTATTACTAAATTAATACATTAAACATATATTTGACCATAGAAGAGGGAAAGAAAGAGGGTATACAGACACAGAGTCAGAGATAACATACAGGGTTGCATACAGGGAGCAACACACACAGATAAACAAAAATTGTGCAAAAATCATATATATGAGTGCATACCTATATGATTTTGCACAATTGTGCTTATATATATATTGACTATTTAGGCTTAAAGAGTATGAAGCATGTCAACTTATGAAATCTCTTCATATTGGCCCCTCAAACCTATTATTGCTTAGCTGAGTGACATTAGATCTTCAGCCTCTCAAGCAGAAGACTTTCCTATCTTGTATCTTGAGAGTTTTATACGTGGAAATGGTGGAGACTAGATCTGAAACCTTATTCACTAAAGGATATGCTCTGTTACTAAGCTGTGCCCCCCATGTGCACTACAGCAATTTTTATTATAGATTCAAAGCCTTCATTTGCATGCAGTTATGATTTAATTATGCTTAAGCTTAATCAGAGATTGCTCAGTGACAAATCCAATATGGGGGACACATTTTTTTTTAAAATATAGTTTGCTCTTCAGCATTGCTCTTCATTTATAAAGTGGCCATATTGGAGTTCATTTTGATTTCGCATGTCATAAATGGGTCCCAATGTGCTTAGGCAGCCCTGAAGATAAACTCGGTGTCTGACCTAGAACTCTGCAATCTCCAAAGTTCATGAATTTGTGATGAGGCAAGTTTATCTGGAATGGGCTCTCTGAAATAGGAAAATAACAACAACCAATGTAATATTTAATTATACTTTCTGAGATAAAGTTGCTTCAAATACTTCGATGCCTTCTACAATGGAAGCACAAGTTCCAGTATTTAAAAATCTTAATAGTTTTCCATGACTTTGTTTCATAAGAATGGCTGGCTTTCTTCTTTCCTTCTCCTCTCCTCTCCTCTCCTCTCCTCTCCTCTCCTCTCCTCTCCTCTCCTCTCCCCTCCCCTCCCCTCCCCTCCCCTCCCCTCCCCTCTCCTCTCCTCTCCTCTCCTCTCCTCTCTTTTTCTCCTTGAAGGTAAACCAATTTGTACTCTACATTCATGCTTGATAGGGAATTCAGAAAGTTTTGTTGCTATTTTTAGCATGTGAAATTTCCACCAGGTGTTTACCGTCTGTTTGAGTTCATTGAGGCATCACCCCAAAACTGAGTTATTTAAATGAAAAACAAGACAAGTTCAAAAGTAATCCCTTTCTGCTCCAGTGTTTCAGTGGACTGAGAGAAGGAGAGCAAAAAAAATGAGGCCGATGTCACCCCCTTTCATGAAGCTATAAGAACCATTTCTCTGCGTTTTCTTCCCACTGGGTGTCAATCACAGCCATTTACCAGAACAGTAGTGTGAATGGGTGAATGACAAGGTTCGGAAATGTGGGCATTAGAATGGATTGGTGTAGAAGAAATCATGGAGAAATGGCTGTCCTCCTGCTATAGCAATGTGAACCATCCACAGAAGCCAGACTACATGTTACTCTCCTAAGCTGACAAGTTGTAAATTAGGCTTTTATTTCTACAAATTCTCCAGACAGACAGACAGTTTGGTCTAGTGGTTAAGGCAACGGGCTAGAAACCAGGAGACTGAGAGTTCTAGTCCCGCCTGAGGCATGAAAGCTGGCTGGGTGACCTTGGGCCAGTCACTCTCTCTCAGCCCAACTCACCTCACAGGGCTGCTGTTGTGGGGAAAATAGGTAGAGAAAGGAGTATTAGGTATGTTCGCTGCCTTGAGTTATTTATAAAAATAATAAAGTCGGGATAGAAAACAAACAAACAAACTGTGATCAACATCAACACCCTTTCTCCATTCTTCTTTTGTGACCAGTTTTCCTCAATGGTTAGGAAGTAGGCAATACAGGCAACTAGCTTTATTTTTAATCTTAATTAATACAAAATGTTACAAAAAACATTAAAAGGTACACATTCTTCAAGTTTCTCTGCCTGTCTCTAGGGCAATATTCAGAATATCAACCATCAGTACTGATTTGGATGTGGTTACTTTTTATGCAAGGAATATAATGTGTAGTCAACTATAGCACAAAACAATGGTTGGATTATATTGGTATATTGACAATAAGCATGTCGCTTTCATTGTTATAGTTTTTATGGACTGCTAATTGAACATAATCCTTACACAACAACATATTACAAAATGCAATAAAAACAAATTCAGTAAACTCAGGACAGAAGACAAAAATAGGACAATTAAAAAAAATACAAGTAGCTTTATTAAAATAATTGAAATAGTCAGTCCTTTAAGTTGTTGTTGTTCAGTTGTTTAGTCATGTCTGACTCTTCGTGACCTCATGGACCATAGCACGCCAGGCCTTCCTGTCCTCCACTGTCTCTCGGAGTTTACTCAAATTCATGTTCGTTACATCGGTGATGCTATCTAACCATCTTATCCTCTGCCGTCCCCTTCTCCTTTTGCCCTCAGTCCTTCCCAGCATCAGGGTCTTTTCCAGTGAGTCCTCTCTTCGCATTAGGTGGCCAAAGTATTTGAGCTTCAGCTTCAGTATCTGTCCTTCCAATGAGCAGTCAGGGTTGATTTCCTTTAAGTCCTTTAAGTAGCTCATTTTAAAATGCCCTATAAGAAGCATTGGAATTGCATAGACTTAAAATTATTTCTGTGATTCCTTCTCTGTAGAGAATCTTGGATTTTGTATGAGGGCTAAGGTTCTGGGGTAACTGATAGCATATCATATCCAGAATTCTTTGAAATGGGATCATGATGGTTGAATTGGTATAAGATTGCAATCAGTATTAGGGTTCCACACACTTCAAAAATATTTTGGAAGAATTGCTTCCACCCTCACATGAGCATAATACCTCTTTTCTATTCATCATAGCCAACCTGAAAAAAGGGCAGCTGCTTTAAGGAGTCATTTTATTAAAGTTGATGTGATTGTTTTTCATACGGATGCCTGAAAAAAGGCAGGGTGCTTTAATTAATTGCAGAGGGGGACTGTTGTGCTTGTGTGAGGTCTGAAGCACTTCTTCCAAATCATTTTCAAAGCATGCAAATCTCTAATAAATGTGTAATGTGTACATAAGCTGATGCTGATACCCAGACATTTTCCATCAGGACCATTCATCTTTTAAAATAGGTTTTGTGATAAGAGATTGACCTTTCTAGTTCAGAATTTTTTGGCTTGCTTTGAAGGATCAGATGTAGTGCCTAATTTTAGGTCAGGGTGGAGCCCAGTTACTTAGACATTTGTCACAGAGTCTTGCGACAGACTCCGCATGGGGCTTCACTTCTCCCTTTGTGTATACACATAGCAAGGATTGGATCATGTATTGTACCGATTAAGGCCATTTTTTTGCCTCTACAATGCAGGGTGGGCAAACCTTCATAGTAGCAATTTAGTGAAATATTCTGCATATGCAAGAATTTGTTGAAGAATGAAGAAGGATGCATAGTAATTTAGTACCACAGTATGATAATGTTGGAAGTAACCTTAGTCATCCAGTCCAACCCCCAATCAGTACAGGATCCATTAGAACATCTGACAGATGACCATCCCGCCTCTGTTTGCAGACCTTCAGTGAAAGAGAATCAGGCTTCATGTGGCAGCATGTTCCACGGGCTGATAACTCATTCAGTCCAGAAGGTCCTCTTGACCTTCTGGACATCTCATCTGAACCTACTTCCTTATGGTTTTAAACCTCTGTTCTGGTCCTGCCCTTTGGAGTAAAATAACTCCTTCTTTTCAATAACTATAAGAGAAGCAGAATCCCTCTTCAACTGAATTTTCTTAGTATTCATGTGATCTGTTAATTGTATGTAACTAAAGGGGGGTTGTTTTGTTTTGTTTTGTTAGATGGGGTGGTGGGTGGAACAGCCATGATGTAATTTTAGCTTTCCCATCAGCTATTCTGACAGTTAGTGAAAAACCAATGGGCTGGGAAAATTGACCAGTTAAAAACCCTAATGTTGAAGAAATGGTAAGAATTTTTTTGCTGACATTATAATATGAATCATCCTGATTCACACTTAATAAAATAGTACAAACTAGCTATCCTTTCATTTTTGCACTTTTCTATGTTTTACAACACAGTTCAACCACAACACAAAAATGAGTACAAAATTGCATTAATTAGGAGTAAAAGCATAGAGAAAAATTACCTGGGAAAAAGTAGGTATTAGAAGAAAATTAGATCTATTTATCTATCTACAGTACTTAAAACATTTATACATACATACATACATACGATAAAATACATATATTTTCATGCATACTTTTTTTAAAGTTATAAACTGAAGTTATAAACTGATGCAGAAATCAGATGGAATGAAGTTGTGAATGAAAAGCTGTAGAAAATGGCAGATTTGTCTTTCCATACACATGAATTGCTATCCTTGCGCAGTTCCTAATGAAGCTATATTTGATGCTGCAGTTGTGAGTTATGGAAATGAAGATTTGCTTCTGACATGGCATTAATCCTGAGGTCTGTAAGAACTAAGTGACTACTGATACTGAGTCAGGCAAGAATGTGTATATAGCTGGGTGAACAACGGCGGCTTATTTGTGACAACTTTGGGGAAGTTTGCAGCCTGGCAGATGATCCTTCTCTTTAGTTTTGGTAGCTTTCATTGGCGATCACTCGTAGCCGAGTAAGATTGTCTTCCAAAGGTAAAATTTTAACAGTGGATCCGTCAATTGGAGGTCAGCCTTTATTAATGGCGCTATGGACTTTGAAGAAGCACGAGTTTGGTAGCTTTAAAACGCTGTTGTTAAGAGAACCCGTTAACTTGCAGTACTCAACAGAACTTAAGAGATTTCTGTGCTGTTCAACAGAAATGTCAGGATTAGGTTAGCTAAAAAGTGACTTCAGAGTGATAATTTTAAGCCACCTGCAGAAGCAAGCACTGAGATAGCCATTGTGTTATCTTCCCCAATCAATTCTCAATTAGCGCTACAAACATCCTTCCTGTGATTGTTAGAGGGCCACCTCTCATCAATCATTCAGAAAACTATTCACATTTCCTCTGTTCTTAATTCACTTTTTGCTACCACCTCCTTCACGAGTATCTGGGAATGGCCCCAAAGAGTTTCAATGTGCTTTTATTGTAATGTGAATACATCCTAAATATCATTAAACCTCAAATGGTTTTTACCAGTTTTGCCTAGAGGCAATGTAGTCTAATTTGTTATAGCTATATAAGAGGTTTGGGGTGGGGGTGGGGGGTTGCAGTGGTGTTTTACTGCATCAAACTCTTAAAACTAATTGGCTGCTGTCAAAACATTTCCAAGACATTTTTAGTGGGATAGTTAGGAAATGATGGCATACACATGGCTCTATATACCATATATATTGGTAGAGGGGGCTGATATGCCAAACTGAACATCTGCAAGCATGAGGTCTCTTTATCTTGGAATTATTATAATAAATCAGCTATGACATTAACTTGTCACATTACAATGACTGAATTCCTGCTATCTAGATGCATCCGTACTTTTATTATATGACTATGTTATAAGTGTCTGCAACTTGGAAGTTGTTTCATTTGTAATCTTAGGGCCCTGCCAGCTAGTGTGGGCAAAGTAAGGCTTTTTTGGGCATGAAAACGAAGATTTCCATTTCGAACGAACATAGAAGGGAAATACTACTAGGTGGGCACGAAATAGTTGAACCCAGTGTGATTTCTGTGACTCTGCAAACGCATGGATTAGACTCTCTGGGTTATTACTCCAGTATATAAATCATGTGTAATGTGCATATCTTCAGAAACTGCCTTCTTTTTTCTAATCCACAATGTACTGATTTCCACCGTCTTACAACATTATTGTGATGATTGCTGGCATAGATAGGTAAGATAAATTTGAGTTTCCAAAGCAAGTGTTTGTTTTGGAAATTAAAAAATTGAATTCTAGAAGATCCCCTTTCTTCCTTCTTATACTGACTACATTGTGAAGCCCATTTTCACAATATGAATGATGAAGCCCATTCCAGCTCAGGAAAGCTCATCTAGCTTTATTCCAATTATATTTTATTTTCAATGTTTGAGGAGGTTATGCACCCTTCTGCTTCTATACTGGAAAGCAGTTTTAGTTGTATATAGAGGTAAAGTGACAGAGACAGCCACTTTCCTTCCTAAAGGCTAATTTTCTATGGGAGGGAGTATGAGAAGAAATAATAGATTAAGGATATAAGAATTGATAGATTAAAAAAAGGCAGCCAGTAGCTCCTCCTTCACTGTCAGTATAAACATGGTAATTTCAGGGCAAAATCCTGTTTTCAGTAGTAATTCTTGTTGGCTAAGTATTCACAGAATGGCCAACTAAACTACAACATCCTCTGCAGGTCTGGTCAGATGTCTTTCGGAATTCAGTGAGATGTACTGAGACTTATCAGGTGACCATATAATACATTTCAGCCCAAGTGTGTGAATTCTGACCTTCCCGGCCTTCTTCATCTGTTGATGAGTCTTTGAAATTTTCAGTAGGCAGTAAGAAAGCCACTGTTGTGTCATGGCTAAGGTGTTGGACTGGTATCGGGGAGACTGGTTCCAGTTCATCCTCAGCCATGGAAATTCCAGGGGTGACCTTGGGACAATCCCTCTCTCTCTCTCAGTCCAATCAACCCACAGGGGTGTTGTGGTGAGGGAAAATAGGAGGAGATAGCACTATGTACCATGAACTGGTATCCAAGGTAAAAAAAGAAGGTAAAGGTTCCCCCCGCACATTTGTGCAGTCGTGTCCGACTCTAGGGGCCGGTGCTCATCTCCGTTTGTTAGCCGAAGAGCCAGCGTTGTCCGAAGACGCTTCCGCGGTCATGTGGCCGGCATGACGCGCACGGAACGCTGTTACCTACCCACCGAAGTGGTACCTATTCATCTACTTGCATTTGCATGCTTTCGAATTGCTAGGTTGGCAAGAGCTGGGGCGAGTGCGGGAGCTCACTCCACATGCAGGGCTAGGGATTCGAACCTCCGAACTTGCGACCTTCCGATCAACAAGCCTGGCATCTTACCCGCTGAGCCACCACGCCCCCTTTTCCAAAGCAGAGTATAAATCTAATAAACTGTCATGGGTTGAATGTGGTGGGATGTAAGGAAAGCTTCCAGATCAGTCTTTTTTTTTTTTTTTTTACCAAGCAAGCATACTCCCATGAGCATGTTCTTCTTTTTCCTCTATAAGTAAAGTATCCATCAGTGCAAGACTATTCCCATTGCCCCCTGTCTCTTGCTGGTCAGGCTTTTGGGCTATTGCTTGTGATCAAGCAGCTATTTCCTCAGTTTTGGTTTTCTGCCAGTCGGCACATGTTTTCCACTGGCTTTTTTTTTAAGCACACTGAAAAGCTCAAGCTTTTCTTTGGGGGAGCTTTTAACAGCTGGAGGACAGTGAAAAGTCAGGAGGAAGATTCAGGTGCATCCTTTCAGTTTCCTATCAAAAGTTATCAAAGGCTGAGATGCATCATACAAAAGCAGGTGGTGGAGAAAAAAGGCAAACGGCAGGTATTTTTACCTCCAAAAAGAAAAGAAAAAGTCAGAATGAGTTATTTATACCCAGTGGAGTTCCCAGAAAAAAAATATCCCAAAATAGGGGACTGTTATTCTTTTAGGCAACAAAAAAAAACAACAACCCTGACTTTTTGGAACAGTGGCAATTTTTACGTGAAAAGGATCGCCATGATTTGTGGCATCTGATTGTTTCCAGTATTCAACACTGAGAATAACAATTCTGTAAAAGTCATACCTCCTTTTCTAAGTCCCTCTTTCTCTGGCAGAGTTTCTTCTTAGCATTGGGCTACAAAAACTGAAGACTCCTTTTTTCTCTTTAACTGGTTACTTCCCACTGCCACAGTATTTCTTTACAGCCCCACCTAAGGAAATGTTCTTCAGGCAGGGATCTGCTCACTCCAAAACTGCTGTACAAAAGCTGTGAGAAATATCGTAGTTCGTAGCCACTTAGGATAGTTGAAACAGTAATACAGATTCACAGCTATCATTCTGAGAGTTTTAGAATCTTGAAATTATTACTCTCTTAGGGGACTTTCATAGACCCTTATTAATCCAGTAAGAGAATATATTAGCAATGCTTCTGAAAGGTCTCATCTAAGATGTCATTTGTATGCTTCCTCATGGTGTTTCTGAAAACACAGAACGCCCAACCTTTTTCTTTGAATTGGGATATATCAGCTTCTGTCAAGAAGCTTCTGCAGTCCATAGGGACAATCCGAGCTCATTAGCCAACAGTTGCAGTTGTATAGTTGTCTCTCCCACCCTGCAATCCCCCATTGTCTAATCAGCATTTCTCACCTTTGGTAACTTTAAGATGTGTGGACTTCAACTCCCAGAATTCCCCAGCCAGCAAGGGTGGCTGGGGAATTCTAGGTGTTGAAGTCCACACATCTTAAAGTTGCCAAGGTTGAGAAACACTGGTCTAATTCCTGGATTTTCCAATGTCCATGCACAGTACTTATCTTCTATCCCCCCACCCCGATCCAATTCACCCATCATAAAAACATACTGGCATTGTTAATCGACTGATTTCTTTGTTTATCGTCCCAGACCAGTAAATAATGGTATGGTCATAGGAAAAGAGCCTACAACATTGCTGAAATACCATCATTGCAACTTAAAGTGGTTGAGATTGCAGCAAAAGTATGTTGCCCTGGTGACTGGGACACTTTTTCTATATGTATATTTATAATCAACCTTTCCTCATATCACTTCCCTTCAAACTGTATAGAATTTACCGAAGTGCATATCTAAGAATACATGAAGCATGTTGGAGAAGACTATTAACAATTCCTTTTCTTTTGAGACACGATTATTGGTGAGCTTGAAAGGAGAGTGAACACTGATTGGTGGACAATTCTCTCCAAATTCTCCACTCATGAACTTATACTGTAAATATAACCACGTCCAAACCATTTTAATGACTTGTTACAAATGCTTCCAAAATGGTGGCCACCACGTCTAGAATATAGAACTCTTGATGGAAGTTAGCATTTGAGCTAATATTAACTCTTCCAAGTTCCAAACTATTTTGAATGCCAGCAGATCTACTCTATGATGTAAGTGGTGTCAAGAGGAATGGGTGCTCGGAATGCAGTCCTGTCACTCGAAATCCATTATCACGCTGCTTATGCTGGAGATAGGCAGTTTTTAGGAAAACTGAAAATCGAGTAAGTTCCCCTCCATTCAGAATCACATTCATATTTGCTAAATGGCATGTCAGTCTGTATCGCTGAGCAGTGAAAATCTGGAAGAATAAGTATAACATCTGCAGGAAAGGCTCTTTAAACAATCTAAATGAATATTTTCCAAACCAGATGATAAAAGAACATTTCTCTCTCAATTTGAATGCTCAGTTTAAAGTTCTATTCACCTTTGACATCAGGTAACTTAGAATTGTAGGCGTCTCCTTTTTAAAATTGTTTCAAATGGGAAATCTCATTAAATTATTAAATACTTCTTCCTGTGGGAATTTTCAACCTAAAAAGTAGATAGAAAAATCAATTAAATATATATAAAATTGTTGTATATATTTGTCTACTGATATCAGATTATTAAATACCACTACATATCAGCTATCAAGTCCAATTAATAATAAATTCTGCTGCATTTTAACTCACAAATACCTGAAACCAAGGATCAAATATCACTGCAAATTAAGAGCCATGTTGGTTGGGAATCCTGATAATTGAGGTCCAACACATATGGAAAGTAGAAGTTGGAAAAACCTGTTTAAGATCAATCCAAAAGAGCAATTGCCCTTTGATTTATTACTTAATTGCTGACATATATAGAGACTAAAATCTGTTCATAATCCTTCTTTGCAGTTTTTGACCATAGCCAGATTTTCCCCTATGATGGATGGATCGATTATCCACAATGAACCCCAGTGGTGTTGGTGTAGCAATGTGTGTAAGGGCCAAACTATATACTATAGTTTATACTATATTCGTGATTTAATAAAAGGGAAAGCAATGGATTAGGGCAGTGTTTCTCAACCTTGGCAACTTTAAGATGTGTGGACTTCAACTCCCAGAAATCCCCAGCCAGCTTTGCTGGAAGTTGAAGTCCACACATCTTAAAGTTGCCAAGGTTGAGAAACACTGGATTAGGGTATGAAAAACTTGAAAAATGACTATCAAGGAAAGAACAGCATACCTGGTTCGAGGAGAACCTCCTGATTGTGGCAGTTGACAGCCACTTCTTCTCCACCATAACTCACAAGAGTTTCCCTTCACCTCTTCAGCCAACCAAAGAATCTCTTTCTTTTCCCCCTCCTGCTTGACTGATAAGACTTCTGCCATCTAGTTAGAGCAGAGCTTTCCAAACTGTGTGTCGGGACACATTAGTGTGTCGGGTGTCGCGGCTGCTGCTGCCTCCGAGCCCTGCCAGGATTCCACGCAGGTCCTAGTGCCTGCCTTGTGCCTTGCTGCCTCCAAACCTGCTGTGATTCCGCGCAGGTCCTAGTGCCTGCCTTGTGCCCTGCTGTAAGAGTGTGTCACAAAATGATGCATGTCTAAAAAGTGTGTCACCAACATGAAAAGTTTGGAAAGTTCCGAGCTAGAGACAGCTGACTCAGGAATGGCAGTGGAAGAAGTGGTGGTAGCAGCAGCAGCTTTTCTCTTACTCTTTCCTTCTGTGCTTCTCTCCTGCTATAGCTCCCCCGCCCTGGCTTGCCTATCATACCTGGGCTGTAAGATTCCAGATGCCCACTAGGCATGACATTAGATATGGATGACCACTAGACATGGGAGTAAACTCAAACTCCTCATTGCCGTCCAATGATGGTCGAGATTTTTGGAACCCAGATACAATAGCTTTACTCTGTGCTTGCTGATTCCTCTGCCTTCACTTCCTCTGCCTTCACTTTATTCAGGCCACCAAAAATACATGTAAGCACATGCATTTTGTTAAAAAAAATAACAACAAAAAGCACAGAGATTTCGTTAAGTAAAACACAGTAAAGGAATACTTTGCTCCTATAAATTGAATGTTAAATATTTTAAAAAAATCTACAATGCTATAGCACTTATGGATGTGTTTTTAATGTCCTTTTGTCTGAGGCCATAAGAGATGCTAATTAAGATTTCTACTTTTATACTGTCTCCCAGTATTTCTTGAGCGTTTGTCTGTATTTGGTTCCAGGCTCTACCCTCTTCCCTTCCCTTCCCTTCCCTTCCTGTCCTTTTCTTCCTCATAATACTAAAGGCAATTTTAGATTAGGGAAGACTGAGTTGGGAAAAGGTGAATGTGACAATAGGATTTTATTGGCCTACATTTCATTGTGCCTGTAATTGATTAATTTTATTAAAGAAATGTTTAAAAATATGGAGGAATGAAATAAGAAAATGGAAAAAATACTATTCAGCGTTATTATTATTATTAATAATAATAATAATAAATGCCCTTCTTTCTGTGGACTTTTATATTTATATTTTATTTTGGGGCCATGTTGATGTTATGTCCAGAAGACAGTTTGCTTAAAGTCAAAGGTGAATATGATGAAAAAGAAGATGGAACTTTGAATTCTGAGCCAGTGGAAATGCGAGAAGAACCCGGGGTCCTTTATAACTGCAGGCAGGAGTACGGAGAATATGACCACATTGAACTGGAGAGGCATTCTGAACCGTATGACCTCGTCAAATCAAATACAGGAAAACTGAAGTGTGACATTTGTGGATTGGGCTGTGTCAGCCTCAACGTTCTGATGGTTCACAAACGCAGCCACACTGGTAATTACCATTCACTCACAAGTAAGATCTCTGTTGAAAATAGTTGATCTGAGGCTATTCCAGTAGCCGTTACAGTCCACTAAGTTGGGCAGAGACCAGGTGGTGATCAAGCAAGGTAGGATGGCCCGGCATGTCCAACTTAGGAGGCATGCATGTGCATAGATGTTGGGGAGGGGGTACCTTGAAGGTGAGAGTTATTACTCTTATGCAATCTGAAAGGAAATTGTTCCAGTGAAGAATGCCACTCGTTCTGATCTGGGGAGAAATTGTGCTATACAATCAGAAACAGAGATTTTTCCCTCCTCACCTGACCCCTTATTCTATTAAGTCTTCTACTAGCTTAGGTCTTTGGCCAGAGCTGGGTGACAATAACCAGATGAATCAGCCTCATCCTTCTTATGGCAGGATAATTTGAATTTATGTTTTAGCAAAGAGTATAGCACTCTAATAATCCCTCCACTATGCATGCTGTTTTTAAGGTGAGCGCCCTTTCCATTGTAATCAGTGTGGAGCCTCATTTACTCAGAAGGGAAATCTTCTCCGCCATGTTAAGCTTCACACTGGAGAAAAGCCATTTAAATGTCACCTCTGTAGCTACGCCTGTCAAAGAAGAGATGCACTCACAGGTCACTTAAGGACACATTCTGGTAAGTGTTTATTTTTCTCAAGGTTGACTGACTTAGCTCCTTTATTTCTGTTTCTATCAGCTGTCTTTCAATTCTTTATTATTATTACCTGTATTATAATTATAAATGGACAAGTAAGTCTTTACCTAATCCATATCAGTATCAAATCTATCCAGTTTCATGGCTGTTCCATCCAATTCTGTGACTTTTCATGCATAACATTAATTTATTTTCATATTCTTTTTTTTTAATTGGAGGTAACTTTCCCCTGCCATTTGTGTGCATGCATACAGGCACAGGCGTGTGTGTGTGTGCGCGTGCGTGTGCGTGCATGTATTTGTTTACCCTTCTCAGATTAAAACATGGATCAGAAGATTGAGTTCCTTGAGATAATGTATTTCTCCATATTTTGCAGAGCAGCTCTCAGCTCAAAAATACATATACTGCAAGCAAATGTATACATTGCAATTTTGACCTGTATACACTTACTGCATTTTACACACTAGGCAGTTTTTATTTTTGACCTAAGAACTGCAGGTCCATATTGTAAGCTGAGAAGTGCAAATTAATTCAGTTTGCTTGGACATGTGGGCCAGATCAAATTCTCCTTCATCTTAACCATGAATAATCATTTTGCAAGCATAGCCTCTATATATACTATAAGAATCTACTAACTACATCAGATTCATTAATGAAGCCAATACAATTTTCTTTGCTGCAAGTAAGGAACAGTATAAAAGATTGGGGGAGAGGAGACTTTATTGTTTATTAAGTGGCTATAGAAGCTAAGAAGTAAAGAATTCTAAAGCAAAGTAGCCAGTAGCCTGAAGGAAGGTTGAGAGTACCCTTCTACACTACTATTGTTTTTTCTTGCCAAATTCTCAGAAGCAGGCTAAAGGTAATTTATTATTATCTTCAGGGTTGGTACCTTGCAATACTGAAAAGAAGTGAAAATCAGTGCCATAGCTTGTGCTGCTGCAGCTCCTCCAGGTACTGAGATCCTTGCAGCCCTCCCCCACACATAGACACAGGAAGGAAGGAAGGAAGGAAGGAAGGAAGGAAGGAAGGAAGGAAGGAAGGAAGGAAGGAAGGAAGGAAGGAAGGAAGGAAGGAAGGAAGGAAGGAAGGAAGGAAGGAAAATCCAGTAGCCCATACCTTTCACTGCTGGTTTATCCAATGTTGAAGCAAGGAGGACATTGACAAAACAATTGTCAATTTCATCTACTACTCTTCACTTTATGTCTGGACAGCTGAGATGTAACTGCAAAGGGGTCATGCTGGCATCTCCCTTATGGGACCTAAAACTCAGGAACCATGAGGAAGTATTAGGCAAGAGGTCTCATCAGCGTGGAAACTGTGCTTCAGTGCACCCAAAAGTAAAGCAAAGCAAAACTCCAGCTTTGCAGTGGTTTCCACTACAGGTAGTACTCACTTAATGACCACAGTTGGGACCAGAATTTAGGTCGCTAAGTGATGGGATCGTTAAGCGAATCCAGACCTGATTTTACGACCATTTTTGTGGCGGTCGTTAAGCAAACGATGTGGTCATTAAGCAAATCACGCAGTTCCCTATTGATTTTGCATATCAGAAGCCGGCTGGGAAGGTCGAAAGTGGCGCTCATGTGACCGCAGGACACTGCAAGCATCATAAATGCATGATGTTTGCCAAGCACCTGAATTGTGATCACATGACTGCAGGGACGCTGCAATGGTCATAAGTGCAAGGAACGGTCATAAATAGTTTTTTTCAGTGCTGTTGCAACTCCATACGGTTGCTAAACAAACGGTCATTAAGTGAGGACCACCTGTACATCACTGGTGAATCACATATAAATGAGCTGAGGTTTCCATAACTCCTGACAGCATGGGAACACAAAGGTTCAGACAGAGCCAACCACTTCAAGACAAAATGAGGTCTTGTGTGTCATGATGTCATCATACAAATGTTGTCAATTAAGTAAATGCATATGATATCATTTCTCACCCCCACCCCTGATCCCTCCACAGAGGTCCTTGAGACGAGAGCTCTTTTTAGACTGAAATAGCCTTCTCGTGTAGAGTTATCCAGAGAAAGGCAAAAGAGAATGATTCTTGATCTGCCTCAGCTTCTTCCGTCTCTTAATTAGGTATATTTGGATGTGGAAAATAAATATTCCCAGTTTAGTGCAGCTTTCGCTATTTTAGGGCACTGAACGGTTGGCTATTTAACCTGGCAGGACTGTTCCGGGGATGAACAGGTCACAATTTGAAGGACTTGATATGTCAAAATGATACAATGTCTATTCACAATACCTATAAAACAAACACTTTAAAAGGTCTTTTTGTTCACTCATTTCTAGTGGAGAAACCATTCAAGTGTGAATTCTGTGGACGGAGTTATAAGCAGAGAAGTTCATTGGAGGAACACAAAGAAAGATGTCGGACATACCTGCAGAACACTAGCCTCAGTGAAGCTGGTGAGCAGTTGGGAATTCTTAATTCAGTTGGTGTGTTGGAACAGTCTTGGGAATCTTGTTTCCCTTTTGCTGTAAGGAAGGGTGATGGTACTATGTGATTAGTTGAATATATTATGGGAATTTAAATGTCATACAGATAGTCCTCGCTTAACGACCACAATTGGGACCAGCAACTCCATCACTAAGTGATTCAGTTGTTAAGTGAAACATCACATGACTGCGATGGACTTATGACCTCACTTCTGCCATGGTTGTTAAATGAATCACCCACTGGTTGTGAAGTGCCCAAATCTCGATCATGTGCAGGGGATGCTGTGATGGTTGTAAGTGCAAGGACTGGTTGTAAAGTTAATTTTTCAATGCCGTTGTAACTTCAAACGGTCGCTAAACAGGGAAGTCATTAAATGACCATAAATAGAACTTCTTCCTTCATGGTGACCTTTATGACAGGTGGCTTATTATAAATATATAAAAATTATATATTATAAATACACACACACAAACTTATATATATGCACACTATAATTTTATTGCAATTTTAAAAAAGAAATACAAAAAAAGTACAAAAACAAATTGAAAGAAAAATACCAAATTTGAATAATACCAAAACAAAGGAAATAAAAGAAGAAACAGAAAAAAATTAACCCTAAAAATTAACATACTAAGTTAATATAAATTTTAAAGATATCACATATTCATATAATCATTTAGTAGCAATGTATCAAATTGTACATAAGATGTGTATTCTTCTAAAATATTATGAAATATATGCCAAAGAAAAATGTAATATGTCATTTTTTAATTAGAAAAATATCCTTTTCAAAAATGGGTATCAATCCAGTCTTTAATACCCAGTCCAGGGTAATAGTACTTTTTCAGTCTCTCTCTATAATTCTCTTGGCTATTCTCCACAACCTCCTGTATATAACCAATAGTCCTCAAGAACAGTCAGTGCCCACAACTTTGGAATATAATTCAAGATAATATTAGCATATTATAAATGATGACAAATGGGAATGGAGCCAAACATCAGTTCAGCCTCAAACAGAGTATTTAACATAGGATTGCCATCACCTGATCTAGGTGATTGATTGATTGATTGATTGATTGATTATGTGCCATCCAATTGGTGCTGACTCTTGGCAACCACACAGATAGATTTTCTCCCTGACAATCTGTCCCTAAACTGGTCCTTCCAATGGTGCACCCATCGCCACTATAACAGTCCATCCATCTTACTGCTGGTCATCTTCTTCCCTTCCCTTCCACCTTTCTCAGCATTAGAGCCTTCTCCAGAGAGCTAGGTCTTTGCATAATATGTCTGAAGTAGGTATATAGTAGGGGGCGTGGTGGCTCAGCGGGTAAGACGCCAGGCTTGTTGATCGGAAGGTCGCAAGTTTGGAGGTTCGAATCCCTAGCCCCGCGTGATGGAGTGAGCTCCCACACTCACCCCAGCTCTTGCCAACCTAGCACTTCGAAAGCATGCAAATGCAAGTAGATGAATAGGTACCACTTTGGTGGGTAGGTAATAGCGTTCCGCGTGCGTCATGCCGGCCATATAACCGTGGAAGCGTCTTCGGACAGCGCTGGCTCTTCGGCTAACAAACGGAGATGAGCACCGGCCCCTAGAGTCAGACACAACTGCACAAATGTGCGGGGGGAACCTTTACCTTAGGTATATAGTATCCCAGTTCAAATGGCTTTTATTGTGGCAATCTGGCTTGCTGATTCTCCAGTAGGAAGTTTTGGCTGATAATATGTTCATGCTACTCTTTTTCATTGCTGGACTAAAAGTAATGGTTGACATACAATTTTGTTTAGCATTTGGTAATATTTGATAGTTTGTTGGTTTATGACAATATCTACCTACTCTTTTTTTTTTTTTAAAAAAAAGCAGGAAACATGGATTTAAAATCACAGGCCCTTGGTCAATACTTCAAAATTCATATTTGAAATTTGGCAAATAGGGTATTTTGAGGTAATTTGAAGTATTTATCAATATCTCAGGTAGTATAGAAATCTCTGATTATAATATTTGTGGCAAAAAGAATGGGACAGTTGGAATTATCAGTATCACTTAAAAGAAACCCTACTCATTCTTTTGATGATAAATGACAGAGGTAAAAAACAAACGAGACTGCCCATATTCAGGGCAGTTGTCTGGCTATATCAAATTTAGCTTGTCTATTGGAGGGGAGAATATGGGGGTTTTCCATATTACTTATGTACTTAGAAGACTTGTCTCACCTTTCTTTGACCGCTCCTCTGGAATTTGTCACTTATGATAATGTTAACATTTGTGACCACAGTGCTGAGAACATTGGGGGAAGGACGTGCATGTAACATCTAATTCAAATGTGGCTCCCATACTTGATCGGAGATTCATATCAGACCATTAACAGGTTCTCTTTTTTCTGTGTTCCATTCCTTTGGTGACCACATCATTTGGTGTTACAGGAAACAGTGCCGTTCATTCAGGTCACGCTTAGTACCTCTGAGGTTTTGTTAACCAGCTCTCTTGCTCTGAAAAATGTGAAACTATAGACCTGGAATGACAGAAGTCACATGTTGGAACAGTGTGAACTGTCTCCCCAAAAGACACACCACTGTAATAATAATAGAATAAAGAATCAAAGGATATATAGAGAAATGAAATGAAAGAAAAATATTAGTTATAAGATAGGTTTATGATGAAGTTTTAACTATCAATTCTTAGTATTCCTTGATAGCTTTTTCCATTCCATAATTTAAATTTGAATATCCTTTAACATCACCAGCGTAGTTCAATAGATGACATTTAAGTTAATGTCATATGCAAATAAGTATTAGATATACTAGCTTTAATTGGGTTGATTGACTAGATTAAATTTTAAAATATTTATTAACAGAGCCTCTTTGAGGGTTTGAAAAAATTGGTTCACAAATTTATTTTCTATAATTCAGAAATATATTTTGTTGTAACCAGTTTGTTAGCTGATTTATTTCTATCAAGTAACTAATTTTAATTACATTTTCTGTTAACTTGAAATATTTATTCTCCACTTGCAACTATATCTATTTTACATTTTTGAAGCAATACTTGAACTAAAACACTGTTTTGAGTTTTTTGCTTTTCTGAATTTCACAATGTAGTATTTTAATTTAAAATGCATATATTAGCAAAAAAATATATGAAAGCTGGCTGGGTGACCTTGGGCCAGTCAATCTCTCTCAGCCCAACTCACCTCATAGGGTTGTTGTTGTGGGGAAAATAGAAGGAGGAAGGAGTATTAGGTATGTTTGCCGCTTTGAGTTATTTATAAAAATAATAAAGGCGGGCTAGAAAATAAATAAATAAATAAATAAATAAATAAATAAATAAATAAATATAAAATATTTGCAAAAATGTATATAGTTGGGCAAACTACATGCAAAATGCATCTATTAGAAAAATGCATATAAAATGTACTGTATATCAAGTTTCATGTAGAGTCTTAAAATATTAAATATTCCATAAACAATTTTATAATGACCCATTGATTGTGTGATCAATTTGATATGTGAAATTGGAACATGAACATTTGACTAGGAAAAATGGGAAACCAAGAATCCACAAGGGACAGATTTACCCAACTCTAGTTGTAGGTCAACAAGAGGTATCTTTTGTCTAGTTGCATTATATTAAGTCAGCTTAAAGCAGACCTATTAGAGTAACTTGCATGTGTATTCTTTAGTGTGGAGCTTATTGAAACTACGGTGCATGGAGACAGCCCCAGGTAGTAAATTAATACTTTCCATGTGATCTGAGCATTTTTCCCCCATAGCATGCAAGCCACATGGAAAGGAGTATGTACGGCGAGATTGTATATCAGTGTTTCTCAACCTTGGCAACTTTAAGATGTGTGGACTTCAACTCCCAGAATTCCACAGCTGGCAAGGGTGGGTGGAGAATTCTGGGAGTTGAAGTCCACACATCTTAAAGTTGCCAAGGTTGAGAAACACTATTGTACATTATTTCGAAATAATTGAGTAACTACTGGATGCAAGCATCCTTTTGGCTTCTCGAACTGTTTTGATGTTGTTGTGTTTCAAGTACAACAGAGCACACTTGTGTACTTAGTGAAATGGCATCCTATGTCTCGTCTGCAGGGTGGTAGGATTTCATGTGACTAAATGTGATGCTATATACAAGGAACCTTTGCATGTTGAAAGCTAGAAGGCTTCTAGCCATTGCAATGCAGTCTGCAATTAAAAAAAACTGTATACAAAGTGTGCATGAGATGAAAAGTGGGCACAAAAAATATAAATATTTGGAAAATGTACCTACTGTTTGGGGGGACTGGAAAAGTACACAGAAAAGGTCATACTTAGGAGGAATGTGTGCATTTTGATGTGGATTTGTAAATGTTTTGAAATCACAAAACTAAGGAAATAAGCAAAAGTGAACATAAGATTGGGCCTTTCCTAAAAGTTATGTGAATTATTCTCTCCAACCCCCCCATCCTTAAATTGAAAATAGGAATGAGGCATGTTGCTCACCTTTTTTGGGGGGGGTGCCTTCAAGTCAGTCTTAACTCCTGATGACTGCCTGGACAAGTCCCTGCAGTTTTCTTAGCAAGGTTTTTCAGAAGTGGTTTGTCTGTAGCTTGAATCATGTCAACTGGATTTCTATTTTCTTAGTGGAAACGTTTCGCTCCTTATCCAAGGAGCTTCTTCAGTCTGAGCAAAGTTGGTAAGGGAATCCTAAATATGTTCCTAGGTAGCTGTGTGACCTTACACCTGGGGCTAGGTCATGGTTATATTGAGATGTAATTTTTAAGTCCTTTTATCATCTAATGGAGGGTCGTTAAAATCACCATGCTGCTGTTGAGCTTCTGAAATGGTCTTAATCTTCCTAGGCACAGAAGACAACACGGGGAGGAAGATGGGGGAGAGTTTGTGCCTGAGGCCCCCACCTCTATTCAAGGAAGGATTTTCCAAGTTGGCATAAATGGATTCCTTGACCCCTCTCTCAAACCATCTATCTTCTCTGTCTATTTATGCCAACTTGGAAAATCCTTCCTTGAATAGAGGTGGGGGCCTCAGGCACAAACTCTCCCCCATCTTCCTCCCCGTGTTGTCTTCTGTGCCTAGGAAGATTAAGACCATTTCAGAAGCTCAACAGCAGCATGGTGATTTTAACGACCCTCCATTAGATGATAAAAGGACTTAAAAATTACATCTCAATATAACCATGACCTAGCCCCAGGTGTAAGGTCACACAGCTACCTAGGAACATATTTAGGATTCCCTTACCAACTTTGCTCAGACTGAAGAAGCTCCTTGGATAAGGAGCGAAACGTTTCCACTAAGAAAATAGAAATCCAGTTGACATGATTCAAGCTACAGACAATTCCACCTGGATGACTGAGAACCTTCATAGACAGAAGTGGTTTGCCATTGCTTCCTTCCTAGGGCTGAGAGAGAGTGACTGGCCCAAAGTCACCCAGCTGGCTTCGTGCCTAAGGCAGGACTAGAACTCATGGTCCCCCAGTTTCTAGTCCCGTGCCTTAACCACTACACCAAACTGGCTCTTTGCACATCCTTACAGCCCAGTTTTATAGAACAACTTTCCTTAAAGCTGAAAGTGCTAAGGTGATTTACAGTGAAGCATAAAGTGGTTATTGCTTCTATCAGCAGGGTAATGTGACTGACTTTCTAATGGCAATAAGACTATTACGATCAAAGATCAGCTTTACCCAAAGTAATAAAACAAATGAAGCAAAATGAATGCAGAACATTCAGACTACAGAATTGATTGCTTTTGTGTCAGTTGTTGCCTCATTTTCACTGCAGCCAAGCACAATTTGGACTTTTTAATGTAAATAAAACATCTACATTGGTCAAAGGGTTAATTTTTATTACATATGTCTGTAGCTTGAATCATGTCAACTGGATTTCTATTTTCTTAGTGGAAACGTTTCACTCCTTATCCAAGGAGCTTCTTCAGTCTGAGTAAAGTTAGTAAGGGAATCCTTAAATATGTTTCTAGGCTGGCTGTGTGACCTTGCACCTGGGGCTAGGTCATGGTTATTTTTGAGATGTTTGTTTCTAAGTCCCTTTATCATCTAAAGAAGGATCGTTAAGATCACCATGCTGCTGTTGAGCTTGCAAAATGGTCTTAATCTTCCTAGGCACAGAGGACAAAGCAGGGAGGAAAATAGGGGAAAGATTGTGCCTGAGGCCCCCACCTCTATTCAAGGAAGGATTATCCAAGTTGGCATAAATGGATTCCTTGACCCCTCTCTCAAACCACCTATCTTCTCTGTCTAAAATGTGAACATTAATGTCCTCAAATGAGTGTCCTTTTTCCTTTAGATGAAGATAAGATAAGATTTGAGAGAGGGGTCAAGGAATCCATTCATGCCAACTTGGAAAATCCTTCCTTGAATAGAGGTGGGGGCCTCAGGCATAACCTTTCCCCTATCTTCCTTCCTGCTTTGTCTTCTGTGCCTAGGAAGATTAAGACCATTTCGCAAGCTCAACAGCAGCAGGGTAATCTTAACGATCCTCCTTTAGATGATAAAGGGACTTAGAAACAAACATCTCAAAAATAACCATGACCTAGCCCCAGGTGCAAGGTCACACAGCCAGCCTAGAAACATATTTAAGGATTCCCTTACTAACTTTACTCAGACTGAAGAAGCTCCTTGGATAAGGAGTGAAACGTTTCCACTAAGAAAATAGAAATCCAGTTGACATGATTCAAGCTACAGACAATTCCACCTGGATGACTGAGAACCTTCATAGACATATTTATTACATATGTTTTGATTCTTCCACTTTCTCTTTTCCATTATCTAGGGTGATTGAAGTTTCATATAAGTGGAAATGCCCTTAAAATATAAATGTTCTGAGAGATTTTGAAGTAATATTCCTGTTCAACCCAGGAAATATTTCTTTTGTTACTTCTATTGTGGATGTTCCTTCATTTCTTTAGCCCAGCCATATGGAACTTAAATCTCTTTCTCACAGCCACCCTCCTTGTTCAAAAGAGATAATCCTCATAAAAGAATATCCATCTATCCATCTATCCATCTATCCATCTATCCATCCATCCATCCATCCATCCATCCATCCATCCATATATATCTATATATATGGAAATATAATTCATGTGTCTATAACCCCTGGCACAACTGGCATCAGAATATTCCAAACTTGCTTCCACATCTTATCATATAGGGATCTTCAAGTTCAGCCTTGCAGTTGTGCTCATCCTGCTTTGGTGGTGCATATGCAACTCCAATAGGATCCAAGACTAATATAGTTATATATATGAATTTAGCACAAGCAACTAAATTCCTCACCCAGAAAAACTGCACCAAATGATCTCTATAAACCATGTGACTTGAGCAAAATGTGTATTTATCTTGTTCTGACTTTGCTGATCATGGGATGGGCAATGCTCACTGAAAACCTTATTCAGCCATTTCTCTAGATTCTGAGATTTCAGCAGATTGCCCACGTGCTTTTAAGAGGATTGTTACAGCCCTAAGGGCTCAAAGAATAAAGCCAAGATTCTGAAGAAGCTGGATTTTTCATTCATTTGTCATATACTGTGTATATTCCCTAGTTCCACAGAACTGCAGCGTATATAGTGTGCTGTGTAGTGGGTCTGTCTTGTTTGGTCAGGATAATGTCCTAAGAAAGAAACAAAAAGTCACAGCAGTGGTTCATCATACCCTTCCCCCTCATCATTTTTGACTAATTTCCAGAGCACAATTTCGGAAATGAGTGTTTTGATGGCTCTAGGGCTTCAGTATCACTTGCTGGGTAAAGTGCAAGTTGGCAAATTAAGTAATCTGCCTCTGGCCCATTTTTGTGACTAATATCAGAGCCAGTTCAAATACCTCTGAGTTTAAAATTGAGTTGTCAAAACAAGCCAAGGGAGAAGTTACAGAGCAACAGGCTTCATATGTGGTACAATATTATGTCTGTGTGGTTGAGGCTGTATAATGCTTTTTAAGTACTGTTCTCCTTCATGATGAACCCCTTCCAGTGGGGCAGGTCATAGTCTCTCTTGGCATAGACAGCAGTGAGTCTTTAAGTCATCAGGTTGGGCCTTGTGAAGGACAGAAACTCTGGTTAGACAGACCTTTGGGCTCCTCCCAATGGGCTCTTCTTACTTGCTTAACCTGAAGAGCTGAAATTCTAAATGGATTGCATTGGCACTAATGGCTTAAAAATAAATCTAAACTATTAAATAGATTATTTGGGGGAGCGGGCTTGTAGTGTTATACTAATACTTTGTTTAAATCAAAACTGATCAAACTATAGCTAAAAAGACAGAATGATGAAAGCACTGTAGCCTAAGATGTTGTGAACCAGAGTGGATTGTAGTCCTACAAAAAGCACTAACTTATGTACAGTCAACATAATCTTCAAGGTATCCCAAGCTTTTCTGTTTAGTTTTATTTGGGGATACATACTAGAACAAATTGGTTCGTGTGAAGCTGGGCACGAGACTCTGGGCCTGCTCTTGCTATGGCAGAGCTTTCCAAACTTTTCATGTTGGTGACACACTTTTTAGACATGCATCATTTCGCGACACACTCTTACAGCAGGGCACAAGGCAGGCACTAGGACCTGCGTGGAATCACAGCAGGTTTGGAGGCAGCAGGGCACAAGGCAGGCACTAGGACCTGCGCAGAATCACAGCAGGTTTGGAGGCAGCCAGGCACAAGGCAGGCACTAGGACCTGCGCGGAATCACAGAAGGTTTGGACGCAGCAAGGCACAAGGCAGGCACTAGGACCTGCGCGGAATTACAGCAGGTTTGGAGGCAGCAAGGCACAAGGCAGGCACTAGGACCTGCGTGGAATCCTGGCAGGGCAGGTTTGGAGGCAGCAGGGCACAAGGCAGGCACTAGGACCTGCGCGGAATTACAGCAGGTTTGGAGGCAGCAGGGCACAAGGCAGGCACTAGGACCTGCGTGGAATCCTGGCAGGGTAGGTTTGGAGGCAGCAGGGCACAAGGCAAGCACTAGGACCTGCGTGGAATCCTGGCAGGGCAGGTTTGGAGGCAGCCAGGCACAAGGCAGGCACTAGGACCTGCGTGGAATCCTGGCAGGGCAGGTTTGGAGGCAGCAGGGCACAAGGCAGGCACTAGGACCTGCGTGGAATCCTGGCAGGGCAGGTTTGGAGGCAGCCAGGCACAAGGCAGGCACTAGGACCTGCGTGGAATCCTGGCAGGGCAGGTTTGGAGGCAGCAGGGCACAAGGCAGGCACTAGGACCTGCGTGGAATCCTGGCAGGGCAGGTTTGGAGGCAGCCAGGCACAAGGCAGGCACTAGGACCTGCGTGGAATCCTGGCAGGGCAGGTTTGGAGGCAGCCAGGCACAAGGCAGGCACTAGGACCTGCGTGGAATCCTGGCAGGGCAGGTTTGGAGGCAGCCAGGCACAAGGCAGGCACTAGGACGTGCGCGGAATCACAGCAGGGGAATCCTGGCAGGGCTCGGAGGCAGCAGCAGCCGCGACACACCCAGACACTGCAGCCGACACACTAACTAAACAATAATTAGTTTGGAAAGCTCTGTGCTATGGGCTGAGTGACTTAGAGCATGCTCAGCATTTGCTTGTAACCTTGCAGTTAAAGGAAAAATATGTTAAGCACAAACTGCCTTTTAGCAAGATTGTCTGCTTTTATAAGTCTTCTCATTAAGAAACTACTGATAAACTTCCAAGAAGTCTTGGGCTCAGAGGAACATGTTTTGAAAACCACTATTCCAGATTACGTTACTACTGCATTAAATATAATTGATAAGCCTTATTTGATATAAGACTAGATCTGCTGATAGAATGTTAAGAATATCAACTGTCATTTAAATCATTAAACAAAACAGCCTCTCATCAGATTCTTTCCAGCACTGTTATTTATTGCTATTATTTGTGCTCCTATTTTGCAACTTGTGTTTTTCTTGTTTTATTAATTTAATTTAATAAGGGACACTGAACTGAAATGCACAACAGCCCAGAGTCCCCCTTGGGGGAGATGGAGCAGTGATATAAATCGAATTATAAATAAATAAATTTATATTATAAACTGATCATAGGGTTTGGGCACTGACTCCAACCCCTGTCTACTGCATGGGTGCAAATAAACTTCATATCCACACAAAGGGGAAACCACCACCTCTTTGAGTAATTGGTTCAATGGGCAAATTGCTCTTGTGTTTTTTTTCCCCCTAATGTAAATCAGAATCTGTCTTCCTGTAACTTACATCCATTAGTCCATTTCCTGCACTCTAGAATGGGAGAGAACAGGTCTGGACCTCCTTCGGTGTAACATCTGTTTAGATTTTTAATGGTGCTATTTTAGCCATACCAAGTTTTTATTTCTCAAGGCTAAATATTCCCAATTCTTTCAATCTCTCATGTAGTTTCTAATTCCCAGATCGTCCCCACTGTCTTTCTCTGAACCTGCTCCGGTTTGTTTCAATCCTTTTAAAGTGCAAGGGTACACTCAAAACTGGATACAGTTCTTGACATGGGGGCTGCCAGATGTGGAATAAATTGGAAGTACTACTTCTGAGATTTGGAAACTATACATTTGTTGATGCAGCCTAAAATTGCACTTAATGATTCTGCAGCCACATGCTACTGACTCATGTTCAGTTTGTAATGAATAGATTTTTTTTTCATCAATATTGTTGCTAAACCATGTATTTCCCAGTCTATATGGTGCACTTGGTGCTTGTTCCCTAACCTTTGCATTTGCTCTATTCAATTGCCATATGTTATAGTTAAAGCTATGGTTTCCCCAGTATTAATGTATGGCTGTGAGAGTTGGACCATAAGGAAGGCTGAGCGCCGAAGAATTGATGCTTTCGAACTGTGGTGCTGGAGAAGACTCTTGAGAGTCCCTTGGACTGCAAGGAGGTCAAACCAGTCAATCCTAAAGGATATCAACCCTGACTGCTCATTGGAAGGACAGATGCTGAAGCTGAAGCTCAAATACTTTGGCCACCTAATGCAAAGAGAGGACTCACTGGAAAGGACCCTGATGTTGGGAAAGACTGAAGGCAAAAGGAGAAGGGGACGGCAGAGGATGAGATGGTTAGATAGCATCACCAATGTAATGAACATGAATTTGAGTAAACTTCGGGAGACAGTGGAGGACAGGAAGGCCTGGCGTGCTATGGTCCATGAGGTCACGAAGAGTCGGACACGACTAAACGACTGAACAACAACAACAATATTTTGTTATTGTTCAGTCGTTTAGTCGTTTCCAACTTCGTGACCCTATGGACCATAGCACGCCAGGCCTTCCTGTCCTCCACTGTCTCCCAGAGTTTGCTCAAATTCATGTTCATTACATCGGTGATCGTCCCCTTCTCCTTTTGCCTTCAGTCTTTCCCAGCATCAGGGTCTTTTCCAGTGAGTCCTCTCTTCTCATTAGGTGGCCAAAGTATTTGAGCTTCAGCTTCAGTAATTTAATGTACCTGATGTTATATTTAGCCCATTTTTAAACATATCATTTAAAATTTTTATTTCAATCTCCTAGGGCAGGGGTTCTCAAACACTGTGATCCTGCATGATGAATGAATTTGCATAATCCACTCCATGAATAAAACTAATGATTTCATTTGGGTTAGGATTGGGCAAGAAATAAAAATACCACTTACTTTAAAAAACTAAATTTATATATCAAAACAATGCTAGAACCTCACAACTTTATAAAATAAATCTGTTTCATTGGAAATTTAAAACCATATTTTTTAATGGGCAGGATAAGCTTGCTTACTTTTACAGCTAGAAGCCAAGCAATGTTTGCTTAGATATTGTTACTGTATTTTCAAGTAAAACAACACCTTTTAATGTTGTTACTATGAGAGAAAATGCAAATATAGGCAAAAACTTAATTCCTGTCCTGATTTTAGATTGGTATGTGGATAAATGATCCACATGATTACTGATTTTGTTATTACTTCCCCCCATCTCACTTCTTTACCGTGGATGTTATTTTTACTCAAGAAAGTCCAGAAGAATAACAGAAATGGATGGGGTTTTTTGCCTGGGC
This sequence comes from Charina bottae, assembly GCA_023362775.1. Taxonomy (NCBI): domain Eukaryota; kingdom Metazoa; phylum Chordata; class Lepidosauria; order Squamata; family Charinaidae; genus Charina; species Charina bottae. The sequence continues at coordinate 5,395,218 of JALMGJ010000024.1, forward strand.
TATTATGGGCATAAGAAACAATTCTGCTTCTTGCCTTAAATCAGCTTCTCTCAAACTGCTCTTAAAATATTGCAGCTTGCAAACCATTGACAGCCTTTAAATTGGGTTTGGCGCTCTTTCCCCATGTAGTTGCACTGACATAAAGTCACAGCCTGATCATCTGTTTCCCTTCCAGTTTGGTGCTTGTAAATCTCTCCCCCCCCCCTTGCAGCTCCCTCTTCCCTGTAGTCTCTCAGCTCCCCCTCTTTCTCATTCATAATTCCAACTGAAGAATGAAGGTTGGGTTTGAAGGTCAGTGCTCAAGGCATGATCATTCTTCCTTTGAAACTCAAATGTAGTGTTTTTTTTTTAAAGTGAAACCACAAACAAAACAAAACAAAAAACCTCAGGCTTCATAAAGGCTCTAGAAATTTAGTGCTGCTTTGCGTTTAGCATAGTTTTGCATTGAAGTGGTAAGCCTGCTCACCAGGACCTGCCAGGAAGGCACTCTCTCACGACCCTCCCAATCCATGGTCTCGCAACTCCCCAGGGGCTGTGACTCATACTTTGAGAAGCTGTTGCAGGGCTTTGTATCATCTGCATACTTGATAAGCATTACCTCTATTTCCTCATCCAAGTGACTAACAAAAATCATTAAAGCACAGGACTGAACCTTGTCGCACTCCACTCACACCTGAGTTCAGCTTGATGCAGAACTGTTAATGAGCACTGTTGGAGCATGATTGTTGATTGAGATATATATCCACTTATTTGTCATGGCTATACTTAACTAGTTGCTAATCAGAATGGCATGAGGTACCTTACCTACTGCATTGCTGAAATCAAAATATATTACATATACAGCATTCCTATAATCCAGGGGTCCCCAACCTTTCATGCCTCAGGCGGGACTAGAACTCAGTGTCTCTTGGTTTCTAGCCCGTTGCCTTAACCACTAGACCAAACTGGCTCTCCATAAACTACAGCCTAGGACAGAAAAAATAGCATCCCAAATCAATACAGTAATGTAACTGAGACTGTTGAGAAGAAAAAAAATCCAGTCAGCAAGAAAAAAAATCCAGTCAGCTTCTCTTCCATCTACTTTGTTATAAATCTTTATGGTCATGCCACAAAGATATTATCGAAGACCACTTGAAAATTATTTTTTTACTTTTATCCCGCCTTTATTATTTTTATAAATAACTCAAGGCGGCGAGCATACCTAATACTCCTTCCTCCTCCTATTTTCCCCACAACAACGACCCTGTGAGGTGAGTTGGGCTGTGTGTGTGACTGGCCCAAGGTCACCCAGCCGGCTTTCATGCCTCAGGCGGGACTAGAACTCACAGTCTCCTGGTTTCCCATTGGCTCCTTCCTAGGCCTGAGAGACAGGGACTGACCTAAGGTCACCCAGCCGGCTTTCATGCCTAAGGCGGGACTAGAACTCACAGACTCCTGGTTTCTAGCCCAGCACCTTAGCCACTAGACCAAACTGGCTCTCTTATGAAATATCATAAAAATTTCATAAAAACACACTGTGGTAAAAGAAAGGTTAAGGAAATTTACTTAGACTTTTCCTCCTCCAAGATGTAACTTTATATTTAGGGGACTTTTATTTAATTTTAAGAAGGAATGTAAAGTGGAGGGAGAGGAGGCTTTTTATTCAGATCCTTTAAGGAACTATTAGATAAATTAAAGGACTATAATATAATGTTTTGCTTCAAAAAAGGGCAAATAGGAATATTTTTGAAAGCCCAGTCTGAAAACAGTCATGTTATTGGGAAAATTACGTATATCCAGTCAGGGCCAAAATGAGAATATTTTACCTAAAATGTATGCAAATTCTAGAATTTGAGAAATGGTTTGGGACTGAAGCCAGTCCCACAGACTGGAAACCTATTTGGACAACTCTGCTCTTCAAAGTTATAATCAGCTCAGATTAAGAAATTCTTGCTAATGTTAGTATACTATATTTCATGTCTCAGAACAATTGACTGGAATTAGGTCCTGTTTATAAAGCTAATGAAGGAGCAAAACATGAAATCCTATGTGGTATGGGTATATACTTTGGGGGGTGGCAGCATGGCCCCTGTTCCCCAGGATTCCCTAGAGGGGCCAAGCCCACCAGGCCAATCCCCCATTCTAGACTGAACTGTCACAACGATTAGTGTCATCAGATTCCTGCAAGAACCAATTTTCCATGCAGGAAGGCTAAAAATGACTGAAACATTAATTGTTTTATATTTTCACCTACATATGGAAGTCACCTCTTACATGACTGCAGCCTGCCCCTATGCCTACCCAAGCAAATTGGCATGTTTATGCCCATGCTACAAGGCTTCAGTTTTATACACTTTGTATAAGAAGATATATGCAACCAATACTATTGCATGAAAAAATGGTTTTACTGTTATCCGTGGTGGAGGTTATCATGTGGTCCTGCATGGAAAGGAATTGGAATATAGCTGCAATGGAAAAACTACTAATACTCACTTAATCCTATTAAGAAAATGGAAAAATGGGGCAGCTTTGTTGAATTAAGGCATTTATTCCATTTACAAATGTACCTCCTTGGTTATGTTTTGGGGTAAATCATTGTAATTTCCGGAAGAACATTTCCTAACCAAGAAAACCCTTACATTCTGTTGTTTTGTCTTCATAGTGCTCTAAACCCTAATAAAACAAAATATGACTATACCGTTCCATTGAAATTGAGAAAAAAATGCATTTTCAGATAGAATTTAGCATGTAGTGTGAACCCAGTCACTGTGAAATTTTATTGTGCAAGTTTACTTCTTGCTTATATTACTACTACAATAATAATAATCGTGTCTTGTATTCAGAAGTAGTCTTATAGAAGGAGTCTATTCTTATTAAGTAATTCTGGATTCAGCTCCTGCTACCATGGGTATTACTATCTCTACTAAGAACAGTAGTGTTTCATGGGGTGGAGAGAGTAAGATTTCATCTCAGTGGATCAGCCTTTCAAAGGTTTGAATATTCCCCATGTGCTCGTGCCTTTTAAGTCTTCAGGGCCATCGTACTCAAAATCAGATGGAAAGTTGGGCGGGACAAGATCTCCCTCTGTGTTTCATAAACTACCAGGTCAAGCTTGTTCATTAACAAGAGGAAGTGCATAATCAAGATGTTAATTCTGTGAGGCTTTGTGAATCTGAGAATTGCAAGATTTGGATGTGTGTTCTGTTTTGCTCCAGCTCTGCTGATCACAGTAGTGAAACAGAGGTATGAGAATAAGAGACAGGCAGAAGAAAAAAAAAATGACCACCCAGTAAATCCCATGCAGCTCTGCTAAATGAACGGTTGTGGGCAAGTGCATGCTCTTTTTCAATTCCTTTTAAGAATTGCTTTCAGGTACTTTATTCTAATTTTTCTGTTTGCTTTTCCCAATCTAGAGAGTGCAGAGAGAAGGCACCTCAGAACTGAAATGGGGACCGAGCGGGCCCTTGTCCTGGACCGCTTAGCCAGCAATGTTGCCAAACGAAAAAGTTCCATGCCACAGAAATTTATTGGTAAGGATTTTTTTTAATGGACTCTCTTTTGGGTATAGCCATTAAAAGGGATGGAAATATGACATGATTCTTCTGTTTGAACGAATTCAGAAACTGGCATGTGTTAGACAATAATAATGTATCAAATAAGGAAGAGCCGTGACTGCATTTCCTTCTTCCCTCTTTTCAATGACATGGATGGACGTATGTGTGTCCTTGGCTTGTGCAGAACAGCCCCTGAAATATACAGTACAGAGGTTTCTGGATGAGGGATGACTCTTTCAAACCACAAAGCCTTCAGGAGAGCATTGAGAATTGTCACTGATTTCAAAATATGTCAACCAAATCAAGAAAGCTGCAATACAAAAGGTGTATAAAGAGCAGATGATGTTACCAAGATACACGCAGATAACTCTAGGCAAATAATTCTATCTCCTTTATCTTGTATTGGGAAGCATTCTTTCTTTCTTTCTTTCTCCATGAAATAGACTTTATAATAAATATTCTTTAGCAAAATTGGTTTTAGCTGACTGCCTTTAATTGATTAATTTCAAATATTTGTGTATTTTCAAAATCTCAGTAATAAGTCAGTCCTTTTCGAAATATTGAAGAAACTGCTACAAGGGTAGAACAGCTCATTCCTTATCACAACCAGAGAGCAAGATCAAGCAGTTTAAAAATAATATTAATGCAGAGACATTCTGCGTATGATTAAAAATCATTCCCTACTATTTACTAATTAGACCAATTGAACATTGAATGAATAGTGGATTTTTTTGGAAATATGTATGATTAATAGACCACATCAGTTGTTTGTAGAATGAAAAGTTTAGGTGCCTGCATCCATTTTAGTGTACATACAATCCTGTGATATAAAGCACTTCCTTTTAGTTCCTATTGTCTCATCATACACTATTGTGATAGTAAGTATTATGGAGAACAAAAGAACAGTTTATAAAACCAGTGGGTCAATCTACCCTGTTAATCTTCATAGTAAATACCTTCCCCAGTTTTCCCATAAATTCTTACTAATTAAAATGATTATTTATAATAATACCATTGTTAGTATTGATATTGGCTTTTTAAAAATTATGTTATGTTTATTTTAATGCAGTATTATATTTTAGGTATCTCATAACTGTATTAGGATAATTTTAATTAAGGTTTGATTTGTTGAATTATAACTTAAATAATATATTACAAAAGAGAAAAAAGGCAAAAGAAAAAATAGCTAATTGAAGAAACCATAGATTATTTTTTCTGCTTTTTATTACTAAGATGTATAATATTGACTAAGATTTTTATATTATCAAATATGAAATAAATTGAAGAAACAGTTGATCAATACAAACCACACTATGAGAAAGAAAAAAATATTTTTAATTGTGCAGACCGTTTCAAATCAAATAGGTTTCTCAAACTGGAACATTTAGGTGGTGGCTTCACTGCCAATTACTGGCAAACTTCTCAACTTTCTACCTAGGCTGCTGTATCGCTAACAGGTGCCTGACTATTAAATGATCTCATGGATTTCAGTACAATAGCTGTTAAAGGGTTTAGCCATTTGTTTGTGTGTTTTTTGGTAGCAACTCCATTTAAATCTTGAAGATTAATAAAACCTACTAGACAACCCTGTGACCACTGAGTCATCCTTTGAGAGAAAGATAGTGCAGTCTGATGTGACCAGAATGAACATTAAATTTTGCTTGTGGGAAGCTGGCAGGGAGCATTGGAAATCACGATCATGTGACCATGGGGATGCTGCAATGGCCACAACTTTGCAAATAATACTGGTCTGAACATCATGGAAATTTCAGTTCCACAGGAGTAATGGGTCCCAGAATTTTTATGCATTCTTTAAGTTAGTGGATTTTAGGTACCTTGATTCAAAAATTGTTGTGGTATAATGCACCATTTGGGCTAACTTGAGGGTACAAACAGACAAACAGATAAACACAACAAGAGTTTTAGTAGTATATAGATAGAATCAATGGCATACATCCTCCAGAGTTTAATCTAAATGACACAATATAAATCCTTAAGCACTAGCCCGTAGAATGGGCTAAATTTTTCTATCTCTAACCTCTGTCTTTGTGTATCACTTCTTTTAAAATACATATTCAGAATAGAAGGAAACTTTGATGCTTTCTTCAGATACAAAAATGTCCAAGCCAGCATGAACATCCTTTTCTTCCCTACTCCCCACACCCAAATTAAACAGACACCTACCACAATTGTATAAGCAGGTCTACAATACTGTGTATTTATCTAATCTTGACTGACGATCTTATGACTAACTATCATTCCTTCTTGTTTGCTGTTTTTTTCTGTTTCTTTCTGTCCTTGTCATTGAACAAAAATAAAGTTGACCTTATTTTTTTCCTCCGACTTTGCAAAAGTGGAGGGGGAACAATTGTTCACCTTAACCGCAAAGACCTCCCTCAGTCATTTACAGCAAAAGCGGTCAATCATGTATGCAAAACTGTCTGGTAGTGCCATATATTGACTTCAGAAATGGTTCTGCCTAAGCATGTTGTCTATCAGGCTGTATTTGCAGCGACAGTTTGCACTATTCTACTGTGCATGCTCCTTTGTGAATACTGGAGATGAATCCAAAATGTTATGGTTGCAGAAGCAGCAGGTTATCCTTGCTTGGGCCTGGGGACTGGCAAGTTTCAAAGTTTGACTCAACATTTCAGGTTTTAATGCTCTATACTTAATCAATAGCTCCTCCTCCAGCAGTACTCAATAAACCAAAGCATTTGGAGGTAGAATACTAGAAGTCTGTCAGGAGAACCCAGGTATAAATCCCTGCTCTGCTATGAAGCTCAAGTTGTAAGAATAAAATGGGGAGAACCATGCATCCCACCCTAACTTCCTTGAAGAACGGCAAGATATAAATGCTGTATTTTAAACCAAAGATAGAGTGTGTTTTACTGTGGCAGGCTACAAGTATAGGACTCATAAGATACTACTGTGGTACCTCTCTACCTGGCCTACTGCCTCATGAATGCTGAAGCAAGATGATACCTGGCTTTTTATTGGATGCATTTTAATTTTCATCTGATTGCATCATTTTTCTTTTATTGCATCATTTTCTTTTATTTTTATAAGTGCAAATTTAATGACATAACTGTTACGTTGAGATACAATAAAGAAAAACATATGCTTGCCTAGACATTGTCAGCTGTAAAGACTACCAAGCAAACTTCCAAATGTGATTAATTATGTGCCATCAAGTTGGTGTCACCTCCTAGAGACCACATGGGCTTTCTCCAAGACCATCTGTCTCTAATCTGGTCTTTCAGGTCTTCCATCAATGCATCCATTGCTCCTGTAATTGAGTTAGTCCATCTTGCTGCTAGTAATTCTCTTTCCTTCCACCTTACCTAGCACTATAGACTTCTCCAGATATCTAGGTCTTTGCATAATGTTTCCAAAGTATGCTTGTTTGAGCTTGGTCAGCTGTGCCTTGAGTGAGAACTCTGGGTTGATTTGTTCAATGGTACATTTGTTTGTTTTCTTGGCTATCCATGGTATTCTCAGGAGTCTTCTCCAACACCAGAGTTCAAAAGTATCAGTACTCTTTCTATCCTACTTCTTCAAAGTCCAACCTTCACTTCCCTAGAATGTCACAGGAAAAACCATTTCCTGCTTGATTCTGATCTTTATAGGTATAGACACATCACCGTGAGTTTTTTTTAAAGAACTTAACTGATTCTACCTTCAGAGTCCCTACTGTTGAAGCTGTAGTTTCACTCTCTCACTCCACTCTACCCTTTATCTGTTCTTCTCATGACCACTTGGGTGCCTAGACCTGTTGCTGTTCAGTGGGAGCACTTTATTCATTTTTGTACTACTTCTTTGTATCTTTATTATTTGGGACTTGTATCTTTTTGGGGACTTTTCTTTGGGCTGGTCCACATATGTATGTCTATCACCTGATTTTCTGTAATAGTTTGCTGAATGTACAAGCTGATTCTGTCGGAAAAAAGTCACATTGTCAGGTGATATGGAACATACAAACTATTTTAATGTCTGTATTGGGTAAGATATTAGAAGAGACTGTAAAGAAGTATGTCTCTGAGCATTTAGAAAAAAAGTGCTGTCTTTATTAGGAGTCAGAATTGGTTTGTCAAGAACAAGTGTCAGACTGTCTCTTTTTTATGACAAAGTAACCCCTCTGTTTGGTAGAAGACGGGGATATTGAGGGGAAAACTCACATTGTCAGGTGATATGGAACATTGAATATTGACTTTAGTAAAGGGTTTGACAAAATCTCTCATTATATTCTTGTGCACAAGGTAGATAAATGTGAGATAGACAGTACTGCAGTGCAGAGGATTTGGAACTAGCTGACAAGCCTCCCACAAAGGATACTAATAAATGGTTCTTCATCAACTTGAAGGGAAATACTGAGTGAGGTCTCCTAGAGCTCTGACCTTGGCTGACTGCTATTCAACATTATTATAAATGACCTGTTGGGTGGAATGGAAGGGATGCTTTTTAAGTTTGTAGATGACACAAAGTGGTGATTGGCTAACAATTTTAGAGGGGGGGGGGAATCACAATTCAAAATAATGCTGACAGGCTTGAACATTCAGCTGTATCTAACAAGATGATATTCAACAAAACAAGTATAAGGCATTGCATCTGGGTAGGAAAAATCAAATGTATAGTCCATGATTGGGGAGATTTGGCATGGCCACAGTGCATATGAGAATGATCTAGGGTTCTTAGTATACCACCAGTTGAACATGAGCAAGCAGCATGATGCAATAGCTAATAGGACCAATGCCATTTTGGGTTGCATTAACAAAAGCATTGCATCTGTATGAGGGGAAATAATAATTCCTTCTATGTACTCCACGCTGGTTAGCATGGAGTACTGTTTCAGTTCCGGGCATCAGACATTAAACAGGACACAGAGAAACTAGAGTGAGTTCAGAGGACAGTTCACATGATGAGGGATCTAGAAGCAATGGCATATGAAAAATAGTTAAAGAAGCTGTGCATATAGCTTGTAGAAGAGAAGATTAATGAGAGATATGATAGCAGCTTACAAATAATCTAAAAGGAAGTGGACCTGTTGTATATTGAAATGAATAGAAAGGTAGTTCAGGCTGAATATTATGAGGGATTTCCTGACAGTGAGTTATTATATTTTTATCCCGCCTTTTTAAATAAATAACTCAAGGCAGTGAACATACCTAATACCCCTTCCTCCTCCTCTTTTCCCCACAACAACAACCCTGTGAGGTGGGTTGGGCTGAGAGAGAGTGACTGTCCCAAAGTCACTCAGCTGGCTTTCATGCCTGGGGTGGGACTGGAACTCACAGACTCCTGGTTTCTAGGCCAGCACTACACCAAATTGGCTCTTTATAATATTGTTAAACATTGGAGAAAACACTGTTAAATAATGTTTAACAGTGGAGAACACTGGTGGACTACCCCTTGAGGGAGGTTTTCAGATGGGAGCTGGATGACTACTTGATAGAGATGCTTTAATGTCTTTTTGTATTAGGTAGTGGATGGACTAGATTACCTATAAGAGTCCTGCCAAGTCTTACTTTTTATGACTCTGTGATCATTCTGTTGTGGTCCAGTCAGATTTATATTCATGCTCAAGAAGTTTAATCAAACCATAAACATGCATAGAGAGCCAGTTTCGTCTAGTGGTTAAGGCAACGGGCTAGGAACCAGGAGTCTGTGAGTTCTAGTCCCGCCTTAGGCATGAAAGCCGGCTGGGTGACCTTGGGCCGGTCACTCTCTCTCAGCCCTCGGAAGGAGCCAATGGCAAACCAGGAGACTGCGAGTTCTAGTCCCGCCTTAGGCATGAAAGCCGGCTGGGTGACCTTGGGCCAGTCACTCTCTCTCAGCCCAACCCACCTCACAGGGTTGTTGTTGTGGGGAAAATAGGAGGAGGAAGGAGTATTTGGTATGTTTGCCGCCTTGAGTTATTTATAAAAATAATAATAAAGGCGGGATAGAAAATAAATAAATAAATAAAATATATGGAACAGCCATTTTAGGAGATTTACAAGTAAGCCATCCATGTTAGCTATTATCTCATCAGATAATATCCCATCAAGAGATTCCAGAAGAGCCAAAAATAGATGTGTTTGCAAGACATGCTTAACTAGCTTCGAGGGGCCCTAAAAATGGGGCTGCTCCATTTTTTTCCTTATATCCTACCTCAACCCACCCCCACTCCCCCAAAGATTGTGTGTGTCATGGGAAGGGATGAACAACCATAGAAAGAAGATAAGCTTCTCTACATCCCCTTCCCAGTGGTTCCAACCTTGGTGAGGCCTTTGTGGATCTAAAAGAAAAATGGCGTTTCACACATCAGAGAATCCAGAATAATTAAATGCATTTCAGACTGGTTGTTTTGCAGTATAGATGCATACGGAGTCACCCAGAAACCCTGAATTTTAGCAGAAAGTTTTGGATGACTTGGGAGCATGCAGCTGGGGTGATGGAAGTGATCCCTCCCTGCCCATGGCCCACAGATTGGCTGGGTTCACACAACATGCTGACACTAAGCCCAGGCTAACAAAACACAGTTGCCACATGAACAACACGTATCATGCCAAAACAAATAAAACCATATTATGGCTAAACATGGTGGTCTAATTCATTCAACATGCTGAAGCACAAACTACCCAACTCTATTTTAACATAGTTTAATCTTGTGCAAACCCACCCACTGCCAAGGAACACACTGAATGGGTTGAAATATCAGACGGTTCACCAACTAACAATTAATACAACTGAATTTCTTCAACAATCATGTAATTTCTTTTAGCAGCCATGAGAGTGGACATGGATCTTGTCCTCACTCTTCATATACTGCTTTACTCTTGTACAAGAGTGTATGGAAAAATTAACAGCACAAACTGAATTGGAACAAGAGTGTTCAGCTTCGTGCAGTAACTATTTTCTGTGGTATAGCCTGACAAAATATTTTTTGCAGACCAGGTAAGAAAGGAGGAAATACAGAGGTGTCTTGATGCCCTTGTTTTTTTACACTATTTTTGTTGTTTTAAAACATCATTGTTTGTGTTCGTGTTCTATTAAAAAAATCAACACAATTGACTCACCTTTTTTCCTCTAAATCACACTCTTATTAGCCTCCTTATTTTTAAGTGCAACGTAAAAAATTGTTTGAGGAAAAGGCAGATAGGACCATCTGAGACTTTGACTAGTGACTAACTGTCTCCAGTTATTGTGGAGATATTGAATGGGCCAATTTTATATCCTTTTCCATCTGCTCCATCTTCGGCCCCAGTGGATCCATCACTCACAGTGCTGCAACCTGCTTCCCAGGCTGAGATTTAGCTCTGAGGTCCATGTCAGGGAGTGAAATTAAATATTGATCAGTATAAGCCTCTTCTCCAAAAAGGCCAGAAACATCTTACCAATTGCCTTGATCAGCATTCATCTTCTTTGGATTGGTTACAATAAAAGGTGGCAAATATATAATATTAGCACCAGATTTTTCACTTTATTCAGCACATTCTTGTCTTAGTAGGAACTCACACATATGATTCCAACTGTTCTTGATTCTGTTCATACTACAAGGGACAGTTGGGAAATGAATGGTATCAAAACCAATATTATCTGCAGGATCAACATTATTATCAAGCTCAATGGAGCTGAACTCTACATAGCTTTCATTAAAGACATGACCATCATTCTTCCAATTGGAGATGCAGGCTTCACATATGCAATAAACAAGTCACACAGCTTTTCCACAAGCAAACCACATCCACACTTTTAACATGTTTTCTGTTACACAATCTATACCTGCAGCTTTTACCATTTTTCAACACCCTTCCAGCATTTATGATTTCATTCATATACACAAATATTTATAACATTCATTTCAATTCTACTCTTCAACCTATAGTGGTCATTTATATAAAAATCTCTAAGACTGCCCTTCCAGCATTCTTTCTCTCATTTCAGTTTCATCTCAAATAATTGCATTCCTTTTATGTTTAATTCCATTCATTCTGCTGAAGGTTCCTTGTTTAGCACTTTTCACTCACTTCCAAAACAGGGTTTTATTTTTATCAACATCAGTTTCTCTATTCATTTAAATGTTAACACTTCCTTACGCTCTTTGACTACAGTCTTTGCTACTATCTTTTTCTCTATATACTTATTATGCACTCCTCATTTCATCCTCATTTTTGCAATATTCTGTTATATGCATTTTCCCCTCACCCACAACCTTTTGCACCTCATCATTCCAGCTTTTTTCATAGTGACCATTAGAGCAGAGCTTTCCAAACTGTGTGTCATGACACAAAAGTGTGTCACCACACACAGTCTGGTGTGTCGCCACACAACCCGGAAGCACTGATCATCATCAGTGCTTCCGGGTTTTCCCGCGGCGACACACCAACGGCGGCGTGCAAAAACCCGAAAGCGGCAGCAGCGCTTCCGGGTTTTTGCGCGCTGCTGCAACGGCGGCACTTCCGGGTTTTCCCGCGGCGACACACCAACGCCGGTTGGTGTGTCGCCGCGGGAAAAACTTTGGAAAACCCTGATTAGAGTAACTCTACACATTTCTGTGGCACTCTGTAGCATAATTCTTATCATTCGGTTCTAAGCAGTATCATATTCTTTTTCCTTGTCAACTTCTATTCATTCTGTTGGGAGTTTAATCTGTCTTCTAAAAAAATTTTCTTACAGGATTTGTATTTTCTGTTCCCATAGTTTTTTACTTCAACTCTAGGGTCTTTCACTTCTTTCTTTTCCAAGTCTTTTTTTTCAAATATCCATTTATGAAACTAACAAAAAAATGGTCTGTACCTTATTTGGAGTCTTTTATTACTCTTCTATCCTTCATTAATTTTCTCAATCCCTCACTATAAACAGTTAAATCAATTATGCTTTTAGACTGATATTAATTCTTTTGCCACATGTATATATGAATAAATTTATGTTTAATTATGTATTAGAACAGGGCTTTCCAAAGTGCTGCCGCTGGTGACACACCAGCGGCAGCGGCGGCGCGCACACGGCAACGGCACGGGGGGGCGTGCGGCGGCATGCGCGCACGGCAACGGCGCGGGGGGCGTGCGGTGGCGCGCGCGCGCACGGCGGCGGTGTGGGGGGGCGTTCGGCGGCGCGCGCACGGTGGCAGCACGGGGGGGGCGCGCCGCCGCTTCCGGGTGGTGTGGCGACACACCACGCTGTGTGTGGCGACACACTTTTGTGTCGCGACACACAGTTTGGAAAGCTCTGTATTAGAAACAAACAGAACTTCTTCTAAGCAGCCACTAACCAGATAGTCATTATTCTCATTCATTCTTGGGTCTTCAAGTAACCCAATCTCTTTTCTGTACTCTTTCCTCATTTTTTTTCCACCCATTCAATCATATCACCTTGAAGAAGAATATTTTCCTCTGGATCACATTCATTCTGAAGGTTGCATAGTTGTCCCTAAAACTCCTCTGTAGTTTTTCAGTTATCACCATTCAGTGGAGCATAAGATACAACTTTCACCAATCTATGAATTTCTATTTTCATACACACTCATAGCAACCTAAATGACTCCAATTTGTACATTTCTGACATACACTGTAGCTCTTTTATTCATAATTAAATGTACATTTTTACTTCCCTGCAAGTATTTATCAATTCTACTCCACAGACTACCTTTATATTATATATAAATATTATATTATATCCTCTCCCTTTCTCCTATTCTCACAGAAATTTAAGAAATGATTGGTTTTTATTTCTTTTGATGATTCATGCTCTTTATCGTTTATTCTTTTTACATTCTAAATCAGATCAACCTAATCTTTTATTTATTTATTTATTTATTTATTTATTTATTAATTATTTGAATTTATATGACCGCCCATATCCCCCAAACAGGGGACTCTGGGCGGCTTACAATAAAAATTAGGATTAAAATACAAATATAAAATTACAGTTATCAATATGACATAAATAAGTGTAAAATCCAATCTGGCGAATCAATCTCAAACAATGGGGAGCGCATTATGATACTAACCACCCCCAGGAGGAGCTATTACCTTTCCCCTCCCACGCTATGCGGCGGAACCAGGTTTTCAGATTTTTCCGGAAGGCCGGGAGGGGGGAAACCCGCCTCAACTCTGGGGGCAAGATATTCCAAAGGGCGGGCGCCACTGCAAAGAAGGCCTGCCTCCTGGACCCCATTAGATGAAGTTCTTTTATTGATGTGGTCCATAGCAAGCCCTCTCTGCATGCCCGGGTGGGGCAGGTCGATGTTATTGGGATAAGACGGTCCCTCAGGTATCCTGGCCCCATACCATGTAGGGCTTTAAAGGTAATAACTCCCTCGGGGGAGTTGGGCGGTGATAAATCCAATAAATAAATAAATAAATAAATAAATAAATAAATAAATAAATAAATAAATAAATACATACATACATACATACATACATACATACATACATACATAATAACCAACACCTTGAATTGGAACCGGAAGCAAACTGGCACCCAGTGCAGCTCGCGGAGCAAAGGTGTTATGTGTGATGATCTTGGTGCACCTATAGTTGCTCGCGCAGCCGCATTCTGTACCAGGTGTAGCTTCCGGATATTCTTCAAGGGTAGCCCCATGTAGAGCGCATTGCAATAGTCTATGTGGGGGATGACAAGGGCATGAATGACCATTCGGAGGGCCTCTCGGTCCAGGAATGGGTGTAACTGGTGCACAAGCCGAAGCTTCGCAAAGGCCCTCCTAGCCACGACTGCCACCTGCTCTTCGAGCAGGAGTCGTGAGTCCAGGAGGACCCCCAAGTTCCACACCGGTTAACAATATATCATTGTTATCACCAAGGGGCCCATAAAGATTGAACTCCACTGCCCATCATGTCTTTGGTCATTCAAGGATTTTGTACAATGCTTTTTTAGTAAGGACAATCGAAGAGAATATTTGTAGCTCAGGGTTGAACAGGGGAGTCTTTGGTGCTCTCTGAGCCTTGTTTTCATGCAGACGTTTCATTGCCAGGCTAGGCAACATCTTCAGTGCGAAAAGGGAGTGGAACTTGCTGTCTGTTTATATACCCTGTCCTGTCCTGCCTGTGTTGGTGGGGGTCTTGTATTCTCCTTGGTAGTTCCTTGATTGGGCTGTTGTGTGCTGTTTGGGTGATTGACTGAGTTAATAGTTCCTTGATTAAGGTCTATTGTGTTGTTTGATTGCTCCTCTGCTGCTAATCTTGCTGTTAATCTATGCATATCTTGTTGTTGATTGCTGGCCCAGGGGTGTTCTGGTCTTCTGGCTATTCTATTGTCTCTTATGAATGGTATGTAAATGTTGTTAACCTCTATGTGTCTGTTGATGGCTGCTTTGTCTGAGTGCCAAGCTTCCAGGAATTCTCTAGCATTTTTGGATTTGGCCTGGTCTAATATGCTCACAGTTTCCCAGTTGAAAGTATGGTTAAGTCTGTCCATGTGTTGTGAGATTAAGGAGTTTTCATCATGTCTTCTGACTGCTAGTTGGTGTTCGTGGATGCGTTCTGCTAGTCTTCTGCCAGTCTGTCCTACATAGTGGCTGTTACAGTCCTTACACTGTATGTTGTAGATAACTCCTGTTTTTTCTTCTTGGGCTACTGGGTCTTTTGGTTTACTTACAATGTTCTGAAGGGTTTTGGTTGGTTTGTGTGCTACAGTGATGCCGTGTGGATGTAACAGTCTATTAGTTTCTGAGATGTTTCTGATGTATGGCAGTGTAATCCTTTTCATAGCTTATGTTGGTTTTGCTGTGGTGGGTTGCGTGGTCAGGCACTTTTTGATAAAGTTGTGTGGAAAAACAGGAGTTATCTACAACATACAGTGTAAGGACTGTAACAGCCACTATGTAGGACAGACTGGCAGAAGACTAGCAGAACGCATCCACGAACACCAACTAGCAGTCAGAAGACATGATGAAAACTCCTTAATCTCACAACACATGGACAGACTTAACCATACTTTCAACTGGGAAACTGTGAGCATATTAGACCAGGCCAAATCCAAAAATGCTAGAGAATTCCTGGAAGCTTGGCACTCAGACAAAGCAGCCATCAACAGACACATAGAGGTTAACAACATTTACATACCATTCATAAGAGACAATAGAATAGCCAGAAGACCAGAACACCCCTGGGCCAGCAATCAACAACAAGATATGCATAGATTAACAGCAAGATTAGCAGCAGAGGAGCAATCAAACAACACAATAGACCTTAATCAAGGAACTATTAACTCAGTCAATCACCCAAACAGCACACAACAGCCCAATCAAGGAACTACCAAGGAGAATACAAGACCCCCACCAACACAGGCAGGACAGGACAGGGTATATAAACAGACAGCAAGTTCCACTCCCTTTTCGCACTGAAGATGTTGCCTAGCCTGGCAATGAAACGTCTGCATGAAAACAACAAGGCTCAGAGAGCACCAAAGACTCCTTAGTAAGGACAGCGTAGACTATACTATCATCCTGTGTGTGCTATATGCGGCATTTGGATAAGACTGGTAAATTCTGGCACCTTTCGACCAATATTCAACAAGTGCAACCAAGGCCCAGTTTTACCCCAGACTTGCTTACCCTATTCCAAGCAAGCTAGTATGCCAGCATACTTTTGCCCACATCCCAGCAACATGCAGGTATGGCAAAGGTACTGACATATATTCAGGATGCCCCTTGAGAACCTAGCCTAAGAATATTATTTGATTCATCTTTTCTAGAACAGGCATTATGAGTCATAGAGAAATGTCATGTTGTGGGGATTTTTTAAATTCCTTTGAACTACCAGATGGATCTTGAGATTGGCAATGAGCTGTCAGCACTGTCAAGCACATTATTAAAGAAACGTGAGTGTTTGGTTTCACTCCCATCCGCAGAACTTTGGAGGTCCTTGAGTCATAGTTCTGCCAGTGATAAATATCTCAAGATTTTGTTCTAGTTTCTATTATTTGGCTTAGAAAGTTTTAATATGAAAGACTCTATTGTCTGCTGCATGTTAAAAAGTTGGCTGTATCAGCAGTTTTGATGAAAACTGCTAACTCTGATTCCATGATTTGATTTCTCAAATACAGGGTCTATATTGTGCAGCATTTAGCGGCTGAAGAATTTCTCCTTTCCTTTCTTACTTTAAATGTAATTTTCCAGTACTTGAATCAGGCTAGAAAGTATGCAGGGAATGCTGGAGAAAATAGGATGCTGAGTATGATTTCCAAGGTTCAGAGGTGTGGCCTCCATCCATCACAAATATTGCAGTTTTGGAAATTTGTCTTCTAACTCCTCAAGTATTGTTCTCTTTCGTAGGTGAAAAACGCCCCAACTTTGAAGTGAATTACAGCCCTGGCTTTTTATATGAAAAGGAGAGAGATGCCATGCTGCAAGGATGCATGGTGGACCAAACCATCAACAGTGCCATTGGCTACCTTGGGGCAGAAGCACTGCGCCCACTTGTACAGACCTCAGCTGCTCCAACTTCAGAGATGGTGCCTGTGATCAGCAGCCTGTACCCCCTTTCACTCACTCGCACTGAAATGCCCAATAGTAACCCACAGCATATGGAAAAGAGTAGCACCCAACTGAGAGACAAGACTATACCTACTGACCAAGGTCTTTCTCCAAACAATAGTGGTCAAGATTCTACAGATTCAGACAGCAATCAAGAAGAGAACCAGAATCATGCCTACCTTCATAATCAAATGGCTCCTCCTCCTTTGCAGGCCAGGAATGGACTCTTGACTTTCAAGGAACACCCTAGAGCATATGACATCTTCAGACAACCAACCATTTGCCCTCGTGATGTCTTGAAAGTCTTCAACAAAGAAGGCGAATCCATTGGAGTCTATCGATGTGATCACTGTCGTGTCCTTTTCCTGGATTATGTTATGTTCACTATCCACATGGGATGTCATGGTTTCCGTGACCCTTTTGAATGTAACATGTGTGGCCACAGGAGCCATGACAAATACGAGTTCTCCTCCCACATAGTTCGGGGTGAGCACAGAATGGGGCTGAAATGAGAGCAAAATTACTCCATTATTTTCTGAGAGACTCAGTGTGCATCTATACTGCAAAATCAACCAGTTTGAAGTGTATTTAATTATTGACGTTTCTCAAAAAAACAAAACACAACAGAACAAATCTGGACATTGTCATTTTCTAAAGATGCAATCTTCAGAATGTTTTCATGAAATTCATTTATAGAACTAAAGTGTTCAGCATTCTTTGACCACAAGTCAAGAAGGTTAAACTGATTGTAATTTCTAATATAGACAGCATAATCAGATTTTTTAAAACAAGAATCTTCTTAAATCCTAAACATTTCTGAAACTGGTTCAGTTGTCAATGATTCTCTGTTTTTCAACAATTTACTAGCTATGTACTAACATTTGGCCCAGTCATTTTTTGTCTAGTTAAACACGTTTTGGATGTCTTTGGGCAAAGATTTTACTGCATTATACTGCTGTCTAAACTCCAGCAAACTTTATTATATCATTGCACTGTATCTTTTTAAAGGAAAACAAAGATTGCTCCCAGACTAGACTTCTGTTAAGCAGTCAAGCTACCTTATTCACAGATTTCTACTGAAATATCCAAGTGACATCATCTTCTATTCCTAACCTTCTTGTCTCAGAATTCCAATAAAGAAAGAAAACTGAAATAGCTCCACAATGCCTTTTAGCAGCACTCGGCATAATGATGAAACCAAAGGGAGGCCTCATTTTCTTACAGAAAGAAATTACAATACAGCAAACTTCTGGAACTCACAGCATTAGGACTTAAGAAATGCCAATAAGAAGTGAGTTTTTGAAATGTGGAAACCTGTTGTTGGATTGGAGTCTAAACCATTACGAAGCCAAAGTATTGAAGATGTGACCCATTGCCATCTTTAGTATTAAAGACAGGTTTAAGGACAGTGCTATAAAAATGGTTGACATAATCATGGTTCTGGACATCCATGAAAAAATGAGGGTATATGAGCATATGGACATGGGATAAAGTTTTGTAAGGGAAACGTTTAAGAATTCTTTATTCATGCCATTCTTTGATACATGCACTGTAATATTTACTTATGGCAGATAGATATTTGAATAGTCATGTGTCATAAGGATATTTGTCCAATTTGCTAAGAATGTCTTCAGCTTTTGTTGAATACTGACTACGCAAGATGGGTACCTGGGATTTGTTGTTGTGCCATGAATGAAGTTACTCTATAGTAGTATCACAATCCTTAAGGACCATTGCACGAGTCAAAGGTAGCCTGTTAGCTATAAAATCCCACCAAGCAGAGGGCAATTCATTGCCCTCTGTCCTTCAAGATAAACTCTGGATTTGATGAAAGGGGGAAAATGAAGACTTGCCACCAAATTTCACCGAAAGTCACATTTTCAATGAAATGTCAATGTTTCTGCTGGGATGAAATGGCAGAGGAATATTGAAGGAATATTGAGATATCATGAGCAGCAAAAATACATGCTAAGAATTTTTGCCCAGCATCAGCTTTCAACATGTATTTTTTTTCTTCAAAGAATTCTGAAGAAAGAAAATAAAGTTTCTATAACGATAGAGAAATTACTCAGGCCAGTGGGGGAAGATCTGCATTGCTGTGCTAGTAACATTTCACTGGAGTTTGTTTTGCCTACTTTCATTTTAAGACTCCTGGAAGAACGAAGGCTTTCTCTTGCCTGGTAAACAAAAAATATCTACTGTTGGTACCCAAATAGCTTTAATATTTTCAGGTAATAGCTAAGACGTTCTGGTATCTGTAAATATTGTGCATGAACACTGCTGCTTGGTGTTGGCTGATCAGAACTCTTTTCTAGAGAAACTCAGTGGCATGTTTTGGCTTTAAACATAAATGTTTTTGAGTTAGATAGTGATAAAAATTGGGTATCTAGTTTGTTGGGGTTGTTGTGTAAATTGCTCATCTTAAAGCCTTTTCTTCAATGTAAAGTAATAGATATATTTTTAATACAATGTGATTTTCAGTATCCATGGCTCTGATTATTTCACTTTATTATTACTTTTGGTCTTGATAAGAAATCATTAGGCACAGCCTTCTTCTTAAACCAGTAAAAACAGTCCATTAATCTCTGAATCAAGGCATGGAAGTTGAGAAGTGAGAAACGTAGTAACAGTGGGATCAAAATACACATTGTATTCAGTCAGGTTATTACCTCCATTAAATATCTTGGGTGCTATTTTAAAACACAGGATTCTTCTGTCTGGATCAGCCCTTTGGGAGTGTGCATTTATCTCTTTCTTTGCAAGTCTCTTATCAAAATTGTCCTATGTCACCCCCTCTACCCACCACACCCCAGAAAAACCTTTCAGGAGCAAAACAGCAACCTGGACAGTAAAGACATAAGAGTTTTTTTTAACTACAAAGGAAATAGGAGGCCAAATTCTCTCTCTAGAAAAGAGCTTTCCAAACTTTTCATGTTGGTGACACACTTTTTAGACATGCATCATTTCACGACACACTCTTACAGCAGGGCACAAGGCAGGCACTAGGACCTGCGCGGAATCACAGCAGGTTTGGAGGCAGCAAGGCAGAAGGCAGGCACTAGGACCTGCATGGAATCCTGGCAGGGCTCGGAGGCAGCAGCAGCCGCGACACACCCAGACACTGCAGCCAACACACTAACGTGTCCCGATGCACAGTTTGGAAAGCTCTGCTCTAGAAGATCAGCCACTACCACATTCATTTTCCATGAAAAAAAATTAATTCCATCCTTATTTGATAAGTACTGATTCCCCACTTTCAGTTTTCTCATGCTAATAATCAACTATTGCAATAATTCCTTATCTGAAGGATATCTTGCATAGGAGAAAGACATTACATGGGAACAAAATAACAGCAAATTCAGAAGGCCATTTCAGGAGTCTTTCCTATATTATCCCTTGTATAAGACACATTATACTTAAGGACACAATTTCTCAACATAGGAACTCTGCTGAGCCAATTTAGTTCATGATTCTGTTTCAAGTAGAGGCCAACCAAGCCTTAGCGGATTGGCTGAACCTGCAGAGTGGAAGGCTGAAGGCCTCAAATCTCCTCTACTAGACGTCCTCTGGTTTTCAAACCCTGGCCCCAACTTCTTTGTTCATTTCTGCTACCACCATCTATCTTCCAGGGGACATTTTATCTGTTGTCCATCCCATAACTAGCATGTGGGAGAGCTAGGTCTTTAATTGCCTATGGCAATTTTAAATTAAATTAAATTAAATTAAATTAAATTAATTAAATTAAATTAAATTAAATTAAATTAAATTAAATTAAATTAAATTAAATTAAATTAAATTAAATTAAATTAAATTAAATTAAATTAAATTAAATTAATTGCATTGCATTGCATTGCATTGCATTGCATTGCATTGCATTGCATTGCATTACATTACATTACATTATAAAAAGAAATTGAAATAATAATGTTGGGGTATGGTATATAGAGGATTCAGCCCTCCTGTTGGGAGGGGCAAACCAATCTCATAAGGGATGAACAAAATTAACCTTTATTTTAAAAAAACAAAATGTAAAACTCCCTTATTAACTTTAAATATTGAAATTCAAACATTCAGTGTGAAGAGATTCTGGTACAAAGCTAACCAGCTCAGGTCAGCCACTTCCTAAGGGATTAAAAAAAAGGAAAATAGATAATAAAATAGCAGGCAAACCACAAGATGGCACCAGTCTTCCACAAATGGAGATTTTCACTACTCCAACACTGGAGGTGTTTTTAAAGTATTCTACAGAAATATTATAGCTTCATGAACAATCCTGAGAATTGAATAAAAGGTTAAAGTTCCACACATTTTACTTAATTTTTCCAGAGAAATAAAAAATCTTAGATTTAGCACAGACCACAGATGGAAATTAAAAATCTTAGTGCAATCTCCTAGCTAGAAGTTTACCTATTTCCATAGAAATAGAACATTTTCCTGAAGCAAAAGTACTCTGCTTTCTTTCCTGGACTTCCTCGGCTTCTCATAAATTTCAGCTGTTATTCAGAGGTCACTGAGCAGGAGGACAGAAACCTCTGTTTTCTTCCCAGACTTGCTGCCAGGCCCCTCCCAAGTTCAATGGCTCTTTCTTATTTAAAGAAACAAACGAGCAAACACAAACCCTTTCTGATTCCCATATAGGGAGGGGCTGGAAATAATATGTCCCTGTACGGGACCAAGAGCAATGCCTCATTTAAGTGAATGTGGACTGAGCCTCTGCCTGCAGTCTTGTGGATATCTGAGCCTGCACATTCACAACACAAACTTCAAGAAATGATAGACAAGCAGAGAATAAAAGCAATGCCCCCCCTCTCTTTTGTCTCCAGCAGGTAGCATGCAGAAACATGCTTCTTTTATATATGGAGTTTACACTTTCCATTAACTTCTGATACACTAAACTTCCATGGATGCCATTTATCCCCATCTTGGAGGAATTCTAGTTAGCACATTAAGAAGGTGTTTGGTTGAAGACAAACTGCTCAGATACTAAAACCCCTCTAAGCCAATGACTACTGCATAACTTATGGCAGGGAAAATACAGATTTAAAGAACTGGATTAAGTCTGACTTGAATCGATTGCCTCAAATCCTAGTCTTATGACAGTGGCACATTAATAATGCTTTAACATCTTCAGTAGTAACCCAGGGCACTTCCCCAAGTGTCCTACTTGTGAGAAAATATTCCACATTGTCATTTGTGGGGCCCTCTGGTTCTGGAAATCCCAGAGGCTGCGATAGGCATGCTGCTGAGAATGATCGTGGAGACTTTCAAATCCCAGCTGAAATTAAATATTTTAAACCTAGCTTGAGCCTGATGGCTTCCATATGTGTTGGGCTACAGTCCGCAGAATTCCACTCTAGTCATCGGCTACAGAGGTATCTGCAGTAAGCTGAAGTCTCATCAAAACAGTGAAACATCTCACTGGTGATCGATTTCAGCCAACCTATAAGAATGTGTTATCCTTCAGAGCATTGAATTAATACCCAAGATGGTAGGGCTTTGATTAGAAATGTCAAGTATCTGATAATGGTTCTTTCTTAATTGGAGTACAGTTAGGTAAGTTGTCTCTTCCACTCCTGCTGTGGTAGCCGCTACATCTCAGAATGGTGATGCCCCCCCCCCCAATGCAGAAAGCTGGGGGACACAACCCACAACTCAGAGGAAAAAGCTGGAAATCCCACAGTGAAGCTTTACCCACAGGACAGCTAGAAGCAGCAGACTTGTTAGAAGGCCATCGAGATTTTGTGATAGACTTATGTAGTTTTTAGGTGGGGTTTTCTTTATGTTTGTCAGTCTGCTTAATCTTTGGGATTGTGATATTCTCTAATATTAGAAAAGTTGGTTTGTCAGTGTTTGCTTATATCTAAAAAAGGGAGGGATGCAAAAATAACACTACAAATCCTAGGAGAAACTGCAGCCAGAAAAAGGGGACGGCGTAGGCCTGTAGAGTGGAGAGAAAGACAAAACAGAGAAGGGTGAGTGCCATGTATAAAACCTGTGTAATAAAGAATTTTAAATTACAAACATTTAAAAATTAAAAAACAAAACAAAATGTGTCCTGATGTCATGATGCATGTACCCACGGGGTGGATGTAGTGATGTATATTTCATCATTTACCCCCTGTCAGGATGGATAGATGGGGTTTGTAGTTATTAGGTAGATGGGATTTGTAGTTAGTAGGTAGATGGGCAGGAATTAGCATGCTTGCAGGGCATTAAAGATAGGCAAGGAATGCAGGGCGGTGGGATGTGGGGGGAGAAAGACAGGAACCAGACTCCAAGGCCGTTCAGCTGGGAGCATCAAAGGACTGACAGCTTAGAGTTATGGGAACCGAGTCGGTAGGGGAGGGGTTGGAGAGGAGTAAGTGGGAACTGGCATGTTTAAAGTTGTGGTTGTGCGCGCTTTTGCTCAATCTGCTCTTTGCATCGATTCTATTCACTTGTATTAATAAAATAACTTTTTCATATCCTACCATAGCTTGTGCTAAGAGTTTCTAAATTAATATCAAAGGAGTGGATCGTCACACACCCCTTTCTTCTGTAGGACACCCACGATTGGTTGGGAATTCTGGGTGTTACAATCTTTATATGCCTGGTGGATAAAAGTTTAGGGAAGAACATTCTAGACCACTCTCTATATGGAGAAGAAGTCCCTCAGAGACTGGAACTGGATAGGGCTAGATCCAGGAGCAGAAGCCAATCATTATTATTAATGGTTCCAGTGTATGAGACCAGCAGAAACATTATTTGTCTGCAATGAAGCACAAAACAACCCCCAAACAAATGTTTTTTTTTAATTGTTGGGCAAGGGTTGTTGTTGCTTTTTCACCAGACACTTGGCAGTTTTTACAGCAACAACTGACTCCATAGAGAGGCCGAAAGATATGATTTTTGACACCCCGGCCCACTCATGCAGAGTTTTTAATTAGCCGAACCTTTGTGGCACTGTGTTTCTCCCATGCTACCATGTTATCCATGAGAATTTATCTTGCACCCTTTTTTCTCTCCCCTCATAAGCCACCTTGACCCGAACAAGGCTTTAAACCACCCACATATATTTTCCCACCCAAAATTAGCAAGCAACCACTGCAAAGGTGAGAAGTTTGATGTGTATCTTCTAAAATTCTTTTGAGAGGTTTTTCACAACCCTTAGAAAACATTTTCCTATTATTGGGAGGTGTGGGTGAGGAGGAGAAATGATTCAAGAGCTCTCACAAAATTCTTTGTCTTCCAGCAGCAGTTGAAGCCTCACATAAGTCTTACTTGGCAACACAAAGAAATGACGTTTTAAGTGGAAGGTCTATGTTTCTGCAGATGATTAAACCGTGCCTGACATATTGAGAGCTCTCCAAGAGCCTTTCCACACTGGCACCAAATCATGGCGCAGACATGCCACAGCGACTTCCTTTTTCTGCCTATCCCCATGATAATACCTTCATTTGGTCTTCAACTCATACCTGGGGCAGTTTATAGACATCCTTTGCTGTTCTGTTGTTAAAATAATGTTTTCTCCCTTGCACCGCCAACGAGGCAGTATCAGGGCTATGTGGTGAAGCACAATGAAATCTCTCTCTCTCTCTCTCTCTCTCTCTCTCTCTCTCTCTCTCTCTCTCTCTCTCTCTCTCTCTTGTTTCACAGCTTCATACACACCCCATACACACCCTGAGCCTGTGTCAGCAGCCTTTGAGCTTCTGGAAGGGATCTAAACCCATGTCAAAAGCAGTCCGAATAACAGCTGACAGGCCTGGTTGGGTTATGCAGTGAAGCAGAAAGAGAGGGTGGGCTCACGCACCCCTCTTCCTGTCATTCTTCATGTGGACTTCAGCTATTTGGGCTGTCCAGGTGTCCAAACCAGGGATTACCTCAGAGACGAAAGAACCTCCTCTTCCTTTGCCCACTACCCCCCTCAGCTTGGGCAGCTGATTCTGAGGTGGGAAGAGGTCTCAGGTGAAGTTGGGGGCATGTTCTGATCAATTGCTAAGCCTAGAGGCTTAACTATCTGTCAAAACCAGTGCTGTGATTGGTGGAGGGATTTTTCCCACTGGGCAAAGGTGTGGGGAGGACTGCCTTCCCTGCTTAGACCATGAGGATACGA
Organism: Charina bottae; assembly: GCA_023362775.1. Lineage (NCBI taxonomy): Eukaryota > Metazoa > Chordata > Lepidosauria > Squamata > Charinaidae > Charina > Charina bottae. The sequence goes on from JALMGJ010000024.1 coordinate 5,420,320, forward strand.
TTCTTTGCCTGCAGGTTAGGGCTAGTGGAAATTGGGATGGCAATGGAGACAGCAAAATCTATATTGATACAATTTTCTGCTGACTCACAAACAGGAATGGAGTATTTTGACTCAGTTGTGAGGAAGACATCCTAGCCAGCATATAGCAGTTTTCTCTTATCTGTTGGGCTACAGTTCCCACTATGCTGAAAATACTTTGATTCATTTTGGAATTTGATATTTCTTGTAACCCGCTCATGGTCAATAGTTATATTTTGTTTATCTTTCTTATCATTGTATTGTATATTGTATTGTATTTTATAGTGTATTAAAAGATAATAATAATAACAATAAAACTCCCAAGGGCATATTGGCTGGGGATGATGGGAATTGTACTTTCATACACATCTAAGAGATTCCAGGTTTGGAAAGCTGGTGTCTCCAATGTACAATGGCAAATGGGTAATTTTAAACTGAATATTAAAAAATCTCATCTCCGTGCCACCATAATATCTCCCCACCTATATATTACAACTGCTTCTACATTCTTAGTATGTTAGAATATATTTTAAAAATTATTTGATAATTCTGATATAAAATAGAAATGCTCAAAAGCATGTGCAGTTTTGTCTTTCAAACTCATTTCAATCATAGCATCATCACAACAGGAATAAAAATTAGTTTGCTTCTACTGCCTCCATGATAAACATTTTTATTGAGAAATAAAATATTTATTGTTTTAGAAAAATATAATTTCAAGGTAAAAAATAATGAAGATACTTATCCACAAATATGCCCAGCTGACTCTAAAATGTTTTTACAAATAAAAGAATGCTGCGAGGACCACATTGGAAATGGTTGGCTTCGAAAGAAAGCCAGTTTGGTCTAGTGGTTAAGGTGCTGGGCTAGAAACCAGGAGACTGAGAGTTCTAGTCCCGCCTTAGGCATGAAAGCCATCTGGGTGACCTTGGGCCAGTCACTCTTTCTCATGCCAACTCACCTCACAGGGTGGTGGTTGTGGGGAAAACAGGAGGAGGAAGGAGTATTAGGTTATGTTCCCCTCCTTGAGTTATTTATAAAAATAATAAAGGTGGGATAAAAGTAAAATAAATAAATAAAAACTATCTTCATTCTCTGGTGTGCTCTGTTCAGTCACAAAGTCTGAGCTCTGGGTCTTCAGATGATTGCTGAGATCTACCAAGAACCTAGTATGGATGGCCTGGAAGGGAGGAGACTTTGTACAGCCCATATTGCATGCCTGTAGCTTGAAAGTTCAGGGAGAGTCATGAAAAAGAACAGACATATATAACCTTATTTAAAATTTAGAGGAAGGCAGAGAAAATTTAAGGGGGCAACTACCATGCTGCTGTCCACCCTGATTCGATCTGGCCAGCTGGTGATCTAGGCAGAATGTCTCTGAATTTTCTCCCTCTCGGTTGGTTTGTTTTACAATATTTATAACCCACCCCAATCCTGATAAACTCTGATAGGGTGGGGTATAACAAAATTAAAACAAAAAAGGAAACTAAACAAGGAATAAAAATTATATATTAAAAATATTTTAAAAACATCAGTAAACATAATGCCCTTCATCCCATCATCTCATCTCATCTCATCTCATCTCATCTCATCTCATCTCATCTCATCTCATCTCATCTCATCTCATCTCATCCCATCCCATCCCATCCCATCCCATCCCATCCCATCTCAATCTCAATCTCAATCTCAATCTCAATCTCAATCTCAATCTCAATCTCAATCTCAATCTCAATCTCATCTGAATCCATGCTGGAACAAAAGTGCTTTGGCTTGTTTACAAAACGCCAGCAGCATCAGGACCACCACTACATCTGGGGGAAAGGCCTTCTATAAAGACTTTAGGGTTGTGAGCAGAGGACCAGTGGCCCCATCTGTCTGGTTGAGCAGGTGGAAGAAAGATCTGGAATAGATTGTCAACCAGAGGAGACTACAACTCCAGAGGGGAACATACCAAGACATGTGTGTGTTAAATAGATTGCCTCCTTTTATACCAGTCAGAGAAGATATTTTGGCGGGTGGCCGGTGGGGGGGGGGGGGGTGGCTGCTGGAAGGAAAGTAAAATAGTCCCTCCTATAATGAATGTGTACCAGGAGAGCAGTTTGTCCCTGCTCAAGCAGACAGCATCATTGTGCTCCTTGGGAATTCTTATGCCTGTGGTCTTTTCTGTGGCATGGGTCACCCCCTACTCTAAGTCATAATGTAGGTTCTTTGGTCTTGACAGAATGAGGTGTGAATCCGGCCACTGCATTTATAAAATGTAGGCTACGCCTTAGCATGTTGTATGAATCCAAGGCAACTGCAACTTACTCAACAAATCATAATTAAATAAATGTCATAGTGCAATGTATGAATCCAGAGTTATGTTTTTTTGTTTTAGTATTGGCAATATAGTGACACAATGAATGTACTATCAGTCTGCATGGAATGCATGAGTGTTATTTCCAACACAGACTTGGCTGGAGAGTATTTGCAGCTTTATACTTTTTAAATTTTCTAAGCCATGTATTCTCCCACCCCAGTTAAGCATGTATGGCATTTTTTCCTAACCTAGTGTTTTCCAGATGATTGGAAAACATTTTGATTGGTTATATGCCATCAAGTCAATGTCCACTGTTAGTGACCACATAGATAGATCTTCTCCAGGATGATCTGTTCCCAGCCTGGTCCTTCAGTTCTTCCAATCACTGCTGTAACTGAGTCCATCCACCTTGCTGCTGGTTGTCCTCTTCTTCTCTTTCTTTCCACTGTTTCTAGTATTCTCAAGGGAAGTCTTTGTCTTTGCATAATGTGTCCAAAATATGATAATTTAAGCCTGGCTATTTGTGCCTCGAGTGAGAACTCTGGGTTGATTTGTTCTTGTTTGTTTTCTTGGCTGTCCATGGTATTCTCAGGAGTTTTCTCCAACACCAAAGTTCAAAAACATCAATACCCCTTCTGTCCTGCTTTTTCGAGTCCCTGATCTGACTACACTTTGTGTTATTTAAGATTCAAGGTTGAAAGGAGGAGTTGGAGAATATGGAATAGAAATGCTGAGGCCATTTCACCGCATCCCAGGTGACCTCTGACTTCTTTTGTGAAAAGGAGAATTAAGCGTCTCTTTCTCTGTGAGTCAAGAAGATGGCGAGTAGAAGAAAAACTAGTATGTTGCTCATTTTCCGTGAACTTTGACCACAGTAACAATAATTAATAATATTACCTGACTATACTGTGCAGACTTTTCGTAATTTCTGAAACCGAGCCCTCCCACAGAATCCATTTTTTTTCCTTCATTAGATTTGCACAGGGGAGTTTTTTACTTCTTGTTACAGATTGTCATGGCTGCTTGCTGAATCTCACTTGAAAAAATAAAAAGAAAGAAATAGAGAACCAGAAGCCAAGGAGCTGCCAACTTTGCAGCCAGCTGCCGCCTCCTCCGCTGCCACAGTAACAGGAAGAGCACCTGCCGGATCCACAGTTCACATGTGTTCCCATCAAAGACCCTAAAAGATGCAGCCACCCCTGACTCTGTGGTTTCTGCACATTTGAATAAAACTTTCCTCTGTACAGAAATATAGGGAGTGCGGGAGACAAGATGTGCGAAAAAAGGCAAAAAAGAAAAAAGGGGTGTGCAGGGGACAATCCCTGCTGATGTGAAGCACCTCCAATTTCAGTGGAAGAGGTTTAAGAACATGCTTAAATTTCCAACCAAAACCAGCACTTTCTTGGGTTGAGTCCTGCCTACAGACAGGTAAGCAGAGGTCAGACCCTTTGCTCCAACCACTGCCATCATTAGCCAAACATGCATGGACATTTGTGCCTCGGGGCCAGAGCTCAGTGCAGAGAGAAAGCATGCTCTCCCTGCCCACCCCACACCCCTAGAGGATAAGCCAGATGGGCTGCAGTCTGCGCTCTTGGGGCTCACACGGGCAGGGGAAGCTGAGCATTGGCCGTGCACTCGGGCAGCACCACTCCCCTCTCCTCCCACTTTCTCTCACCAATTTACTTGCATCGGGTTTAGGGGCCACATGTTGCAGCTGCTGCAGACTGTTGCCTGTGTCTTCCCCTCCCCTCAGCCACTCTCTCACAGCTGCCAAACCCGTCCCTATCCTACCCACAAGGGAGGCCTGGCCCTGACAAGCAAAGGGAGCAGGAGGGTGACAGATGCTCCTTGGTGCCCCTGCTAACCTATTTCTTTCAAATAACTTCTTAGACCAGAGCTCTCCAAACTGTGTGTCGCGACACGTGTGTCGGCTGCAGTGTCTGGGTGTGTCGCGGCTGCTGCTGCCTCCAAGCCCTGCCAGGATTCCACGCAGGTCCTAGTGCCTGCCTTGCGCCTTGCTGCCTCCAAACCTGCTGTGATTCCGCGCAGGTCCTAGTGCCTGCCTTGTGCCTGGCTGCCTCCAAACCTGCCCTGCCAGGATTCCACGCAGGTCCTAGTGCCTGCCTTGTGCCCTGCTGCCTCCAAACCTGCCCTGCCAAGATTCCACACAGGTTCTAGTGCCTGCCTTGTGCCTGGCTGCCTCCAAACCTGCCCTGCCAGGATTCCGCGCAGGTCCTAGTGCCTGCCTTGTGCCTGGCTGCCTCCAAACCTGCCCTGCCAGGATTCCACGCAGGTCCTAGTGCCTGCCTTGTGCCTGGCTGCCTCCAAACCTGCCCTGCCAGGATTCCACACAGGTTCTAGTGCCTGCCTTGTGCCTGGCTGCCTCCAAACCTGCCCTGCCAGGATTCCGCGCAGGTCCTAGTGCCTGCCTTGTGCCCTGCTGTAAGAGTGTGTCGCGAAATGATGCATGTCTAAAAAGTGTCACCAACATGAAAAGTTTGGAAAGCTCTGTCTTAGACCCTTGCAGCCAGAATGGGATGAATCACAGCCATGGTTTGTTTATTCATTGTTTGTTGAATAAATCACAATTAGCTGGATTCATAGGACTTGTCAAGCTATGTAAAATATATGGCGTAAAGCCCCCCCCCCCAAATTTTCTGTGTTTGCACAATACTCTAAGCCCAAGCGAAATAAAACACATAATAACTCATTGCATTGTGTGAAACAAGCAATTAAAATACAAGTGAGGGAATCCACAAGAAACACTTAATTTGCGTGCCTTTTGTCAAACTGTTACCTGAGGCATGGAAATATGGCTGGAGTTACTGTTGGCAACCTCACATGGCCTTCTCTCTCCCCCCCCCCCACCCCACTCCAGGTTCATTTATTTGATTTTTATCCTGCCTTTGTTTTTTGTAAACTCAAGGCAGCATACATACCTAATGCTCCTGCCTCCTATTTTCCCCACAACAACAACCTTGAGAGGTAGGTTAGGCTGAGAGAGAGTGACTGGCCCAAGGTCACCCAGCCGGCTTTCATGCCAAAGGGGAGACTAGAACTCACAGACTCCTGGTTTGCTATTGGCTCCTTCCTAGGGCTGAGAGACAGGGACTGGCCCAAGGTCACCCAGCCGGCTTTCATGCCTAAGGTGGGACTAGAACTCTCAGTCTCCTGGTTTCTAGCCCAGCACCCTAGCACCACACCAAACTGGTTCAGGTTCACCCTCTCCCAGCCCAGATGCTTTCAGTGAGGACCGTAGCTTTGTCACATCTTTGTTCATAGGCCAGCTGGCTTTAGCAGTTGGGAGGGGCTCGGAGGTGGGTGGGCTCTGGGGTAGCAGACCCTTCACCTGGTCCTCATCAAGGAACTTGGAATGCAAGGAAGGTCTCTGGTGGGATGGATGCTGCTCTTCAGGTGCCTGACATAGTCAAGTAGCAGAAGCATGAAGCAGGACTGATGAAGAAGGACTGGTGCAGTGGGATACATTGTAGCCGGGGTGGGATTGCTGAATTGTTGGCTTGCCTTCTCATTAGTTTAAATGGGGCAAGCCCCACTCCACTCCTAGGTTCTCCTGGCCCCTGTGCTGTTGGATTTCCTGCTGAGATGCTGAGCCCAGGAGCAGGAAGGGAGGGGAAGGCTGCATGAGGGGTCACTAGGGCTGAGAAGTTAAGGGACCATTCAATGGAGGCTACAATGTGGATTTAATTCAGGTTATTCTCTGTGGGACTGAAATGACTCTGAGGCCTCCTCCAACTCTGAAATCCTCAGATTTCCTTTGTCCTCTAAGTGGGGGAGTTTGTCTGTTCCTCTTAAGCGCATTCAAGCCCTCAGTTCCTGATGTCCAGTGCAGTGAGCTACAGAGGTTTGCACCCACTCACATCCTGATCCTTCCCTTTGCCCCCCCTTTCCCCCCCATACCGGGCAGTGTTGAACCCTTGTCCCAAAGGGGACTAGGGGTGCTCCCTGCAGATTTCTTGCTTAAGAAGCTACATCATTGTTTCGTTTTGTGGGCTTTCCTTTCTTCCCTTAATGTTTATGGGGCCAAGGAGATTTGAACCTTCCTAGTGGGGAATGTCTGCAGACTGATTCTAGCAGAGACATTGTTGCAATGTGTCATTGGAGGTGATGTTATAATGATGCTATAGCGTCTTGCATTTTTATGCATGTGGTGACACATGAAACAGGCAGCATATCATTGCCAATTTCTGGTGGGAAGTGACCATTGGATTGCTCTGCCCCTGTTAATATTTTCTAAGAACTTTACTAAGAATGGGTGTCGAGAAACAAAGTGGTTCCTGGTGAAGTTGCGTGCAAAAGGCCTCTCAAAATTCTACACGCTATTTATAGGCAAAAACATTGCAGGGGATCATTTCATCACAAGATAAATTCTCCAAACACATTATTATGACTACCAATCATTGTCAGAAGGCAGTAAATCATCTTCCTTCCTTCCTTCCTTCCTTCCTTCCTTCCTTCCTTCCTTCCTTCCTTCCTTCCTTCCTTCCTTCCTTCCTTCCTTCCCTAAGATGCTTTCCCCCCCCCCCCACCCTGCCAGCAATTGTGTTGGCAGTCTGGCCACCATTTTGCCTCTCTGCTCCAGGCTTTACATTCTGCTGGGGATGGAGTAGAGGGAGCATATATATGGCTAGAATTGTACAAAGTGTTTTTTATTTTCTTGGTGGGGAGAGATTTGTTAGTAAAAATAGATAATTGAACATGTAAAGGTGACATTTAGATGAGCTTCTTTATTTTCCTTTCAACATCTACTGTGGCAAAGCAGGTCGAGCTTCATGGCCTTATGATAATTTGGGGAAAGAGCTGTGTTGTCCTCAAAAAGAATCATTTCAAAGAAGCCTTTTTTCAAAAAACCCATCACTATTGTCATCCTGTAGATATCTCATAAAGCATTTATTTGATTTACAATCCCTCCGTCTTGCAAGCCACAAGCCTTGATCTGGCATCTGCTTCTTTCAGTCCAAGCAGTCACACAAAGGAAATTTGGTGCTTCTCAGTCATTTCTTTAGAGCTCAGGCCTCATAGTGGCTAAAAATATTGTGTCATGGTCTAATGAGTACCTCTCACTGGAGATATTTCTGTCTGGGACTGGGAACTGAAACCCCCATGGCTGGTCATGGGCTATCTACCTCAGGATCATGTGAGCTGTTCAACCCAATGCAAGCCCCCCCCCCCCCCACTTTAGTCCACACACAAAAGAGATGGCCGCCACCTCTGCCATCTCCCCTGCAGTGAAACAACTACAGGAAAAGTTGGGACATAATGATTGCAAATAAGACTTAGAGCTATAAGCACTAAGGGAAGTAGAGTTACCTGAACACAATGCACTAGATTCTCTTCTCATATGTTCATCCTCCAATTAATAGTGCAAAGAGAAGGCAAAGCGCAAAGACTAAGGTTTTTCATCTGCTTACATACCTGCTGAGTTCATACATTATATTAATGATTTGCTTAACTGTAGTTGTTATGTCACAGTTGGATTCACACAAACTGGAAGCCACAAGCCATGGTTTAAAAATCACATGCCTGGGATCACACATTGCACAAAGCCAAAATGAAGAAATCACTTTATGGCTTAGCATATTGTCTTAACCAGGCCGTAAAACCAAGCTATAAATCATAGTTTTTAAACTATAGTTGTTGGATTCACAGATGCTGAATCAAATCCAAGGAAATCAGATTATTTCTTGGTGCAAATGGTTAATCCTCTGGTTCTAGAACAGTTCTAAAGTTAATTACATAGATTCTTCAGAGTGGAGTGTTTGTACCCTAATGGCCATTTAAATTCTGTGTCATTTACTGAAGAGGCTGCCTGCTGTATCTCAGTACAACGGATTGTTCTGATTGTGTACAATTCAGATTCATAGAGAAGGAACAGATAATTTTATATCTCCTCATTGGATGTGATTGGATTGTTTCTCTCTTCTCAGAAAAAGCAGCCGCATCACGTGCTCCCAAGGGAAGCTCCCTGTTATGTCTGAGTGAGTATTACTCTGAAGATCCACCCAGAAGAGTGATTCCTTCAGAAAACATTAGGAGTACTCTCTTCTCTGTGTACTTTCTATACATAGAAGAGCAAACATTTTGAGGTGTCAGAGTGACATGTTGATTCCAAAACAAGAGTCTCCACTAGGACAAGGCTATCTTATGGAAGCAAATATTTGCATAGAAATAAATTTAACTTACTCCAAAATATGATAAGCCAACTCTTCTGTATGTGGAAAAATTGAACTATTGCTCCACAGGCCTGCCATGAGAATAAAAGAAGTTTGAGAAATACAGCTCTAGCTGATATGATTATGCTGGAAAGTGCCAAGTTCTAAATATATTACTCATTTAAGATACTGAGAAGGAGCAAAATCTGATAACCTAGTGGCTCTAGTGAAAAGAAAAATCTGTGTCTTAACACATTTTGCCTCAACCATTTAAAACCAGCAATAGCAGGGACTGAACCTATGATTGTGAACATGCAGTATATGTTGGCAGTAGCAATCTTCCTCTGGCTGCAACCCTACCAAACGTTTTGGGATGACAACTTGATCAGGGAATTTTACTAGCTGGGCAGGCAGGTGGGGTAATACAGCTAATAGTGTCTCCTGTTGCTTGCTGTTCCAATTTTCCCTATTTGCACTATGCCCAATTTGCACTATGACTTCTTGGAGGTAGTACTAAAAATCCTAGTGTGTGTTTGCGTGTGTGTTTGTGTGTGTATTGGACTATATATTCAATATATATTGAAAGGGTTGGATAGAAAATTGTACAGTATATTGAAGTATAATACTTTATAAATAAGTATTTTTAAATCAATATGCTAACAAAACGTAGTCAAGAATGAAGAGTTACCAGCATAGACCATTAGGTGTCTCCACTTACCCACATATTCAGTTTTCAGGCCCAGAACTCATTCCACTTACAACCATCTTACTTAGAGCTCTCTTTGCTGCCATCTAGTGGTCATGTGAATTTTTTGCAGCCCAGTTATCATAGCCCTAGTTTTACTTGGATGAGAGTCTACTTTATGTCTCACGACATCTAATTATGCGTTACATTACTTTCCCTCTACGTGTTGCAGTTGTGATGGAATGTCTTACATTTAAATTAAGAACGTACACTTTTTCCTGCATTAGCAAGTTTTATACCCAATGGACCATCCCCACTGGATGTAAATGGGCATCAAAGCAACTGTGCAGCACACAATTTTCTTAATTTCCAGGCTTCAGGATAAAGATCCACAAATTGCATGAATCAACCAGCTATTGTGGGACATAGAGTCATATCTGAATAAGGGGAAATGCAGATAACTATGCAGAGCTAATGTCATGAACTCAATGACTTGAAGAGGGAAACAGCTATTCAGTTATATTGATCTTTAGATTATTGGACTAGAATTCTCATCAACCCCAAGCAGCATCGTCACCACATGGAAAGGGCATCAGGTTAGGCATAGTATTCATCTCTTCTTCATTATTTCTCATTGTTCATTGTGTCTTTTTAATTTCTTTCTATTACTCTTGGAGAAAATTAAACCAGCAGCAACTACTATAGACTTCTCCAACTTGAGGCTTTCCAGATGCTTATAACAGCAGCTCCCACATGTTTTAGCCATCCTGATTTGGTATACTGAGAGTTGTCGTCCTAACATATCTGGAAGGAGGTACCATATTGGAGAACACTGGATTATATTTTGTGATGACTTGAGATAGACCAAGGGATGGAAGTACATAATACAGTAACCTGATGATTGTTTTCCATACTGTGCACATGTGAGTGAAAACCTTTTGAAATGATTAATAACCAGACCAAAAAAGTGTGAAAATCACCACACTGGGAAAGCAAAGCAACCTATAGATGGTTACCAGGTGGTCTCTTTTCCCAGAACAGCTCTAGGCATGCTCTCCCTTTTCCATTTAGAAGTAACACTGGCATTTAAAACACCATCTGAGACAAAACAATGGGGAAAGGTTTAAAACGTTACATTGGAAATAGTTAATAGTTAAATAGTTAAAGCATTAGATAAAAGATAAAGCTGGTGTCAACAAACAATCCCCCAAATAAATAAAATTTGTGATAATTCTTCATTCCTGGAAACAAAATAAAAATCTTAATTGAATGTCATAATACACACCTAAAAAGTAAAGGTTCCCCCCGCACATTTGTGCAGTCGTGTCCGACTCTAGGGGCTGGTGTTCATCTCCGTTTGTTAGCCAAAGAGCCAGCGTTGTCTGAAGATGCTTCCACGGTCATGTGGCCGGCATGACGTGCGCGGAACGCTGTTACCTACCCACTGAAGTAGTACCTATTTATGTACTTGCATTTGCATGCTTTTGAATTGCTAGGCTGGCAAGAGCTGGGGCGAGTGTGGGAGCTCACTCCGTCACACGGGGCTAAGGTTTTGAACCTCCGAACTTGCGATCGACAAGCCTGGCGTCTTACCCGCTGAGCCACCACGCCCCCTATACACACCTAGTGCATTGTTAAATGAAAACTTAAAAATAAAGCCCTACATTATTATCCAAAGATTATATCTGTTCTTAAGCAATTATATCTCTCCAGATCAACCCTGGTTTCTTCTTAAAAGAAATGAAATATATTCAATTAGAAGAATATCAAATATGATACATTATGTTGTGCATGCTAAAATCCCACTAGCATTACTGTTTTTAGATGTTTTGCAAGCATTTGTAAGTGTAGAAAATAAATTTTTAAAAAATGGTTATTGAAAATGGGATTAGGAAATTAGGTCATTTTATTATTAATCAGTTATATTTACTGGCAAAAGCAATAATTAACATCAGTGGATTGGACATAAATCCTTTTAAAATAAATAATTATTTTGTTTGATCTCATTATTAAAGTATTAGCAAAGAATATCAGAAAACATAAGAAACATTCAACATCTTAATAAGTTGTCTGTAGCTTGAATCATGTCAACTGGATTTCTATTTTCTCAGTGGAAACGTTTCGCTCCTTATCCAAGGAGCTTCTTCAGTCTGAGCAAAGTTAGTAAGGGAATCCTTAAATATGTTGCTGTGTGACCTTACACCTGGGGCTAGGTCATGGTTATTTTTGAGATGTTATTTCTAAGTCCCTTTATCATCTAAAGGAGGATCGTTAAGATCACCATGCTGCTGTTGAGCTTGCGAAATGGTCTTAATCTTCCTAGGCACAGAGGACAAAGCAGGGAGGAAAATAGGGGAAAGATTGTGCCTGAGGCCCCCACCTCTATTCAAGGAAGGATTTTCCAAGTTGGCATAAATGGATTCCTTGACCCCTCTCTCAAACCACCTATCTTCTCTGTCTAAAATGTGAACATTAATGTCCTCAAATGAGTGTCCTTTTTCCTTTAGATGAAGATAAACTGCTGACTCTGGTCCTGTGGTGTTACTTCTCCTGTGTTGGGCCATCCTCCTTTACATAGGTTGTTTGGTTTCTCCAATGTAGAGTTCAGAGCACTCCTCACTGCACTGGATTGCATAAACTACATTGCTTTTCTTGTGTTTTGGAATTTGATCTTTGGGGTGTACAAGCCTCTGTCTCAGTGTGTTGGTGGGTTTGAAATATACAGGTATGTGGTGTTTGCCAAATATCCGTTTTATCTTTTCAGACACGCCAGCCATGTAAGGAATGGCCAGGTTCTTCCGTTTACTCTGAGTCTCAGCCCTATCTGTCGCTGTTTTAGGTCTGGTAGATTTAGATTTAGTGAAGGCCCAATTTGGATATCCACAGGCCTTCAGAGCTGTTCTCAGGTGCTGATTTTCATTCTTTTTGGAATCCATGGAGGTGGGGATGGTTTCTGCTCTGTGTGACAATGTCCTGATGACTCCTAGTTTGTGCTGCAGTGGATGGTGGGAGTCAAACATCAGTTATTGATCTGTGTGTGTGGGTTTCCTGTAGATCCGTATTTCTAGCTTGCCACCGGTCCCAATGAGGACTTCACAGTCTAGGAATGCCAGTCTGTTGTCCTTGGTGTCTTCTCTGGTGAACCTAATGTTGGCATCTATAGTGTTTATATGGTCCGTGAAGGCCTGTACTTCCTGGGCCTTGATTTTGACCCAGGTGTCATCCACATACCTAAACCAGTGGGTGGGCACCGTTCCTTGGAATGTGTTGAGTGCTTTCTTCTCCACTTCTTCCATATATAAATTGGCCACAATGGGTGACACAGGAGAACCCATGGCACAGCCGTGTTTTTGTCTGTAAAAGTCACACAGCAACATATTTAAGGATTCCCTTACTAACTTTGCTCAGACTGAAGAAGCTCCTTGGATAAGGAGCGAAACGTTTCCACTGAGAAAATAGAAATCCAGTTGACATGATTCAAGCTACAGACAATTCCACCTGGATGACTGAGAACCTTCATAGACAACTTAATAAGTTGCTTGCCTATAGGTTCTCACTGTTGCACATAACAAAGCTTGATGGTTGCTAGGATCCATTTGGAAAATAGTTAGGGAATGGGACTCTACCCTTTGAATGAGTCTTGAAAAGTCCAAAATAGATGCTGGAGTTTATAAAGTGAAGCCTTCTGATGCAAGAAAAAGTCAAGCACTCTCTAGATACCCCTCTGTGTCAAAGGATTGGGAAAAAGGGAAGGCAATATAATGTCCAGACTCAAATGGAGAGTTACTTTGGGAGAAAGGAGATATGGGCAAAGGACTACTTTATTCCTATGAAAAATGAGTAAAGATGGAGCCCATTGCAAAGCACATACCATCCCCACTTGGCGAGATGGTGTCACACATTACAAATACCATCTTCCATGACAGCAATGAATGGGAGCTGTGGATATTGGTTCAAAAGATTTTGACAGCAACATGGAGAGAACCAGGGAAAAACTCCAAGGAGGGGCCACCAGGGGTAAAGGCAAGCTAATTTCATGAGATGCTCTACCAGTGGATTAGAAAAAAAGGGGAAATATCCATTAACAAAATGCAAAAAGAATAAATGACTGAGAGCTATATCCTTATGGAGGAGAATGCCAAGTCACACTGATTCAAGTCTGAAAATCACACCAAAACACAATGAGCTGGAAACTGGAGGGAACTGAAATGTTTTTCTGTATATTCTGCAAAGGATTTCCACCTATCTGCATAAGAAGTTCTTGAGGGCTTCTGAGTAACTGGACCTTATCTTGTTTGGCTCTAAGAGAAAGTAGGATCAAATCCTTCAAGCTGTGAGTTGGAGACAATTAAGGTTCTTTGCCCCTGAAGCAAAGGTACTAGATTGGGATGTTTTCAAAGATGAAGATCATCTTGGGGAGCCAGTACAACAGTTGAGTAAACCATGACTGCCAAAGCCTCAAGAGACTAGCAGAAATGCAGTTGGGCATTCCCATGTAAAGCACATTGCAATAGTCCAGTTGGGAGGTGACCAAAGCGTGAGTGACCATGAGCAGGAGCAGGACTGCTATGGCTCTGTATTGAGGGATGTTGCTTGGCCTAGGAGTAAATACTGATGTCGTAACTAGCAAGGAGAGACATGGTAGGAACTGCAGGTTGGCCATTTCAGGGACAGGAGGGCGGTCCTTTAATTACCTTCACTTGCTTTCAAGATGCAGTCTAATCAAGGAAGTCAAGGTGATCATAAAGCAGGACTCTTCAACCTAAAGTTCCTGCATTTTAATGCTAGGGCACTTGCTGGTAACATTTATTCATCCTGAATGAAGGTCCTGATATGGCAAGTATTATGGATGCCTTGCTTGGGGGTGAAATTAATCCCTCCCAGCTCTGTGTAATGGATTACTCTGCGATGCAACTGGCTAGGGCTGGAGAGTAGGGATCTGGTGTGGCCATCTCAGTGACTGGAAACTCCATCAGACAGTCCATCAATGTGGAATGTTTGCTCCTGTGTCTGGGTTGCCAGGACAGCATGTGATATTGTTGGTATACTGCCTACTCTGCTGCACAACAGCTACTCTTCCTGAGCTAGACAGAGTGAACTCTGGCATGGCAGTGGACTACCCTATACTCCTTGTTCTAAAGGACTTCCATTATCATACTGAGGTTCCCCAGGCAGGAGATGGATCAGGATTTCTTGTCTGCCATGAGGACCGTGGACTTGTCCCAACGGGTATCTGGTCCAGGACATACATGGAATTTGGTATTTTGTTCAGCTGGAGCCAGTGATCTGAAAGTGGAGGAACTCTGTTGTCGTGGGCAGTTTATTTGCTGTTCAGTTTTAGGCTGGCCTCTGCTGTAGGGTTGGAGGGCCAGTTAAAATGGTCTAACAGGCACTTGAAATATCCCGTTGGTTTCTTGAATATTCTTGGGGAATTTCCCCCTTTCTCGGACATACTGTTGAAGCTCTGGCCAATCTGTGGAATATGGAGGGCCCAGGTAGCTGTTGCTATTACTCCCAAGTGCTCTGCTCCATCCAGCAGATCTAAATCAGCACCTTGATTTAGCAGGGAGCTGAGACCAATGAAGCAGATAACTAGTGGAGGAGCTCTCAGAATGGACCAGATTGAACTTTTAGAGAACTAAATATTCACATTCAATCATTCCTTCATAAAATATATGGACTCCACAAATCATTAACAATATAAGAAGAACAGTGTGTATTTCATTTAATAGTAAGGGAACTTCATCAAATTAATATAAAACTTTTATACTAAGCACAATGGCTTTCTAGAAAGAATTTTAAGTGGGGAGATTATTTGGGCACTAAACTTTATGAACATCACTGGAATTCTCGTTACACTGAATTCCTTTTAAATCTTTTTAACAAGCAATCAAGAAATAACTAAAAAAATGTCAGTGGTGATATTACACTCCATTAACATTACACTGTGAGAGTTGGACCATAAGGAAGGCTGAGCGCCAAAGAATTGATGCTTTCGAACTGTGGTGCTGGAGAAGACTCTTGAGAGTCCCTTGGACTGCAAGGAGGTCAAATCAGTCAATCCTAAAGGAAATCAACCCTGACTGCTCATTGGAAGGACAGATACTGAAGCTGAAGTTCAAATACTTTGGCCACCTAATGCGAAGAGAGGACTCACTGGAAAAGACCCTGATGCTGGGAAAGACTGAAGGCAAAAGGAGAAGGGGACGGCAGAGGATGAGATGGTTAGATAGCATCACCGATGTAACGAACATGAATTTGAGTAAACTCCGGGAGACAGTGGAGGACAGGAAGGCCTGGCGTGCTATGGTCCATGAGGTCACGAAGAGTTGGACACAACTAAACAACTGAACAACAACAAATATAAATTGTAACTGTACTAGATTCAATTCAATTGAATCAAGCCACAGACTTACCTAGCATATCAAAATAAAAACATACAATGAAATATGGTAAAGTAAGATAAGAAACTGAATTAAAGGAAAGAGTAAAATACAATAAAAAGAGATAACAGTACAGCCCTCTAATACTCTGCACTATATAACCAGTACTCCGCCCCAAACTAATTTGCTGTTAGCAAAGCATGAATTCTACAGGCTACGAATATAATAGATTGTGTTATCTGCAGTGTACATAAATTGGTGCATATTATCAACTTTAGTGCTTTTGGTCAGACATTTTTAAAGAAACTGAGAAAATTACTTAACAATTTTTAATAATGAATTCTGAGGTTGTTTTACAATTCAAGGGGTGTGATGGCTCAGTGGTTAAGATGCCAGGCTTGTTGATCGGAAGGTCAGCGGTTCGAGACCTGAGCGCTGCGTGTGCGTCATGCCGGCCACATGACCGCGGAAGCGTCTTCGGACAGCGCTGGCTCTTTGGCTAACAAACGGAGATGAGCACCACCCCATAGAGTCGGACACGACTCTGCAGGGGAAAACCTTTTACCTTACTCTTTACAATTCAACAAAATAAATTGATTCAGTTTTTATTGTTACTCATTAGGTTTACTATTGCAATATATTCGGAAAGTAAATTATCTCATTTTATCAATAATGTTTTAAAATGTGGATAAATTGCCTCGCCTGAAAAATGAATAAAAGAGCTCTGAAAAACTCTTTTAAAAGCAGGAAAAAAATCAATCAAATTTACTTACCATTTGCAAATTATATTAATCATTGCTCTCCTAATATATCATTTTGGACAGAAATATTGAAAATGGATGCTTAAAATTTTTGTTTTTTTCTCCTCAAGGTTGGGTGTGTATGTGTGTGTGTGTATGTGTGAATTTATCAGTTTAGCACATTCCCAGTTGTGATTTTTTTTCAGCTATGCTTCTTGAGTTTCTAAATTGTTTTTCTTTTTTAGGATTGATGCTTCTTTGTTTTATCTTTTTCCGCCTTTCTTTTTTGTTTTGCAAAATAATTCTATACACGCTGCAAATAATAATGATACACACAAAACAGGAATTGGGAGTTAAGAGAGTTTAACAGACATAAAGTGTAAGTTCAATAGTCTAAAGCTAATACATTAAGCATTTGCTTGAATAGTTTGCATGCAACCAGCCCCTTCCCACTCCTCAGTCTTTCTAACTGCACAATTCACGTTACCATCACAAAGAACCTTATGGGCCTCTTTGTTATTGAAAGGCTCCTCTGCTGCAGACCGCCATCTTTGCCCTGAGGCGCTTTTGAAAAATAGCCTGCCTCATTGTGGGTCTGCTTGGCATTTCAATAGGAGGTCTGCCTGCTATACTCAGACTTTAATTCCTGACTTAAATCTGAAAGGGGTTGTCTGGCTCCCCTATTGTTGTTGTTCAGTCGTTTAGTCGTGTCCGACTCTTCGTGACCTCATGGACCATAGCACGCCAGGCCTGGCAGCAAAACTAGAAAAATTCTGAGGCAGTGATCCCAACAAAAATCCAACTTGGATGCTGTTATCCAAAATTACATCTTTACAAGCAAGCTTGTGCAGCAATGATTGAAAATTAGAAATATGCTCATCTATGTCTTCGTTTGGTTGGAATTTTAAATTGGATAACTCTCTCACCAGATTAACAACTTGGGAATCTCCTCCTTACCCATAGAGTTTAAACAATTCTTCCATCATTCCTCCTGCAGTATCTCTGTGCTGAATTTGTACCAGCATTTGTGCACTTAAGGAATTCATGATCAAGCCTTGGAGCTTAAGATCATTGGCCATCCAGTCTGCATATGCTGCTGAATCTGGACTAGGAGGATCTTGATTTAAAATATTATGCAGATTAAAAATCCTTGCCTGCCTTTCCACCCATATCTTCCAGGGATAAAACTCTCCGGGTTTTAGTTTAAAAATCACCGGATTCTTAGTCAGGAGTACACTGGCCATCTTGTCTAAGCAAAAAGGATTTAAAAAATCACTTCAAAAAGAAAAAAAAATCTTCCCTTTATGCTTAAGGGTATTTCCTTGTGCAAGAAACCTCTTCAGTAGCTAGACTGAGTATTCTCTCAAAAAAAACAATGCTCATGCAAAACCAGCAAAAAAGAAAATTTCTGCTCAAAAACAAAACAAGGCAAAAAGGAAAAAATTCCTGCTGTTTAAAAACAAAACCTCTTTCTACAAAATCCTGGGCCCATAACCCTTTGAAGATCATTCAGTGGCCTGTTAGAACCAGTGAATGGAGCAGAGCTTAACATTGTGTAAACTCGTGTGCAGAAAAAGAATATTGTTTAAAAACACAGCCTGTGAGCACATTAGAGATTCAGGTTCTTATTCTTACACTTTTAGCCCACCCAAGGATAAAGAAACACACACTTAGACATTGCAGGTACAAAAAGTAAGTACAAAAGAGTTCTTACATTTATTTGGTCCAGGTATAGCCATTTCAGTAGAAAATTGGTTTCAGTTCTTTCTGTTCCCTAAACTGCATACCTCTGGCCCTGTTTGCTGCCAGAGGCTGTGTGGAGAAAGGGGGGGGAAAGGGCCTCTGGAGTTGAGGCCTAGCACATGGCCTCTCCATGAAAGGAGCTAAGGCACGTGCGTCCTACCCCACCAGTGGAAGAATAAGAGAGAGAGAAGAAGAAGTGGGAGGGGCAACAAGCAGCTTCCTCTAGTAGCACAGAGTTTGCCTCCTAGAGCAATCACCCATATGCTAATGAGGCATGCTTGATTTGCCAGATTCCAACAATCTGAAGCCCAGCAACCGGGCACCTTGTCTCATTTTGTGGGCTTGCCAGCGGATAAGCTGGATGGCCTTCAAGCTAATGCGCAAAAGGTTGTCATATCTGAAGACCAATTTATAGAAGGAATCAGTCTTCAGGGCCCCAGTGGGATCAGCTTGCTTGAGAGCCATAATGGGGATATGAATGGCATTGGTCTGCTGACGGAAGGGTGGCTTGGCCGTACGAATGACCCTCAGGATGTGCTGCCAAGGGAATCAGAGGACCTTCACATGAATATTATTATGAAAGGGATTTTGAAAGTCAACTTTAGGAAACAAAAGGATGGTGTTTCTCAACAAAAATGAATGAGGTAAATAAGCTTTCTGAGTCCCAAGGATAACAGGTGTCAGAGAAGGCCTGCTAGAGCACACCACACTTATCAATATTGTATGAGTGCATACAAAAACATGGTATGTATACATATACATGCTTACAGATACTATGAGTGGATGGGAGGCAGAACACAGGGAGTCTAGCCAGTGTGAAGAGATCAGGGGGCATATCTGCACCTCTTGATTCTCCAGTATCAATCCCCAAGTTAGAGAATGAGTCACCTCAGCTACATCTTCAGGTGTTTGACTCAGGCTGGAGAAGATGGCTCTGGAACTTTTCAGGTAGATCTGAGAGAATATCTCAGCAGTCTCGGGATCTGTCTGGGAATAGTCAGCTTTTTCTGCATCTTCATAGATTTTCATCTCAAACTCAGTCACCACTGGACCAGGCTCTATCAAGCTGACACTACAAATCAATCATGAATAATCATAAAAGAAATGGATTTTTAGAAGCAGTCCTATTCTGGGGGATATTGGCTACAAAATTTCAGTTTCCTTCAGGTTTTAATTTTTGTGAATTGGTCATGTTCAGTGGTATTTAGACAGTTCAAGTTTGCATTAAAAATTTGCTTCTATGTTTTTCCAAATATACAGAGTTTTTACTGAAATTTTGCTATATATATTTGTTGCAAACTTTTCCTTGGTATAATGAATTTTGTACATTATTTTCATGAATATATTTATTTATTTATTTATTTATTTATTATTCAGATTTATCACCACCCATCTCTACAGCAGTAGACTCTGGGCAGTTTACAATAATATTATGAAAATTAAAACCTGTACATCTAAAATACAATATAATAATAAATAGAAAAATCCAGAAGATGGTGAGATCTTAAAAGGAGGATATTACTAAGCTAACCACCCCCTGGAGGAACTATTACTTCCTTCATTCCAAGCAAGGCGGCAGAACCAGGTCTTTAAAGACTTCCTGAAGGCCAGCAGCGAGGGCGCCCGCCTCACCTCTGGGGGCAAGATATTCCACAGGGCGGGTGCTATCGCAGATTGGTGAAGAACATTAAAAAAAACTGATTAATTCATTTTGTACACTGGGTCAAAATGAAGAATTTTATAAACATAATATGTAAACAAATTTGTCCCCTGTATCTTGTGGCATCAGCTGGAGATTTTTTTCCCCCTGCAAAACTCAAGTTACCACATTAAGCCCAACATAGCTCCAAAGATATAGCAGAGGCCAAGTAAAGGTATATGTGTCTACATGTGAGAGTGTGTATATGTATGTACAGTATGTATGTATATATACGTATGTATGTACATATATGTGTGTGTGTGTGTGTGTGTATAAATGTTCAACTAATATATACATGACAAATAGTAAAATTTGGTTCCTTACTTACATTTTGCCTTATAATTAAATATGCCAGTGCAGATACAGTAATCTGAAAGTGCAAAGTACCCCCTGGATGTACTCATTTAAGGCACAAAGCAGTCACGGTGCTCAGAGTTTTAGGGCTGTTTCTTGGCAACCCTTCTGACACTTTCTGGGCACGTATGCCCAGAACATTCTTCACCAGCTATCCTAAAAACCATTGTATGAGCTGTATAAATCTAGTGCTAATACAAATCAAGTGCTAATGGCCAGTCAGAATCCATTCTTGAAAGTGGAACCACTCCAATAAGCCTCCCAAGAAATGATAAGTAAGAGTTATTTGCGTTGATTTATTAAGAAAATGTTGAGTTACCTTTTCCAATATGGTGGTCTCCAGAGATGTTGAGCTTACCACTCACAGAGTTCCAAAGTAATGTGGTTGTTGGCTCAACACATTTGGAGAACACCAGGACAAGGAATACTGTTTTAGACTAGCTATTTCCCTATGGAAAGAGCTTTTCCTCAAAATGTGTACAGATGCTAAAGCATCTTTCTTCTACTTAACACTCTGAATCTTCAGTCAGTATGGCTGAAGGATCGGGAAGATACAATTACAACCGACCTGGAGGGAAACAGATTCCAAAAGCCCATATAGTTGTTACCTCTGAACTATTCATAGTGATTTTATCTGACCAGCAGCTATGTGATACTCAGTTAACAAATATTTTCCACATATTGCCACTTTTCTCTGCTTAGAAGCTCAAAATCTAAGCCTTTTGCTAGACACTTCCGATGAGTATGGCTACCCCTCCTGAATTTTGGTTTGTATTCCATCCATTAAAACCTTACAGAAATAAAGACAATGGAAAACCTGGCTATATTTTTACAGGCGGGAGGCTTATTAGCATCACCATTACTACCCACTCACAAGATATTAAATTTGAGCGTTTGGATAATAAGGCTTTCGCAGAAGCCCTCAATGGCAAATTTGGAGGCAGCATTGAAAATGATGCCTGGGAGGAAAAAGACAATAGATTATGGCTAAGCAGTCACGGCCTTAACTCTGCAGAGTTTGCTTATCACAAATGACCAGCAGGTGGCATGGATATTTGTGGTACGATAAAGTTAAAGTTAATGTGGACTTTAGTAAAGGTAAAGGTACCCCCCGCACATTTGTGCAGTCGTGTCCGACTCTAGGGGCCGGTGCTCATCTCCGTTTGTTAGCCAAAGAGCCAGCGTTGTCCGAAGACGCTTCCACGGTCATGTGGCCGCATGACACGCGTGGAACGCTGTTACCTACCCACCGAAGTGGTACCTATTAATCTACTTGCATTTGCATGCTTTCGAATTGCTAGGTTGGCAAGAGCTGGAGCTAGTGCAGGAGCTCACTCTGCACTTTAAAAACCATTATATTAGAAGATCCTTGTTAAGAATCTGGAATAAATATAAATTAATCTTATGTTATAAAAGACCCTTATGGATTTCTACACAAGAAGCATTCTACAGAACAGAAGTAAGAAATAAAGATAAATGGTTAACCTACAAAGACTTTTTAAAGAAAGAACAAGGACAATATATAATTAAATCAATAGAAGAATTGGTATCAGAGGGATACAGTTTTCAATGGCTTTCATATATGCAGCTCGTAGAGAAATTTAAATTAGATAAGAAAGACCTTGAATTTGAACAAACCAAATCGGAATTTGAGATACAACTATGTGAGACAGATGATCATCTAATTGCAAAAATGTATAAATTATTGTTAAAAGGTGAAATGGTAGAGGAACAAGTTAAAGACTGTATGATTAAATGGGCTAAAAATATTGGCCATAATATTCAAATGCAACAATGGGAAGATATGTGGACCAAAGGGTTAAAATTTACTTTGTGTTATAATTTAAAAGAAAACTTTTATAAGATGATGTACAGATGGTATATGACCCCACAAAAACTTTCTAAAATGTATGGAAATGTCTCCAACTTATGTTGGAAATGTAAAAAAAAAGAGGGGTCTTTTTACCATATGTGGTGGACATGTGAGACTGCAAAGAAATTTTGGACTCAAATACATGCATTGATGCAAAATATATTACAAATTCGAGTTCCATTTAAACCGGAATTTTTCTTACTGGGAATAATTGATGGACAACCTGGGAAGCAATTTACAAGGATTATGCAATACATGATTACAGCAGCAAGACTTATTTTTGCACAAAATTGGAAAAACCAGATATCGCCTACAATACAAGATTGGATGTTAAAATTGATGGATATGGCAGAGAATGATAAACTGACATGTTTATTAAAAGAAAATCCAAATAATTATTTCCTTAAAGAGTGGAAACCATTAACTGACTATTTACAAGATGCGGGAGGGGCAAAGCTTATATGGGGATTTGAAGATTAAAATATATATATATTGATGTAATAGACAAGAAATATTCTTTAATATTATATATAGACCTAGCATGTAAGATAAAATTTTTAAAATACCATGACCAGATACAAATCGGAAGTTGACCAAATTCTGTTTCAGCTTTATCTTTTTTTCTTTTTTCCTTTACTACACTTTTTTATCTTTTCTTTTTTCTTGATTTGTATTTCCATTTTCTTTTCTGTTTCAAACTTTTATCTATGTAAAATTAAAATCTAATAAAATTTGAGAAAAAAACAAAAACAAATGACCAGCAGGAACTTAGCTTTGGAGTGGTAAGACCCAACTGGCCTTTTCCCCCTTCCAGTGCAGTCTCTAAAGCCCCAAATAATTTCATTTGTTGCATAGTTTGCCCTTGAACTGCTGCGTTTTCTTTACACAACTGGTGTGATCAAACTTGAGACAAATCCAAACCATGTTGGGAGAGCTTTCCTCACATTTTTAGTAACACAGAGGGTCATTTCCTGGCACAGAGCTATGGGGAGGGGGCTGTTGAAGGGTTTTTACAGGAGAAAATGGAAGTGAATGGCCCAGAGCTTTACTGCTCCCATTTTCATTCCCATGCATCAGAACAACTGGAAACTTTGGGCCACCTTGCCTCTGAAGATGTCAGCCACAGCTGCCAGCGAAATGTCAGGAAATTTGTTGTCTAGGCCATGGTCACTAAACCCTGAAGCTCAACACTGCCCAACAGATTTTTGTTGTTTTTGTTTATTCGTTCAGTCGCTTCCGACTCTTTGTGACTTCATGGACCAGCCCACGCCAGAGCTTCCTGTCGGCCGTCGCCATCCCCAGCTCCCCCACGGTTGAGTCCGTCACCGCCAGAATATCATCCATCCATCTTGCCCTTGGTCGGCCCCTCTTCCTTTTGCCTTCCACTTTCCCTAGCGCCCAATAGATACCAGCTGTGAAAGGCTACACCAGCTAGAAACATGGCTTCCATCCCTTCCCATGATGTCACCTCCCTTCCCGTGATGTTATTTGCAGCTCTCCAATGGGAAAGTGGAATGATCTGGGGCCCCTACTCCAGGGAAAATAACCAATCCCTGGGATAATAGGTTGTGCTGGCTGATAACATGCCAAGATAATGGCTAGGTTTCCATGCTGAACCAGATACTACCAAACCCTAACCTGGCATGTTGTGAGAACCCAGCCAATCCCTGGTATTGGTATTGGGTTTTTTTATTATTGTTAATTTTAGAACCATGACTTCAAGCTGCAAATTCTTGTTCACTTGGATGACTGAAACTGAATTTTCTGCATCTTGAGAAACCAAAGAAACATTTGGAGAGACTAAATATAAACTTGAAAGCAAAATGTGTGTATCACTTTTGCGACAAAGAAGGACTTTTGGTCTGTACAGTTTGGATACATTTATCACTTATCTGATATCTTTAACATTACCAGTTACCGTATTATTTGTATATTGTGGTATACAAATAAAAATATCTGCAAATTTTGTTCCAAACTAGCATTATGGAAAAACACAAGTGGATCTATACAAACAGGATTATATGTATTTAAGAATGGTTGTGAAATTTGGTACATAATTTGGAACTTACTTTATTCAACATTATTTCTAAACCATGTATCCTCCAATTGTCTTAGACGAAACTTCCCACAGTTAATTTGCCCATGCTACCTGGGAATTAGTTGTGGTCTAATATACCTGGAGAGTATCATGTTGGGCAAGGAAGGTTGTCCTAAAAGATATGGGTCTGAATGGAATGCCTTATCTGCTGCTCATGAATTGATTATGTACAATGTAGACAAATTAAACTCAGCTTACCTTGCAAACCCATGACACTGCTGATGACCACAATGTGACCACTCTGCCTTTTCTTCATGTCATGCAAGACCTCTTTAATCAACCTTACTACACCGAAGAAGTTGGTCTCCATTATAGCCTTCATCTCTTCAATTGATTGACACTTAATAGGACCAATGAAGCCCAGCCCAGCATTGCTGACTATAAGAAGTAGTTAAGAATTTTGATTGTTTATCCATTCACTATCCAATAAGACAAAACATCAAATGGAAACAGACAACTGAGAACGACACTGTTGATCCTTGAAAGTTTGCCACCTGGATATCCAAAGCTTTGAGCCAGAAAGTATGGCCACCATTAACTTTTCCAGATACTCAGAGATCAAGACCAGAGAAAACTCAAGACATCTTGCTGCTTGCAGCAAAAGTTAAAGTGATGTCCACCAATATACTCAATGTACAGTGCCTGAACACCTGGCAACTGAATTGTTATTCAGTACTGGTGAAAGACTGGATCATATGTGAAAGCAGAAGACTAACTTATGTGCATGGTGGGAAAGAATGAAAACAAGTATATAAATCGTTGTATAAGCTTAACAAGCAAACAGTTAAAACTCCAAATTCTGGGGAAGAAAAGACCCACCCATCAAGGAACTACCCCCTCATTTCAGGAATGTCAATATGTCCTCAATATGCCCTCTGCAGCCCTAGCCACTTCCCCCAAAATGTGGCCTCTGACTACAGAGCAATTCCATGTTCCTGCAATAGAAGTGTTGTAACAGAATAGAACTGTTATGGCTAGAATTACATTCTGTGTGATTTAAAAGATGGGGCATGGATCCTTTGAGACAAAATCATGGACAAGAAGTATGTCAGGCAGAAGGACTGCCTGGTTAAGGTGTTGGACTAGGAACAAAGAGACCATGTTCTAATCCACCCTCAGCTCACTGGGTGGCTTTCGGCCTGTCACTCTCTGTCAGCCCAACCTATCTTCCAGGGTTATTGTTGGGGGGGGGGAATAGGAAGAGAGAAGTTGCATTTGGTGCCTTGAGCTCCTGAATGAAAGGCAGGATATCCATCCATCCAATAAACAAATAAATAATAAATCTATAGACCCTCTATTTAGCATACAAACTGCAGAAGCAGGAATTGCTATTGCGTCTGGAGACACAAAGCAAACTTGCAATTCAGTTGATCATGTTTTGGTTTTGTATCCTGTAATTAATTAGGAAGATCCATTCTTATGCAAGTCACCTCTGGCTTCTGGTGTCAGAAAGTGGCAAATGTATTCTCATGTCCCAATTCATAACAAAGCTTTCACACGGTTTCTAAACATTCATTTCCATCCACAAAAGAAACAATCCAGAAACAAATAATGGAGAGCAAGAATAGCTGAGTAGACTCTCTCTCTTTCTTTGCAACAGTGACCTCTGCCAAGGACTTGCAGGAACAAATCTTGGATTCATGAAATCTTTTAGACCTTAATCCCACCCAAAAGTTGGGGTCAGTAGAATCAGTCATCCAGAATATATGCCCTCACTTTTCACACTGGACCCTACCTCTCCATAATTTCCAAGTTCCACCTCCCAATTGCTTTGCTTAACATACCATATACATATTTCTAAATGACATTTGATATCTCAGTTCAATTAATGTGATGCTTAAGTCCTTGCCTTGTTCTTCCTTTGCCTTTTTAAAATAAACCTTGGCCCATGTGTTGTTAGAGAAAAGGCACTTCCAAATGACCCACTAAATGTAGCTCTGAGATATTCCATTAACCATTTTTAGAAGACATGTCATCATGATGCAGTATTTGTCTTAAACCCAGCCAATTATGGGGGAATAACCTAAATTTGTTCTTAACTATAGCAGTTTTAAAGGAGCATTTTCCAGCTTCTTCTGAAACAAATCTTGGTGTATGAATGACCTCTGCCTCATTCGTGATCTTAGTGATGACACACTCAGGGGCTGGCATCTGCCAATTCATATTGACTAGTTGAGACTGCTGCAGGAATGCCTCTTCTCTAGTCACACGTCACTGCCCTCCATGGCCATTTTGGCTTGGGCCATAGGAGAAGCTGGACACCCCGGCTTTTATGGAGGTATCTGCTCATCTGAGCTCAGATCCATGCTTTACAAAACCTCATTCAGGTGGGCTCCTGACATAGACCAGTATATCACTTTTCTGGTAGGCAGCCTGACCTATTATTAAAAAAGTGTTCAGTGGTCTTGCAAAAAACTGGGTGATCTGAATACCAGGTGATTTAAATTGGGAAAAAACATATTGGTGGTTTTGCCCCAAGTGAGGTTTTTTGCAATCCTTACTCATATGGTTATTTGAGAGCTGTGGGGAAATTGACAAGAATTCTGCCAGGTTCCCCCTCTACCTCAAAAAACAGGAAGACTGGTAAATCTCTGTCCAAAAATAGCCCAGCCCAGCCCAAAATAGAAGTGGAAAATCGCTCTCTCAGTGCGTGATGCAAATTCCCTCCTATTTCACTATGCATCTCTCCTCTGCCCCACTGACCTGTAAATTGAACTGAGTCTATACCCATATTCAGAAACAGCCTGCAACAGATGCATAGCATCTACACTCCAGCAACCTGTCACTTGAGCAACTTGTAAAGTGGCTAAAGCCTCCATTCCAGGCATGCTATGGTCCATGAGGTCACGAAAAGTCGAATACGACTAAACGACTGAACAACAACAACCCACATTTGCCCAAGCCTGCCCTGCTGCACTTCAAGGAGAGCAATTAGTGGTGGCTTCTCCTACCAGATGCTGATGCTAGGTGGGAAAGAACAGGAGTAAGAATGAGGCAGATTAGAACTCAACCATTGGGGGAGAAAAATTATACTGGCATATTTCTCTGACAGCTCAAAGACTGGAGGAATACATATTAATGCAATTATGAGAAAAGGATCAGAAACAGATGTAGGGCCACCCTAGTTATTAATACCCAAAGCAAAGGACAAATGACACCCCATCAGTATACAGCACCTGACTTGACTGTCTGTTAAATCTGAGAGTAAGCTGGCATAGCTGAGGATAGAAGGCCAACTGAGAGAGGTTCTGCCCTTCAAGAGAAGGGAATGGCCAGAAGTTCTTGACAAGAACAGCTAGTCTGCTTTGGAGCCAGGGGTCTGCCTCTGGTTTCTTGCTTATGTTGTGTCTAGTCACATGCAGAGTCAAATGAGAGTTTCTGGGCCTAGTACTGATTTTTACTCAGTCTTCCTTCCTTCCTTCCTTCCTTCCTTCCTTCCTTCCTTCCTTCCTTCCTTCCATCCATCCATCCATCCATCCATCCATCCATCCTTTCACATCCTGGACCCTAGCACATACAATATGCAGGTCTCTTGAGGGACAAAATGAGCCAGAGGCTATTTAAATGGAACAGAATGATATTCTCTGGCCCATTTTCAGTGGCACTATTAGGAGAAAACTTGGAACAAGAGACCAAGGGTCCACGTCATATAACCAGCAGGAGGGACACCTACTAAAGCAGCAGGACTGATTTGGTATGTTTTGAAGTGAATAAATACAGTACACTTTTCCAACTAAAGAGAGCAGAATGTGTGGAGAATAGAAGTTCGCTAAATCCAAAGTCGAAAGTTATTAAGTTGCATTATCTTGGTAAATAATTGCCTTATTTTAACTTTAGGGGATACCTTATTAAAGCATACTATGTATTTCTAGCATTACTTTTTTTTAAACTCAGCCCTGGATTTGTACCAATTAAAATCTCATTCACTGATGAGATGGCATTTTCCCTCCAATGCAAGTGGCTTTCTCCTTGCTATGGACCATGTCTGCAGTGGGAGGTGGGGGGTTGCAATTCCAGTACACAGGAAGGTACCAGATAGGGCAAGATTGCAACAGGTGGAAAAGAGCCTTCCATTACGTACAATAGTACTGTGACACCTAAGGCATTATTCCTTGATATGAGGAGTCTAACAAAGCTGTTTGCATTTTCCTCCATGACTGGGTTCGGAATGTAACCCGGGGAAGTGTGTACTGTATGTGCATAGACTTACACCAGTGCAGAAGAAGTTACAATTCTCTTAATCTCAAGGCTGGCTGCTAAAATTCCTTAAAAACACACACACACATAATTTGACATACTGTATATACACAGAGGTTCCTGGGGTTTGTTGTGTATCCCCCAGAAGGCTGATGAAGCTGCAAGCTCTCTGGGTACTCACTGAGGATGTCAGTATGTCTCTGAGGGATGCTGTTAATACAGTTGTGGATGGATTTCTCATCGCAGACATCCAACTGTTTGATCTCTAGAGTCTGGTTGAGTGTCGGCCCTATGGCTGCTTCCAGCTTTTCTTTCTTGGTGATGTTCCTCATCATGGCAATCACTAGAAGACAGGTGATGCTTAGTCATTTCAGCCTATATGCCTCTCAACTTGGCTGGCCAAATTTGGGAGTGGTATTTCTTTCCTGATTTATTTCATATCTTGGCCAAATGCTTAAAATCTTCTCAAAGTAAATACCCAATGTAAATAAGATTGTCAATTGTATAAATATTTAGGTAAATATTAAGTTCCATAATACATTAGTAATTTTTCCAACTGGTCTTGTAACTATGCTTTTGGCTTGGAGTTCTTCTCATAATCTTCCTCAACCTGGTGTCCTTCAGATTTGCTTTATGTATGTACTCCATATTTATGTACTGTGCTGTATTTCTGGACTACTCAATAATTGTATTTGGGAATATAAATTCCAGAACTCCCAGGTAGCTAGCACAGCTTTTGGAACCACAAACGTGTTCTCAAGGCATGTTCTCACAAAACTGAAGCAGGCCCTCACCTCACGCTGAATCTGTTTTCTTTCAACAGGTGGTGAAGGTCTACAGCAAAGATGGCATTTGCTGCACTTTGGAAGTCGCAGCATGGAACATGGTCCATTATCTCTGTCAAATGCCGGTAGAGGATTCATGCTTTGCATCATGATTGTTAGCCTTGGGTATAAGTCCACCAACATTTGGCTTGGGCAAGAAAGGAAGAAAAGTCTCTCCAAGATCAGTATCAGGATGGTTCGGGTCTATAGGGCCAGCTAGTGTATCTAACAATCTCATGGTTCTTCAAATACAGCTTTCCCTAATCTAATAGCCTCCAGATGTGTTTCCCACAACTGAGATTTTTTTAAATAACTACTGGAGGGCAACAGCATGGGAAAGCCTGCCTTAGCGAGCACTAATATTCGTTTGTAAAAATCAGTTGTTGGTTGCTTTGTATCAATGCTACTAAAGGCCCAAGTACAGACTTGGATGTTTTATTTTATTTCCACCAGTTGGCAACTGTAAACACAGGCAAATACTCCACTCCTAAAATTTCGAAGTATAGCTTTACACTCCAAGGTATCAATGTTTTGAAGATCATGAAGTGGAAATCTGGATTTAAAGCTGGAACAGTAAAAGAAAACAGCAGAAATCAATAGCTTTTGATCCGTCAGGAATTCTGAGGGAAAATAAATTGGAATAAATAAATTCACAAGCTTGCACCCTAGAGACCCACAGATCCCACTTTTGCCATAAATGATTTTGATCCTCAAGAGTACAAGTCTACAAATTGCAGTTCTCATATATCTCAAGAACATTTGTACACTAAATAAGCTAGGCAACTTATGCAAACAATTAAATGGAACTACAATATATCCATGCAAGATGAGCAAATTACTCATTAAACCAGGGCTTTCCAAAGTTTTCCCACGGCGACACACCAACCGCAGTTGGTGTGTCGCCGCGGGAAAACCCGGAAGTGCCGCTCTTGCGGCAGCGCGCAAAAACCCGGAAGCGCTGCTGCCGCTTTCGGGTTTTTGCGCGCCGCGGTTGGTGTGTCGCCGCGGGAAAACCCGGAAGCGCTGATGATGATCAGCGCTTCCAGGTTGTGTGGCGACACACCAGACTCTGCATTAAACAAACAGCTCTTAAGAAATTCAAAACTGGCAGAGGGGAGAATCCAAAATTTGCAATAGATAGATAGAGGTTCCAAGAGATCAGAACTTCTAAAATAGGTAGATGACTGAACCACTTCACCAATAGTACAAACATATTCTAAAAATCTAATGCTTTCTTGCAATGAAATATTGAGGCCATTAAAGAAAAGGAATTTGACTATGGTTAAATCCCATCCCAGTATTAATATTTTCACCATTCTGCCCTTCAAGACTATGATATCTGAAATGGTGCTTCAATGCAACTTGTGGCCTGTTAGTGAATATACGCACAATTATTAGGAAGTCTGAACCTCTGAAGGTCTATAACATGGACCACAAGTCATCTTTACCAACGCAATAGAATGTGCCTGTCCTGAACAAAAAATATAACGATTTATAGAGATGGATGAGGAAACTGTAGCTTTTTTGAAAGTGAGGATAGTGCTAAGTACTGTGCACTTTTAACATATTCTTACAAAATTTGAGTCCCCATTGGGCAGTATGTTGTATAATTCATCAACACCTATTTGATGTTGATCAAAAGAGAAATGTATTTGCTCCCAGTGTCAAATAAATACTCTTAAACCCTTTTATATACGTTCAAATTTTAACCTGGTTACTGAACTTTTTAATGTATTTATTAGATTTATATCCTGCTTTTATTCTGTACAACTCAAGGTTGGATATAAATCCGTGTTAGTATAATACATGGAACTCTTAACAACCAAACATGCTTATCTTAACTAAGCTGGTATCGTTAACCATATGTCAGATTTTGTGCAAACATTATTGCTAAGTCTGTAACTGACCTGCTTAAGTATGCTGTGTGAACAGTTACTAACTTATCATAATCACAGTGTGTATAACAAGGTTCCCCAACATTTTGGAACCAATAGACACTGCTGGAATAATGAGAGCTTGTTTTAAGCATGCTTGCAAAATGGTTGCCAGAAAAGGTGCAGCCAATCACATAACACCCATATTTTGGAAGGCAAATGAAACCCTGGGCTACAACTACTCAACATTTTATTTTCTAAGAATGCCTCTGGGCATTTTAAGAATGCGGTGCTGAGAGGCATTGTTGGAAATACCGTTCATGTTTGGCTGCTGTTTGCTTTGTGTTGCTTTATAACATGCCAGCTTTTTATTCAACTAAAGCATAACTAAAAGAATAAAAAATAAATAAAATTAAAATAGGCAGGGAGCTTGGAAGTTAACATGGAACGTATCAGTGGGATGCAGAATGATAATGGTCTTTATGATACATGTTAAGAGCAGGAGTGTTAAAAAGAGGCTCCAGGCAGAAAAGAAAAAGCCAACTGATTATACCGTTTAGTTTAACTCCTAACAAACCGCCCCGGAGTAAGCAAAGTTACATTGGAGAAAGTGCATATATTCCATTATTTATCACTTTAGTTATCCATGGTTTACATATACACTGTCTCTATATATCCATACACACACACACACACTCAGTTCACAATTTTGAAAACTCACCTTTGAACCTCCTCTGCTTATCCTGTGCCAGTTTAACAGCCAAAGCCAGCCCAATGCCAGATGAACAACCTGTTATCAGCACAATTTTGGGAGACATAGTGCCCTGTGTGAAGGAGAGAGATGTAACCTCCACAAACAGGGACTTTTACAAATCCTTTGGAAAGTCTTGAACTTCCTAAAAACTTTGTATCTTCTCCAAAGGGTTCAAAGGGCTTTAAAAAGGCCAGCTTAAGACCTAATTGGCTAAAACCTAAACTCTTAATCTCCTGAATCTTGCTAAACCCCAAATGGATTTGCATACAAATCCCACCTAATCAGTTCCAGGATCAGCCACTCGAGATACATAAACAAAACCATGAGACTTGGCAGAGTATCTGGGAAAAAGAAAATGGCATTTCCCCGCAACCTTTGTCAGGCACATTACCCAGCTTGCTTTGTTTGTAGAAGCATCTTGACAAATCTTCAAGCGTGACAGATGCCATGAAAGTCGCTGGTGGAACTTAGCAGATTTTTTTTCCTGATACAATCATTTTTCATGTGATATTTACGGATGGTTTAGCAAAAGTTATTTAGTCCTCTCTCCAAGGTATCTGGAAAGATCCTGGGCAGTCAAAAATTAAAAAAAATGACAACCAAGGGAGCCTATTTATTGACCTCTCTCTCATTCCTGCTGCAGGCACTGTGTAGAATAGGAAAACATGATGATGAAATACATTTACATTTAATTATGCCTTAGAAGTTTGTGCCCTAGATACAGAGATTTTTTTTTTACCTTCTACAAGGTAACATTGATTGTGCATGTCAAAGGTTGCAATTAGCTTGCTTTTTTCACCACTTGATTTGAGTAGAAAACCAACACGAGGTATCAAAAAAAATAAGATTTATTATCGGCACTTACATATATAAACACATAACATCACAGTAGATACTGGCCTCATAGAGTAGCACAAATGATAGTGGCACAGCCTTCTTGCATCATCCACTCCCGTAATATTTTAACCCCTTCGCACAAGGAGGAAAAAACAACTCTTCCAACCTCAATTTCTCATCTGTGGCATTCACTGGAGTTAACCAAAAACCTTTCAGTCTGCGCTCTGCTGTAGGACTCACAGTTAGAAGAATTCATGGGTTTGTGATCCTCCAGAGTCCAGGGTGATTCTGCCCACTGATCTCAGATCCGACAGAATCAAGAGAGATTTCAGAGCAGTCTTTGGGCTTCGTGAGAGCAACAGCTAATTTGGCTTTTTCTGATATTCCCAACTATTATTCTTCCTACTGTGGATTCTTTCAGGTCAGTCCTAAAGACTCCGGTGTGATCCTCATAATATCTGTAGCCCACCACCTGAACAGGTTGCATTTACTTTCATAAACTGTGATGCTACTAGCTACCAGGGAAGAGGTTGAGCAATAAAAGAGCTCCTTTTCTAACAAAGATGACAGCACCCACAGAATCTTGGGTAGAACCAGACAATAGTTGTTAAGAGAGTTATTAAGACAAAAGTTGTTCGCAGTAGGAATCAATTCTTACATCTCACTATTGTCTCTAGTCAGTCAGGATTTTGAAACAATGCATAAGTCTGGCATATCTGCTGGACAACGTCCAGAATGACTGATGCAGCAAAATCTCTGTAACGTGGTGACAAAGCAACGTCTGTATCAGAACACACACAGAAGGACACTCAGGAGGTAGAGGGATACAGTTCTCTCTTGTCGTATGAAGAAAAACACCAGCCAACAGTGGGGTGACTGCTTCTGAACTGAACTACTGTACTGTCACTGTGACCTCAAATCCCTCTTTGACTCTGCAAAAAATCTCAAGGCTTTCTGATGAGTGGCCTCATGGGAAGGTTCAAATACTGTTCCTTTCTTGGTTACTTGTAGGAGTGGCTGAAGGCAGGATGAAAGGGAGGTTGAAAGTTTGGAGTAGATCCTGGCGTACGCATTTCAAAAGGATCTGTACACAAGCTGCCCATCCCATCACTGGCCATAGCCAATGGCAAATCAGGGCACAGGAATGGCCAGTGGGTGACAGTCTATCATAAGGCAACACATGTGCAATAGTGCTTCAGCTTGCAAGGCAGGATGCCACGGTTGATTTGGTGAAATTCCACTAGCTGAATCAAATCAGCAAAACGAGTCTGTCCATCATCCATGGTATAGTAGAGGCGTCCTTCTTCTTCGCTCTGAGTGCCGTGAAGAACAGGGAATCGTTGGCATAGAGGCAGAAGCAAAAGAGAACAGAAGAAGGTGGAATGTGATCTCAGGCTCAGTTCTCAAGAGTTAATCCCAGACAGAAGTGTTCTACTCCACCCCATCCCTACCCACTTTGCTCCTCCAGTAACAAGTTGATCTGAGTACCAACACCTTTTGTTCTAGAAGGTAAGCACTGGAGAAGTTGCAAATCTCAAAGGATTCCTGATTCATGACTGTTCAGCTCTCCCTATGTGGAAAGACAGATGAACTGCAGAGAATTTTTTCCTGCTTTGTAGCTTTCATATTTTTCAATAATGAATTGGAATTTAATCTTGTTATGTATGCATATTCTGTTTGGTCATTCTTTTCCCTAAAACTTAGATAACCCTGAGCTAGCTAGGAGTAGGGAAGTGTATGCTCTATCAATTCCTTACACATCCACAAATGCAGATTAAAGAGGATTAAGTTTTTAATTAAAGTAAGTTTTTGCCTAATGTGCCATAAATATATCTAAAAGGGGCTAGGAATGATGCCATTAAATAGAAGTCTTCTCTTGCGGAAGTTACAGTGCAACAGAAGAGTACATGCAGGATATTTAAACTCAATCCCTGGCATCTTGAGGCAACAGTAGTTTAGGTAGGAAACCAAGGAAAGCCCCTGCCTTGCAGTTAGACACCAAACTAGGCTGGATGGACGAAAGCAACTGAGCCAACTTCATTGTGCTGATGTTCACTTACCGGAAGTATAAGATAGTGCTTCACTTTTTGCAAATGACAGAGTGACAAGACAAAGCCTTTGGGATTCCGCTGGCTCTCCCGCACCAGGAACAACCTGCAGTGGATAAGACCCCAAAAGAGTGTTAGGCTGCACCACCCAATAAGCATGGCCATTCCCCATACGCTGCTCCAATTTATTTTATTGCAATGATTGCGAACTATATATCTTTGAATAATTTATCCTTTCTCATACTACTGCCTTCCAGATGTATAGAGATTGCAGATCTGAGAATTGCAGATGTCCTAACCCAGCTAAGGGCCCAAATTATGGAAAGCTGCTAGAATTAATTTAACTGCAATGCTGGGAGATGCAGCAGGCAAGTGCTTGGACAGATGCAGATTCCTTCTCCTTGAAAGTCAAAGCCTAGCAGAACTTCTGATGGCCATGAGGATTCACCTGGTGAAGAAAGAGGCAGCTAAAATTCCCTGCTTGCCTCTCCCAGATGGAGGAATTCATTGTCCTACTCTCTTACAATATTCTTGTGAGATGATTTCAGGTACACCTAAAAGAAATGCAACGATATCCCTCTCCGTCCTGCCCAATTTCTACAGCCCTGCATCTGCATATAGTAGTATAATTAATATTATGAACTGGAAAGTTACTCAAGCAACATACCCATCCACAAGTCCCTGTTGAATTATAAGGCGCTGGGTGTCTTCTCTAGAAATGTGACCATGGAACCAGGGTTGAGTTTTGTGGATGGCTGGAAGAAAGAAAGAAAGAAAGAAAGAAAGAAAGAAAGAAAGAAAGAAAGAAAGAAAGAAAGAAAGAAAGAAAGAAAGAAAGAAAGAAAGAAAGAAAGAAGAAAGAAAGAAAAAGAATTTTTTTCTTTGAGAAGTTAAGCATTTTTTAAAAAAATTAGAAAGAACTTCAAGTGCAAACATTAACTTCTGCAATGAAGAATATTAAGGATCATGACTGAAGGAACCATTTTTTACCCTGTAAATGTTGGCCTGCAGAGGATGATCTGGAGCTGTCAAACAGCTCATTGAGCAATAATCTGTCAGGGACTAGTGTAAAAGACTTAAATTTTCATGAAATCAGTATGAAATCCAATTAAGTTAAATTGAAGTTTAATTAATGGGAAATTATTTCATTTCTATCTCCCTTCATTTTCCACTCTTCCTTACAGCAGCACTTTATCTACAATGCTGCCAAACAACATTTTGCAACTTGTAGTCTTTATCTGCAAGTAAACAGATTGTAAAAACTGTCCATCCCGCTTGGGATTTCTTGTATCTGGGGCTATCATGGTACTACAGATTTCCCTATAGAAGAAGTTGCACAGAATAATGTCGGCTAGTCTTTGTAAGACACCTTCCCCATATGGGCAGAATTCCGTCAAAA
The DNA here is from genome assembly GCA_023362775.1 of Charina bottae. Lineage (NCBI taxonomy): Eukaryota > Metazoa > Chordata > Lepidosauria > Squamata > Charinaidae > Charina > Charina bottae. The sequence continues at coordinate 5,456,315 of JALMGJ010000024.1, forward strand.
GTTGCTGAAAGGAGGATGTTAATATGCACAAACATAAGTGTTCTGTGATAATTTGGAATAGTAAGCTGTTTTAGATATTGTGCCACTTGGGGATAGATAAAGACAATTAGTGGCACTCTTGTTGTTGCCCTATATTACTAGTTTATATATGCCAGTACTCAAATACTGGAACAGCTCAGCTGTGCTTCAGTTAAACCACTCAGTCTGAACACAACTGTAATGCAATCTCATCCTGCCTACTATGTTCCAAGACAGTGGACTGGAATTCCATAAAAAAATGCCATGCCGATTGTACTGTGGCTTTCAATGAGCACCACAGACTATGCCTCCATTATAGGAAATGCCATGAGAGGGAGCATATTTTCCCCTGATCAGTCACTAGGCAGGCTAGCCTCATCCATCCCTTGACTTGCTATCAACAACACTAATCAGGTGTTATGCTAATTTTCGCAGATCATGAAACATGCTTTTATCACATCACTTCTTTGAGGCAGGTACTCACCAGCACTGAATGGACAGCTCTGCAGTGGGGTGGGCAGGCTGTATCGCTGAGATGTCTTCTTCTACAGCATAGAAAGAAAAACATCAGAGGTTTTTCAAGTGTTTTAAGTTTGCCATCTTAGTAATTGCCCTGGTTAATTGCCATGCATTTTTTGGACCAATTCCAATTATCAACTATGTCAATATTCTACAAAAATTGCTGTCCTAAACTCACTAAATAGAGTGGGAGTTTCTTCAGAGAAAACATTCTTGAGATTGGACTGTAATGTAAGCTTCTCTGGAGAAGGGTTGGGTTTAAAAAACCCCTTCTCGCGTTAAACAGAACAGTTTTAGATCAGCAATCATGTAGTTTTAGAGAAGTCCTTAACTGTGCTCATAGAAAACTACAGTGTGTGCCCTTGCTATTAAGAAAGTGTATTAATTCCCATCACCATTCAGTAATCTCCAAATCCTCTGCTCTCCAAAAAATAGCACAGCCTAGTTAAAGAACCTGCCAAGAATGCTGGAATGACATTTCCTATCAGATACAGAGGCAGAAAGGTTAAGCTGCTCTTGTGCTCACCTAGAGCTGTAAACTGTGTTAGATTGCAGTGGAGATACACACACAGAACATTACTTATGAGTAAAAAACTAGAGCATCGTGCTATATTTCTATGACATCTTAAGGCGTGGGCAGGGTAGGGGGAGAGGGTAACCTATGACCCTACAGCTGCATGTGGTGCTCTGCAAGAAATGAGCTCAGAAATGTGTTCAGAAAGATCAATATTTGACCTTTTTTTGCTTGGCATAAAGAGAAGAGGAAATCAGGAGGGAAAATAATGGGATGCCAGAAACAGGTGTTTGGTCAGGAGGTTAGCTGAGCTCTGCTGCTGTTGATGTGTTTTGTGTGTGTGTGTGTGTGTTTTTGGTGAGTGTGGCCATTGTTTTATCCATGGGCCTCCGGGTGTTGTATGTTGTGGGTTTTCTGTTTTTCATCATTGTACACCACCCAGAGTCACCTGTGTGAGATGAGCGGCCATACAAATAATATAAATTAGAAAACAAACAGGAATTTCAAAGACACAATGAAAGTTCCTGCATGTTTGGCTCAGGCTAAATCCTGATGTTAGGAATGGAGCCTGATGGTGTTTAAAACCCTAGTTAAGACAAGAACTGTTTTGTTTAATTACGAGACCAGGCTCCTGGCTGTTGTCCAAGATACCCCACTGTCAGGCTTTCGGGCCTCAGCTCCGCCATCCTTGCCATTTGCCCTAAACTCTGAGTTTCTTTGCCAGCAGCCACCTAAGACTGACCTCGCAAAGGGGTGCTGCTTCCTGTACTGATGACGACTGCAGCTCCTATGGAACATTTAGCTCCCTGAAGATACACTATGAGCTGATTCGCACACAGATACACGTACACACACACACAAACATACACTCATGTCTTGGCTAGGCTAAAATGAAATTGGGTGGCTTGTGGCTGAATGTGTTGTGGAAACTCTGCCATTGCCTTAACATGTTGTGTAAACCAGGCTATCTTAGTAAGTCTTAACAGATTTTAATTGTGTGGGCATGTTGTAATATCACAGCAACTGTGTTTTGCTAATCCAAGTTTATGATTAAATATATTATGCAAACCCGGTCAATCTGTTACTTGGTAGTTGGAAAAGGTGTTACCAAACTCCTGATTTTTGCCACCATAGACTAACCCGGCTCTCCTCCTCCTCCATTTCCACATCAATGTCCCTGGAATTTCTAAGTAGGAAATAAATAGCAGACTCACCCTCCATGCCTGAGCCTCCTCCAGAGCTACAGTCAGTGCCTCATTGGGGTTCTCAATCACTCGCCCTGTACAACCCGAAAAGTCCATGGCCACGAGGGTATTATCAGACACGCTCCGCTAGAGATTTTTAAAACAGAGTTTAGCAACTGCTCTCTTCAATCATGCATAAGTAGTCCCTATTGACATAAAGCCTAATTTAGTAGCTTTAAAAATGTATTTACACAAATCTTAAAAGCATAGAAGTAAGTACAATCATTTTTGCACTTTCAGGTCATCAACAGGAAATCATTTCTTGAACATACCATGGATCATTTGACATTGACAACAAATTTGACATTTTTCATATTAGGGAGCAAACTAGGGAGTTGATATAAGTTTCCTTATATTCCTTGACCACAGTTTAGGAGAGAATTTAAAAATACGTTAGATATTTTTATTTGTTCTACCTTTTGGTCTAGTGGTTAAGGTAACGGGCTAGAAACCAGGAGACTGAGAGTTCTAGTCCCGCCTTAGGCATGAAAGCCAGCTGGGTGACCTTGGGCCAGTCACTCACTCTCAGCCCTAGGAAGGAGCCAATGGGAAACCAGGAGACTGAGAGTTCTAGTCCCGCCTTAGGCATGAAAGCCGGCTGGGTGACCTTGGGCCAGTCACTCACTCTCAGCCCTAGGAAGGAGCCAATGGGAAACCAGGAGACTGAGAGTTCTAGTCCCGCCTTAGGCATGAAAGCCGGCTGGGTGACCTTGGGCCAGTCCCTGTCTCTCAGCCCTAGGAAGGAGCCAATGGGAAACCAGGAGACTGAGAGTTCTAGTCCCGCCTGAGGCATGAAAGCCGGCTGGGTGACCTTGGGCCAGTCACTCTCTCTCAGCCCAACTCACCTCACAGGGTGGTTGTTGTGGGGAAAATAGGAGGAGGAAGGAGTATTTGGTATGTTCGCTGCCTTGAGTTATTTATAAAAATAATAAAGGTGGGATAGAAAATAAATAAATAAATAAATAAATTCTCTACTAGACTGCTGTAAACTAGCTGGAGCTATAAGGGAATGAACAGCATATCCTTTTTTGAAAAATAGAATAAAATAAAAAAATAAACAGTGATAGAGTAGAAAATGAATACACTACATACTGTACATCAAAAATCAAATTCACAATACCTGAAAGAGAAGATTTTAAATCCCAAACTAAAGTTCCTATTTCCAGTGTAAATGATTTGCATTCCTTCCAACAGAGCCTCAGAGCATAAACAAACTTTCTCAGCACAAAGACAAGTATAAAATGTAAAGCAGTGATTACAAAGGGTTCCACTGTGTGAATTTGGTTTTACAATTTGCCTGGGCACACTCTCAGTCTTGTCCTTCCTCATGCTTGAAATGGACATTATCCATTTAGAGACCAATATTTATATGTCCACACTTGTTTTAAAAAGAAAGCTAACAAACATGTTGACAACAGATGCCGAATTGCACAGGAGATTGGGCAGAAGAAATATGGTTGAGATCTGGTGAAGTACACCCACTCCTCATTTAGCGACTACCTCAGTTAGTGACCATAATACAATGATATTTATTATGATGGTAATAAAAAAATCATTTTCAGACCAATGCGTGCATTTATGACCAAATTTCATGTGCCTGACAACAACGCACACGGGAGTGAAAATAGCGCTGGCATAGCTGTATGAGAGAACTTTATCGAAATGAGAGAGCAGCAACCAGTGATCTTCACGGCATCTCTCTCTCTCTCTCTCTGCCACATGTTCACTTAGCGACCATTTCGCTTAACAACTTGGTCACTGGAACATAACTCAGTCACTAAATGAGGAGTGGATGTGTGCACTTAAACACTATCCACAGAAAACTTTTCCCATTCAAAATTAACTCCAGAAAGGGTTTCATCCACTCAGGAAACATATGCTTAGAAGATGAAGGTACTTCCAAAATGCCTACACTTCCAGAAGATATCAAAATGTTCACCCAAATAGTAAAAATAGCTGATTTGTTATCAGAATACTTACCAGGGGCACAGTGCCAATCCAAGCTGGTTCCTTTTGCCGTGCCTGACATTGCTGGTAGTTTCTGTAGAGCTGTATGCCATACTGAGGAAAGATTAATAACTGTTAATATGTACAGAGTAAGGAAACCTATCAGCAACTCCAGCTGATGCAACAGTTCTCTATGGCTGAAAGTGGCAAGTTTGACAATACTACTACAGTAAACCACCTTTTTTCTAGAAATCATACCGTTGAAATATTCCTGATCAACTTTGGGAGACCACACATATTGTTAAAAACTACCAAATGCAATTTGGAGATCAGCAATATAGCAACCCAGCAGACAGGATTTGGTGTGATCAGAGCTGAAAATCCCATTACATGTCAAGCTAAACATTACTGAAATGCATCCTTGTATTTATGCACACCTTTTGATAAAGGAAAAATTCAACCACTGAGGCAAGGGTTGCAATAAGGAAGAAGAAGGAATTTCTCTTTCCTCCCCAGTTGGAGGAAGATGGTTTCTTGGAGGTTACCGTTTCCACTGAAAGGAATCTCTCGTCACTGCCAGTGCCAAATTGAATGGCTCCTACCTTAAAGAGACGAAACGCAGCCATCCAACATGTGCGACTTTGCTCATCTTCACAGCAAAAGAGCTTCAGGCCTTTGTTTCCACTGCGTGCCTTATGTGGCTTTAAGAGAGAGGAAAAACTGATAAGATTGTACACATGATGACAACTCTGGCCAAACCTTTCTCTTCCATGTCTGAAAAGGTTCTACATGTATTTGGTCTAGTCTTAAAAATCATTAGTCCTCGTGTTTTAGGGGTACCTTGACTCACAGAAACCATCCTCCCAAATCAAGATTCTTCCCACATGGAAGAAAACATCTGAGAAAATTAAGTAGTGTACTAAGAAGCATGATCTTAGATGCCCAAAATGCATATCCATAGAGTGGCTTACTCTTGGTTTACTTTTCGGGTTTCTTTATTCTCATCAACCTTAGCAGAATGATAGTTCTATTCTCTCTACATTGGGCTTGCCAGGAAAATTCAGTTATTCCCAGTTCAAACTTCAGAGTGGGTGCCTATTGCACCTCTGCATCTCCTGAGTTATTGCTCAGGATTTTTTCTAACAGGGAAGCATGTTCAGGAGAGTGACTTGTGGAGAAACATATTGAGTGACAGCCAACTATGAGGATGTCTGTAGCTTGAATCATGTCAACTGGATTTCTGTTTTCTCAGTGGAAACGTTTCGCTCCTTATCCAAGGAGCTTCTTCAGTCTGAGCAAAGTTGGTAAGGGAATCCTAAATATGTTTCTAGGAGCGAAACGTTTCCACTGAGAAAAGAGAAATCCAGTTGACATGATTCAAGCTACAGACAATTCCACCTGGATGACTGAGAACCTTCATAGACAACTATGAGGATGGTTATTTTTTTAATACATTCCAAAGAGAAATGGCCTCCAATTTTAATTCAGAAAAAGTATGTCTCTGTTATCAACAGTTTTTAAACATTGGCTAGCATTCTATTTTTTATTTTTATTTTTAGAGATTCAAGTTCAAATTTATTACAGTAATTGACCAATGTTTTATACAAATCTAAAATTATAAAGTAACAAAGAAATTAAGAGCCATAGGAAAAGGTAAAATAGATACTGTATGTGAAGTGTGTAAAAAGAGTTTAAGTGCAATCCTTAAGATACTAAAAACAGAATAAAATACTAAAAGGAAATTGTTCTTATTATTATTATTAGATTTTTATCCTGCTCCCCCTCAGCTCAATAAGATGTTAATAATAGCATATTAATAAAATGTAATTACTTGGGTATTGAGAGTTAAATTAAGAACCCCCAAAACATTAATATCTTAAGAAAAACTTTATAAACCACAACTTCCCAGAGAATCAAAGGTTAGAGTTAGAGTTATAGATTGATCCTACCAACTGAAGAACAACACTCTGTATGTATTTTACCTGAACCTTCTATGGATGTTTTAAATGAACCTGATCAGTTAAAGAGATTAAAGGTGGAACCAACCCAAGATTAATTCCTGCTTCTCTTACCTTGATGCAAAAGCCATACTCAGTGGGTGTGCTGTACTGTTTTTTGCCTTGGCTTATATAATAGATGATGGATTCATTTATGTCAACACAATATTGTAAATGTCGGGGGTCCTAGCATAGGGGAGGCAAGAAGACACACATGTACTTTAACACATGAGATTTTACTACATACCAGTTGTGTCTTGGGAATTCGGTTCTAGGCATATTCTGTATATTCTGCATATGCATGATTAGATAAGACAAGAACTGAATTTAGCATCTGATGTAAAGGTCAGTATCCTACTAAATTAAAAGTTTTTTTTTCTTTCCTCTGTCCAGAAAAAAAGTAGCTTTCATAACTATTAAAAATAAATAAAAGTTCTAAGGACCAAGAGGGCTGTGCCCTGTGTGTGTGTTTTATGTAGTTCCCATCCCACTCCCTAAACCAGAGCTTTCCAAACTCTGTGTCGGGACACATTAGTGTGTCGGCTGCAGTGTCTGGGTGTGTCGCGGCTGCTGCTGCCTCCGAGCCCTGCCAGGATTCCATGCAGGTCCTAGTGCCTGCCTTGTGCCTGGCTGCCTCCAAACCTGCCCTGCCAGGATTCCACGCAGGTCCTAGTGCCTGCCTTGTGCCTGGCTGCCTCCAAACCTGCCCTGCCAGGATTCCACGCAGCTCCTAGTGCCTGCCTTGTGCCTGGCTGCCTCCAAACCTGCTGTGATTCCGCGCAGGTCCTAGTGCCTGCCTTGTGCCTGGCTGCCTCCAAACCTGCCCTGCCAGGATTCCGCACAGGTCCTAGTGCCTGCCTTGTGCCTTGCTGCCTCCAAACTTGCTGTGATTCCACGCAGGTCCTAGTGCCTGCCTTGTGCCTGGCTGCCTCCAAACCTGCCCTGCCAGGATTCCACGCAGGTCCTAGTGCCTGCTTTGTGCCTGGCTGCCTCCAAACCTGCCCTGCCAGGATTCCACGCAGGTCCTAGTGCCTGCCTTGTGCTTTGCTGCCTCCAAACCTGCTGTGATTCCACGCCGGTCCTAGTGCCTGCCTTGTGCTTTGCTGCCTCCAAACCTGCTGTGATTCCACGCCGGTCCTAGTGCCTGCCTTGTGCCTTGCTGCCTCCAAACCTGCCCTGCCAGGATTCCACGCCGGTCCTAGTGCCTGCCTTGTTCCTGGCTGCCTCCAAACCTGCCCTGCCAGGATTCCACGCACGTCCTAGTGCCTGCCTTGTGCTTTGCTGCCTCCAAACCTGCTGTGATTCCACGCCGGTCCTAGTGCCTGCCTTGTGCCTTGCTGCCTCCAAACCTGCTGTGATTCCGCACAGGTCCTAGTGCCTGCCTTGTGCCTTGCTGACTCTAAACCTGCCCTGCCAGGATTCCGTGCAGGTCCTAGTGCCTGCCTTGTGCCCTGCTGTAAGAGTGTGTCACAAAATGATGCCCTGCTGTAAGAGTGTGTCGTGAAATGATGCATGACTAAAAAGTGGGTCACCAACATGAAAAGTTTGGAAAGCTCTGCCCTAAACAAAAGAAAAAAGAAGAAAATGTGCACATGTTCATAATGCATACATGTTTCTGATTTGTGAACAGACACAGCATAGCAGTCATGAAACCAATTCATATTTCACCACTTCCTTGAATTTCCTACTTGATTTTAGCAACATGGGAATAATAATATTGAATACTTTAAACAGGACTAGAAGGATTACTGAGCAAATTGAAGCTGAAGGTAAAAGATACCACAATCATTATCTATCTTATTTTACCTGGGCTTAAACATATTTTAGATTCAATGAATTCCAGAAACCCATAAAATTTGAGAAGCATAGATTTTACTTCCAACGGTCTGTGATTTGCATGACAGTTTAAGCTTGGGCACACCAAGTCCCAAATCTCTGGGTTCTGCTACCAAGCTTCACACAAACATTATTCTCCTGAAGGTTGCTGGTGCCTAGTCCTGACTGCTGTGTTTCTTTCTGATAAGATATAGGAAAACTGTTCTAATTGTTGCAATATGCACTCAGAACTGTGTCCATAGGGAAAAAAAGCAAAGAGAGTCCTCCACATATCTTGCACTCACAAACTTACTTTTGACATGCCTTTTGTTGAGTAATAGAGCCCAGAACGCCGCAGAGAAAAGTAAAACCTTTTCCAGACTTTGCGTCCAACTTCTTTCAGATGCAGGAACCCTTGGATTTCAGGGCAGCTTCCTGAATTTAGAACATTCTGAAAGAATTAAAAAAAACTGTTTAAGTTCAAGTGTTATTTTAAAAAGTGGGAAATATGAGAAGCAATTATATTTAATTTAATGCAATATTAGGTATCAGAAAGTAATTTCTAGAACAGTCCTGTCCTCTATGAATTTGTCTACTGTTTTTACAGCCATCCAAAGTGCAATGGACTCTTTTAATCTAATTGCACACTGTGTAGAGAAATACATCCAGTTCTCTGACTGGGATTGACTGCCAATGAATAAATAAGTTTTACAAGAGAAGATGAGCAATTTATTCACATTATGCAAAATTTTATAGATACGTCTCTTCTGTTACCTTCCATGATGGGCAATAAGCAAGGCAATATAACTTATATCATGAATTTCTGGCTGCCTCCTATTCAATATAAAGATTCAGTAACTAGTTTTCTGTATCAAAGCATGAACATCCAAGATCTGTGTTTTTTCCTTTTGAATGAAAGGGGAACTGAAAAAAGTCTGAATGAGTACAGCAGGAATGACTCAAGTTTCCTTTTTGCACATCCCGGATTATACTGACAAACTATCAAAACAGACATTTGGTAGCATGATTTCTGAAGAGGGGGAGATATTGCTGAAATATCAAATAAAAGAGTGCATTAAGCCTACATACAGAGGGAGCTGAGGGTAATACCTGAAGATCTGCTGCACGGTCCAGCGGAGGCATTGGCTGCAGCCTGGAACAGGGAGGCGGCCAGTGCCTTGGACAGGACCGCGCCGATGCGACCTCTCCAACCCCATTCGACCCGTCAATCCCCGTGGTTTACGGAGGAGTTGAGGGCCTTGAAGAGGGTGAAGAGACATCTAGAGTGCCGCTGGAGAAAAACGAAGACGGAATCGGACCGAACACAATCTAGAGCCGCTATTAAGGCCTGCCTTGTGGCGGTAAGAGCGGCGAAACGTGAATATTTCTCCGCGCTTATTGCATCCGCAGAATGCCGTCCGACGGCCCTGTTCAAGATTACTCGATCTCTCTTGGGTAGGGTGGTATCGACCACCCACCTGCAGGGCCGTGCGGAAGAATTTGCTGAGCATCTGCAGGATAAAATCGCTCGGATTCGGTCTAAGTTGGACTCCATGCGTGAAATGCAGTCTGGGGAGATGCCGGGAGAATGGTCTTGCCCTGTTATCTGGGAACGATTTGATCCTGTTGGACCTGAGGAAGTGGACAGGATCTTTCGAATTGTTAATTCCACCACATGTGATTTAGATCCCTGCCCTTCCTGGCTGGTGAAATCAGCCAGGGAGGTGACATGTGGATGGGTCCAGGCCATGATTAATACATCCTTGGTGGAGGGGGTGGTTCCAACTGCCTTTAAAGAGGCACTGGTGCACCCCCTCCTCAAGAAGCCAGCCCTGGACCCTACCATCCTGGACAATTTTCGTCCAGTCTCCCACCTACCCTTTTTATTTATTTATTTATTTATTTATATTTCTAACTTATATCACCGCCCATCTCCCCCCATTCCGGAGGGGACTCTGGGCGGTTTTTGGGAAAGGTGGTTGAGAAAGTGGTGGCGTTGCAACTTCAAAGGACCCTGGATGAAGCGGATTATCTAGACCCTTTTCAGTCAGGTTTCAGGCCGGGATATGGGACGGAGACTGCATTGGTCGCGCTTACGGATGATCTCTGGCGGGAGCGGGATGGTGGTAGTGCATCCATCCTTGCTCTCTTGGATCTCTCAGCGGCATTCGATACCATCGACCATGGTATCCTGTTGGGGCGGCTTAGGGAGTTGGGGGTGGACGGCGTAGTTTTGCGCTGGTTCACCTCCTTCCTCCGAGGCCGATCCCAGTCGGTGGTAATAGGAGAGGAGAGATCTGACCCTCGGCCCCTCTTGTGTGGGGTGCCGCAGGGTTCGGTTCTCTCTCCTCTCCTATTTAACATCTACATGAAACCGCTGGGCGAGGTCATCCGACACCATGGGATGAGGTATCATCAGTATGCGGATGATACGCAATTGTATATCTCCATCCCCGGTGAAGTAAGTGATGCAGTGACAACCCTGTCCCAGTGCCTGGGGGCTGTGAGGGCCTGGATGGGGAACAACAGGCTACAATTGAACCCTAGCAAGACCGAGTGGCTATGGATTGATGGCCTAGCGTCTTCTGGGAAATTATCATCTTTGGTTCTTGATGGGGTAGCACTGCCCCATTCGGAACCGGTGCGCAACTTGGGGGTCCTTCTAGACTCACAACTCCTGCTCGAAGAGCAGGTGGCAGTCGTGGCTAGGAGGGCTTTCGCACAACTTCGGTTGGTGCGCCAGTTGCGCCCATTCCTGGATCGCGACGCCCTCCGAACAGTCACTCATGCTCTCGTCATCTCCCATGTAGATTATTGCAATGCGCTCTACATGGGGCTACCCTTGAAGACTATCCGGAAGCTTCAGCTAGTGCAGAATGCGGCCGCGCGAACAATTTTGGGTGCACCAAAATCTGCACACATAACACCTCTGCTCCGCGAGCTGCATTGGGTGCCGGTCTGCTTCCGGGTACAATTCAAGGTGTTGGTTATTACCTTTAAAGCCCTACATGGCATGGGGCCAGAATACCTGAAGGACCGTCTTATCCCCATTTTATCGACCCGCCCCACCAGGTCATTCAGAGAGGACCTGCTACGAACCCCATCAATTAAAGAATGTCATCGGATGGGGTCTAGGAGGCGGGCCTTCTCTGTGGTAGCGCCCACACTGTGGAACATCTTGCCCCCAGAGTTGAGGCAGATCTCCTCCCTCCCGACCTTTAGGAAAGAGCTGAAGACCTGGTTCTGCCGCCTGGCATGGGAAGGAGGAAGGGATAGTTCCTCATGGGGGTGGTTAATTCCTTAATTTATTGTCCTTCGTTTAATTCCATCTCCATCTGGGTTTATAATTATTTATTAATTTTATATATTGTACATTGATGTTTTATCCTGTTTTAATCTATTTTATTGTAAACCGCCCAGAGTTCCCCATTGGGGGAGATGGGCGGTTATATAAATTTAATTAAATAAATAAATACATCTGTTTTACATTTAAAAAAAGCCACCAGAGCAAAAAGAGTGAATCAAAGATGACAGCATCTCCCTTCCAATGATATCACCAAGTTACAACCACACCTCCTGTGATCTTCAGAAGCCTGTATTTCAGCAAGCCTTTGGGATTTGAGGGACTGTCTTTGTCTCATTCCCTCCTGAGGATGAATATTTATTTGTATAATTTAGTCCTCAGTGTGGGGATTTTGTTGTGATTGCAGCTATAGAATTTCTTTTTAATATTGTTTTAATCTTACTACCGGCTATAGATCTGTAAGCTGGTCAGAGTAATTTATGATTGGAGCATAGGCCTAGTAAATATAAATATGTGCGTGCACACACACACAAGCTTCTGAAGATATACAGTATATACAGTATATACACACATACACACACACACACACACAAACGTGCTTATATGTATGCATGTATGTATGAGTGTAGCCCCCAGAACAAAAGGATTACTTGCTTCTTAGGTAAAGGAAAAGGATAATTACCTGTATGAGTTCTGAGTGGGACATGCCTTGGTTGGCTGCATCCTGACATCTGGAGACCATAGCTTCAGGAAATATTGATTGCTATGATGGGAAAGAAAGGAAAGCAGGAGAATCGTGTAAATTTGGACTGTCATATACTGTATCATGGCATTCTTACACATGATGTTTTAATACCACAGGGAAAAGTGGTCTGAATACTATAGTACGCATTTATTTTAAATTTTTATTTTTAAAACAGTTTCTAGCCATTGTACTTGTAGTGGAAACCCCTACTAAAATTGCACAAGTTTTGCTTCCAGGTTTCCAAAAACTTTATTCTATAATTATTCTTTTGTGTGTGTGTGTGTGTGCGCGCGCGCGCCTTTGAGTTAGTGTTGACTCCTGGCAACTGCCTGGACTAGTCCCTGCAGCTTTCTTGGCGTGATTTCAAAGTGGTTTGCCATTGCCTTCTTCCTAGGGCTGAGAAAGAGTGACTGGCTGAAGGCTACCCAGCTTTGTGCCTAAAGAGGGACTAGAACTCATGGTCTCCCAGTTTCTAGGGTGATGCCTTAACCACTAGACCAAACTGGGTCTCTATAATTATTCCAATACCCAATATAAAAGGGATGATTTTTTAAATTAGCTTGCCATCATACAGCAAGTTAATAATTGTCTGAGGCTGGAAAACAAGAGTTTCTGTAGAAACAAAGTTTTTAAAGTAGTGCTTCTCAAATTTTCTCCAATCATGGACAATTCAATAAACATTTAAAAAATGTGAGCACAGTCCAATCAAATAAACATGTCCTTCTCAACATTTTGTGTTTTAAGAGCATGGAAATTCACTTTTTGGGGGGTGAATAAGTTTTCTGAAATTTAGTACACGTTGCTATTTATATTATCACCACTTGTATGCGTCAGTGAACCAGTTTTCAGCTACTGTACTGATCTACTGTATTTTTGCAAACCAATAGAGTGTTGGCAAGGCAAGCAGTTCTGGACCACTGTTGTCTATGGACCACGCTGTGAGAATCACTGTTTTAGGGGTTAAATATGAGATATGTGAAACACATAGCTTTTACTAAACAAAAGCATTAGGGGAAACCATTTCATTTCTGAAATTTGGAATTGTTTAAAAATGGAAAATGAAAGAATGGCAACTACAGGAATAAAATGATGTTCATTGCTGTGATGGAGATCGCGGGAGAGGAAGGAGGGGGCGCGTTCCAGGGTGAGAAGCACTTTCATAGCCTGGAAGACCTTGGGCAGCCATCCAAGAAGGTCAGGCCGGACCCGCCTTAGCCTGCTTGGGGTTTTTCCCAGAGTACTGTTCAGTGTAGCTTAGTTTGGCAAGATTCTGTGTAAGGTAGAGAATAAAGTTCTAGAGCTTAATTCTGAGGCTCAGCGTTGTTCTTCGCCTAACCACATTTAAGGTTGTTCCAACTTACTGGTGAGCTCTTGAACAGCTCATATTTAGCATAATTCTTCCGGAAGACAAACCGACTGTCACCTCCCACAGGCCATGTGGCCTGAACCTCTACCACAGACTCATGGTCTTCCAAACTCCGCTCTGGGGAAAACAAGGGGAGAAAGGAAGGAACATGTTAACATCATATCTACATTCAGAGGGTCTCTTTAAATGCTAGATGTATGCAAACAAGCAATTGGGAAGATCTGATAGCCATCATGCTCACTTACCTGGTTCTACTTTGTGACCTAGTTTTCTCCAAATAGTGGACTGAACCATTTTCAGGTAGGGGATTACATAACAGTTCTGATTTCCCCTACCTAGAAAACATATAACTTTTCTCCTTGATACCCTAACTGTTCATGTCCTAGGAATTATTTTATATGGTGAAGCATCCTTTTACATGGAACCAGTAGCAGAACAGGTTTACAACCTAAGTGAGGACTAGGCCCGGAAAAAGTGAGTACTTGAGTACACGGTTATTTGTTAATTTGTTGCAAGAAGGTTTTTTTTATTTCTATAGCACATTTCTGGATATATCTGACAGAATGTGCATGTGCGTGTGCGTGTGTGCACGTATACTTGCAGTCCTGGCTTTCTTTCTTTTCCTCCTCACCTAGAGATAAGTGATGGTAGAACTCTACCAAAGACCAGCAGTCATCATGCAAAGCATGGGTTTTCTGCACCAGCATCTCACAAACGTGGCGGGCTGTGGTCCCTGCTGTGACTTCCAAGGAGCAGCAAGCGCCATCTTCACTGTAAACTTTCACTACCTGTGAGAATAGAAAGGGGTCTGAGAATGAGCTCAAACAAGGACTGGCCTGTTTCAACCCTATGAATCCAAAGTTATGAGAACAACTGTTAAGAAGTCTTGCATGATTAGATATACAATCCATGTACTCCAATATGCTGGTTTTACTTCTCCAAGTTTTTCTTTTTTAAAGAAACTTCTAAACCATAGCTTTCCAAACCGTGTGTTGCGACACTTTAGTGTGTCGCAACACACAGTTTAGTGTGTTGTGACACAACCCGGAAGTGGACGTGCATGGTGGTGGTGTGGAGGCGCATGGCGGCAGCGGCGTGCACAGCGGCAGCGGCATGCCATCAGCGCTTCCGCGTTTTAGCGGAAAACACGAGGCCGCTGCTGCCGTTGGTGTGTCACCAACAGTGGCAGTTTGGAAAGCACTGTTCTAAACACTAACAATATAGCTTGTACTTCATTCTTTGTACATGGTAACTGCAGCAAGATTATTATATGCACAAAGATGAAAAGACTCTGAAATACCCACAACAGAGGAATGGTTGATGAAGATGACAGAATTTGCAGAGATGGCAAAATTGACTTGCTTGATTAGGGAAAAGACAACAACTACATTGTCAGTGACTGGAAACCCTTCATGGACTTTTTGCTGAAAAAGGAAAAAATGAGTTTGTGATTTATGGGTTTGATGATTAGAAAGGGTAGAATATGGAAAGAAGGGAGCCACGATATAACTAGAGAGTTTTTTCCTACCTGACATAAGCTCTGCAGTCAGCTCCAGATGGAAGAACCCATCTAACTGGTGATTCCCAGACTAATCTAGTGGTTAAGGCAACGGGCTAGAAACCAGGAATCTGTGAGTTCTAGTCCCGCCTTAGGCATGAAAGCCGGCTGGGTGACCTTGGGCCAATCCCTGTCTCTCAGCCCTAGGAAGGAGCCAATGGCAAACCAGGAGACTGTGAGTTCTAGTCCCGCCTTAGGCATGAA
Organism: Charina bottae; assembly: GCA_023362775.1. Taxonomy (NCBI): domain Eukaryota; kingdom Metazoa; phylum Chordata; class Lepidosauria; order Squamata; family Charinaidae; genus Charina; species Charina bottae. The sequence goes on from JALMGJ010000024.1 coordinate 5,471,546, forward strand.
AGCCGGCTGGGTGACCTTGGGCCAATCCCTGTCTCTCAGCCCTAGGAAGGAGCCAATGGCAAACCAGGAGACTGAGAGTTCTAGTTCCGCCTTAGGCATGAAAGACGGCTGGGTGACCTTGGGCCAGTCACTCTCTCTCAGCCCAACTCACCTCACAGGGTGGTTGTTGTGGGGAAAAGGAGGAGGAAGGAGTATAAGGTATGTTTGCTGCCTTGAGTTATTTATAAAAATAATAAAGGTAGAAAATAAATAAATAAATAAATAAATAAATAATAAATAATATGCAAACTGACATATACTTATCAGTTTGGGAAGTTCTCTGAATTTTGCAATGTAGCTCTCAACAACAAAAATTGCATAAAGAATTATATCATGGGGAAAACACATACTAAAAAAGAATACACTGTGAGAGATATATGCATTTTCACATGGACTTCTTATTAAAACAATCATAAAACAACGTGGAATTCAGCAGAAATGAACTTGTGGTACAAAAAATATGAAAGTTGAAGAAACCAAAACAGAGACATTCATCTGTCCTTAGCTATGATGGTGATTTCAACATGATCGTCAATTGAATAGTGAGGACTATCAAGTCCAGTGAATACTGAGTATGAATAAACTATTACACCTTAGAAAGCCCCAGAACCCTCTGCAAGATAGAGGATTCTGTCGAACTGCTCAGAAAAGTTAAGGAAAAAAACATTGTATTTTGTTTATCCATATTTTGTGCTTCTCAAAATGTCCAGATTGATTCAGATATCTCATTTACTGGTTGGCTACTACAATCTGATTTACAGATGTATCAAACTGAACTGTTTGAGACTTACGTACCTCCAAAATCTGCTCAAGGTAAATATATAATGTGTGAAGGCAGCAGCCAAGCAAAGAATAGGGAAGGAAGGATGTTGTTTTCCTACCTCTTACATTCACAGGTTTCTGCAAAATGTTTGGTTGGCTACTGTTGGAAACAAGATGTTGACCCAGCACTGATTTTATGGTTTTATGAGTCAGTTCTGAAACATCTCTGCTACAACCCAGTTATTCCACAAGAGGGAAGCAAATCTATCATTCAAGTAACACAGGACTCAGTTAAACATATTATGCTTAAAGATAGTTGAGGATACACTGTTCAGTTTATTAAATGAGAGCTACCAGAACAAGTTCTCACAATTATTGATAGTCCTGCATTCTAATTCATGATGGTGAAAGGGAAATGTATTATACATATACTCACAGATTTTCTGTTTGTTGTTATTTTTTTTTACATAAACATGATATTCAAAAGAGACTCAAGGCTCATGTTAAGCCCTAAGAGGATGTGCAAATTTGAAAAAAGGATAGGATGAGATGTGTGCTTTTTGAAGATTCAGCCACGGTTAAATTCCCAGGTTATTTGAGATGGAAAGAAGTGCCAATACTTCTCTGAATCGTGGTGAACACTCAGTGTGTATTTTTAAAATATATTTTATGTCCATTTAGCACTTCTGTTTCCATTTCAATTCTTCTATATTTGTGTTTGTGTAAAAGCTGTTAATAAAGCAGAGTACTTAATCCATCTGAAGAAGTGGGCTCTAGGTCACCTAGTAAATCTCTTAATCTTCAAGGTGCCAGTAGATGTTGTATTATCAGACAATTGCTATTATTTTCTCAGTCTCTTGTTTTTCCCAAACCCATGTCGGGACTGACAACCGCAGGTGGTTTAGAATGGAATATCAAGCTTTGTTCATAAGTGAAAGGCAGAATTTCAGAAGCAAACGTCCTGATGCTGCACGAAGGTTCATCTGAATGTTGCTGAGATCCCTCCCTCCCTCCAATACATATGGCTTAATACAGTAAGAAAAATGGGGCTCTTTCTGCCTCCATCTAATAGCCCAAACCTAAGTAGACACAACAGGCAAGGTCTGAATGGACTGATATTAGACAGGCTAGGTTTGTGCTGAATCCAGCTTTTCCCTGGTTCCAACCCCTTCTCCTTTTATTTTTTTGGCCTTTCTCTCAACATCTCTCTCTTCTGTTGGCAGATATCTCCACCTACAGATTTGGAGCCATCCAGCAGAAAGTGGTTTCACTAGCACAAATTATTTCTGCTTCACGAGTGATCCTTTTTAGTACTTGGATAAGAGATCACGAGGAAATACCAGGGTTGTAGGCTAGATCTGGGGTCCCCAACCTGTGCGCCGTGGCCCACTAGTGGGCCGCGGCCTGTTAGGAAGTGGGCCGTGGGGCTCCCGCCTGCAAACCCCACCCCCCGGGGCACATGATTACCCCGCCCCCGGTGCATGCGATTGGCTCCCGCCTGCAAACCCCGCCCCCCTGGTCCGTGGAAAAATTTTCTTTCACGACCAGTCCCTGGTGCCAAAAAGGCTGGGGACCGCTGGGCTAGATGGGGAAGTAAAAAAAAAACACCCGAGAAGAAGGTGAAGACGAAAACTACTGAGATATAGTCATCAGGAGCCAACCTTGCCTTCAAGGAGTTTTTACCTTTACCATCCCAAAGCTCTTCAGCTGGTCCAATTTTTTTTTTAATTTATGATTATGGCCTAAATCAGTTGAAGTATTTATAACATTGGCACATGGCTTTCTTTTCAAAGTGGTTTGTTCAGGCTATCAAAAGGGCTGGCATGGAGGTACAGGTTGGAAGTTGGATTAGCCAATCTGGCCAGATGTTGAAGGGCAGGAATGCTACACTTTCTCTGTGCCGAGGGCCACATGTGGCCTTTCAGTGGCATGCTGGGGGCAGTATTCCAAAAAGCGGATGGCACTAGCCTAAAAATTAAACATTTCATTACATTTCATTAAAATAAAAAATAAATGGGAGACTCCGAGCCGGACTGGCAGCTCGACAAGTCAGATTTTTCAGAGTGCTGAAGACTTGGCTAACTTTTCCCTGTTTGCAGTGGTCTATAGAAATTATAAGACCACTGAAGTTTTTGTCGGAGTTTCTGTGTAAAAAGCAAATAGCTTCTTCACTATATGTTTATTATTTCTCTGCTTTGAGTTCCCATAACAATCCACTGATAAACTGCAGGTGGTTGCCACCATGTGATATGTTATGGCTATCCAGAATCAACTCTCTCATGGGAACCTTTTCCGGGAGGGGAGACAATGTGCAACATTGCCATCTCATGGCGATTTATAGTAAGTACAATTCTTAATGCATTGCTTGTCTGAATGTCTTGTGACCCTCATACATCCAATCAGAATGCTGAAACAAGTGTATATCTCAGCTGTGAACTATGGGTCTATGCTTCTTGACTTCTATCTTTGGTCTTGTTGCCATGTAATCTGTTTCTGAACTGTAACTATGCCTAGCCGTCTGTGTAGGCCATGGCATCTGCTGATGAAACCAAGGAACAAAACTCTGCTTATGGTTTGTTTTTTTTCCTTTTTGCAATAATGTAACTCTGTCTGCATTTGTTGCCTTATGCTACCAGTAAACAACTTTTAGCCCTAAACGCTGCACTCTGTCTGTTTTGTTTACTCTGCGCCTGAAGCCCCATAAGCCAGCAATATCCCACAGTTTTCTCCCTGGAGAGGGGAGAACCAGAAGATTACTCACGGGGTTGTTGGAATTGCCCCCTCCTGCTTTTTTTGTAGTTTTCTGCCACGGAGAGAGCAGGGGGCTGGAGACAGTGAAACGACCTGAGAAACATCAAGCTCTTCCAGGGAATCGTAAGTTAGAGCAAGAAGCTGGCTTTTAGATCACTTTATTTTATTTTTTTAAAATTAGATTGTTTTATCATCTAAGGTCTATCTTTGGACTTTGCACAAAATGTTGGCAAATTTTGTGCTTTCTTTGCTATAACAATTATGGTGGAAATATACAGATTTCATATTTGAAGCATAGTAATGTTTGCATTTTTTTTTCTTTTTTATCTTTCTAACCTATCAGAGGACTCTGTCTCATTTGGAAGTATAAGAGTTTATATTAAATATCTTTTGAATATATTTTGCTGGATTAACTATTGAATTTGTTTTTTTGTTTGTTTTTCTTTCTTTTTTATAATGGTAGAATTTCATCTTCTCTTTCTCCTTTTATAAACTGTTTGAAATACTGCTTTTTCGCTTATTTTTGTTTATTGAAATTTTTCTTCCTTTATTTTAAAAAAACTTTTTACTTAATGGACTCTGCTGGTAATTTTCCACTAGAACAGATCAGCTGACTATTTACTTGTTTTGGCTAGAACGGCCGCTGCTGCAGCCTGAGAACAAAGAGGGGGTGGGGAAGAATGGGTTTTTTAACAGCAACTTTAACAGCAACTCAAGAACTTAAGGGGGAGATTTGTGAAGCTCTTTCGGAAATTAAGAAATCACTGGAAATTTTATTTCTGCAAGATCAGGAACAAAAGGAACAAAAGATAGAAATAGAAGCAGAAGAAAAAAATTTTGAGATAGAGGAGAAACAGGAAAGGGGGATTTCAAACACATTGGTTCAGAAAAACATTCTCACACTCTACATGAGACAGATAACAAAACAGGCTACACACTATAATTTTGGTACAAACATATTGTGGCAGTTGAGGCAAGGAGAAAGATTGAACATGCAATTTGATAGATATTGTGAAATATGGGGAAAGGTCAAGAAAAACATTTTGACATTCTACATGAGACACAGAACAAAACAGGCTACATGTTATGATTTTGGCATAACTTGAATAGGAGACTTAACATTATGTGGGATATAAAGGTATTGAAACCATGGATTTTAACTGGATACTGAGTTTGTAAATGTACTAAATAAATCAAGTTCTAACTAGTAATATAACTGTTGGGAATATTAAATGTTAAAAATTAATATGAGAAACTATATGGATGTATAAAAATATGATATTTTAAGCGTAAGATAAAAGGTTATAAAATTAGTGATATAAATATAAATTGATGTTATAGAGTATATGAAAACTAGAAAAAAAATTTTAGGGAGATACATGAAGGAGGGGATGTTGAGTTGGAATTAGAATTAATGCTATTACAGGATGACTTATTTTTATAATTACTAGTATGAATATTATTGAGAATTGTTGTTAGGTTATGTATTAGGGGAATAGGTAGCTATAAAAAATTGTTAAATAGGTAAATATGTAGGAAGATGTAGAATATGGTATAATTATAGTCTAAATATAGACTAAGTTTAAACTAGGGTTATTTTTATGGATATGTATGAATAGAATATATTTTATTTTATTAGAATAAAAATAAAATATAAAATATTGTTGATACAAAATAAGGCCTTTACTTGTTATATATATGTTTTAAGACTAATTGGATTCTATCAAGGATATAAATATGGATGTAAAAATGGAAAGAGTGAATAAAAAATGTTAAATTGATGCAGTTAAGAACATCTAAATTGATATTACTTCAAGGAGTGGAAACTACAGATGGACTATTGGAGAATTGCTAGAAAGATGAAACCTACATGAAGATCAGAAGATTGGACTATAGAAATTGTAGTGTATATGACAAAGAAAAGTTCCTGTGTATTGTATGAAAGACCAACATTTAAAGCAAATATTGTACTTAAAGACCAAAGACAGATTGGAGGCCATCTATTTTCTATATTTCTTTTGTATATTATTTTTCTTGACTTCACTTTTCTTTTACTTTTTCCTTACTTTGTATTTCTTTATTTCTTGTTCTAACTTTTAATATGTATTTCAAAATTCAATAAAATTTATATATAAAAAATAAATGAATTAAATATAAAGGTAAAGCCCCCCCCCCCGCACATTTGTGCAGTCGTGTCCGACTCTAGGGGCCGGTGCTCATCTCCGTTTGTTAACCAAAGAGCCAGCGTTGTCCGAAGACGCTTCCACGGCCATGTGGCCAGCATGACACGCGCGGAACGCTGTTACCATCCCACCGAAGTGGTACCTATTAATCAACTTGCATTTGCATGCTTTCGAATTGCTAGGTTAGCAAGAGCTGGGGCAAGTGCGGGAGCTCACTCCGTCACGCGGGGCTAGGGGTTCGAAACTCTGAACTTGCGATCTTCTGATCGACAAGCCTGGCGTCTTACCATTACATCAAAATGTTAATTTGATGACAATTTTTGAAGGTAGTTCTGGGAACTCTACTCAAAGCTTTCATGAGCCACTTGGAGGACTGGAGTCTCAGATTGTGTGCTGTTGTTTTAGAACTGAATAGCAAATAGAAGGGGAAGAAATGGAAGCAGTGACAGATTTTATTTTCTTGGACTCCAAGATCACCGCAGACGGTGACTGCAGCCATGAAATTAAAAGACGCTTGCTCCTTGGGAGGAAAGCTATGGCAAACCTAGACAGCATATTAAAAAGCAGAGACATCACCTTGCCGACAAAGGTCCGTATAATTAAAGCTATGGTTTTCCCAGTAGTAATGTATGGTTGTGAGAGTTGGACCATAAGGAAGGCTGAGCACCGAAGAATTGATGCTTTTAACTGTGGTGCTGGAGAAGACTCTTGAGAGTCCCTTGGACTGCAAGGAGGTCAAATCAGTCAACCCTAAAGGAAATCAACCCTGACTGCTCATTGGAAGGACAGATACTGAAGCTGAAGCTCAAATACTTTGGCTACCTAATGCGAAGATAGGACTCACTGGAAAAGACCCTGATGCTGGGAAAGACTGAAGGCAAAAGGAGAAGGGGACAGCAGAGGATGAGGTGGTTAGATAGCATCACCGATGTAACGAACATGAATTTGAGTAAACTCCAGGAGACAGTGGAGGACAGGAAGGCCTGGCATGCTGTGGTCCATGAGGTCACGAAGAGTCGGACACGACTGAACAACAACAAAAGTTTATGTGCTGCCCTCCTTCACAGTATATTTAAACAAGGAACCAGACCCTGCAGTCCACGGTCATCCAGAAGCCCCCAACATGGATAGAGCCTCTTTCCTTCTCAGAAAAAGAGGCACCCCAAAGTTTTGGTTGATCCAGTTGGTGGATTGGAGTGGAATTGGGTTTTCTTGGAGCTAGACCTCATCCGGTTCCAAAAACCACCTCCTCTAAGGTATTTTTTCCTGGATCTAGAATTTCTCCTCTAGGAGAAGAATGGCTAAGCTGAATTTAGGACAGATTTGTTGGCCCACTGTTATCTAGGCTCAGTATCCTGGAGCAATCCCTATCATTTTAGAGATAACACAAGGACAAAAGCTTGAAATTATAAGCCAGTTCAGCCAGTTCTAGAGAGAAAGTAGGATTCTGCCACAATACACAGGTTCTGTAAGGCTGTACTAGTGTGAGGCACTCTCTATTCCTTTTCTCCATTTTATCATCATAGCTCATGTGCCCAGCAGGGTACTATTTTGTTTGCTTTACTAAGAACCGGTGTGTTGGCTAAACTTAGACTAGAGAGGCCAGTTCTGTTCAACAACCGAGCAATCTGGTGTTCTTGGAATAGTCACTTGTTCCCCCTCTCTCGTTGATCCATAATACCTTTAATCCAATAACCACTAATCCAGTCAAATTTATATTTCTTTTTTTAATTTCTTAATTTCTTTTTTAATATAACACTTTTTAAATATTCCCACAACAGACTGTCTCCTTCATTGCCCCAGTTAATCATGCTGTAGAAAAAAATGTTTCTCAATGCTTAATCATCATGATAGACATAATGTGAGGATAAAAGTGGTTGGGAAAGCACTATATTATTATTATATTTTTATCCCATTATATATGTAACTTAGGGTGACCATACATCCCGTTTTGAACGGGACAGTCCCGTTATTTTAGCATTTTTCAACCGTCCCGTCGTTTTGATCAAAATCTCAATTTTGTCCCTTTTTTAAACCCGGCGGGAAGGAGGACAGGAAGACAGGAAGGAGGACTGGAGCCAGACTTGCCATTGGAGGCAGCCCGGAAGAGGCCCTATCAGCGCGGCAACTGGAAGCCCAGTTGCCACGTGCGATCCCAGCAGCAGAAGCAGCACCACAGTCCAGGTTCCTGCCTCCTTACCTGATCAGGTACGGGAAGGTTGTGGAAAGAGGGTGCGTGTGTGTGTGTGTGTGTGTGTGCATGCGCGCAGATTACTTGCTCAGCGTAATCGCACACACACACACACACACACACACACACACACACACACTAGGCCAGGGCTTTCCAAACAAAAACACGGAAGTGCCGGTGGCGGTGCTTCCGGGTTGCCGCTGCTGCCACTGCCCCTTCAAAAGGACAGGCTCCGGGGACCCCGAAAATGCCCTCGGTTCTGGCAGGGAGGCAAAAGCCTCCTCCCCGCACGCACACGCTGCCCTGGAACCGGGGTGGAAATTCTCCCCGCAGAACAGCTGAGCGCCGCTTGGCAACATGCGCGCGCACGCAGCCTCCCTGCCTAAACTGAGGGCATTTTCGGGGTCCCCGGAGCCTGCCCTTTCGAAGGGGCAGCACTGCTGCTGCCGCTGCCGCTGCCCCTTCGAAAGAGCAGGCTCCGGGGACCCCGAAAATGCCCTCGGTTCTGGCAGGGAGGCAAAAGCCTCCCCTCCCCACATGCACACGCTGCCGTGGAGCCGGGGTGGAAATTCTCCCCGCAGAACAGCTGAGCGCTGCTGGGCAACATGCGCGTGCGCGCAGCCTCCCTGCCTAAACTGAGGGCATTTTCGGGGTCCCCGGAGCCTGCCCTTTCGAAGGCGGGGTTTGCAGGCGGGAGCCAATCGTGTGGGGCGGGGGCGGGGTTTTCAGGCGGGAGCCAATTGCGTGGACTGGGGGGCGGGGTTTGGAGGCCGGCATGGTGGCATAAGACCCTGTCCCGTTTTGCCATCCCCAAAGTCCCGTTTTCGTCTGAAGGAAATATGGTCAGCCTAATGTAACTCAATGCGGCAAACATACCTAATACTCCTGTCTCCTATTTTCCCAACAACAACCCTGCGAGGTGGGCTGGGCTGAGAAAATGACTGGCCCAAAGTCACCCAGCCAGTTTTCATGCCTAAGGGAGGCCTAGAACTCATACATTTCTAGGCCAGCACCTTAACCACTACAGCAAATTGGCTCTCTTATATACATTGCTTTGAGATGTGTGCGTCCAAAACTACATTGTGCTATCCATTTTCATCTAGAAAGAAAGTTATAGTTCAGAGAGAGAGTAGAAAAAATATATTAGAAGTTACAGCAAAACTACCATTAATGAGGGATTGTGTATGATGGGTTTTAGCAGAAAAATCCTAATAGAAATGGTTTAGTGTACAGGTATTCTTCACTTAATTATAGTAATGGGGACCGGCAATTCCGTCGCTAAGCAGCACAGTTGTAAAGGGTGACGTCACATGACCACGCCAACTTATGATTGCAGTTGCAACAGTTGCATGCAGTTGCAGTGTCCCATGGTCACATGATCACCATTTGCGACCTCCTGCCGGCTTCCCCACTGACTTTGCTTGTCGGAAGCTGGCAGTGAAGGTGGCAAATGGCGATAACATAACTGCAGGATGCTGCAACGTCTTAATTGCAAGCCGATTGCCAAGCGCTCAAATCATGATCATATGATCATGGGGACTCTGCGATGGTCACAACTATGTAACTTCAAAGGGTCGCTGAACGAGTGGTCATTCAGTGAGCTGTATATGTATTCTAATTTTGTAGTTACATGGTAGCTATTTTTTCGCCACATCTACAGATCCTTTTTATCTTAGTTACCAACCTCAGTCCCAAATTATATTTGGCCTACTTTACAAGACTGTAAGGATTGCTGCCAGTATGCATAAAGCCCTCGAAACAAGCATTCTCATATTATATTACATGATCATTCTTATTAGCAAAAAGCCTGAAAACATCAATAAGTGTTGCAAGCTCTTTGAAATTAAGCGAAACTCCTTTGTTTATGTTTCTTATTTCTAGAAAAATAAATATCCTGCATCACCATTCCTATGTCCTTTCCCCCCTTGTTTTTTATATTTAAGTATTATGTTATTATTTCACACAAACATAAAACCTATAATACTGTGTTTTTGCGAAGTGTTCTGGGCATCAGTCAGTGGAGATTGCACATACATTTTTTATTGTTGCTATCGCTATTATGATTTCAGTTGATGTTATTGTTGATAACATATCAGTATACAGTGTGCAAAACAGTCTATTTATACATTAGTGATCTGACAGCTTCTTTAAAAAATTCCCATCATCATGCAAGTTTTAGGGGAAACAAGTTTAGATTTTGCTAATTTCCAAACCAGTGAGGGGCTGTAGCAAAGGGACTGCTATAGTCCTTTGGTGAGTCACTTTTGCACAAGCTCCCAAAGGTATGCCACCAGACCTGTAACAATAGCAACACTGCACATTCCTTGCAAGTATTTAAGATGAAAGGCTCCTTCTTGCAAACATTTGGCAGCTACAAAAGTAATTTAAATTCCATGAGAAATATTAGACTTTAATAGCTATACTATATACGTAGAGGATGCTATGTCTAGGTTATTATATTGGCTAAAGGTATGCCTTTAATTGCACTGAGATCTAGAAAATTGTTGTTTAAATTAGCATTGATAGCTGGAGGCTAATAGGCAACCAATGTCCACCGATCCATGCAAATGCAGGGTGAGAAACATTTAGAATATAACAAACAAATAAAGAAATAAAATTGAGTTTTGCCACTAACTAGGAAGTTTAATCTCTGGAAAGGAGAGACCATGCTCTTATGGAACGCATTACTTTATGAGGGCTATAATATATAAGCTATGGGGCGCGATGGCTCAGTGGTTAAGAAGCTAGGCTTGTCGATCGGAAGGTCGGTGGTTCGAGACCCGAGCGCCACGTGACGGAGTGAGCTCCCGCACTCGCCCCAGCTCTTGCCAACCTAGCAATTTGAAAGCATGCAAACGCAAGTAGATGAATAGGTACCACTTCGGTGGGATGGTAACAGCGTTCTGCACGCGTCATGCTGGCCACGTGACTGCGGAAGCATCTTCGGACTGCGCTGGCTCTTCAGCTAAGAAATGGAGATGAGCACCGCCCCCTAGAGTCAGACACGACTGTGCAGGGGAAACCTTTACCTTTTAATATATAAGCTGCAAAAATAAGTAACATCACTGAATGGCAGCAAGTTTTCTATGTCTATTTGCTGCCATCTAGTGGCCATCAGCTTTTTGTAGCCCAGATATGGTACACCTAACTTATTTTTAGGGTTGTCAAATTATTGCCTTATGCTATTACATTTTTAATAACATCTTGATCAACAGAAACCACTGAGTGAAGGGCTTTTTTGGTTTTGGTTTCATAGTCTGCAGATAAAAAAATCATCATAGGGGTGGGGTGGAATCTGTAACCTTCCAGAAGGCTGCTGAACTTATTTCCCATTGCTTCTACAGAGTGGAGATACTGAAAGTTATACTTCAGCAATTTTTGGAGAGTCACTGTTTTCCCACCACTTTTCTAAAGTCTGCAAATGAAACTTCTGCTGATACTAGGCTGACCATATTTCCTTGAGACAAAAACGGGACATTGGAATGGCAAAAACGGGACGGGGTTAAACTTATGTAAACTTATGTGCTGGCTGTGCTGGCCTTTTATCTTTCAAATTTTGCACCGACTGTGTGCGGGGGCCAATTGCCTCTCCCACCTCCTTTGCTGTGCTGTGTTAGGCGGAGGTGATTCCTCTTCCAGGTTCCCTCCAATCAGATGCTCTGGCTCTTTCGCACCACTCCAGCTACTTCCGGCTCTCGGTTCCTCTTCCTCTGGCTCGGAGTCTGGCCTGGCGGCAGCTGGCCTACCAACAAAAACAGCCTAATTCCTGACAGTTTTTTAAAAAAACGGGACAAATTTGACTTTTATATTAAAACGACGGGACAGTCCGGAAATGTTAAAAAAATGGGACTGTCCCGTTCAAAACGGGACGTATGGTCAGCCTAGCTGATACAAAAGTGTAGGGGCCAGATGAGAAAGAGAGAAGTGTTTAGTTTATAAAAAGGTATGGTCACTGGTCACTTTTAGAGATGAATATTGCAGATACGCATGGTAGCCTCATCACTTCTTGCCTGTCCCTTAGTACTTGGGAATGAAGATGTACAGAGTGAGATCAATGTGTTTTCTGAATTGTGAAAAAAAATACCTATTTTCAGTGTTACTTTCTAAATTCAACCTTTGGCTCCTCATCACAGATAACTTGGCCACTACTTTCCATGCCCTCCTATATTCCATATTAGGCTACTACAGTACATCATATATGGAGCATTCTGTGAATACTAACTACTGACCTGGGCAATTTAACATGCCCTTTTAAAAGCAGGGGAAATGAAGTCAGTTGCCACACCTGAAGTGGATCCAAAGTGTGATTTAAAATTTGAAATGGTCAGCTGGATCAAGAACTTTCACTGAAAGCAATAAATCTAATCACTTAAAATATAATTTCAAGAGTTCTTCACATGTTAACACTTGTGAATAAAAACATGTACTATTACAAAATTTATCAGCACTGATAAGCCACCAGACAGCAAGGATAATCTCCTATCAGCTTGTTTGTTAGCCTGCCTATGTCTCACATCAAAGTCCTTTTTTAAAAGCATCTCTTTAGATAAGAAACCAGGAGAGACATCAAGTGTACTCCAACACTTACAAGGCAGCTGGAAGCCGTCCATCCCATAATTAAAGTCTCCCAACAGAGGCTCCCAGGCTAGTCAAACAAAACCTGAGAGTCCTGGCAACAATTTCTAAGGGAACCAGCCTTGCCGTATCATGTCCTGTGAACTTAGAGTCCAAAACTGTAATTTTCCCTTGACTGTTCTTCTGTCCATACTTTGTGGGAGGGGAAAATCAGTGGATAACACTGAAGAGCTATGGCATAGCTTTCCAAACTGTATGTTGCGACAAAACCCGGAAGTGCTGATGGCGCATCGCCGCCGCCCATGAGGCGGCATGCGTGGTGACGGCGGTGGTGCGTGTGGCGGTGGTGGCAGTGGCAGCGGCAGCGGCAGCGGCGCGCCATCAGCGCTTCTGGGTTTTAGTGCGAAACACAAGGCCACCGCCGCTGCCACTGTGCACACCGCCGCGCGCGCCGCCGCACCGCCACTGGTGTATCGCCAACGGCGGGACTTTGGAAAGCACTGAGCTATGGGTTCAACTCTCAGCTCTTTACAAGAGTGAAGCTTGTAATGCAGGGCCAAACGTTATGTTGTAATGATACCCTACAAACAAATCATTTTGTTGGCTGTGTATGTGGAGAGCAAAGGAGTGATTGGCTGATTTTCTGCAATATGGTTGGCTAAAACATGGTTAGCTAATTTGCAGCTCACTGTGTTAGGAAGGAACTTAACAAAGAACTTCAGAGAGCTTTTAGAAGAGACAAGAAACAGTATTACAATATTTGTAAAGACATTGAAAATGGAAACAGACAGACTTCCGGTGGGAAATTGCGGACTGAGCAGCCTTGCCCACGAGCTCCATGGGCAGAGTTGGCATCGTGGCAGTTTTTTTGGGCACAGGCAGGCTTTTCCTGTAGCCCAAAGCGTTTTTCTGGAGTAAGGAAAATGCTGGGAATTGACCTATTTGTTCTCCAGATGGTGAGTTGCAGCCAGGAGATCGTGGACAGCATGAGCGATCGAATGGTAAGACTTTGACGGGAGACTGGGATTTCATCTTTTTCCGAGCCGCGCTGCAGTCTCTTAAAGGGACAGTAAGTCCTGCATTCCCATTTCTAAACCACCCAATTTATTTTTAAGTTTTGTACCATAAGAGAAGCTTTATACAGTAAGAGGAAGCGGAATCTCTTGGTGATTATCGTTATTTTTGGATTATATTTTTAACTTGTTTAAATTTTGGCTTGTTTTCCCATTTAAAGTGTAACGAGGGCTGAGAATACATAATTGCCTTTCCGTTACTATTTTTTCTACTGAATTTAAAGGATGGATTGTTCTCCTACGCGTTAGATTTGATGTTTTAAATGTTTAGCTTTCTGTTCACTTTCTCTGGGACCTGTTTGCTAGTATACTTTCTCTTGTCAATTTCAGACGGAAGTTTCTTATTAATTAACTTTTATTTCTGTGAGTTAACCATCTAGGGGGTGCCATAATCTACTGCCTGAAGCATGGAAGTTTTTAAAGAACATCTCTTAGAGCAGGGGTGTCCAACCTGCAGCCCATGGGCTGCATGCGGCCCTGAACAGCTAGTACCAACAGCTAGTAACTACCAATAGACTGTTACAACCACATGGCATCACTGTAGCACATAAACCAACCAAAACCCTTCAGAACATCTTAAGTAACCCAAAAGACCCAGTAGCCCAAGATGAAAAAAACAGAAGTTATCTACAACATACAGTGTAAGGACTGTAGTAGCCACTATGTAGGATAGACGGGCAGAAGACTAGCAGAACGCATCCACGAACACCAACTAGCAGTCAGAAGACATGATGAAAACTCCTTAATCTCACAACACATGGACAGACTCAACCATACTTTCAACTGGGAAACTGTGAGCATCTTAAACCAAGCCAAATCCAAAAACACTAGAGAATTCCTGGAAGCTTGACGCTCAGAGAAAGCAGCCATCAACAGACACATAGAGGGAAACAACATTTACATACCATTCATAAGAGACAATAGAAAAGCCAAGATACCAGAACACCGCCTTGGCAGCAATCATCACCCAGATATGCAAAGATTAATACCAAGATTAGCACCAGAAGAACAATCAAACAGCACAATATACCCTAATCAAGGAACTATTAACTCAGTCAATCAACCAAGCAGCAAACAACAGCCCAATCAAGGAACTCCTAAGGAGAGAACAACACCTCCACCAACACAAGCAGGACAAGCCATGGTATATAAACAGAGAACAAGTCCCACTCCCTTTTCGCACTGAAGATGTTGCCTAGCCTGGCAATGAAATGTCTGCAAGAAAACAACAAGGCTCAAAGAGCACCAAGGACTCCACAAAATTCTTTTTTCTTATGCTTTACACTTTTTAGCTTTTTTTCTTTTTCTGTTTGTAGTTTTTTGTTTTTCTGTAGTTTTTATCTTTGTTTCAAATATAATAAAAAAAATTACTATGAAAATGGAAACAGACATGGAAAAACAAGGAAAATACTCCAAAAGATCTCCAAACTGAGAAGGAGGTTCCAATCTCAAATTGGTATGCTAAAGGATACCAATGGACAGACAATAACTGATTCAAAAAAGGTCAAAGAAAGATGGAATACTATGGATAGCCAAGAAAACAAACAAATGGATCACTGAACAAATTAAATCTAACTAGAGGCACAATTGACAAGGCTCAGATTATCATAACTTTGGACACATTATGCAAAGACCTAGCTCTCTGGATAAGTCTATAATGCTAGGAAAGGTGGAAGGAAAGAAGAAGAAGACAGCCAATAGCAAGAAACATAGACTCAACAACAGCAGTGATGGGTGCACTGATGGAAGACCTGAAGGACCAGGTTAAGGACCAATCGTCTTGGAGAAAATCTATCCATGTGGTCACTACAAGTTAACACCGATGTCATGGCATATAATTAAAAAATAAATGGCTTTGTATAATGTGTGGCTTCAGGAAACTGGATTCAGTCAAGTGCTGTTCAGTTAATCATAGGTTAATGCCTTATGCAAACATAGGACTGTGTTCTCTCCATCTTAACACTCTTTTTCCTGAATATAGTTATATCAGGGATATAACTGAGAAAAGAGCAGTAGCAATAGCCCTCTTCCTTTGAATATTTTGGCATCTTTTGTATTCTGGGATTCTAGGTAACTAACCATTGTCTTGAGCTACATCTGGACTATGGTTTGGAACAGAAGATAATTACTGGGTTCAACACTGTGCTAAAACATGGTCTGCTTAATCAGTTTGTTCAATTTGCAACACAACATAATAAAATATAAATTGGGGGTGGGCAACCCGCACCCCTCAGCGTCATTTATGTATCAGCAGAGACTAAGAGATTTTGCCACCAAAAATCAATGGTAAAATAGGGTGGTTTTTTTTTTGATAGGGCACATTTTTGTTTTAAACAAACAAGCCCCCAAGTAGGAGTTATTAAGCCTTGGGTAAATTCTCAACCCTTACCCCAAAGAGCGGCTGGTATATTTGCATTTAACCCCTCTGATAATGTCTCTGCATTATTGCCACATCTCTTAACAGTCTTTTCAAGAGAAAAAAACGAGGTGTGTCTCTAGCTAAAAAGATTGCCCAGCTGCCATAAAAATGGTCGATAAAAAATAGTGTCTGGATTCACACAAAGCAAAATAAAAAGAAACACATTAACACAATGTGTGAATCTAGCCAATTATAATTAGCTTGTCAGGTTATTTAGGCATAACTCATTCTTACTGTGGGCCAGAAGGCAATTCTCACTTAATTTTTATACTTGACTGCCCTTTTTTTTGTAGTCCTGCCAAAATGTACCTTAGTACACTCTCCATCATCTCTGAACTGTGAGACTCAAAAACAACCTCCCTGAAACTGGTTCCTTCCAAAGACCATGTTGCTTGGAACCTGTGGGCATTGAAATCAACTATTTGTACAGGATATCACATTGGGAAAAGCTACTCTAAGCTTTGCAGAGCAAATTCATTTATGTATGGCTGTGAAAAGAGGGAAAGATCCTCTGCAAATCCACAGAGGCACCTTTACTGATTTCACACACTTCTGTTTCATTCCAGCTTTGCAAAAAAAATGAACCTGCAAAGTGAGTTTCTCCTAAGAGTTCAACTCAACTCTTGACGATTTCATGCATACCTCTATTAAATTTTCTTAGTGACAATAAGGAAGTGAATAGTCAGTCGTCTTCTGGGATGTTTTCTTGATTTTACAGCTTAGTCTACAGCCCTGGGATTACCTACTGGCCTCCCATGCAAATACTAACCAGGTCTCACCCTACTTAGCTTTTCCCAGATCAGCCAAGTCAATTAGGTACGGCCACCTAGCTGGACCAGCAAGGAGAATTTGATATCAGAATAAGCCTTGGGCCATCTTCCTCTTCCCCCAAATTCAAACAGATACACTTACATGAGAGCCACCTTCACGCTGTGAACCTGGCCCCAGTGAGGAACTGCTGAGGATGGGTGAGTTCGAGGGACTACAGAGCTCTGGAAAAGGATTTGGGATGGAGGGCAAAGATAAGGCACGTGGCTCCTCCTCCTTCAATTTTCTAAAGGAAAAAAAATGAAAAGATTGTTATAAATGGGTTAGCTACTATTAGAACATCTGGGTTAGTTAATAATGTCAATATATTTAAGCAAGAAAATAGGAAAATATTGAGTATTTGTACAACACTGTGGTTGGAGGAATCCCTTGCTCCTTAGAGCCACCATGGACACAATAAGGGATGTATATACCAATCCTCTACCTTCTTCATTCTCCCCCTGTGTTGCTGTAAGGAATTGTGTGAAACTCAAAGAGCCTCAGAGACAAACTTCTTTGAGAAACCCTCTGACTCTGCGAAGGGACCCTAAGTATGTCTACTTTGTTATATCTCATGGGTTTGGTCTAGTGGTTAAGGCAACGGGCTAGAAACCAGGAGTCTGTGAGTTCCAGTCCCGCCTCAGGCATGAAAGCCGGCTGGGTGACCTTGGGCCAGTCACTCTCGCTCAGCCCAACTCACCTCACAGGGTTGTTGTTGTGGGGAAAATAGGAGGAGGAAGGAGTATTAGGTATGTTCGCCGCCTTGAGTTATTTATAAAAATAATAAAGGTGGGATAGAAAATAAATAAATAAAAATAATCTGAGATAAACTGTTCTGCAAATAACCTGGTCCTCTGCTATGAAGGGCTTTATAGGTAATAACCAGCAACTTGAATAGTATGTCAGTACAGCTCGCAAACCACTGGTATTACATAATTAACCCCACCACTGCATTCTACATTTACTATAGCTTCCAGAAGGTCTTCAAGGGCAGCCCCATGTACAGCACATTGCAACTGTTCAAGCAATGAGGTGACAAAACCCACAGGCACTTGGTCTCGCTTGGTTTGAGCCAAAGCCTATCATTTCCCATCCAGATCTCTACAGCCTTCAGCCACTTGACGGCATCACTTGGTCAGCCTGGGGTAGAGATGTAAAGCTGCATATCATCAGCATAATAATGATACTTAACCTTGTGCCAACAGATGACCTCAGTGGCTTCATGTAGATGTTATATAGGAGTGAAGAGGGGGTAAATCTCTGAGGAACCCCACAAAACAGGGGTCTAGGGTTGGATCTCTTTTCCCCTACCAACACCAGCTAGAACCAACCTCAAAGGAAGAAGAACCACTGCAACACTGTGTCCCCAACTCCCAACCCTTGAAATCAATCTAGAAGAATACCATGATCTGTGGTATTGAAGGTTGCTGAAAGATCAAGGAGGGCCAGGATGGATGCATCAACCCCATCCCAGTCCTGCCATAGGTCATCTACAAGTGCGATCAGTGCTGTCCCCGTATTATATCCCAGTCTGAAAGTCAACTGAAAAAGGTCCATATAATCTGTTTCCTCAAGGTTGAACAAGGTTGCTATGTGGTTTCTCAAAACCAAATATTGAAGATATTTCACACTACTTAAATTCTGTTATGTGAATACATTAAATAAAAAAAACCAAACAAATTTGAATAAATTCTCTTATTTTGCATAATTTACCCAGGTTTTGGAAGTTAAAGGGAAGGATAATTAATTATACAGGGAAATTAATCCCTATCTTTAATCATTTAAAATGGTAATATTTAGGCTGACCATATTTCCTTGAGGCAAAAACGTCGCTGGTCAAAGCGGGTGCGCGGGGGGGGCGCACGGGGGCGTGCGTGCGGGGGGGCATGCGGGCGTGCGAGGGGCATGCACGTGCGCTTCGCCGGGAAACTTTCAAAAACGGGACAAAATTGAGATTTTTACTATAACAACGGGACGCTGTTGGTGAAATAATGGGACAGTCCCGTTCAAAACGGGACATATGGTCAGCCTAGTAATATTTCTGCTAAAAAGATTTTATTTATTTATTTATTTTATTAAATTTATATTACCGCCCATCTCCCCCAACGGGGACACTGGGCGGTGCACAGCAAAATTTTGGTAATAAAATCTTGGAATAGAAGAAACCTGAGTTTTACTTTGAAGGGACAGAAATAAAAATATATTTTATATTAACATATTAAAAGACAGGCAGTCCCTGGGTTATACAAGGCTTCCATTCCTTGCATAAGCTGAGTTTTGTACACACCAGATTGCATGCCATGTGCATATGCAAATGTAGCAGCTGCCATTCTTGTGTCATAAAGAATGCCAGTAAGTTAGGGCTTATATAACCCAGGGACAGTCTATACTAATAAAAGAGAACTTGCCTGCTCCACTCCCAAAACAAAGAAAGTGAAGCCATCTTAAGCCATCTTTCTGGCTTCTGAGATTTCAGCAGCCACTGAGCACCCATCTTCTAATTTACCATTGCAATCCTAGAAAGATACTTAAAAATATGAAAATAGATAGAAGCTTAATGCTGCATCCACTAACACTGGAGTAGGCATTTTTTTATTTTCTGACTAAGGTTATATTCCCTCAGAGCTAATCTGCTAATCATGTTATCTATATGCACAGCATGGCCATTACTGAGCATGAAAGTTTGCACATCCACCAAAGTATCTGAGGCATCACAAGAGACAAGGTGTAGGTGTACAGATTTATCTGAGCAGTTACCAAGGAAGTTGAAGTGCCCTACATGGCGCTGCAAGTGGTCTAGCACTGCAATTCAAAATCAACTATTCCTCATGGAATAATGGTGGATACAGTGGAAACAGCTAGAACCAAATGTGGATGAAGACACTCATTCTCTCTTGGGAATCTCTCTTTTTTTTTCTGACACCTTCTGTTCTCTTTATCCCACAAGCAGCAAGCTGCAGTGAAGGGGCAGATAATTCCTACCAGAAGTCTGAACTCATCTCTTGCATATAATTAAGTATTTAAAATCAATATATCACATTCAACACTTACTGCCCAGATTTTAGTCCACTCTGCAGTTGTTCACAAAGAGCCCATTCAACAGTCAGTAGACTCAGCAAACTTGCTATATCCATCTCTGTGTGCCACTAATACCGTGAGCAGACGAGAAAGCAAATATTTAATCCTTTTGGCTTTTTCTTCCCCAACCCTTCCGTATTACTGCAGGTTTGTAATCCATATGCATAGCATGGTCGTTACTGAGCATGAAAATTTGCACATCCACCAAAGTATCTGAGGCATCACAAGAGACAAGGTGTACAGATTTATCTGAGCAGTTACCAAGGAAGTCGAAATGCCTTACATGGCACTGCAAGTGGCCTAGCACTGCAATTCAAAATCAACTATTCCTCAGTTTCAGAGTTGAAATGAAATCAAGTAACTTTAGACTAAGAATATATGAAAAGTGTGTCATAATGAGTGGCAGAATGGCTGGTTCCACCCATGTTTTCGTTTTGGCCCTATCTTAGGCTGACCATATTTCCTTGAGACAAAAACGGGACATTGGGATGGCAAAACGGGATGGGGTCTTATGCAATATTCCGTATTCATGAAAAAGACAGGGGTCCCTGCCCCTCAGTCCGCACGATTGGCTCCCGCCTGCAAACCCCGCACCCGGTCCATGCGATTGGCTCCCGCCTGCAAACCCCGCCCCCGGTCTGCGCAATTGGCTCCTGCCTGCAAACCCCGCCCCCCGGTCCCTCCTTTACCACACGCTGATAGGCAGGAGGGCTTCCTCTTCCAGGCTGCCTCCAATCGGCAGCTCCGGCTCAGATCCTCCTTCTGCGCCATTCCCGCCGGGTTTAAAAAACGGGACAAAATTGAGATTTTTATCAAAACGATGGGACGGTTGAAAAATGCTAAAAAACCGGGACTGTCCCTTTCAAAACGGGACATATGGTCAGCCTACCCTATCTGCCACTGGCATGCAGACTTCAACAGATTACCCCAGAGGAAGCGTGATCCTCACAGAAAAAGGTTGTCTATCCTGTCAAAGGGAAAGGTTTACATACTACCTATAAGCTGCGATTCTAATATTTCATTTTGATCACATAGGTGGCAAACTTAATAAAATAAACTGGATAAAACTAGTTATCTATTTCACTTGTTCTACAGCTACAACAGAAAAGGCCATTTGCATATGAGCCACATCTCATTTTTCCCTACTTCTAGATAAGATATAAACCATACTTTGGACAATTATTAATTCAAATTATGGCAATACAAATTTCAAGACCTCCCAGAATCTTTTCCATCTATTTTTCAGTTATGTGGAAAACACAAGGCAGAGATTCTGCATTATTCACTAATAAGCTCAGTGACAGCTTAAATTATGTCATATACTCTGCTCATATTCAGAGATAATTCTTTTATTAATAGTTATCTCTGGCACTGAAATTGGTTCCACAGAAGGTTGAAAGGTCAAACTAAATTTTCTCACAACTAATTCTTATTTCTGTAAAAATGAGCCTTATTTGTGGTATCCAAAATGATTTGCTCCATCTTAACATACCTATTTGGTTGGATGAACAGAGGTTGTGAACGCTTGACCACATCAGTCCGGGTCAGGAAGTTGGTCTGTTCACCATTGCAGAGAGGATTACCATTGGAAAGGGTCCCAGTGTGATCAGATGACAGGTCATCCTCATAAACATTGTCTAGGGTGCTGTTAAGGTTCTTTTGGAGAGTTCCCAGGTCCATGTCATTATCTGTAACAAATAAGAATTTGACTAACTCTTCCAAAATAAGATAATGTGTATCTGCAAAATATACAGATAGGACAAGATTCCCAGAGGTAAATGCAAGTCGTAAACATTTTAAAGCAATTCTTCAAAACATTATCACATTTTCTTTTCTTTTTTTAATATTAAAGGTTATTGTTTTTAGTGAGTGATAGGATCATGTAGTTAAATAGGTTCACTGTAAAGCTGTGTAGCACTTCAGATTCAAAGGGCAAAAAGATGCTTCAGAATGTACATGGATAATGAAACTAGTAACCACATATCTTTTTCAATATTACTACAATTATTCCATTCTAGCTTAAATCAGACAGTAAAGCTCAGCTCAAAAGTTGCTTGTTTATTTGTAAAGCATATGAATCACCTTATAACCTGGGTTCTCAAAGTGACATACACAATTAAAAAACATTGTTTGTGCTGCTGAAAAATGCATTGTTATAGTCTTTGGTAAAGTTCCAAGGGAAATTACCTTCCCTGAGCTAATTTTGGTAGCGCTGCAGGAGCATAATAAATGGAGTTATGAGGTAGGTAACCACCCAGCCATTTCACCAAGGCAATTAGTCAGTGATCTGGTTGACAAGGAAAAATAGTTTCCAGGCAACCAAATGAGTCCTTCTCCTTCTCTCTCCTAACTTCACAGAACAGTATCAGCTCTAGAATACCTGGATCTGAATACTGTCAATGGGTTCCCTTAAAATCAAATACTGTAATGGAGGGGTGAACCATACAGAAGGCACACAGAGTTAATTGTACAGTTGATTCAAATCTCAAAGAAGAATAGAAGCCTCAGTTCATTCTTGTGAATGATGAGTATAAGATGGCAGTACGCAAGACAAATCTGCATTAAAACAAACAAGATTTTTTAAACCATGGTTTCTTGAACAAAGAAACACATGGTTATGTTAAGCCATAAGCTCATCACACTGTGCCAAAACAAAGCAAGTCATATTATGGCTTGGTACAATGTGTGACATCAGCAATTCTGTTCTATTTAATTTCTCTGTTTCATTTAATGCAGGGAAATCTTTAGTTAACTTTCAAATTCTGAACATTCACTTCCACAATATATGTATTTTTATGTAAGCCGAATGACAGTCTATATGGCTATCTCAATACTTGTTTTTTGTATGCAGCTGTCCCAATGTATACAATATTGAAACACGGCAATATTTTTACACAATTCCCCAAATATACACTGATTTGTATGTATGCAGTTTTTCCAAATATAAGCTGGTTGCACAAATGTACTATATGAGAGTGGCAAAGAAAAACAGGTTCCATCTATTGCTGCCATCTGGCTCTGGCTTTTTGGCTTATATTTCTCTGAAAAGCATAATATACAGTATATACATTGATATAACCTTAATGATGATTGTGATCTGGGAGAGTGATATAAGAGGGAGAATGTAAACAGCAATGCATGGACAGAAGAATCCACAAGAGTATAGTAATGAGGCAGGTAACCTCTCTCTCCTCCCAAAGTAAATTCTGCACAGTTTATTCAAGTAAAAATTTTAAAATCCCAGTGCTGTATGAATGAACATGAAGGTCCAAATGACAGGTCTATTTCTGAAAGGAAAGCAGACATATTGCAAGGACCAAAGCATTTAGAGTATGAAGCTATATAATAGCCTCACCCAACCTGATTTCTCTCCAGATGTGTAGTCTTCAATTCCCAGAATTCTTCAGCCATCATGGCTATTGTTGTCAATAATGAGAACTAAAATCTATACATCTGAAAGGTAACCAGGCTGGGATTGGAAAAACTGCCCTGTAATATACCAGATTCTTTCCCAGAATTTAATTTTTAAAAGATGTTTCCAGCCTTTTTCATATACAAGAAAAATTTCCATATAATTTTCTACCCAATTTCTCAGGTGGTTACTTATCAGACCTAGTTTTTGTAAGTACTTTATTTATTTATTTTTCCCACCTTTTTTATTTTTATAAATAACTCAAATCTGCTTTATCAAATCTGCTGTGCCTTTTTCACAAAGGAAAGGCTTTAAAACCATTAATCCAACAGATTAGGCTGCTATCTAGAGGATGTATGACTGAATTCATTAGGATGTACGCCTGGATAAACATGTGTAGAATTATAAATATCATTCAGGTAAAAACTGTCTGGGGAATGGAGAAAATGCAAAATTGAATTGAAAAAAATAAAGGAACATACACTGAGGATTCCATCTGAGTCAAATGAAATCAGTGATATTCAGTCACATGGGGTCAACATGGCTATGAATCTAGGTGGATCCAGGCACTGCTAACCTTAGAACCTTGTGCCAGTTTGCATAAGACTGCATGTGAGATAAACATATTTCAGTGTCTCTCAAAGATCATGAAAAATAAACTTGTCAACTTCCCATGTGTTACCAGACTCTTTGCAGATATTCCCTCTCCAAATGCATCAATTTCACATAGGTCAATGGCAGTTCTAACACCTAGTTCATGGTCACATTTCTACTTTATCATCTTTTTTTAAAAAAATGTGATTCAGGTATAGATGTGTTTCTAATGCTCAGCAGAATTTAAAAAAAAATCTAGCTCCCTTACTGTTCATTTTCTCATGCACCCATGACTTCATTATCAGAATCAGGTAAAGGTGACTCAGGAGTTCTTCTTTGGGTCAAAGAAGCAATGATGACAGAGTTCAAAAAGCAGTTCAGGTGGCGTGGGAAGTTATCAGAAAGTCTCATTTCACACGCCCTTTGCTGTGTCGTGCCAACCACTTTTGTGCCTCATAGTGAAACTATGTTTGTTGCTCCAACGTCTTCATGAGAGCAGACAAAGTGGCTAGGTATATTTTGATAAGGTACTCCACAAAAGCTTATGTTGTAAAATACAAGTTAGGCTTCAAGATTATACAAGAATGTATGGGCACCTGTCTGGAATCTTGCTTAATCTGAATCACTCTTGCCATTCACAAAGAACAGCAGAGAGCTGTGGGGACATTGAAATCTTGCCCCCTCATGAGAAACCTTCCCTGGATTTGATATTTCATCAGTCTCTGGCCACAGACTTTCAGGTTTACCATCTCAGCAGGAAAGAATACAAATAGCAGCCTATCATCAAATTCAGCACTTGACCAGTAGGTTTGTAGAATCCCAAATTACCAAGAGCTTTACCAGTAAAACCACAAAAACTGCTACTGTACACAACAATATTTTTCCAAGTACATCGGCCCTCACATACCAGTGTAAATTATTTTTGAGACTTTGGCAACCTGACAGGGTTTAAAACTATTCCCCTTACAAAAATTTCCCTTCACAGATTGCATGGGGACAGGTTTTTGTCACCAGAGCAAATGTTGGGTATTTATAAGCCTGTCTGGCAAAAAGAAGAAGAAAAGGGACAAATATGAAATCTGTAGACGTCTTTGTTCTACCAAATGGAGCCTAAACAATCAGAACCCTCAGATTAAGAAAAGGTTTCTGGCCTCCTCCAAGAAGAGACAAGGGCACACTCTGGACTATACCACTTCAGATTCCATGGGTGAGACAGGTCACATGACTGAGCAGCTCTAAACTCAACAGCAGAAATGAGCATGTTGGGGAAAAGGCCTTTAATCCAGCCTTTTATCCGACTGCCTCTGGAGGAGGGGCCATGACAAAGCATTTAATCATGTGATACCCTCTCCCTCAGTCTACGCAGTTTGAAGTGACACGGGCATATTAGCAAACTAGGTCAACAATGCAGCCCAGAACAAATAAATATGAATAATGATCCTACAGGTAACTTGGTGGTTAAATTAGTCCAACTGCATAAATTAAACTTAAGCAAATTTTAGTTTTGGTTAGTGCACTTTTTGGAATGCAGCTCTCAGCCTGAAGCAGATTGTTCAGTCTGGTACAGTGGGATTACACTAAAGAAAATGTCCTGAAAACAGGACCAAATTCACAGATTAGGGCATTATAATTTCCCACTCTGCAGGGATATATACTAAACAGTGTGTCCTTCAGTTGACGTTTATGCACAATGTAGAAAATTCCTGAGAAAGGTGGTGGTATATGAATGCTGTTGTAAATGTGAAAGATGTAAACGCTGCAAAAAGTACATCATTTGTCTGAAAAGAAGATGTGGGTGACACGTAGGATTACCATATGTCAGGGCTTTCCAAACTGTATGTCGCGACACAATACTGTGTTGCCTGGGGGCCCCAAGTGTGTCGTGCAAGAACCCGGAAGCGTTGATGGTGCACTGCCGCCGTGCGCAGCAGCGGCGGGCCATCAGCATTTCCGGGTTCCAGGACGCCGACGCTGCCGCCGACGCCACAGCACACAAAAACCCCGAAAGCACCGCAGCGGTGGCGGCAACCTGGAAGCGCCGCCGCTGGCTTGCAAAAAAACCTCAGATCACTGCAAAAAGTGACAGTGGGGGGATGCCCCGGGGTGGAAAATATCTGCGCCGATCAGCTGTGCAGCCGGGAGGCGGAGGCGCGCCTCCTCCCTGCCGCACAGCTGATCGGTGCAGATATTTTCCACCCTGGGGCGCCGCCCCCCACTGTCACTTTTTGCATGATCCAAGGCTTTTTCGCCTCGCGACAGTGGCGCTCTGCCAAGAAAAGCTGCGGTCACGAGGCGAAAAAGCCTCGGTTCACCGCAAAAAGTGACGGTGGGGGGGCGCCCCAGGGTGGAAAATATCTGCGCCGATCAGCTGTGAGACCGGGAGGCGGAGGTGCGCCTCCTCCCTGGCCCCCTCCCACCATCACTTTTTGCGGTGATCCGAGGCTTTTTCGCCTCACGACCGCAGCTTTTCTTGGCAGAGGCAAGGCAGGGCAGGGCAGGGCAGGGCAACCCTGCCCTGCCCAAGGCGGAAGCCAATTGCGTGGGCCGGGGGCCAGGGTTTCCACCTGGGAGCCAGTCACACGGGGCGGGGGCGGGGTTTCCACCCAGGAGCCAATCGCATGGGGCGGGGGCGGGGTTTCCACCCGGGAGCCAATCACGTGGGCCGGGGGGCGGGGAGCCCTGTTATTACTGTGTCGCGAAATGATGCACGTCTAAAAGGTGTGTCACCAACATGAAAAGTTTGGAAAGTTCTGATATATGTCCTACTTTAACTGGAATTGTCCCAATTTGGTTGGTTTAAAAAATGTCCAGGAAAGTAGGGATGTAGAACTACAAAGGGGGAGAACAAATTTGTCACCACTCCCCCCTCCCTTGCTTGCACAAGGAAAGAAAAGTCAAATTTCAGTGGTTAAATCTGTGCTCTGGATTAGCTAATTAAATTCACTTCCCCTTTGCCTCTGCAAGTTATCCAGGCAAATGGGGGAGCAAGTTTTACAAGAATGCCTGTACAAACCCTTTTATCAACCCTCTGTCCTGATTTAACTGTTTAAAAATATGGTAAGCCTATTGGATTGTGAAGTTGGGGGCAGGTGATCAAGGTTTAAACCTTTTTTTATGCCCTTTCTTCACATTATGATTACAAATGCAGCGGTGCAGGCAGTTATGGGTGCCTCTAGGGCTGCACATGTAACACCTCTGCTGCACAAGCTGCATTGGGTGCCGGTGTGCTTCCTGGTCCAATTCAAGGTGTTGGTTATGACCTTTAAAGCCCTTCATGGCATGGGCCCAGGTTACCTGAGGAACCGTCCCAATTACATTGACCCATCCCACCTGGTCCGGCAGGAAGGACATGTTGCGGACCCCGTCAACTAAAGAATTCCGACTGGTGGGGTCTAGGAGGAGAGCCTTTTCTGCCATTGCCCCCGCTCTGTGGAACATCTTGTCCCTTGAGGTGAGGTTGGCCCTCACTCTCCTGGCCTTCTGGAAGAGCGTCAAGACCTGGCTCTGCCAACTAGCTTGGGGGTCCAAGAGTGATAGGCAGCCCTGGGGGTGGTTGGTGGCTTAAGGACGCTCTCTCCGCCTTTTTGTTTCCCTGTTTTATCTTCTACTTTTTTGTATTTTTATAATGGTTTTTATAACTTTTATTTGTAAGCTGCCCAGCGTCACTTTTATAGTGAGATGGGCAGTGTATAAAATTAATTTAATAATAATGATAATTAAATTTTATTATTATTATTATATTATGGCTGGGTTCACACAACATACTAGGCTAGGCTAAAATGGCATTGGATAATTTGATATTCAATGCGTTGTGGGAAGCCAGCCGTTGTTTTAGCATGAAGGACTACACACAATTTGCTAAGTCATAATAGGATTTATTTGGTTAGGCATAAGATGTTACATGAACACAGCAATTGTTTCTTGTTAAATTGGAATTAGGGTTCAGTGTCCTCTGTGAACACAGCTACTGTGTTCATATTAGTAGTCTGCCATTTATTAAAGGCATAAGCAGATTTTTAAAAATGCATACCCACACATATCATCAAAAAACAGTAAACATAATTGTGAGTGTATTTGTGTGATTATGGTGTGTGTGTGTGTGTATACTAAGAAAACAGCAACATATAATGATTTAAATTAATTGAGTAGATTTTTCTGTTCTTCCCGGACTTAACAGCAAAAGCTAGGCCTGATTAGGAAGATGTTATGAGACCTTTAAAAAGGTGTTCAAAGTTGCTGCATCTGCAGGAGAAAGGCACATAACTATGAAGCAGCCCCAATCATTCCTTCTGTCATGCTTTGTAGAGCTGGCAAACAGATAGTATCCTTACAGATGGCACTTTGGGCAGATCTTCGAAAACATAATGAGACAATGGGGAGAAGATCTGAGTAGGTTGGGACTGAACTGGTTAAGGTTTTGTAAATTATAATCTGCACCTTGCATTCTACCTGTGTGGATATCAGAGCACTGGAGTCACAGTGACGGGAGAAGAGAAATTGTTTTTGGCTTGCAGGCAAGCCTGCCCCAATTCAGGACCTGAATTGTAGGCAACCAACATTTTTCTCCAAACTCTCTGGCACTTGTTTTCTACTGGAAGGTAGCTATTATTATTATTATCATCGTTATTTTTTCCCCCTTACAGGCGCCAAGACTGCCTCCTATTAAATTCCGGTGGGACCAGACCAGTCACTAGGCATGAATCATCAACTCACAATGCCGGTTTGACCCTGCTTATCAAAATCGCACACCTGCATCTTTATAAGAGAAGTCATCCTCCTCTTGTCAGCAGTGATGAATGCCGCAAAAACAAACATGCATCTAAAAATCTTGCTTCCTTTACTACTGATCTCCTGACACCAACCAACTACCCTCCCTGTCATTTTTTTTTTTTGGAAGGATGTAGAAACCAGCTCTATCTTACTATCCAGTTTGCTTCCCTTCCATCAAAAGAAACCAGTGAGTCAGAATGTGAGATGGTGACTCAGATCTCACACCACACCCTTCATACTGGCTCAAGCATGTTTCAGCCCTCACATACCTTCACTCTGTCTTCCAGACTCCTTGGGTCCTTTTTCTCCCTGGAGACTTGTGGGGGTTTGGGGGAAAACAAGCCACACTATCTCTGGACCCAACAGTAGACCTCTGATCAGTCACAATGGGTGTTACCTATTCTAATTTACTTGATAGGACTAGAAAATATCTACCTCACTTTGTAAACCACAAAAGCAACCACTGAAATAACCAGTATTCTCAACACTTGTTTATGTAGATTCTTGGTAGTTCTGTTCACATGACATACACCCTCAAGTTAGCTCAACTTGTAGTAACTATAGGGACATCTTCATGTAGTTTTGTTGGGAAGAATACGGAAGTGGTTTACCACTCCTTCTTCTCAGTTTTTTTTTTTTTACTTCTTCTAATGTACAATCCTGGGGTTTCCTGGTGGTTTGCCATCCAACTACTCACCATGTCTGATCCTGCTTAAGTTTTTTACGATTAACCAACCTATGTGTGGTATGAACCCAGCCCTAGTGGTTAGTAGTATTAGCTACATTCACCTCTGCGGGTCATACATTGAACAGCAGGTTGCATTTGATGATCTCCATATTTCTTTCTAGCAATTTCTATGATTTTATTCTACTTTCCACAGTGGACAATCTCCATTCACCCTTTTTCAAGCTTAAAAATAGAAGTGGAGAAGCAAATTGTCTGAGTGTAACTCTGCTAAGGAAAACAGTGCTTTCCTCAATGAGATTTCCTCAACTGAAATTCTCTTCCCTCCTCAGAGATGCTCTATTTGAGGAAAAACATAGGTATAAAATAGACACAAATTCCTCCTCCAGGAAATGTTTAGTTGTATCAGCTTCTGTTCACTTAAGGATTCTCCAAAACATACAATTTGGTCTAGTCGCCTAAGCTTTGTATGCAATTATATTCCTCTGTGATCCTGCGCACACATTAGAAATCTAAAAAAAAAATGGTGGCGGGGCACCAAGAAATCCATAAAATGTTAATGAGATGACTTGTTTCCTTAATAGGTAGAACAGCAGCACCCCATTCCAGTGAAACTGTTTTTTCTACTACTCCTTCCGAAAATTGTAATATTGAGCATGAATTCTGATGAAACTGTCCACATGGGTAATCACATGATATGAATAAAATCAAACCAAATAAATAAAATAAAACCAATTTTCAAATAGTCATTTGTACAACTTACTACAGACAAAAACCTATCAGCAGATAAGTAAAAGATAAGTGTATTGTTTTCCAATTTCTGAAACTGGGAACATACTGGGGGAAAAATCATGAGACTTCCAAAGTATTAACAACTTTAGAACGGCTGTTCAGTCCTTGCAATGGAAAGGAAACTATATCACATGATTAGATTCTCTTTCTGTATTATTCTTGGCTAATTGTGTGGTTGATTATCACTGAAAAAAATCCTTTTAGCTGACAATGGCAGAGCTGCAAAAATGTCTATAAAAGATAATTTATTATTAAAGGTAGCAAATAAAAGCAGCACTCAAGCAGCAGAGAGGAAGGGACACAGCACTATGAAGAAAATGATTATTCAGAATAAAGCTGTGTAAAAAGATTTAAAAAAAGGATTTTAGATGTCATCCTCACAACCCTAATGCTGCTGCCTTCTTCCCAACAATCTTCTGATCCCTGACTGGTAAAAATCTGTACTGTATCTGAAGATCAGGGACACTATGCCAAACTTCAAACTTCCAAACTTCACAGCTTAGAAATACATGCCAATGTGATTCTTGTCTAAATCTGGGAGCAGCCATAGTGTGAACTGAAGCTACAATTAATTCCTACTAAAAAGCCAGCACAGCTTCTGAAACTTCACTGAAGACTGCTAACATATGCAAGTCTCATTGAGACTACCTTAAGAACTAAACAATTAGTCATAATAAATTTGAATAAATTACAGACATACACACACACAAACACAAATAAAGAAAGCAAAATAAGCTTTACATGAAGCTTAATTGTATGCCTAACACCAAATACGCTTTTCTAGCAGTAAGCTGCAGTATCCCATCCTGCAACTCAGGAAACTGAAGGATGTTTTCTCTCCACCAACCTTTCTCTCTCTGTGACTCAGCTGGAAATATTCAGACACAGAGAAGGATGCCCAGTGCGGAATTATTTATTTTATTTTATTATTTTATTTTATTTTATATTTTCTATCCCGCCTTTATTATTTTTATAAATAACTCAAGGCAGCGAACATACCAAATACTCCTTCCTCCTCCTATTTTCCCCACAACAACAACCCTGTGAGGTGGGTTGGGCTGAGAGAGAGTGACTGGCCCAAGGTCACCCAGCCGGCTTTCACGTCTAAGGCGGGACTAGAACTCTCAGTCTCCTGGTTTGCTATTGGCTCCTTCCTAGGGCTGAGAGACAGGGACTGGCCCAAGGTCACCCAGCCGGCTTTCATGCCTGAGGCGGGACTAGAACTCTCAGTCTCCTGGATTCTAGCCCGTTGCCTTAACTACTAGACCAAACTGGCTGTCGGAAAGGAAAGAAGGAAAGGAAAGGAAAGGAAAGGAAAGGAAAGGAAAGGAAAGGAAAGGAAAGGAAAGGAAAGGAAAGGAAAGGAAAGGAAAGGAAAGGAAAGGAAAGGAGGAAAGGAAAGGAAAGGAAAGGAAAGGAAAGGAAAGGAAAGGAAAGGAAAGGAAAGGAAAGGAAAGGAAAGGAAAGGAAAGGAAAGGAAAGGAAAGGAAAGGAAAGGAAAGGAAAGGAAAGGAAAGGAAAGGAAATGGAATAATGGAAATGAAAGAATAAGAGAGATTGGGAAAAACAGAGACACAGAAATCCCATTTGCAGTTTGAGATTAAAGATGGGTGTCATATTTGAAAGTATTGGAAATGACAGCAGCACATAACATATTTAGAGAAGTCAAGACCAATCCACAAAGACTGAACCGCTTCCATCCTCTTTCCTCTGCTCACCACATACAGAGTCAACACACCTCAAGGTCCCTATGCCTCCTCATTTCCGGTCAAACCAGTTTAGCATCAAGATCTCCCAGGCAGGATGCTTGAATAACCCTTCCCTGGTAACACCTAATTGGGTTGGTATCTGGGACACTTGCAAGGAAGGACGGCTCATTTTGGCTAGCAGGAAGAAAGAGTTGGATAGTAGTGGGGGTGGATAAAAGTTGGATAGTAGTGGGGGTGGAGATGGGACAGTTCTTGGCAAGCAGAGGAGGAAATTGCTATATAGCAGAGCTTTCCAAACTGTGTGTCGGGACACGTTAGTGTGTCGGCTGCAGTGTCTGGGTGTGTCGCGGCTGCTGCTGCCTCTGAGCCCTGCCAGGATTCCGCGCAGGTCCTAGTGCCTGCCTTGTGCCCTCCTGTAAGAGTGTGTCGCGAAATGATGCCCTGCTGTAAGAGTGTGTAGCAAAATGATGCATGTCTAAAAAGTGTGTCACCAACATGAAAAGTTTGGAAAGCTCTGCTATACAGGCTTGGGGCTGGCCTGCTACAAGTGTGTGCATAGCAATGAATGAATGAATGAATAAGAGGATGACTAAAATACCACTATGGGCATGACCCCATATTATAAGTTTCTATTTCTAATTAGATTAACCTCTCTCACCAATTTTGGATACAGGGCACAAGCAGCTAGTTTAAGCAACCCCTCTTCATTCTGTAGAACTGGAAACTTCACCTAGCCTGGCATTTCCCCCACTATGGTCAGCCACACTGGCTAATTCATATTTTTCTGTCCCTTCTTACCACAGCTCAGAGAAAATTGCAAAATCATGGTATAAAAAACAGTTCTCCATCTTATATAGTCCAAACTATTGCTCTAAAAGGAGGTCTATTGGGCAAATCAAGAAAAAGTTAAATAATGTTTTTTTTTAAAAAAAAAAAAGCTGTGTCCTCTGCATTCAGCAATCCCTCACTGTACAGTACAGAAAATTTCATGTGGTCTCATCCACTTTGCATCATTGCCCCATCCCACTGGGGCCCTCAGCAGCCACAAAGAAATTAAATGTGGCCCCCAGACACCAAAAAACAGCACTCTTGGCATAAAATTATATGAGATTCTACATCAGTGTTTCTCAACCTTGGCAACTTTAAGATGGGTGGACTTCAACACCAATATGAGAGCCAGTTTGGTCTAGTGGTTAAGGCAACGGGCTAGAATCCAGGAGACTGAGAGTTCTAGTCCCGCCTCAGCCATGAAAGCCAGCTGGGTGACCTTGGGCCAGTCCCTGTCTCTCAGCCCTAGGAAGGAGCCAATACAACCTAACATCCACCGTGGTCATTAAGTGAGACATCATGTGACCATGACTTGTGATTTTATTGCCAGCTTCTCTATTGACTCTGCTTGTCTGAAGCCAGCTGTGAAGCATGCAAATAGTGATCATGTGACCGTGGGATGCTGCAAGTGTGAGGACCGGTCGTAAAGTTACTTTTTCAGTGCCATCGTAACTTTGAATGGTCACTAAACAAGGCAGTCATTAAGTGAGGACTACCTGTACTGTTTCTCCAGTACTGTTATACAGTACTGTTTCCAGAGCCTTTAAAGTATGAAACCAGTAGCTGACTTTGAGAGTACAATTAGCAGTCTTACATGAAACCAGAATAAAATCTTGCTAAATTCTGACTTCCTTAAAGTTTGCTCCCATCTCTTCTTTCACATACCTATTTTTGTAGCCTGGGGAATGATACCCCCCTTTTGAACACATGCTCTCCCATTCAATTTGCTTTAGATTCTCAGGTAAAGAAAAGAAGAACCCTGTAAACTGAACTATCTAAGGAACAGCCCAAGTTCAGACAGACAAGGCCGTTAAGCATTCAGCCCCATTCTGCAGAGGAAGCAAACCAGCCAGAGAAATGGGACAAACACATTTTATTTGACTTTTGTCTTTGGCTCTGTGCCTTTCAGGAGGCCTTTTTCACGGCTGATCAAGTTTCCCAACAGTCTCAAGGTCACACCATATTCAACAGTGTGTGTGTGTGTGTGTGTGTGTGTGTGTGTGTAGGGAGAGGGGCTGGTCCACCTCCACCACCATACTCTCCAATTGTTCCAGTTTAACTAGTGGGAAAAGTCTTAGTTACTAAATCACTATTTTGTTCAATCACTCATCTGCTGCTCTTTTTTAAAAAAAAAGCTTTGGAGGGATGCCTTGTAACATTTTGTTAGTTGCAGCTTACTGGAATGGCCAATCTGCTGTTCCATTCCCAGAGATCTCTGGCCAAGTTGCACATTGCATGACAGAAATGTGTAAATGCTATCCAACAGCCCTTAAGTAATTTTTAAAGCTGCTTTGGAAAAGCATGGGAGGGGCAGCACTTAATTCTTTCTCCATTCCAAATTATAATATTCTTCCTTCCATCCTCCCCTCATCCTGCTGTTTGAAAGACATCAGTGCAACCATTGGGCTGAAGGCCCTTTATCCTTTGATCTATCCAATAATCCCTTAAGATTCCCACACCTCCAAATACTTACTCAGCCTCAAGGTCATCCACTTTGGGATCAAAACCACATGGACAATGCCTCTTTGCATGCAGTTGTTTGATTCATTTGGCCCAGGTATGTCACTTTGAGTTTGAGTAAACTCCGAGAGACAGTGGAGGACAGGAAGGCCTGGCGTGCTATGGTCCATGAGGTCACGAAGAGTCGGACACGACTGAACGACTGAACAACAACAACAACAACAACAATGTCACTTAGCAACAGAAATGCTAAGGCAGAGCTTTCCAAACTTTTCATGTTGGTGACACACTTTTTAGACATGCATCATTTCGCGACACACTCTTACAGCAGGGCATCATTTCGCGACACACTCTTACAGCAGGGCACAAGGCAGGCACTAGGACCTGCGTGGAATCACAGCAGGTTTGGAGGCAGCAAGGCACAAGGCAGGCACTAGGACCTGCGTGGAAGCCAGGAGGCAGCAGCAGCCGCGACACACCCAGACACTGCAGCCGACACACTAACGTGTCCCGACACACAGTTTGGAAAGCTATGTGCTAAGGCAACGTATTTTTTTGCTGCAGCTTTCCCCTGCCTTGGTTTACAAAGAAGAGAATTTCAAGGGTTAACACATAACCCCTGCTGAGAGGGAGCAGAGATAAGACCATGCAGGGAGTTGGCGGGTTGAGATGGCACAGATCCAAACAAGGCACAAACATCCTTTCAGGCTTCAATGAGTTGCCCCAGTACCCCTGTTGGCAGCATGAGCTGGGTCAGGAACTATTTTTAAAAGCATATCTAAAACTGGGCGAAGGACTGCAAGTCAGCAAGAGCTGCTGCAGCTATAGCAGAAAGCAAGGCACCAAAATGGGTCCTTTAACCCTCCAATCCCAAAGTGCAAAAGCAATAAAAGCACTGGCAGAACCATTATCCTTTTATGGTGCAATTCAGACACTCATTACACTTCTTCTGGCTGCCCCTGTCTGGATGGCCACAGGTGCTGGCTCTTGTAATGGGAGGCACATGGGGCTCAAGAACGTCAAAAAAAGAGATTCCCTCAGATTCCCACACACCGTAAGTCTGATGGATGATTTTAGGCAATTCCTATCCTTAAGTTTAACCCGCATCATAGGACTACTGTGAGGATAAACAGTTAAAAGAAAGTTCACTATATATGCAATCCCATAGCTCCTTGGAGGAAATGCAGTATATGTTATTACATATAAAACATATACATTTATTACATAGAATATCCTTAGGATCAAATCTTTGTAGAGTAAGGTTGTATTGATGTAAAGTTGGTGTATTCCTGGATTCTAGCCTGGACTCTTGCTTCCCAGTTTAATTAAATGCACCCTTCTGCTCTCTTCTTAAGATCATGTATAGAGGCTGTTATAGAGCATGGCCAGAGAATACTGAAAACACTCATTCCATCTAATTCAGAGGTCACTAACACAGTGACTGTCAGCACCAGGGCATCCATCAACGTCCAGCAATAGAGCCTACAACACATAAAGCTAATTAATGAAAAATGAAACAAATTTCAAAATCCCATGACATCATCCATACCTCACAATATTTTTATAATCTCATACAATGCCTCACAAGAGTGACAAAATCTCACAAGATTTCAAATGATGGGACAGTACACAATTCGTTGTGGTCTCACATAACCCTGAAAGCCATAAACCATAAATTCAAGCATATGATTGAATCCACATTATTCCGGGATATAATCAAACAAGCCATATTATAGTTTAGTGCAATTTATGAATGTCACAAAGATAGAGCAGCTGGGTCACAAAGAAGTACTTATACAACAAATAGCTATGAGTGATTTACTCTATGCATCTATGAGCTGCAAGTTGGAGAAGAAAACCAAACATTTTTGTAAAACAAATTAAAACTAAATCCAAGGATCACTTATCAAAACTGAACCAAACTAGCATAACTAAGTGACTAGACCACATTACCCAATCAAAACTCACCCCTACCAAAAATTCATTAAGTAATATCTAGCAAGCCTTTCTTCAAGTTCTGTTCTCTCTCCACTATTTCCTAATAATTCACAATATACTTTAAAACCAACTTGCAATTTTGCACCAAACCCTTACCATTTACTGGTCTCGAAGGCTTTCATAAAGGTGTTGAACACTAAAAAATCTTCTATTCCCCAGATTAAAGAGAGAACCCTATGAAAGTGGCATTCTAGCAAGCCCTGTGAAGTATGTTATCCTAGCAAATCTTGAGAGTCTTGCAATGACAACAAAATCTGTGAGTATGCCAGCAATATTGCATTTAAGAGCTTTTCTCCTATTTGAGCTGAAGAAAACACTAGGTAGAAGTAGGAAGATGGGAAGTATCTGCATGTGCATCTTAGATACTTGCACGTAACATCACAATACACATATGAAAAAGGCAGAGTTTGCATCATGACACTAGGATGCACATTTTGTCATCATCATGATTAGGTATGGACAGCGGTGGGTGTCAGACTCCCCCAGCCAGAACCCAGCAGTAAATCACTGTCCTGATTTTACACGGTGAGCTTGGTGCTGAGGTTCGACCATGGCAGAAGTCTCTCAGATACAGTTTGAAACAAGAATAAAGCCAAATAAAACAGTCAATTGCCCACGGCCAGCTGAGGATGTAAGTGCATCATATAGCCATGGCAGTTCAAACTCAATTTTTTCTTCCCATCTTTCCCATGAACAAACAGACTCTTCAACCAGCACTTAGTAGCAGACAAATTACTGACTGTCAGCTTATTTCTCACAGGAAGTTTACTAGGATTCTTTTGAGTGGGAAAACAAATGCCAACATCTCAGGATGAATTTATTGTTGAATGAGTTTTATACATCTCTGAATTGAGGGACAGAAAATATATTTTCTGGCAAGGGCAGAAGTTTTGAAAATGTCCATTTTATCAGAGCTGGTTTGCAGGAAAAGCCATGCAATCAGTGGGGCATATAGAAACAAAGGGCTGGGGGGGGGAATCAACATCTGGAAATATTCTCTCTCACTTTCAGTGCTCCTCATTTGTACATTGACTAGGATTCTTACAAATGTACAGGGTTTTGTTTTTTTGTAAATATTACTTAATTGATATCAATGATTGTCCCAGGAGATCATTACTAGGGATTCCTGCTGGTTGCCACTTACAGCTCTGAGTGGCTGCTGAGACAGGAAAGGCTGTAGGTCAATAGCAGAACACATGCTTTCTGTAGAGAAAAAGGCTCCCATGTATTGAGAGCTGTTGCTAATTAAAATTAGCAATTTTGGACCAACACATCCAATATCTTACATTTTGTAAGATTTACACTTACATAGACAACTTGTATGTTAAAAGAGATAAGCCAACTGTCCAGAATTTGAATTGGGACTCTTCTGTGTCTCATTTGCATTAAACTCACACAGTTGAACCAACCTGCTTTTGTTATCTTTGTTTACTTCCTTCTTTTCTTTCTACAGCACAGAGCATTTCTCAAACCGTGTGCAATGAGGAAGAATGGGAAAATACATACCAGTCTTTTGGCATGAGCCCAAAGGCCAAGTGAGCAACTATTAATGTTATTCTGTAATAAGGCTAGATGATCAACAGATTGTAGTTTCCCAAACTGGTGCCCTTCGGATCTGCCAATAGGCAGGTTGATTGAGAATTCTGGGAGTTGTTGTTCCAACACATTTAGAGGGTGTGGTTGTGGAAGGGTTCTTGCTCCCAAAATTTATGTTATAAAGTTTTTTTTTAAAAAAAACCCAGTTAACATTAGGGCATTTTAGTCTCAGATGCTGAGTGGCCAAATGCAGTATCTCTGATTTTTGCTGAATGTGAAGAGTAATAAAAATAATAATAAAACTGAGAATTCAAGGCAATTTGCATACTCAGTAAGGCTGGAACTGCACATAATAGGGTAAACATAGCATTCCCAAGTCCAGTGTTAATAAAAGGCTGGCTAGGCAATGCCAGAAGTATAACTGGGGGTCTCTCTCTTTCTTATGGAAGATCTGTTGGGATAGTCATATGTACTTCTTGGGAATAAGGGACACTTTGTTGAAAAACATATCTATATCTACAGTATATATTGGAGGAGGGGCGTGGTGGCTCAGCGGGTAAGACGCCAGGCTTGTCGATCGGAAGATCGCAAGTTCGGAGGTTCGAATCCCTAGCCCTGCGTGCGGAGTGAGCTCCTTCACTAGCTCCAGCTCTTGCCAACCTAGCAATTCGAAAGCATGAAAATGCAAGTAGATGAATAGGTACCACTTCGGTGGGAAGGTAACAGCGTTCCACGTGCGTCATGCCGGCCACATGACCGTGGAAGCGTCTTCGGACAACGCTGGCTCTTCGGCTAACAAACAGAGATGAGCACCGGCCCCTAGAGTCGGACACGACTGCACAGCTGTGCGGGGGGAACCTTTACCTTATATATTGGAGGGGGGAATCAACATTTATAAGTGTATATGTCAAGCTATTTAGCCCCCCCCCCCCCCTAAAAAGTTTTTTCATGTAAGCAGAAATGTATGCTGTGGTAAGTTACATCAGTTTTGGTGTACTCCAATTTCAATCCTGAAAATGATGCTGAGCCTGTTCTTTTTTGTCCTCAACATCTGCTGCTCCCAACCCCACCAGTTGTACCACTGGACAATCTCCAAACTTATAGTCAACAATCTAAAGATAAGCTATGCCATTTCTCAATGAGAACACAGTTTCAAATAAAACAAGGCTTCTAACTAGAACATATGGAAGATATCTCCTGAATGCAGCACCTTATAATTCTATTTCCGTCAGCTGGAAAAGTTGTAACAGATAATCTTTATGCTATGCCTAGCAAACTAGTGTCAGACTTAACTAGAAGATCCCTCTCCATCTTAGTATTCACCTCTCCCAATTCTCGAGAGACAAAATAGATCACTTTAATTTGTACAGCTACTCTCTTACTTTTCCGACATCCTTATGCTGAAAATTAATATATTCTTTCATTATATATTTGACTCAGGGTTGACTATGTGCGTTTTGAAGGATCTAGGTCATTTTTTATGCCAGATGTATTCTTTCCACATTATAGGCTAGACCGAAAGAGAGGGGAAAGAAAACAATGGATTGGGTTCTGCCTGAAAGTAAGTACTGTACGTAGGGAAGTCTGCTGAAAGTCACTTTCCCTCACCTCAGATAATTATCTGAAGGACTCCAGACCTCCCTCACTCTAGATTTGCACTGAACTGAGTGGCTGGGTACATTATCACACTAACTCTAATTTGTTTTGTTTTGTTTTGGGTTATTGTGTTGTTCAATAACCCTAGATTATTATTTTATGAGATGTACAAAGTAGGGCACTGAGTCTTGTTCACCAAAACCTAGTTAAAATAAACTATGTGCTGTGTGTATGTGTATATGTATGAAAAGAAAGAAAAAAACCCCCACAGATATATACATCTCAGCTATCAAAATTCTAAACAATCCTCCAAATAGGGAGGCTGGCTGATGTTTCATACACACACACACACACACACAGGTACATTTTCAAGACTAAGGATGTACAAAACTCACTAATTCAGGAACAAAATGTTTGAGAGAACTCTGAAAACTCTCCAAACCAATTAGATTCTCCTCTGGATCATGCCATGCTAGGTGCAGTTCAGCACGTTCTGAACATAAATCCTCTGAACTGTAAGTGATTTGTGATGTCCCAGACATAACGTATTTTTTATTTATTTTATTTATTTATCAAATTTCGTCACTGCCCATCTCCCTCAAAATTTTGGATGAAATAGGCCTGTTTCATGTCTATGAAGGTTCTCAGTCATCCAGGTGGAATTGTCTGTAGCTTGAATCATGTCAACTGGATTTCTATTTTCTCAGTGGAAACGTTTCGCTCCTTATCCAAGGAGCTTCTTCAGTCTGAGCAAAGTTGGTAAGGGAATCCTAAATATGTTTCTAGGTAGCAGGGCTAGGGATTCGTCACAGCTACCTAGAAACATATTTAGGATTCCCTTACCAACTTTGCTCAGACTGAAGAAGCTCCTTGGATAAGGAGCGAAACGTTTCCACTGAGAAAATAGAAATCCAGTTGACATGATTCAAGCTACAGACATAGGCCTGTTTCAGTTTTGGACCACCTTGCGACACTTGTGTGCATGTGTATGTGTATGTGTATGTGTATGTGTATGTGTATGTGTATGTGTATGTGTATGTCATAGCTTTCAAAACTGTGTGTTGCGACACTTTAGTGTGTCGCAACACAGTTTAGTGTGTCTCAACACAACCCGGAAGTGGTGGCGGGGGCGTGCACGGCGGCGGTGGCGCTTCCGCGTTTTAGCGGAAAACACAAGGCCGTCGCCACTGCCGCTGTGCACACCGCCGCCGTGCCCCCCCCCCGCGCTGCCACTGCTGCCACCGTTGGTGTGTCGCCAATGGCGGCAGTTTGGAAAGCACTGGTGTATGTGTATGTGTATGAAAAGTAGCCTTAAAATAGTATGATCCAGAGAGGGAACAAAACAATCCAGAGTTGTCTGAAATAATCCATTCCTGAATTGGTAAGTTTTGCATATTCCTACTCTAGGCTGTTGTATAATTACAGAAAATGGGTTGCAATTCCTTTACAATCAGGAAAGTATACATTATCAATTTCTTTCTCCTTCTGTTCGTTTCCAAATCTTGGGTATGTCGTTCAAAAGAACAAAAAACGTACAAAAATAATGTATATTACAGAACTAAATTAATATGTGAAATAACTTCTGTCCAAAAAGGATCCCTTATGGCATATTAAGAACCAATGTTGCAATTTGAGCACTACATCCCCAATAATTAGCTGAAACCGCAACACACAGATAACAAAAGATGCAAAATATTTGTCTTGAGGTAGAGCAGCTTCCTCCATCTTGTGTTTGTGTGGAATTGCTAAACAAAGGCCATTTGGAGGCATTTGCTGGACAGAATCACTGGACAGAAGAAGCTGGACTTCTGAAATCTGTTCTCCAGACCTTTCAGCTGAGCTCCAAGACAGATATAAATGTGTCGGGGAGTCATCTACAATGTGATCTACAAAGTGAGACTGATCGAGAAGGAGTAAGCAGAGGAAGTCTTAAGTATATTGCCTTGCTTCATTCTTTCTCCTCTATAAATGCCTTCTCATTCATATTACCTCTAATCAAGGCTTGGGGAAACCATCTAAATGTGCCTAATCATAGATCAATATTTGTGTAATTGTGTTACAAACATAGGACTGAAGTGCCAAGGAGGACATAAGGAGTTAATGCCATAAACAAGATTTAAATTTGAGACCTTCTTAATCACACGTACACAGCTTATCTTGTAAATCACAAGTTCTGTGGACTTGGCATAGCGCTACTGATGCCAAAATAAATCAGTCCAAATACCGTATTTTCCGGCGTATAAGATGACTTTTTAACCCAGGAAAATCTTCTCAAATGTCGGGGGTCGTCTTATACGCCGGGAGTCGTCTTATACGCCGGAAAATACATACTCGCCGTATAAGACCTCTCCTGGCCAAGTGCAGCCGCTCGCCGGAACGCAGCCCCCGGGGAAGAGCAGGAGGACGAGTTTGGAGCCCGTCGTGGAGCCACTGCGTTTTGCCCCCTCCCTTCCCAAGGCTGCTCCGAGGGAACGGAGCTTGCTCCCCCCTCCCCGCGTTTCTCCTTCGAGCGACGGGACCCAATGCAGTACGCCGCCCCGCGCTCGTCCTCCTGCTCTTCCCTGGGGGCTGCGTTCCGGCGAGCGGCTGCACTTGGCCAGGAGAGGTCTTATACGGCGAGTACCGTATTTTCCGGCATATATCCCAAACTCTATATTTTAACTGGAAAAGTTGGGGGTCGTCTTATACGCCCAGTCATCTTATATCAGAGAACCTAAGTGTTATACTCTACATAGCCCTACAAGGTAACAGTGTAATACTATATAAGTCTACTCAAAAGTCCCCAACAGGATACTTATGCATTCCCTCTTTTCTTTTCTTTTCTTTTCTTTTCCAGTGGTTCTTCTCCTTTCTACCCGCAGTTGGTTTTAACAAGAGATTAAAAAACATATGCCATTTAGCAAAGATAAGGGAGCTCATTTTAGGACTTCTGGAGGGAATAGTTGTAAATCCAACATACCCTAGGGCTGTCGTCAAAGCGTTCCAAAGGCTGTTTGGTTTTCATGAATATACAGATAACACAGCAACAGATGACCAAAGATTGGTCAAGATGCAAGATGGCATTCTATCAACCTCAGCACACGGAAGATGACCTACACTGATGATCTTAGTGATCAGCTAGATTTTTAATGGTGGAGGATCAAAGACGGCATGGCTCTAAATTCAATTTCAGTGAATTGCTAAAAAACAACAGTAGCAGAAGACTACATCACTCATGTATTTACTTATTTGGTTGGCTGCTATAAAAACAGGATTCCTATTGTCCAATCAGGCAGAACTATTTTTAGCTTGTAGTACTTTGAGATACATAAGGCAACTTATTGAATTACTCGTTGTTCTTCATCAAACAAAAAAGCTTGACAAAATATGTATACCTGGGAAGACTATGCATTCCCAAGGCAACATATGTTACTCTAACAAAAATATTGATATAGGATATGTGCTAAAAAGTTGATTTAATTAATTATGGCTGCTGTTTGGGGAATCCTGGGGAATATATTATGAGGATGCTAGAGTTTAGAAAGCTTTTTTCAGCACATTTAACTGTAATTCACACAAAGAATTTTCCTACCAACTCATATTTGCCAGCAAAGCACATTGGTCCCTGCCAACACAGCTGCATAGAAGGGGGACTGGCGGCGCCAATGAAGCTGCACGCAAGTCATTAGCCGCTGACGTCTGAGAGTAAGTAATGTCATCAGGATTCTGATGATTGGATCTGAACTTGGCAGCAGAGCTGAGCCCAGCACATTAGCTGCCCTTTCACCTATCCCAAAAGGAATTTATATCACAAGAGGCTTGAAGCAAACCCACAGAGGGCAAGAACCAGAGAGAGTAAAGACGATCAAAGTTCCAGTGATTAGATAGAAGCTGCAATCACAGCATAATCACCATGTAGGGTAAAGCACACTGGAGAGAGAGAGAGAGAGAAAATGCTGGCCTCAGCACTGATTTTTCCAATTTCTTAGTAGTGACTTTCATTTCCTCAACAGATACAGTCCTACATACATCTAATGTAGCTTCATCCAACATTCATACCTCATTTCCTGGCTCTTATCTACCACAGCTCTTTCACTGTAAACTTTGTTCGTTTGAGCAAGGACCTGCTTTTTGCTTAGAATACTATATATAAAGTTGGGTAATCCCTGGTCTATATTTGACTGGTCTAATCACACAATAAACATTGGACAGTGAATTATCACTTCTCGGTAGTAATTTTTGCTTATTTGTAAAAATCAGCATTACTGTAAATGTGCAAACCTATGGCAGATTTAATACATCAGTTTTACTGAAAACAAACTATCCCTCCAAAAAAGAAAGGGCCCAATTCCCACTCTGGCCATTACCAGGCCCCCTGGCCAATAAAGTTCAGCCTGTGAACGCGAGGTCCCCCTCTCCTACTCTGTACTATAAAACATGTTATGTCCCTCCAGATCTGATGGACAATAACAGTTCCCATCAGCTATAGTTGGTAGGGCCAATGGCCTAAGGAGGAGCCAAGCACAGAGTGTACTTGAACTATTTAGAATAGCCATTCCCCATGAATCTAAGACAGGGAGCGAGATTCATTCTTTCTTCCCATTCCGCCTCCCTTTTTGGTAAGTTAGCAACTTAGAAGATTGGTGGCTGTTGTGGGTCTTCCGGGCTTCCAGCCTTCGACAGTACATTAGAAGATTGGCCCTGTAACTTTTATGGAATTCATTCTTGTGGGCTCTTCTAAAGGATGCCACTTCTAAACCACGTTTTGCTACTCTTGGGGGCCACTGACAGTATAGTTTTTTCCTTACATGAGTGCTGGTTGCTACTTAATCTCATATGCTAGCAGGTAACCTATACAAGAGACACTGGAACTCTGTTTTGGGGAAGGTATAGTTCATACCTATGTGGACATCAGCCTCAGACGGTATATAAAATGCCACAGACTTCCATGTTGTAACTCAACACAGTACTCAAACACAATGGGGACAATTTATACATTACTAAACATTCAGTAATAGAGTGAA
Organism: Charina bottae; assembly: GCA_023362775.1. Taxonomy (NCBI): domain Eukaryota; kingdom Metazoa; phylum Chordata; class Lepidosauria; order Squamata; family Charinaidae; genus Charina; species Charina bottae. The sequence continues at coordinate 5,516,027 of JALMGJ010000024.1, forward strand.
ACACCCCCCCCCCAAAAATCAAGTGATCTCCAAATCAAACTTCCCAAAAATTCTGTTTTGCCACTTTTCCAAGAGATAATTCTTTTCCTAAAGGGTGTGTTTTGTCCTGGAGAGACTGGAAAAACCTCGCATACAGTTACATCTCACTCTTGATCATTATATTTTCAAAGGTGTCATATTTATTTCAACTGGTTTCATCTCCACAGGGACTTCTATAAACTAATCCTGTCAACACAAAGCTATCTGTAATCTAAATAACATGACATCTGAAAATTCCCTTTTTTGTTTAGTACATTTATATTGCTGCCTTTCTTCCTAGATACTGTACACAGTGATTTATATAGCAGTGTTCTTTCTACACAAACCTGTGAATAGCTTGAGCTGAAAGATAGTACTGGTTCACATCCACTGCCTTTTTTCCCTCTTTTGTCTCAACCACAAAATACTAATGTATATTCAGGGTAATTAAAAATGTTGGTCGCTAACTTATAAGAATATATAATACATTTGATGCTGTGGATCAGACATGTTATATCTGAAGATCATTCAGTGACCTGTTAGAACCAGTGAATGGAGCGGAGCTTAACGTTGTGTAAACTCGTGCGCAGAAAAAGGAATATTGTTTAAAAACGCAGCCTGTGAGCACATTAGAGAGATTCAGGTTCTTATTCTTCAACTTTTAGCCCACCCAAGCATAAATAAACACACGCTTAGACATTGCAGGTACAAAAAGTAAGTACAAAAGAGTTCTTACATTTATTTTGTCCAGGTACAGCCATTTCAGTAGAAAATTGGTTTCAGTTCTTCTTTCTGTTCCCTAAACTAGGGGTCCCCAACCTGTGGGCCACGGCCCACTAGTAGGCCACGGCTTGTTAGGAAGTGGGCTGCACAGCAGGTGAGCGGTGGTGGTCTGCGCGATTGGCTCCCACCTGCAAACCCCGCCCCCGTCCGTGCGATTGGCTCCCACCTGCAAACCGCACCCCTGCCCGCGTGATTGGCTCCTGCCTGCAAACCCCACCCCCCAGTCCGCGCAATTGGCTCCCGCCTGCAACCCCCCCGGTCCACGCAATTGGCTCCTGCCTGCAAACCCCACCCCCCACCCTGGTCCATGGAAAAATTGTCTTCCACGACTAGTCCCTGGTGCCAAAAAGGTTGGGTACCCCTGCCTTAAACTGTATACCTTTGGCCCTGTTTGCTGTCAGAGGCTGTGTGGAGAAAGGGGCTCGAGGCCTAGGCATGGCCTCTCCATGGAAGGAGCTCAGGCACGTGCATCCTACCACAATGGAAGAAGAATCAGAGAGAGAGAAGAGGAAGTGGGAGGGGCAACAAGCAGCTTCCTCTAGAAGCACAGAGTTTGCCTCCTAGAGCAATCACCCATGCGCTAATGAGGCATGCTCGATTTGCCAGATTCCAACAATATCCATATCTACATAAACATTCCAGACCCGGAACGTGTTAAAAGGCCTGCAGAAGGTAGCTATTTAAAATTTTGGTTTGAAAAATTAAGTTGCTTATCAATTCTAAGGATTAATCATTCATTTATTATATTACAGTTTCAGGTCACCTGCCTCCAGGGGCTAAAGGAGTTTGTCCAGAACTTTCATAATTACTCAAGCGTAAGAAAAACTAAAATCATTTGGAACAATCATATGCCGTGCCAGAGTCAACAAAAAATAAAAAATAGGAACTGCAACCTATGATGAAGGGAGAGAGTCACTACAGTAATGCTACACCAATATTACAGATACTGTATGGATAGCCAATTTGTTTCTGGATACAGTTCAAGATGCTTGTTATTACATATAACATGGGTACTCAACATGACTTAGGTCCAGGCTACCTGTGGGAACATCTCCTCCAGAGGGAATCTACCAGCCCTGTTCAATCCATTCATGAAATGATGTCTCCCTCCTTGAGAGATCAAGGAGAGATGGATCCCAAACCAGGCCTTTTCAATAGCAGTTACTTCCCTGTGGAATAAGCTGCCCTTGAAATCGATATTTATTTATTTATTTATTATTTATTTATTATTTCTAACATATCATTTATTGATATTGCCTCTACGCTCCTATCTTTTTTCAGGCCAAAAGATGTGACTCTTTAATATAGCATTTAGAAATTAAAACACATGGCATGGACTGTTTTTAACCTTCATTTGTACTACTATATCTTCTTTTTATACTATTGCTATATTGGTGTAGAATGATTGTTATTTTATTTTTTTAATTTTGGACTAAATCTGTAGTCCCTATGTATATGAAATGGCAGGGAAAGTAATGGCTTGCTTAAATCCAAAGCGCACATGCCTGAGAGGTAGGGCATGGCAAGCAAAGAAATCAAGCTGCACAATTTTTACATGGATTGTGTAACTAGATTATAAACTAACTAAAAGGACTAAGATCTGGTTTGCTGATAAGGCTACTTATATTCCTTCCTTAGCATAGTTAGAGAAGGCTAAACATTCTCATCTCAAAACTAACTGTTAGTTTTGAACACCAAAATTTAGAGGGCTGATCTGAGATTTCAAAGTTGCAAAGGTCTTTGACAGTGTAGAAAATATAAAGGACAATAATAAAGGTGCATTTACTTATTAAATGCTTAATACAAACTTAGGAAAGGGGCCAGGACCTTGGGAAGAAGCTTACAGTCCAAATGGGGAAACCCAGTAGCTGATGGTTCCTCATGTGTGCCTTAAAGGATCAGGCATGTGCGCTTTGAAATCTGAAAGGACTTAATGGGAGGATTCACACGGCATCCTAAGTCCCAAACAAACCTTTCATAGCTCAGTGTATGTGTAAACCACGCCTTATTTTGTGGCTAACAAAAATATATGTGGTTCTCCAAATACATCAAAATTCAGATTAGAACAAAACATTGTCCTTTTAAACTGGCTTTTAAAAATCATAATTACAGATGTGTGGTATATAATTAAACTCGGATGTTCCAAATGTTAAAATAAAATATAATGAATAATGAATAAAATGAGCTCTAAAAAGAAAACAATGTTCCTGTTTCCGAACTTCTCCCTCTCACTTCTTTACATATACAGGTATTCCTCGCTTACTGACTGCTTTGTTTAGCGACCATCCAAAGGTAAAATTGTGTAAAAAAAACAGCTTTGCGACCAATCCTTGCATTTACGACCGTTGCAGCATCCTGTGCTCACGTGATCAACTTTCAGGCGCTTCACAACCGGCGTGCATTTACGACCATCGCAGCATCCTGCAGTCACATGATTGCTATTTGTGTGCTTCCCAACCAGCTTGTGACAAGCAGAGTTAATGGAGAACATGGAAGTTAAATCACAAGTCATCATGTGATGTTTCGCTTAATGACCGCGGTGATTTGTAACAACAAAATGGGATGTAATGTAAGTCCATTATGGTCAAGTAATTTTCCGCTTAGCGACCGCAGCGCTTAGCAATGGAGTTGCCAGTCCCAATTGTGGTCGCTAAGCGAGGACTACCTGTACTTTTCAGTTTGACAGATTGCAGGCAAAAGCCATGTTCAACATCTACATGAAGCCGCTGGGTGAGATCATCCGTCACCACAGGATGAGGTATCACCAATATGCTGATGATACCCAGTTATACATCTCCATCCCGGGTGAAGTAGGTGATGCGGTTGATGCCCTATCTCAGTGTCTGGAGGCTGTGGGGGTCTGGATGGGGAACAACAGGCTTCAACTGAACCCTGGTAATACGGAGTGGCTGTGGATTGATGGCCCCCCTAGATCCGGGAAGTTGTCATCTTTGGTTCTGGGTGGGGTTGCACTACCTCACTCGGATCCAGTGCGGAATCTGGGGGTCCTCCTGGACTCGCGACTCTTGCTCGAAGAGCAGGTGGCAGTCGTGGCCAGGAGGGCCTTTGCACAACTTCGTGTTGTACGCCAGTTACGCCCTTTCCTGGATCAGGAGGCCCTCCGAACAGTCACTCATGCCCTTGTCATCTCCCACATAGACTACTGTAATGCGCTCTACATGGGGCTACCCCTGAAGAGTATCCGGAAGCTTCAGCTGGTACAGAATGCGGCGGCGCGAGCAGTTACGGGTGCCATAAGATCGGCACATGTAACACCTCTGCTACGTGAGCTGCATTGGTTGCCAGTTTGCTTCCGGGTCCAATTCAAGGTGTTGGTGATTACCTTTAAAGCCCTATATGGCATAGGACCAGGGTACCTGAGGGACCGTCTTGTCCCGATAACGTCAGCCCACCCCACCCGTGCGTGCAGAGAGGGTATGCTTCGGACCCCCTCAACAAGAGAATTCCATCTAGCGGGGTCCAGGAGGCGTGCCTTCTCTGCGACAGCGCCCGCCTTATGGAACATCTTGCCCCCGGAGGTGAGACTGGCCCCTTCACTCCTGACCTTTCGGAAGGCCCTTAAGACCTGGCTCTGCCGCCTGGCCTGGGACAACAGAGGCGGGAGTGCCTCCTGGGGTTGGCTAGCCCCGTAGCAATATGACCTGTGCTACGGTCCCCAATCCCTCTTGGATTTTATTTTATTTTATTTTATTTTATATTGGATATATTTTTTATATATTTTCTATCTTGTATGGTTTTAAAAATTTTAAATTTTTAAGTTTTAATTATTGTAACCCGCCCAGAGTCCCTTGTATGGGAGATGGGCGGGGAATAAATTAAATAAATAAATAATAAAAATGTGTTTTTAATGAGTCTTGTGCTTCATAAAATATCTCTAAAATGAAATAGTTATCTAGCTGAAATAAAGAAAAAGACACTTTCAGTATTAGTCTCATCATTTAATTACAACACAGCAAACTCAATTACTTGGATTAAGAAACAAGGTTTCTACTTGGTCAGAGGATGCAATCACCAGGTAGGTCTAACCTTTTTGCAGACATTTTGAACAAGCTGGCAGAGAGAGAGATTGAGACAAAGAAACAGAGACAGAATGAGTGACAATGGAGGGAGAGCTGGATTTTAAGATCCGATTCAAAATTCACAGAAAGTCTCGAGTAAAATAATTAATTTCCAAGGTGAAAATGACAGAAAATACTTCAGTATTGATATGTGATTAAAGCATTAAAATGGGGATGTGTATACTAAGCAAAATGAACTCAGGACTCAGAATTCTAGGGTTCAGGATAGATTATGGAAAGAAGAAAGTCATGATGTAACTTTAGAGAGAGGGGTTAAACTATAATTGTACTCATAACTGCTGTAAAGAAGATTGGAAGCCACTTCTTCATATCTTTCTTTATATCTTTTTTCTTTTTTTCTAATTTTCTTCTGCTTATTTTCTTTTTGCACTATTCTTTTATTTCTCCCTTTTTCTTTCTTCTTTTTCATTCTATTTTAGTTTGGTTTGTATTAGTTCTTATTATTGTTAAAATTTTCAATATATATATACACACTATGTATGTATGTATGTGTGTGTGTGTGTGTGTGTGTATGTGTATGTGTGTGTGTGTGTGTATGTATATATATATATACACACACACACACACACACACATACATACATACATACACGCCTTCTGTGGCGCAGAGTGGTAGGCGGCAGTACTGCAACCGTATTGGTTCTTATTATTGTTGTTAAAATTTTCTATATATATATACACACACACACACACACACTGTATATATGAGCCTTGTGTGGCGCAGAATGGTAGGCAGCAGTACTGCAACTGAAACTCTCCCCACGACCTGAGTTCGATCCCAGCGGAAGTTGGTTTCTCAGGTAGCCGGCTCTGGTTGACTCAGCCTTCCATCCTTCCGAGGTCGGTAAAATGAGTACCCAGCTTGCTGGGGGAAAGGTAATCACGACTGGGGAAGGGAATGGCAAACCACCCCTCTCTATAGTCTGCCTAGAAAATGTCAGCGAAAGCGGCATCCCTCCAAAGGGTGAGTAATGACTCGGTTCTTGCACAGAGGACCTTTCACACTTATGTATGTATGTATGTATGTATGTATGTATACACACACACACACACACACATACATAGATACATACATACACACACACACATATATACATATACATATACATACACATACATACATACATACATACACACACACGAACAGTGTATTTGTGTGTGTGTGTGTGTGTGTGTGTGTGTATGTATATATATATTGTGTATGTATGTATATTTTTGTGTATGTATAAATATAAATATAAATATAAATATAAATATAAATATAAATATAAATATAAATATAAATATAAATATAAATATAAATATAAATATAAATATAAACACTGGAGTAGACCTTTTAGCAGTGTATGTGGTTTTCCAGTGGAATAATTAGAATGCTGGGGGCTTCACCCCCAAAAGCAGCGGCAGGGGGGTGTATTGAAGCTGTATTTGATTCAATTTGCAGTTATTTAAATTTACATGGATTTAATATGATTACTCTCCAATCATTCTATTTTCCCCGTCTATCACATTAGCAATTAAAAATTGATAATTGCTATTTTAAAAATGTTTTAAACAATGGGGTGGGGGGATTACCAAATATCATGCAGTAGGCCTAATCCTAACAATATTTTTACAGGGTAGCATATGTTGTTCCTTTTTAACTCTGGTGAAGAATTCAGGTATTCTTCCAAGTTAAGGATCCAGTTAATATGTTTAAAGTTTAACCCTGCCCTATCGTGGCTCCAGAAATGATAGACAGCTTACAAGGCCATGGCAGAGGTCGTCTACTCAGGAAGGTTTCACAAAGAAGGGACCCCTTTGTCAGGCAGCCCTCAAACAACACTTCAAGTCAGCCTGCCCCATGCCCTGTCTTCACTAATTAAACTTGATGGCAGGAGTTGGGTTCCACCTGGGTTTTTATTAACAGAACATTCCGTCCCTCTCCCAGGCCAACAAGTCATGTCCTTCTAACATTGGCCAACGGCCAACTGGCAACCCCTAAGACCAGAGCTGGCAGCACCACGTTGAGTCAAAGATTATACGAGAAGGCCTCTGAGCCTCCTATTTCTCTTCTCACAGAAGAAAATAGGACTCCTGTGAAGTCAAGAGAACAATTGACTGCAGAAGGACATAGTTTTCAATGGTTTTCAGATGCACGATTAGATGGACGCTTGGGAGAGAATGTGGGTAACTGGTATTAAATTTATATTTCGTCCTAATTTAAGAGAAATGTTTTATAAAATGATGTATCATTGGTATATGACACCAGAGAAATCATCAAAAATGTACAAAGGTATTTCAAACTGGTGTTGGAAATGTGAAAAGCATGAGGGAACATTTTATCATGCGTGGTGGACTTGTGAGAAAGCTAAGAAATTTTGGATACAAATTCACACAATGATGCAAAGGATTTTAAAGATTATTATTGCAAAGAAACCAGAATTCTTTTTATTGGGACTTATAGACAATGAATTAGAAAAGACTCATGGTAGATTGATTTTATATACAGTATGGTAACTGCAGCAAGATTATTGTATGCACAACGATGGAAGAATAATGAAATTCCCACAGTGGAGGAATGGATTGTGAAAATGTCAGAATTTTCAGAAATTGCAAAACTGACGTGTCTGGAGAGAGAAAGGACAACAAAAACTTTTCTGAAAGACTAGAAACGTTATATGGACTTTTTGCTGAAAGAAGAAAGAAATGGATGGATGATTTATGGATTTGAAGATTAAGAAAGATGTGGATTAAATGAGGGGCTGAAGGGATTTGTATAATATCTAAGAGGGAGGAGGGGTAATAAGATTGTAATTATCTGTTGAAAAGAAGGTCGGAAGTCATTCATATATTTCTAAACTTTAGTTTTTTTCTTTTTTCTTTTTTGTTTCTTGCATTGCTTGCTTGCTTTTTTCCTTTTGATTAGTCTTTTATTCTATATAAAAATTCTTAATAAATATAAATAAATTTTAAAAAAGAAAATAGGATGGGTCAGTCCCCATGCTGTTGTGGGGAATTGGGGAGGATCTGCTATTGGAAGGGGAACACTTAACTTCTTGATGGGTTCCTCAGTCCCACCATTTTGGTAATTTTGTACCAGTTTTAAAGTTACCTCTGAGTCTGAGAGTAAACCTATCCAAGAGGAAAGGAGTTAGAGAGGGGGAGGACTTGCAGGGATGGGAAGAATCCAAAAGCTCAGCCTCCACCACAAATGACCTCCTCTAGGAATGCCTCCCTTGCCATCAGAGCTAGCCCAAAACATTGAGTTGCCTAAAGCAAAAGACGAGATGGCCTCTTCTCTACTTACAATCCCAGGTATTGTAAGTATTCAGGCTGGTGACTGAATTTTATTTCAATATTGGTAACAGGACACCTTTTCCTTCCTGAAGTTGCTGGATAACTTAGGGGAACATGGCACATGGTCAATGTGGACCCACCTATGCCAGGGCCAAGGGAGGGGGGACCCAGGCACAGGTCTACCCTCAGACATGGAGTGTCACTGGGTGACTTTAGGCAACTCATTTTCTCTTAGCCCAACTTATTGCACAAGAGTGCTGTGACAAAAAAAAATGGAGATGAGAGTGCAATTTACACCACTCTGAATTCCTGGAGGAAAGGCAGGATATAAATCTAATAAATGAAATTAAAATGTTCCAGTCTACTGAATGGTGGTCCAGATGATCCCAATGGAGGTTCCTCCACTAGGAAGTGCCACATCAACTGTACTTGGACCTTTATTTCTGGTCAAAAAGGTATCTTATTTCTTCAGTACTATCTTCGCCTTAGAGCAGAGCTTTCCAAACTCTGTGTCGTGACACAGTACTGTGTCACCTGCGGGGCCCAGGTGTGCCGTGCAAAAACCTGGAAGCGCTGATGGTGTGCCACCGCCGCGTGCGGCAGTGTGCGCAGTGGTGGCGGCAGGCTATCAGCGCTTCCAGGTTTTCATGCAGCACACCAGGATACTGCTGCTGCTGCCGCCGCCGCACATGAAAACCCAAAAGTGCTGTGGTGGCGGCGCGCGAAAACCCAAAAGCACAGCGACGGTGCGTGAAAACCTGGAAGCGCCGCGGTGGCGGCACTTCCAGGTTTTCGCCTGCCGCCACCGCGGCACTTCTAGGTTTTTGTGCGCCGCCGTTGGTGTGTCGCCAACTTAAAAGTTTGGAAAGCCCTGCCTTAGAGTATAATTGGTTCTGTAAGTTAGGTACCATATTCATTTCAAACTATAAACTTTGAATAATGTGTCTAAATTGTCATTTACTTTTATGTGAGGTCACATTTCCTAAAAGCAGCCTAGAAAAACTTTAAACAAAGTAGAGTTTGCCAGGGATTACAAACTTGCTAAAGAAGCATGAAGTGTTACCCCAAGGGACAAAGCACTATATATGAACAACATACCAAAATCTATTTTTTAAAAGGAGTGTCCTCAGCTTTCTCCCCTTGAGCTAGCATGTGTTCCTCCAGCTGGCCAACAACAGAGTGCTAAAAACAGCAATTAGGTAGCATACTGCCCATCCTTGTTTTTCCCTCCTCATGTCCGCTATTTGGAGGACAAAAATCAAAATCAAAACAAAGACCCCACACCCACTGCATGGAAACCTTCAGAGTGGCTAGGAATCACTGAGCAAACAGGAGCCTGGGAGCAGTTTCTGCCAAAGGATGACTGCATCTGCCATCCCATCATTTTGGAGGAAATGCAGCAGCTCTATCTTAATGGGGTTTTTTTTCCAGGATCAACAGCAGAACCAGTTGATTTCTGAAGTTAATCAGCACAGCGTGTGAAAATCACTAGAAGTCCCACAGTGCCATAAGGGGCACACAAACGTAGCACCAATCTTGGACCAGTGCTATTCCTGTTTGTGGAAGGGCCCCAACCAACCAGTAGAAAATTAGGCTCGATAACATGTGGCTCCCTTACTAACACCTGCCTCTCTTTTCATTTTCTGTTGAATAGTTAGGTGATTGAATATTTTGGAAGAGCTGGCATTTAACAATGTAGAGTGGGTGGGAATGTTGAAAAAGTGCCAAGAAAGACAATTTGGCTCCTTATAATGCTTGGCTCTATACGCTAAATGTAAATTTCATTCCTTGGAGAAAAGCTTACAAACTTTGGAAAAGTTGTGAACAATTCTGCATTTGCTTGGAACCCAGTATGGGATGAAAGCAGATTTTTTTAAAATGTTGTTTTAAAAAGGAAGGGAATTAAGCCATGGGTCAAGATCACCCACTAAAACCCTGCTAACAGTGGCTTTTTAGCGAAAGAGAAAAAGGGAGTTTGATTTCTGTTACCTATGTTTGTTTATAACGCTGGGTGATACCCTAAGATGGAATGATTCTAGTTCTTATTGTGTGATCTCCCTGCATCATTCATTGAATTCTTATGTGGGGGGGGGGGGTACAGAATGAGGGCACACAGTGTTGTCCTCCAATCAGAACCCACATATTGTTCCATTTTTTTTCTAAAAAGAAAAAAACAAAAGGAAGGGCAAAATAGCAATATCATGAATTTTGATTTGGAGCACTAGAAGCCTGCCACATCCCAAACAACTCCGATTATAGTGCAGAACCTGGCAACAAACCGAAGAGAGAAACACCTTATTATGTCAACATAGAAACCTGAAGTCAAACTGAAAGTGCAGCGGTTTGCATTTGAATGGCAAGGAATGACTCTCCACTGTTTAACAATACTTTTCTTCTTTTCTAAAATCCCTGATCTGCAGTAATACAAATATAGATTTGGAATTGCATATGCAGGTCAGTCCATTTTATGACTCATAGAGCACAGGAATCAACAAACCCAAACATGTTGTCCAGGGCAATGGGCACACACATTCGCGGTTAAGCTATACTATTTGACTATTTTGAATCCTCAGTTGCGAGGAACAATAGAAGCGTAGAACAATATTTTCTGGAACTCTACATTTGGACAAGAGCCTCCTTTTGGGAGTGGGGTCAGAGATCCTGACCCTGCTATCTAACAATACTGTATAAGAAAAGCTCTACATGACCAGATTGGACACCCCATCTATCCAGCTTTCCCTGAGACTTTGGGGAGTTGTAGTCCTTATATCTAAAGCAGTGTTTCTCAACCTTGGCAGCTTGAAGATGTGTGGACTTCAGCTCCCAGAATTCTGGGAGTTGAAGTCCACACATCTTCAAGCTGCCAAGGTTAAGAAACACTGATCTAAGGGGCTGAAACAAGAATGGGGATGTGAATTTATTTATTTTTACAATTTGTAGGCTTCCCCTCCAAACGTGTCTTAGGGCATTTTACAATAGCCTTTTAAACCTACCGAAAAAAGTTAAAAGCAATAGCTCTCTTTTATTGCACTTGGTATTCAGATTAATACCACTGTACATGCATGTTCACTGATAGACTGTTTGTCTTCTATCAATACCTAGAAGCATCCTGAATAGTATCAGATATGACTATCCTGGAAATTATGCTCATAGTATAATTTGCAATATTGCTCCACATGTTTTCCCATCTCTTGCCCTAGTACAATTTTCCAAACTAATAATAATGGCACAAACATTGAAACTGAGACTACTGAACTATAATCTACATTTCCCAGTCATTTTCTTTTGTCCAATTCCTCCTGTTTTTATTTTTGTTCCAAGAGTATGAACAGGAAAGGAAGACTGCAGTCTTAACAGGAAGCAAATAGTAGAACAAGTAAGAGTTAAAAAGAGACAGAAGAAACAGGAAGTCAAAAAAATAACATATAGTTTTAAAACTCGAAGCAGGTTTATGTATATATTTACAAAAACAATTTTTTTAAAAAATCCACCAGAAAAAAAAGAAGAAAAATCAGATTTGAAAGGAATGTAAGAAAGTAAGAAAAAAAAATCTCAAACAAATTCAGGTACAGAAGAGAAAGCTAAGCCGTAGAAATCTTAACATTCCAGATGTTATGTTGGAACTGCAATGCTATCTGCACATACCAGGAACTGGGGCAAGATCGTGGATTTTACTCCTAAGTAAATAATCATAGGATCAGGCAGCAGGTCTTTCAGTTCACTAAGTACCCCCCCCTCCCCACCCTTATCCTCAACATGATCTTTCCTGTCTCCAGATTTAAGAAGGAAGAAGAGAAGCAATAGCAGTCCGAAAAGACCGGGAGAGATAAACAAGCTTACCTGACTCTGGTGATTTGTGGTTCCGCTGTTGCCTCGACTCTCAGAACTGGGGGATCCTGTTTAGTTTCAATCCTTTATCTACCTGCCTCCAAAGCTGCCACACCTCTTTCTCTTGACATCACAGCCGGCCAAAACACACACACAAGCAGACAAGAATCAGCCAAAGGTGATAGAGCAGGTGCACCATGGTTTCAAACTCCTTTCTTCTTGGCAGTGTTAGAGAGAGTTTTATGGTTAACTTGCTTAACTTTTCCTCCTCTGGGACTTTCTTTTTCCTCTTTTTCCATTCTACTTTGTTTGTTTTTCAGTCAGGTCTTGATGTTATTCCATACCACTTCAGACTTCGCCAACTAGCAGGGAAAGGTCATTGGGTGTTATATTATAATAAGTCTGATAAAGCCAAGCTTGACAGCTTCAGAAAAGTAGACATGGGATGGGGAGAGTTGGGAGGGGCAAGTGGTAGAAGGTAGAGAATGAAAGATCACATTTCTGGCTAATTTGCACATTGGCACCTGGCATTTATAACTTTGCCCAGAGATGAATTCTATTAGAGTACCAACCTCCAGCTGGTAGGTTTCAGCCTACATATGATGCATAACAAGACCCCAAAGTCCTTCTTCAAATGGACAATTAGACATTAGAGAAAAGGTTCAATTAGACATTAGGGAAAAGGTTCTTTGTGAAGGAAATTTTTAAAAATAAAATTAAAAATGTTAAAAAACAGTGTTGCTATGTAGTTATGTTTTATAAAAGAAGTTTTAATATACGCCCCAACCACGGATGCTGAAGAAGCAGAAGTAGATCAGTTCTATGAGGTTCTGCAGCATCTACTGGATAATACGCCAAAAAGAGATGTTATTTTCATTACAGGAGACTGGAATGCTAAGGTGGGTAGTCAGACGACACCTGGAATTACAGGCAAGCATGGTCTGGGAGAACAAAATGAAGCAGGACATAGGCTGATAGAATTTTGCCAAGACAACTCACTGTGCATAACAAACACTCTCTTCCAACAACCTAAAAGACGACCTTATACATGGACTTCACCAGATGGTCGACACCGAAATCAGATTGACTACATCCTTTGCAGCCAAAGGTGGCAGACATCTATACAGTCGGTAAAAACAAGACCTGGAGCTGACTGTAGTTCAGATCACAAACTTCTTATTGCACAATTTAGAATCAGACTAAAGAGAATAGGGAAGACCCACAGATCAGTTAGATATGAGCTCACTAATATTCCTAATGAATATGCAGTGGAGGTAAAGAACAGATTTAAGGGACTAGATTTAGTAGATAGGGTCCCGGAAGAACTATGGACAGAAGTTCGCAACATTGTTCAGGAGGCGGCAACAAAAAACGTCCCAAAGAAAAAGAAAACCAAGAAGGCAAGATGGCTGTCTGCTGAGACACTGGAAGTAGCCCAAGAAAGAAGGAAAGCAAAAGACAACAGTGAGAGGGGGAGATATGCCCAATTAAATGCAAAATTCCAGAGGTTAGCCAGAAGAGATAAGAAATTTTTTTTAAACAAGCAATGCATGGAAGTGGAAGAAGACAATAGGATAGGAAGGACAAGAGACCTCTTCCAGAAAATTAGAAACATCGGAGGTAAATTCCAGGCAAAAATGGGTATGATCAAAAACAAAGATGGCAAGGGCCTAACCAAAGCAGAAGAGATCAAGAAAAGGTGGCAAGAATATACGGAAGATCTGTATAGGAAGGATAATAATATCGGGGATAGCTTTGACGGTGTGGTCAGTGAGTTAGAGCCAGACATCCTGAAGAGTGAGGTTGAATGGGCCTTAAGAAGCATTGCTAATAACAAGGCAGCAGGAGACGACGGTATCCCAGCTGAACTGTTTAAAATCTTGAAAGATGCATGCCATATGCCAACAAATTTGGAAAACACAAGAATGGCCATCAGATTGGAAAAAATCAACTTATATCCCCATACCAAAAAAAGGGAAACACTAAAGAATGTTCAAACTATCAAACAGTGGCACTTATTTCACATGCCAGTAAGGTAATGCTCAAGATCCTGCAAGGTAGACTCCAGCAATTCATGGAGCGAGAATTGCCAGATGTACAAGCTGGGTTTAGAAAAGTCAGAGGAACTAGAGACCAAATTGCCAATATCCGCTGGATAATGGAGAAAGCCAGGGAGTTTCAGAAAAACATCTATTTCTGTTTTATTGACTATTCTAAAGCCTTTGACTGTGTGGATCATAACAAATTGTGGCAAGTTCTTGGTGGTATGGGGATACCAAGTCATCTTGTCTGCCTCCTGAGGAATCTGTATCATTCATTGGCGATCACTCGTAGCCGAGTAAGATTGTCTTCCAAAGGTAAAATTTTAACGGTGGATCCGTAAGTGGCTATAAAGGCCAATTCTGGATCCGCACAACCTCCCACAATGAGGGCATAGGTTTCCGGGTGGGAGACGGTCATGATGAGGGTTTGCCTGACGTGCCTTCCTTTTAGCTCTTTTCTCCTTTTCTCCCTGTACTCGTGCTTCTTCAAAGTCCATAGCGCCATTAATAAAGGATGACCTCCAATTGTATAACGCCCAAGTAGCAACGGTAAGAACAGACCACGGAACAACGGACTGGTTTAAGATTGGGAAAGGAGTACGGCAGGGTTGTATACTCTCACCCTACCTATTCAACTTGTATGCAGAACACATCATGCGACGTGCTGGGCTTGATGAATCCAAGGCTGGAGTTAAAATCGCTGGAAGAAACATTAACAATCTCAGATATGCAGATGATACCACTTTGATGGCTGAAAGCGAGGAGGAGCTGAGGAGCCTTATGATGAAGGTGAAAGAAGAAAGTACAAAAGCTGGGTTACAGTTAATCCTCAAAAAAACCAAGATTATGGCAACCAGCTTGATTGGTAACTGGCAAATAGAGGGAGAAAACGTGGAGGCAGTGACAGACTTTGTATTTCTAGGTGCAAAGATTACTGCAGACGCTGACTGCAGCCAGGAAATCAGAAGACGTTTACTTCTTGGGAGGAGACCAATGACAAATCTCTATAAAATAGTTCAGAGCAGAGACATCACACTGACAACAAAGGTCTGCATAGTTAAAGCAATGGTATTCCCCGTAGTAACCTATGGCTGCGAGAGCTGGACCATAAGGAAGGCTGAGCGAAGGAAGATAGATGCTTTTGAACTGTGGTGCTGGAGGAAAATTCTGAGAGTGCCTTGGACTGCAAGAAGATCAAACCAGTCCATACTCCAGGATATAAAGCCAGACTGCTCACTTGAGGGAATGATATTAAAGGCAAAACTGAAGTACTTTGGCCACATAATGAGAAGACAGGATACCCTGGAGAAGATGCTGATGTTAGGGAAAGTGGAATGCAAAAGGAAGAGGGGCCAACCAAGGGCAAGATGGAGGGATGATATTCTGGAGGTGACAGACTTGACCATGGGGGAGCTGGGGGTGGCGACAGCTGACAGGAAGCTCTGGCATGGGCTGGTCCATGAAGTCACAAAGAGTCAGAAGAGACTGAACGAATAAACAACAAAATTTAATCTCGTGACACTAGACTGACATAACCCAAACTATATTTAATGGAAAGCAAGGCAGCAGTCGGAAGCGACTGAACAAATAAACAACAACAAAGGCAGCAGTCTTTCTCCCAAGGTTTTGTCTTCCAGTAGTTTTTGAGCTTTCTAGCAGCAGGGAGCTTTTTCTTCATTGATCAATGGAGGAGGGCGTATACATTTGATAGAAAATGCCATGTGGCAGAGAATTGAGGATATAGAAAGATATTATAAGGCACATGTCAACCCACTTCTTCCATCATCTTCATTCCTCAATAAAGAATACATTGTAGACAACAGGCGGGGTTGGCTTACAGTTTACACCCTCCTTGACAATTGTCCATACTGCCTAGGGATGAGGAAGGTGGCACTTTGTCAGAAACTGGAGGAAAACAATTTCCTCCCTGCTCTAGAACAAGGCCCACAGTCCACTGTGGCTGCATTTTGTAAATTGTCTTTAGGAAAAGTGTGATAAGAATTGCAGATGATCTCTTCAATATTTTCCAAGGAATACTGAGCTTCTCCAAGATCCAGTTTGAAAACTAGCATTATAACATATTCTCTATTAAGTATTATTGTTTTAGCATTTGTTCCTGTATCCCTAGTTCACTGAGTTATGATATATCTCAGACTTCCCCAATTTGGTACCTTTGGAATATATTAGCCTACAGTATCCCAAATTCCCAGCCAGCTGAAAGAAAATTTTTGCAGAGAGCAATATCATCTGCACCTAAGAACAGTCTTTGGAAAACACATCACTGGACATCAACCACCGTCTTAGGTGAAAGAAAAATACAGCTATCCAGCTGTTCATTTGTTAGGTCTTAGCCTCACTGCCTGAGGTAATACACACTAAAAGCTGTACTCACAAAGAATTTCTTTCTCAAAAATTACTAAGCAGGGAATGATTCTGTGGAGTCATCTTGACCATCTCTCAAACCCATTACAATAATATTTTTGCATAATCAGACAAAATGTTCTAAATAGCAGTTTTACATGGCCATTTGCACAAAGCACCAATTTTATAGTTATATTATGGAATTCTGTACCACAAAGTGGATTGATGGCCATTATCTTACACGGCGTTTAAAAGAGGTTTGCAGAAGGGACTGTTTTGGGACTATTCTACATTGGAACCATCTTGATGTACAGTAATATTCATAAAGCTGTAAATAAGGTGTTTGGAATAGAAATAAGAGTCAAAGATGTGTGATGTTAAATTACATTCCAAAAATTCAGAACATATCAAAGCATGAAGAACTATTGATTTATCTGCATTGGCAACATCCAAGAAGATGGTTTTATTTAGTGGAAAGGTTCTAGTGTACCTGACCTAAAACCCTGGAGGGAATACAAATCTACACTTTCTATATATGAATTGAATTCCTACTGACATGGGAAATCTTATCAATATGAATGCATCTCTTCAGAATTCAATTTGTAGTTTAAGACTTGAATTCTGTTGTATATAAGTGCCCTAATGAGTTTTAGTTTTTTTCAGGGTTTTTTGTTTATTTTTATTTGCTTGTATTATCATTTACTATTCTCTTTGGATATTATTTTTTTCTTTTTCTTTTGTTACAGATTAAAAAGTAATGAAAAAAATAGAAGAGATTTGAAATGAAACATTCACTGAGGATAAGCCCATCAATGACTACTAACCATTAAAATTATAAGGTATGTCCAGACAATATGGTTCTGAATGCAGTTGCTGGAGACAGTAACAAGAGAATTCTAAAAAATTTGATAAGGAACTTGAATTTATTGGGAGTGTTAATGTTGTGAATCTCTCATCTTATGCTCAGCTATATGTAAGTATAAATAAAGATTGTATCACAGAATCTCCAGAAGCCTCTTGAGATCTGCCTAACCTTTTCCAAGGAAACTCATCCCTTGGTCTATAGTGGCATGTCCATGCATCCATCACTGTTAAATAAAAGTTTTCCAGAAAGGAAATCTCTCCCGTTGTTATTGCACCTCTTGTCAAATCACTGTAGAGTGTATGGCCCAACATTACAGCCACTCCTTACAACAACCAAACAAGTAACCTCTCATTAGTCCATAATAGGGAATGGCACACTTTTCAAAATCAGGGCACCATTTTGCAATTTCATACAATAGCCTGGGCATCCCTATTAATAATCTGAAATTTCATGAGATTTCAGCAAGATCTCATAAAAGAATACTGAGATTTTGTGACATTTCATGAGTTTTGACATATTTGCCTTCTTAAAAAAACCGTTAAATTTATTAACTAATAACCACTGTTAAGTTTAATTAAATAATTATTCACAAACATCCAATAATGTTACTTTCCCTCCTGCTACTGGATTTCATGGAATACAGAAGGACTCAGTTCATGCACTAACAATGTTTTTGAAACTATTATTACAAAACTATTCATTTATTACAGGATCCAGTCCTCCATTTCCACACTATACAAATTGAAACAAAGTTAGCCCTTGAAATGACTACTTCTTAGAATTTTGCAATGCATTTCTCCGTGTGTGTGTGTGTGTGTGTGTGTGTGTGTGTGTGTGTATGTATATGGTTTATTAGGGGAAAGTTTGCATAAAATAATACATAATGAAAATATACCTGTATTACAGAAAATTGCTTGTAAAACCTGTGTAGATTATACAAATTGCAGACAAAAATGTACACATTAGAAGAAATGTGTACAAAAATGCATATGAATCTTAATACAATCTTTAAAAGATATTCCCAAATGCATATGGAAATAGGATGGACTGTACTTAAGTCTGAAAAAGTTAGAAACACAGAGAAACTCTAACCCTCTCATTTATAGATGAGATTACAGTATTTCTATTCCCAATACTCTTGTTTCTAATCCTTTCAAGCTACAATCTTATGTAAATTTTGAAAATAAAAACTACTAAAACTGATGAGATCTACGTGTGATGTAGACGTATGGCAGATGGCTGCTAGTCTTTGTATTCCTTCCTCCTCCTCCTAATCCCAACCTTGTTTTTTCCCCCATTCTTTCCAACCCAAAGGAATGTTGGAAAGAAGTTATGTCAAGGGAGTCAGGTCTTTGTCTGTCTGCTGTCCCTCCTTCCAACAGCAGGATAACTCTGAAAATCAAAATGAATGGGACCAAATTTGATATGAAGGAAGAAGCCAGCAAAGCAAAGGTCAGGTTTCAAAATGGGCCAGATCAGGCTGAAGATTGTGGAGAAAATCATTTTGGAAAAAAGTCTCCCTATTCCTATCCCTATACCAGTTGGGCCCAAGGTTGCTGCTTGTTCCATTCTAAGCCCCCACTCCTTCTGTTCCCAGTCAGGTGACCCAGAACAGAGCATATGGAGCCTGTGCTATTCTTCCCAACACACACATACAAACAAAAATACAAGTAGTCCTTGCTTACTGACCATTTGTTCAGCAGCCGTTCGAAGTTATGACAGCACTGAACAAGGAGACTTATAACTGGTCCTCGAAGTTGCAGCCATTGCAGCATCTCCACAGTCTCATGATCGCGATTCAGGCACCTGGCAACCAGCACACATTTATGATGGTCGCAGCATCCCGCGGTCATGGGATCGCCATTTGCGACCTTCACAGTGGCTTCCAACAAGCAAAGTCAATGGGGAAACTGGCAGGAAGTCACAATTCGCGGTCACATGACATTGCACTTAACGACCTGTGGTGATTCACTTAATGACTACAGCCAGAAATGAGAAGCTGCCATCGTAAATCGGGCGTGGTCACGTGATTTTTCCCTTTACAACTGCATTGCTTAGTGATGGAGTTGCCAGTCCCAATTGCGGTCGGTAAGTGCAGACTACCTGTACACAGAAGCAATATGAGAGAACAGCAGAAACCTACATGCAGTTATGTTATTTCATTACATAGAAGAAAATTTAGATGCCTGTGATGTCCATTGCTTGTAAAGGTCTGGAAAGAATTCCTGAAGCAACACTGCTTTCCTGCTTTCCCTACCTCGTTATTATTCTTTCCAACACAAGAGAATTTTGAGGAAAAACATGTACTGTAGAGTATCTGGACTCCATATGTTTCTCAGCAGGATAACTTTCCAAAATTGAACAGGACCAAATTTGGTATGGCAGGAGAAGAAAGATAAAGAAAGGTCAAGATTAAAAAAAAATGAACTAGATCTGGCCCAGGGCAGTACAGGAAAAGTTTCCCCCAAAGTCCTCTAATGCAGGGGTCCCCAACCTGTGGACACTAGTGTGTGACACTAGTGGGCTGCGGCCTGTTAGGAAGTGGGCCGCGGGGCTCCTTCCTGCAAACCCCGCCCCCTGGTGCACGTGATTACCCCACCACGGTGCGTGCGATTGGCTCCTGCCTGCAAACCCCGTCCTCATGGTACACGCGATTGGCTTCTGCCTGCAAACCCCGCCCCCACGGTGCACGCGATTGGCTCCCATCTGCAAACCCCACCCCCCAGTCTGTGGAAAAATTTTCTTCCACGACCGGTCCCTGGTGCCAGAAAGGTTGGGGACCGCTACTCTAATGTGTCCCTAAGGGAGAGGTAGTAAGCCAGTGGCTTGGAATGTTGGCGACTGTTCCATTCTATGTTCCCTCCCTCTGCCATCCCAGTCATGTGACCCAGAGTGGAGAATATGCAGCGCACCCATCCTTCCCGGAGCACACACAGACACAAACCTATGGCTGCTGCTGGTAAAGGGATTGGAAAGAATTCCAGAAGTCACGTTCCCTATGCATTCCCTACATTTTTTTTAACCACATGTGATCACAAGAATATATCTGTCATACCCACAATGGAGGATAGGACTGTGAAAATGACAGAATTAGCAGAAATGGCAAAACTGACAGGCTTGATCAGGGATAAAACAATAAGTACTTTTATAAGACTGGAAACCCTTTATGGACTTTTTGCTGGAAATGGATAAAAATGACAATGATTTCCAGATTTGTTGATTGAAAAGGGTTGAATGTGGGAAGAAGTGAACTATGTGATGTAACCTTGATGGGGGAGGAGTGAGAATAAGTTTGTTTGTAACTGCTGTAAGGAAGATCGGAAGTAGTTTCTTTAAATATTACTTTTCTTTTTCTTTTCTTATTTACTGTACTTTATCTTTTCTCTCCTTTACTTTACTTTCTATATTTTTCATGTTTATCTTTTATGTTTAAAACACTTCTAATAAAAATTATATTTTTAAAAAAAGAATGTTTCAGTCATGTCTAAATGGGGCCTGATGCTTTTCCAATATCTTTTGTTGTAATGAAGTAAACAGTCTCACAATGAAGTGAACAATACCCTTCTAGCTCATAGAAGTTACTTTAAAGTGCAACATGTCAGAATCCCAGTTGCTTCTTTTTGACCTTCAGGTCAAGCAACTTGGGCATCAATGCCTGATCCTTTTCATCTTTCAGTTAGTTTCACTCTGAGTTCAGTGAACCTTACACACCCAAGTGACTTTCTGTGAGACGTAGCCTGAACTCTGTCTTTGGCGTGCAGTCCTGATTGCATGGTCAAAAGCTGTGGAGCAAGGGGAAGAATAGCAGCCACACCCAAGAGAAAAAGCCTTTTGGCGACCTGATGAAGTAAGATCACTGAATTTCTTCCTTGAACAGATTATATAGCCACTACTCCGCTTTGGTATCCATAAAACATATGGGGTTATCTATGATAACTTTCCACAGCCAGGTGTCCTCCAGATGTGTGGGACTGAAACACCTGGGATTTTCATGCAGCATGATCAAATGAAGGGATAGCTCTGGATGGAGAAAAAGCATGATCTGGAAGACTGAACTATGCTTCTAGATCAGCGTTTCCCAAACTTGGCAATATTCAGGTGTGTGGCCTTCAATTCCCAAAATTCCCTATCCACCATGCCCTTTGTTGATAATTCTGGGTGTTGAAGTCCACAAATCTAAAGCTTACCAAAGGCTGGATTAACCTGAATATTGCCAAGTTTGGGAAACATTGTTTTAGAATAATGTTTGATGCCATGTAGAAGACGACCCATAGGGGCAAACTGTGGCTGTATTCACAAGAAATGGTGAACAAGGGACTAGCCAGCCACATTTTAGTCTAGGATGCAGTGCAAATCCAGTCTGTGTTGTTACTTTGTTGTTCACTGTGTGGTGCAAACCCAAAAATTGGTTTAATATAGTGAACCATGGTTTAGTTATTTATGGGTAAGCATGTCATGCAAACACAGCTTATGATTTTTCAGCTGTAGTTCATGAGAAAATACCTCTTATCTCATATATTTTAATTTCAAAAGCATTTTGCAAGGAGCAGAAAAGCCACACACGGCACAAGAAGCTACTGTAAGTAAGGAATCAAGGCATCTTTCCCGACTGTCACTATCATTTCTGGTTTATCAAGTTGACCATTGATTGTGGAAATCATATATCCTTACCCTATCCTTTCAAAAAAGGGCTCTGAGTCTGCTCGTTTCAGATCTATATTCCATTGGAAGGCCAGGAGTACACACATACCTAACCTGACAAAGATGAAGAGAGAGAACACAAGCTGTTGTACTACAGGGCAACATCTCTTTTGGCCTCTAGTATAGATTAAGTGGAAACGATAATGGCAATTGTGAAGAATGTCCTAGGCAAGAACCACTCTACACTGTTTTCATCATGGTTGTCCTCTGTTGGTATTGTAAACAATCACAACAAAGGATCAGTCGATCCATCCATCCATCCATCTTACTACATATTCTTTCATATACCACTTTCATACATTCTCCCCAACTCTTTAACGTATAGCTTTCCAAACTGTGTGTCGCGACACTTTAGTGTGTTGTGACAAAACCCTGAAGTGCTGATGGCGCGTCACCGCTGCCCCTGCGGCGGCGCCTGCAGCAACGGTGGTGGTGTATGCGGCAGCAGCGGTGACAGCAGCGGCACGCCATCAGCGCTTCTGGGTTTTAGTGCGAAACACGAGGCCGCTGCCGCCATGCACGCCACCGCCGTGCACGCTGCCGCCACCACACGCACCCCCGCACCGCCACTGCCGTTGTTGGTGTGTCACCAACGGCGGGACTTTGGAAAGCACTGCTTTAATGGATTGAAACAGTGCTATCTTTCTTTGCAGTTCTGACTGCTCCAATATGTCTTCTGCACTCCTTTATGGAGACCCACTTTTAATTTCAGCCTTTCTTTCCTGGTAGGTTCAGTTTCAATACAGAGAAAAATGATAACAGCAGTGATTCAACAATAGGTCTTCTGAGAAGCAGGAAGTTCATCCTGCTTTTGGGTTGCACCATTTCTGACTAACCTGATTGAATGGTCGTATAAAAAAACAAAAAGTAAGTATCAGGAAAACCAAGGCGGAGACCCTATTAAAACTGAATAGTACAATCTGGACCCAGACCTATTACTTCATTAAGAATGCAGCCTCAGGAAAACCATAGCAGGACTTTCACTTCCGGGTGTCGGGTTGAGCGGAGCGGCAAATCGAGGCGCCGAGCCTCGTTTCAGCGGTTTTCAAACAGCGGCGATTAAAAAGAAGAAAATCACCGAAAAATCACCCTCAGAGAGAGGGTGAGCAGAAGATCTTCCACAAGGGTCGCCGGATTTGCCGCTCTCTGCAGACCCCCGTACTTCCACCACGGGGGAAGGCAGATTGAAGCGGCGAAAGGTGGCTGGGACTGTCAAAAAGCTCTCTGGAAGCCGCGAATCTGAATAAGATAAGTAGCTCCCCACCCGACCTTTTAGATGCACTTTTTAGTTTTCTTTTAAATTTTAATTGCCTTATTAAGCTCTAAGATTTATCTCTGGACTTGTTAAATAATTGCTAGTAGTCGTTTTTTCTTTCCTGTCAAAGACTGTCAAAAGGTGGGAAGGAAAAGTTAATTGACTTTGCCATAAAGGAAAGTGATTTGCCTTATACTTTTACTTTTACTTGGATTTAAATTTTCTACTTATTGGCTATTATATATATTTTTATTCTGGAAATATTGTATTTGGACCTTGTTTCTACATGGAATAATTAATACTCTGCCTCCTATTTTTCTTTGGTGAATATTGCTGGGGGGAAAATCTTCTCTTTTTTCCTTTTACAAGCCTTGCTTTAAATTTTTATGCTCTGTTTGGACTTATTACATAGAACTGGACTTTTTAATATGTAATTTGGGAGAAGTGATTTGGATTATTATTGCTTTCTCTTTTCTTTTTAAATATTGCAAATAATTTTACTATAACTTTGTTTTACTTCAGTTATTTTTGATTGGATTGAAGAGTACTAGTGGGCATGAGAAACCTTGGAACTGTTTACTTTTTCTAGGACTGTTTTGACTATAGTGCAGGGGGGAAAAACTGCCATCTGTTGCTTTATTTTGTGCTGTGGAGATTATATAGACTTATTTACCTAATGGATTACAAATGAACTTTGAAGATAATTATTTTTAAAGGATTGCTTTTATCTTTTTGGAATTTTTTAAAGTTCCTTTTTGGCTGTAATTACTGCCTCTTTTATTTTTGTATTTTTTATTTTCTCTCTCCCCTCTCCCTTTTTTTCCCCTTTCTCCTCTCTTTTTTTTCTTTTACAGGAAAACTATCTACACCATGGCGTCGGTGGTATTGAAGAGGAGAGATAGAGATAAGGAAAAAGAGGCTGGGAGAGCATCTACTGAACCTGCGACATCTGCTCCAACAACGGAAACTCCACTATCAGAAACGAAAAAAATTCTTGAAGCAATTGCTGCATTAAACAAGAAAGTGGAAGATTCATCAGCCAATTTGGGCCAGCAAAATAAGCAGATGGAAGAACAAATTGCATCTTTAGATAAGAAGATAGACAAAAAGATGGAAGATATGAAAAAGGAAATTACCCAGGAGATAAAACATGAGTTTAAAAGAGAAATACAAATTGTTAAGGAAGTTGTGAACTCTCTGTCAGGAGAACTTAAAGACATGCAAGGTCAGATGCAAAAATTAGAGATTAAATCAGAATATGCTATCAAAGAAATTGAACACAATTTAGATATCACAGCATTAGCAGAAATGAGAGAGAAGGAACATATTTTGAGACTGAGAGCAGTTCCTGAACAAGCAAACGAAGATGTAAGAGAAAGGATTATAACCGAATTGGCTAAATTTTTAGAGATAAAAGAACAGGATTTAGATTTGGAAATAGATAAATTTTTTAGAGTGAACTCACGATATGCTAGAGAAAATAAAGTACCTAGAGATATATTAATATATTTTGTGAGAAAAGTGGTAAAAGAACAAATTTTGAAGAAACATTAAAATAGAAGGGAAAGAAATAATTATATTAAAATAAATACTTTTGAGAATATTAAGGAAAAGAAGAGATTACTCCTTCCTTATAGATAAATTAAAACAACATAATATCGCATTTAGATGGGAGAAATTAGAAGGTGTATCTTTTATGTTCAAAGGGTAGAGGTTCAGAATAACTTCCATTTTAAAAGCAAAAGCATTTTTAGAAAAATACAAGACAGAAATGGGTGTGCCAACTGAAGACTTGGAAGAGGGAGGAGCGACATCTAAAGACAAGAAGAAGAAAGAAGACTTATCTGAGATGGGAGCTGCAGGTCTGGACTTGAAAAAGGTACTTTAATTACCAAAACAATTATGGATTATAAATATCTGACATGGAATATTAATGGAATTAACACTCCACAGAAAAGAAGAAAGATCTTTCATCTTTTGAAAAAACTGAAATTGGATATAATTTGCTTACAAGAGACTCATATTTGCAAAAAAGACACTAAATACCTGATTCAAAAACAATTTGGAGAAGAATTTATTTCGGCTGGAAATAAAAAAACAAAGGGGGTAGTTTTGTATATACAACCAAAGTTAAATCCAAAACTGATATTAACTGATGATGAAGGACGTTATGTTGCAGTTGAAATTAACATACAAGGAACTAAAACGTTGGTTGTTGGACTTTATGCACCGAATATGGATAAAGGAGTATTTTATAAAAATTTGATGGACAAACTTTTGGATCAAACTTATGAAAATTGGTGTTTCATGGGTGATTGGAATGGGGTAATTTACCCTAAGATGGACAGACAATCACAAAAAGAAGTGAAACATACACAGGGAAAATTGCCACAAACATTTTTTGATTTAAAAGAGATGTTAGACTTACAAGATATATGGAGAACTATGAATGGGACTTCTAGAGAATACACGTATTATTCAGAGAGATTTAAATCACATTCTAGAATAGATATGATTTTGATATCTAAAAGTTTAATGATGGACATTAGTAAAGTTGAAATATTACCCAAGACTTTTTCAGATCATAATCCAGTAGTGTTGACTGTTAAAGGAAAACGGAATGTATTTAGATGGAGACTAAATGAGTCAATATTCCGGAAAAATGATATAGTTGATGCATGCAAAAAAAAGTTAAAGGAATATTTTCAACTGAATTTAAACAAAGGTACCAATATTCAGACTGTATGGGATGCCAGCAAAGCATATATGAGGGGTTACTTTATTCAATATAATGCTCAAATGAGGAGAAAGAAACAAGAGAGAATTCAACTGATATTAGATGAAATAAAAAGTAAAGAGATATGTTTAAGAGATAAGACAATGGATGATACCTTGCTTACCCAAATTAAATTCTTACAAAAACAGATATTGATGATATTGACACAAGAGATAGAGACTCAAATGAAATTTACAAAGCAAAAATATTTTGAACATGCTAATAAACCAGATAGATGGTTGGCTTATAAATTACAGAAACAAAGACTAAAAAAATTAATTTCCAAAATACAACATGAAGGAAAAGTTATGGTGAATAATATAGATATACAAGAAGCTTTTTATGATTATTATTCAAAATTATATAAAAAACAAGAAGTTAACTTGATGGACATTGATGAATATCTGAGTAAACAGAAATTAACTGTTCTTGATGACCAACAAAGATTAATGCTTAATAACCCTATAACAACAGAGGAAATGGTAAAGGCTTTCAAGAAAATTAGTAGAGGAAAAGCACCAGGACCGGATGGCCTGTCAGCAGCTTATTATAAATGTTTCGAAGATGAATTATGTTTACCTTTACAGAAGACTATGAATTCGATTTTGGAAACAGGAACAATGCCAGAGACTTGGAAAGAAGCACATATAACGCTGATTCCTAAAGAACAACAAGACTTGACTTTAACTAAGAATTATAGACCAATATCTTTACTGAATAATGACTATAAGATTTTTACAACTATATTGGCAGAAAGAATGAAAAACATTCTTAAAAACTTTATCCATCAAGATCAAGTAGGATTTCTGCCTAAGAGACAGATCCGTGACAATGTTCGAAATATATTAGATATATTGGAATATCTGGAACAACACTATGAAAAACAAGCTGCCTTGATTGTGCTGGCTCGCCTCCAGAACAGATTGGAGAGTCTTGGCAGTCGGCCAGAGGTAAGGAATGCAGCCCAGAGTCAGTTTGCAAAGCTAGCCGAGAGAGACAAATCAGTGTGTGCCGATAGTCAACGGAGTGAAGCAAAGAGTAATCAATAATCCAAACCGGGTCAAGGGTTCCAGAAGTCCGAGCCACGATAATCCAAACACGGTCAGGGGTCCAGAAGTCAAGGTAACGATAATCCAAACAGGGTCAGGAACGCAGGCAAGACAGGATACAAGAGTGGTCGCGAAGCCAAACTGCAACGTTGCTCCCACAACTCCCTCATTGCTCTGTTGGTAATTTATCAGGAGCTCAGGAGCTGTCCTCTGGGTCCTGCAAAGACTCTCCCTGCCCTCTGCGTAACTCCCTAGCAGCCAGCCGAGCACTTTTCCTCCTGTCCTTTAAGGCGAGGCGCACACGCCTCCGCCTCTGCCCTTTGGGGGATTCAGGTGAGCTGGGAGGCTGATGGGATCCAGCTGGCTGCTGGCTAGAGGGTGGGGACAAACCGCAATCCCCAGCTTGCTCCCCTGTAGCCTCGGTTGCTGGCTGCTGGCTAGAGGGTGGGGGCAAACCACCATTCCCAGCTTGCTCCCCTGTATCCTCAGGTATTGCCAACTCCTGCGGTGCTGGGTCATTGTCTGGGACCGTGCCTGCGTCTGGGGCCTCGCCTGGCTCAATCCTCTGGAGGTTTGCCAGGGGCAGCTCGTCTTCTGACTCCTCACTGAGGCCCTGGGGCAGAGGCTGAGCCAGGACACTTGATATTTATAGATGCTGAAAAAGCTTTTGATAATTTAAATTGGCCTTTTATGTTTAAAGTATTAGAAAATATGAATTTTGGAGGGAATTTTATTAAATGGATTAGATCAATATATACTCCCCAATTTGCAAAAATAATTGTTAACGGATGTCTATGAAGGTTCTCAGTCATCCAGGTGGAACAGTCTGTGGCTTGAATCATGTCAACTGGATTTCTATTTTCTTAGTGGAAACGTTTCACTCCTTATCCAAGGAGCTTCTTCAGTCTGAGCAAAGTTGGTAAGGGAATCCTAAATATGTTTCTAGGTAGCAGGGCTAGGGATTCGTCACAGCTACCTAGAAACATATTTAGGATTCCCTTACCAACTTTGCTCAGACTGAAGAAGCTCCTTGGATAAGGAGCGAAACGTTTCCACTGAGAAAATAGAAATCCAGTTGACATGATTCAAGCTACAGACATAGGCCTGTTTCAGTTTTGGACCACCTTGCGACACTTGTGTGCATGTGTATGTGTATGTGTATGTGTATGTGTATGTGTATGTGTATGTGTATGTCATAGCTTTCAAAACTGTGTGGGCAAAAAATATTGGTCATAATATTCAAATGCAACAATGGGAAGATATGTGGACTAAAGGATTAAAATTTACTTTGTGTTATAATTTGAAGGAAAATTTTTAAAAGATGATGTACAGATGGTATATGACCCCGCAAAAGCTAGCTAAAATGTATGGGAATGTTAAAAAAAAGAGGGGTCATTTTACCATATGTGGTGGACATGTGAGATTGCAAAGAAGTTTTGGACTCAAATACACTCATTGATGCAAAATATTTTACAAATTCGAGTTCCATTTAAACCAGAATGATTTCTATTGGGAATATTAGAAGAACAATCAGGAAAGAAATTTACAAGAATTATGCAATATATGGTTACAGCAGCAAGACTTGTATATGCACAAAATTGGAAAAATCAGATTATACCTACGATACAGGACTGGATGTTAAAAGTAATGGACATGGCAGAAAATGATAAATTGACATGTTTATTAAAAGAAAATACAAATTATTATTTTCTTAAAGAGTGGAAACCATTAACGGACTATTTGCAAAATGCAGGAGGGGCAAAGCTTAAATGGGGTTTTGAAGATTAAAATATATATAAATTGATATATTAGACAGGAAATGTTTTACAATGTTATATATAGACCTAGCATGTAAGAGATTAATTTTTAAATTACTATGACAAGAGATAAATCGGAAGTTGACTAATTTCTATGTTTCATCTTTCTCTTTTTCTATTTGCTTTACTACACTTTTTATTTCCTTTTTTTGATTTGTATTTCTATTTCTTTTTCCTTTTCAAACTTTTATCTATGTATACTTAAAATTCAATAAAATATATGAAAAAAAAAGAATGCAGCCTCAGGCAGATCTGACAAGTAAAGTCCTTCTTCCACTGCAACTTGCAAGGCAGCTTAAGGAATATGCCTCCATGTACTTTAACTTGACAGCATAGGCTTAGATAGTTGCCCAAACCGGAGCCAAGGAGGATTAATTTTTCTGCTGAATCCAAATAAGCTTTTGCTTGCTTTGTGCTGCCTTTCCCTGAGGCTTTGGCACCTTGGCATGTTACTCAAGAAAAATGAAGATACTGAGCCCATGGGAATACCTTTTTTATATATAATAAAACATAAAATCCACCAACTTGAGCTTGGAACAAAAGATGCATGCTTTAGGCCTATGCAAGTATTCATTCTGCATATGTGAAGCCTTAATGATTGGTGGAGTACCCTAGATTCATTACCCCTCCCAACAAGTGTCACCTGCCAGTGGGAAGGTAAAAAAGGTAAAGGTTCCCCCCGCACATTTGTGCAGTCGTGTCCGACTCTAGGGGCCGGTGCTCATCTCCGTTTGTTAGCCGAAGAGCCAGCGTTGTCCGAAGAGGCTTCCACGGTCATGTGGCCGGCATGACGCACATGGAACGCTGTTACCTACCCACCGAAGTGGTACCTATTCATCTACTTGCATTTGCATGCTTTTGAATTGCTAGGTTGGCAAGAGCTGGGGCTAGTCGCGGGGCTAGGGATTCGAACCTCCGAACTTGCGACCTTCCGATCGACAAGCCTGGCGTCTTACCCGCTGAGCCACCACGCCCCTTGCCAGTGGGAAAACATACACCAATTGCTGCCCCTAACATGGGGTGAAGCTGGAGTGGAGACCCGTTCTGACGTCTGTCAAAACTCATTCTGATTTTGTGCAAGTGTTTTGAGTGGACAAGAAGCTTCTTTTGGACATTCTTTAGCGTTCTAAGTAGCACAGTACTAAAATAGCTCTATTCTGGAAGAGCCATGAGCCCATGTTCAGACGCCTAAAAAACAACTGACCAGCCCAGAGGGGTTACCCAGTGAAGTAGGAAAGAGCTCTCCACTGCACCAAGCGATGCCCCTGCTCACATGGTAAATCAGTGGTAAAAATGACACTTTGAAAAGGGGAGCTCTTTCGCCACAAAAAGGGTGGCTTCAGAAGAGAATTGTGTTGGGTAGAGCAGGATAAAATGTCCGTCACTACTGAGCCCCTTTGATTAAACGATGTCATCTATTGGGACCCCGGAAGCGCATCTTCTCTGTAGCAGCGCCTGCTCTCTGGAACGAGGTTCTCCCTGAGATCAGATGGGCCCCACTCAGCTGTTGTTTAGAAGAGCCATGAAGACCTGGCTCTTCACCCAGGCCTTTGGCGAGGGAGGGGGAGACACCTCACTATATCGCGCTTGCCATCTTTTATCTTTATCTTTTATGTTTCATTGATTTTTGGTGCTTGATTTAAGAGATTTGAATTCTTTGAAGGAAAAAGCAGAACTCTGGAGACACAGAGCAAGAAGTTGCTATGCCTTAGCTAGGCTGTACCATTTCTCCAACAGCTCTGATAAATAGCTAAAAGCAACCCAGAGACCTGGGGAGGTTCAGTATAAAAAAGGAGAGGACTTTGCTTTGAGATTCATGTTATCTCTAAGGAATATATAACTACTCTAGTTAGACTTTTGTTTTAATTTATTATGTTTCTCTGTGTTAAAAACTTATTTTCCCTTATTCCTTTTTCTCTGCATATGGAGGACATTCTGTGTAATTCCAGAGTTATACAGTAAATCTGAGTTAAAGATTTACTTTTCTCTGTATTAATTTCTTGGCAACTTGAAACCTGACTCTCTCCAGAGATTACTAATAATGGACCAGCACCACCTTGTGGTTTGCCAAAAGCAGTGCATGTGTTTTTGTAAACCAGGCATCATAAATCATAAATATTTTCAATTTAAAATTTTGATTTTGTTTATCTCCTGTGAGATTGATTTATACCAACCACCACCACCCAAAAAAGAGGTGAGGGACATGCTTCTATACTACAAGGCCAGGAGAGTCCATTGTAGAAATTATTTCTTTTTTCTTTTTTACAAGTTTACCTTTTTTTAACCTTTACCTTTTACTTTTTGTTTGCCAGAAGGGCAATATCAACTGTGAAAGCCCTATCTCTTTCACAGACCAGAGTTAGGGGGAGGATGCCAGATGAAACACCTTCTGAAAATTAGGTATTGGAAGCTGTAACAACCAAACAGCTACACCAGGTGAAAGAGTAGTGGGAGGGTGTGTAGACCCAGTTGACTTCTTGGGTAAGAGGTCTGAAACCTCCAGCCTTTCAGCCTATGGGCTCAACTGTGCTGCTATGAAGATTTATAAGCTTTAAGGAAATTGAATATATTCTGTGGTTCAAACAGCTTTGAAACTACCTTCCTGTTCAACTGTTATT
The DNA here is from genome assembly GCA_023362775.1 of Charina bottae. Taxonomy (NCBI): domain Eukaryota; kingdom Metazoa; phylum Chordata; class Lepidosauria; order Squamata; family Charinaidae; genus Charina; species Charina bottae. The sequence continues at coordinate 5,547,518 of JALMGJ010000024.1, forward strand.
AATTGGCTTACAAGGAGAAGGCAGCTGCCCCCCCCCCAGTAATATTATTATTAATTCAACATGGAACTAATCAGTTTTTCTCTCTCTAGTCGCTTTCACAGAGGGCTCTTTCCAATCCTGGATGAAGTGCTTGGGGGATAGGCAACTCTTGAAAAAATATAAAGTGTTATCTACAGCCCATCCCAGCCAGCCTGCAAATAGAGAGGGAGAAGGAGTCAACAGCACCCACACATGCAAGTTTATACAAGCATAATTTTTTTTTAAAGACAGATTTAACACCCTTTCAAAAGAGTAGTAAAGCTTTATAAGGAGCATATGATGGTACTTTGGAAAGCTGCAAAAGCTGGGCGTCCGGCTCTCCAGCAGCCCAAGCATAAATGGTCGTAAAGGGAATTGATTGGAGGGAAGGAGACAAGCCTGTAGCATCTGAAGTAACTAATGGGAACCAGGCAGATCCCAGCTCATGACTGCATCAGCTACGTCATCACCAGTGAAGCATCGCAGATTGTTTCTGAAGCAAGACTTGTGTCAGGAAAAGAGGAAAAAACACTACTGTAAAACTGGACTTGCTAAGAATGAATCAAGCTACCTCTGCAGCAGCCTTGGGATGAGATGAAGGTACAGTAACCTCATAAGGATATGTCCTTTTAAATGTTTAGCAAGGCATCTTCATGCCACAGTTAGTGGAACATGAGGATGTGTTCTCTGATAACAAACAAAATAACACTGCATGCTTATGCACATCTGTCCAAGTAAGTCCCACTGACGTCAATTGGATTTATCCCTATATAAAAATATATGAGATTACAGTTTAAGAGAATCTTCTCAAACCACTGGTAGTGGTATTTAGCAACTCTAACAATATCATCCTAGGACATGGAAGTAAGTCCTACTGAACTTAATGGGATTTAATTTTGAGTGAGCTTGGTGACTAAGTTTGAGTTAAGTTTGTGGATTTAGTGTCAAACAAAGAATTAATTGCCAATATCTTTCAACAATATTTTGTTTAAGATAAGGCACTGAGAGTATTTTTCTTCTTGAAAAGCAAGGTAGATTTCCTGGTGTCTTCTAGATATTTTGAATTTCAACTTCTATGCCACCACCCTTGTTAGTTCTGGCTGCTGGGAGCTGAAATCCAAAACACTAGTTCTGCTTCGGGTTCTTCCACAGGGCTCTCTAACTGTACAGGTAGCAGGAAGATGCCTTGTTAACCTTTTCAGGAAGATATAAATGGATAGCTTTATCTTCCACTTATCCCAACAGACTGTGAAGGCATCCTGGACTCATCTTCTTGTGTTCCAGTTTTAAAGTGTTGTTTTCCATCTTCTGCTGATGTTAACTCTTGCCGATCAGACTGTCTCCATACGGAGGTAAGATGAGAGGTAGAGATTTGCCCTGCTCCTGTTGGCTACTTGAGGCTGCTGTAGGCAGGCTGTAGGCAGGGACCTTTGGGTCCCTGGCCATTGTTCGAAACTGGTTTCCTGCTGAACTGGGCCATTTGCCTTTTGACAGCGGGAAAGTCAGGGCTCTCCTACTTTCTTAAAGAACCATCACTCCCACTTTCGCTGTCAATTCTGCCAGTCCTTGCCTGGAGGGATGGCAAGAGAAGTGAGGGGGTGGGAAACAGCTTTTGAGCTTCCAGCCACTCCCATGGTAAAGCCGTGCACCCAGCCCCAGCAGAGCAGGCACAGCAGTACCGTCTGTACTGGGCTGGGTGGGTGCTCTGGTTGACATGTGTCAAAAACAACCCACACTCATAGATTATGTCCTGCAGCACTTAATCTATGAGGCAGGTTGCAACTTTAGTAAGGGAAGAAAGGGGGAAGTATCCTCCATGGGATTAGAGAACTGGCACCAAGGGAGCCATTCCTACCACATCTCTCCACCCCTTCTCTTGCTAAAAGAGGAGGGGTCTAAAGAAGGGGGAACAGGTATCTCCCTGTTCTCCCAAAGAATTGTCATCAAACGCTACTTCCTCCCTTGCTTTGCCACAGGAAAGTTGGAATGGAAGTGTCCCTTCAGCCCCCACCCCTCCTGCCGTAAACCTCCACCCCCGCAGATCAGCTATTGCAATTAATCTGGGGAGGCAGTTTTTACTTGTGTGGACACGTTTCAGTACATGTCCAGCAGCCTTCTGTAGACATTGTTTATGATTAATCGATGTGTGTGGGAGTGAGCAACCGTAAGGTGGTGGTGGGGCAGCTGATGAGATGCTCCACCTCACTGCCCTTTTCCCGTGAGACCGGAAGTGGGGAAAGGGGGCTCCTCAGCTGCCCTCTTCTGCAATAAAGAGTGGGAGGGAACTGCATCCAAAAGATCCAGTCCCACTTTTCTCTACCCCCAGAGAAGGGGCAAAGGGGAGAGAAGCCAGAGGAATGGTTCATTTGTTGACAGTCCTTTGATTCTCCCAGAGCGATTGCTCTCTTGGTCTGGAAGAGTGACGCACGGGTCTTCTTCTCCCAGGAGCTGACACCAATGGAGGCATTTCCCATCCTGTCCCTCTCCTACCTCCTTACCCCTGCTTCTATTGCAGAGAGAATCCTTATTCTATCTTGCTGCTGAGGCAGAATAGGAGTGGGGATGCAGCTAGGCATTTAAGCCAGCACATTTTCCAGCTGGTTCACCAGCTGCAGAAAAGCATTTAATACTGCACTCTCGATGTGCTCTTAGTCTTACTTTCCTTGCAGGTTCAACTTCAAGCCCAATAAAGGGGACAAATTTATTATATAACCTACTAATATTGTATTTCCTGTTAAATATAATCATACTTAAGCAATACTATTATTTTGGGAAAGGAACTAATTATTCAGTTTAAATGAATGAGATTACGTAATTAAATACTAATACAGTACAGAGAGATTTTGGGTTTTGCTACAATTTCTATCATGCATTTGATAAATTTCAGGCAGATCTCATAAAGTAAGTAAAACTATAAGCGTATAAACAGAAACATGGTTTAATTTTTTTCTCATACAACCGTGTTTGAAATAATACTTACTACTGAAATGGGGAAATCACTTAATAAAAACTATTTAATGATTAGCACAATCATGAATATGAAGTTTTAGTTTCCAATCTGGTTTCCATCATTCATTTCAGATTATTCAGTAAAATAATGCGTAGATATATGTACAGCGGGAAAGACCTCCAACTTTTTTTAAAATCCCAGAACACTGCAGGCTCAGAAGAGTTTTGCTACTCAAATTGTCACACTGATTCTGAAGTGTGTTGACCTTGGCCATCAAGTTTTCCCTGCCAAGCTGCTGAGCCTTTTTAAGGCTGCCTAACTATAATCTCTTATACTGCCTGGATTATTTCATGAAAATCTAAATATTGACAGGATTTACAATCTAAATGCATTCCTCCCCAAACCCAAGTTCTAAATGCATGCCCGCCCAACCCAAAATAAAAAACAGTAGGCCATTTGTGCCTAAAGCCTATTGGGATGAATTAGGATGTGTAGGTCAGAAACCGATCCTGTTGAGTTTGTGGAGATGTACTAAGAACATCTGTAGTAAATTGATTTTAGTCATCCGAATCAACCCAGAGTCCTCACTCGAGGCACAAATGACCAAACTCAATTTATCCTACTTCAGACACATTATGCAAAGACCCAGCTTTCTGGAGAAGGCTCTAATGCTGGGAAAGGTGAAAGTACAGAGAAGAGGATAACCAGCGGCAAGGTGGATGGACCCAGTTGCAGTGGGGATGGGTGCATGTTGGAAGTCCTGATTGTCATGGAGAAAATCTATCTATGTGGTTGCTAAGAGTTGGCACCAACTTGATGACATAATCAATTTTTTTAAAATCCTCCTACCAATTTCAATGAAAGATTTATTATGTGCAGTTTTTCTAGAAATCCAAATTAAAGTTTTGTGGCACCTTAAAAACCAAACAGATTAAGTGCACTGTATGGTATTTATGGTATTTTGAACTGTGGTGTTGGAGGAAAATTCTGAGAGTGCCTTGGACTGCAAGAAGATCAAACCAGTCCATACTCCAGGAAATAAAGCCAGACTGCTCACTTGAGGGAATGATATTAAAGGCAAAACTCAAGTACTTTGGCCACATCATGAGAAGACAGGATACCCTGGAGAAGAAGCTGATGCTAGGAAAAGTGGAAGGCAAAAGGAAGAGGGGCCGACCAAGGGCAAGATGGATGGATGATATTCTGGAGGTGACAGACTCAACCATTGGGGAGCTGGGGATGGTGACGGCCGACAGAAAGCTCTGGCGTGGACTGGTCCATGAAGTCACGAAGAGTCGGAAACGACTGAACGAATAAACAACAACAAATGGTATTTATGGTGCCACAAGACTTTTCATTGTTTTGCTTCAACATACACAGTTGCCCCTCTAGAAACTATTTTATTTTTCTGATTTACTAAATGTAAGGTGTCAGTAATGTTTTATTTAAATCTAGATTAGTGTTGCACAACCATTTTCTGGGCCAAAAAGGAGTAAATGAGGTCAGGACAAAACTAAATTTGATTTACATTTATGTTTAACTAATTAAATATATTTAATATGGTTACTCTGCACATATATTATTCAATATTTAATAACTTTCCATCTTATCACATTAAAAATTAAAATTATATGGAAACTTTCTGTTTGGGTGGCTTTTTGTAACAAGGTTTTTAGGAGACCACATCCTGCTCTGGAACCCCAGGTTTTGCTGCTCTTATATAAACCATAAAGTCTAAACCATAAAGAACTATACAGTTCTTAAGTAAATATCTTGAGGACAATGACCAGCCCCTCTGGGAGTGGCTATTGTCATTGCTGATTTATGACCAAATACGGTCATTTTGAGAACCAGTTTGGTGTAGTGGTTAAGGCATCAGGCTTGAAACCGGGAGACCAGACCGTGAGTTCTAGTCCTGCCTTAAGCAGCAAACCAGTTGGGTGACCTTGGGCCAGTCACTCTCTCTCAGCCCGAGGAGAAAGCAATGACGCGGTGGCTCAGCGGGTTAAACCGCTGAGCTGTATACTGCCGATCAGAAGGTCGGCAGTTCGAACCCTGCGCAACGAGGTGAGCTCTCGTTGCTAGTCCCAGCTCCTGTCAACCCAACAGTTCAAAAGCTTTGCAAGTAGATAAATGGGTACCACCTTAAGTGGGAAAATTTGCTGGCATCCTGTTGGGAGTCGGTTCCACCAGAGGAAAAAGATCAGAGGAAAGATTGAATGGCGGCGGTGACGACGGACCCGGAAGTAACATCTACAGGACGTCAGCAGCCGGCTCAAGGCATCTTGGGATATGTAGTCCGGAGCCTTAGAAGAGTCGGTTCCCTTACCCCCTCTCCTTACGCGCGGGCACTGTATATGGTGAATTGTATAATGGAATTGGGAAAATGTATATGTATGTAAGCCGCCTAGAGTCCTCCGTTAGGGAGGAGATAGGTGGGGTATAAATATCACAATAAATAAATAAATGACAAACCACTTCTGAAAAACCTTGCCAAGAAAACTGCAGGGACTAGTCCAAGCAGTCACCAGGAGTCAAAACTGACTGGAAAGCACACACACACACCCCGCAAAAAGTGGTAATGCATCCCCACAAAAGCTTTATCTCATCAAATCCATAAAGTTTAGCTTCCATTGTAAAGCAGCCCATGGAGATGAGATACATCCAAGAATCATAGTACATTTATGTCAACTTGCTTAGAAAATTCCCCATCTATATACAGGCAGAGAAAGAAAGAGCATTGGTGCATGACTGCTTCTTGCTACTGGGAACATAAAGATGTATGGTAGAGGGGAAAAATTCTGGGGGAAAATATTGTCAGGAGAATAGAATAAGAATAATATATTCCAAGGCTGAGGAAGGATATAACAGTTTTCTACATTTGATGCTTCTGTGAAAGCATATTCAAAAGGAAAATAAAAATAATGCACTGAGGAATTCTTTAAATTGGCATCCAAATGGGATATATCCTCAGACAGTTAAGGATCTTGAACTGAAACACCAAGTGTTGCACCCGGATAATTAATTCAATCCTAGAATTTTGTACTGGAGAGAAACTAGTAGTGAAAGGGGAGGATTCTGGTGGGGGAGTGGGAGGAAAGAAATAAATTAAATGGCAGACAAAAACCATTTAGGGGAGTTCTCAATTAAGCATCAGCGAGTAGTTTATATTTGTGCTGTGTTCAGGTAGAACACAGAAGTGTTTGAGAACAGAAGTTCCTAATTAAGCAAAATTGGATTAATATGTATTGAAGAAAATGAAACAATACCATCTTAATAAGTCCATCAAATCTGGAATCTAAAGTTACCCAAACCATATAAATATTAAAGGAAACCAAAGATATTAAAAAGCAACAAAATTTTACACAGTTAAACTGACTAAGGATTTCTCTTTATCCATAGAAGTAACCTGCTGCTTTCTAGGGTTGCAGGTATAAACTCTTACTAGCTTCCTAACTTGTGCCAGAGATTAAGACACATCTTCCTTTATTTCACTGAATCTAGTTTCCATAATTCATTATTACTATATATCTCAAATTTCACTCCCTTTATTTTTGCCTATCTTCAAAAGAATCTTTCCTTCTCTGGAAACAAGGGAATGTATATTTTTGCAATCCCATTTTGATCATACAGATCAGAGATTTTATTCAAGCAGAGGCAAAGTCTACTATACTATTTAATGACATACATATTTACATATTTCCTTTAGGCCAAAGCATATCTCCTCTTAGAATGTTAATACTTAAAAACACAAATATTTCAACTTCCCATTGAATTGCTTATAAATTTTCTCGGCTTCAAAGCTCTTAAAAAACTACTAATCATATTTTACCACTTTAGCATTCGCTTGGAGCCTGACTGATCTCACAATGTTGTGTTTTGGAGAGCTGAACATTTAATTCCGACTCTGGTTTATTAAAAATTGCAATAAAGCTTTTTTTAACTGCTGCAGTTCTGCCAAACTTGTGGGCAGTCCATTTCCCCACTGACAATAATCTTTACTTCACCCTCCAAAAATTACTTTTATGTACAAGATTGTTTCTAGAGTCACCTCAGATCTCATAGGGATTCTTAGAAAATAGGAATGGTGAGTGACTGCAGTCCAGTGTTTTCTTTGAAAATGTACCCACCTGACAGAAATAAAACTCAAATGTTAAACAGGTATGGTATTAAGCATCAGGATGGGGGAGAGGTAAAATGGGCAGTAAAAAGCAATCCCAGTAGTTTGCTTCTTAAAATGGATGCTTTATGACTGGCCACGCTTTCCATTGCTACCATTTTGTAAAGTGACAAGCTTTTCATAGCAATCATTTTCTGAGAGTGCCCACAACATGCTTCCAAAATTCCAAAAGTGTCCATTGGTCCAGAACAGACTGTCTAGCCCTGATCTAATCCTCAGCTATATGCCAAATCTGAGAAATATTACATAATTACATTTCAGTTTAAAGGAACAGGATAGTGTGATCTTGGCTTTGGGTCTGGAAAAAAGAATTGTAAGTGTCTCTTACTTTTCACTGGCCTCTGGGCATCAAAGCAACTTGATCCCTTCTGGATCCATCCCATAAACAGGAGTCCTGATGCCACTTGCTCCATATTCTCCTGAAGAAGGAACAAGCAGGGACAATGAGCAGTTTAGGACAACCACCGAACCTTTAGAGGCCAATCTTCTCAAAATAAAACTGGTAGACCAATGTTTCAACAATTTTAAAATATTTTTTTACAAAGAATAGAAAATATAGGGCCATATTTTCACACTGGCATTTGCTTCACAAGACATATCTATAGATGGAACATTAGCTCAGACAGCAAAAACATATATAGACAGAACAGTTCCCAAAGCAGCTGTTCCTCTCTGAAGATCCCTGAAGAAAGACATGTTGTGCCAGCCAAAACTTCTTGGCAATTTCTGCCAGCTAGCTTTAGGCTCAGATAATTTCTTTCTTTTGTCCATATTCTTACTGGAGAGAGATAAATTTCATTTCATTCTGGCATGTGGGGTATGACATGAATCGTACGGTCTCTGAGTAATCACTGATCTCAAAGTCTATTAATCAGGACTATAATGCCATCTATGAAGCACTGAGCCATATAAAAACTCAGAGAAATAAAGGAGAGGGATGGATCTAATCCTAGAACACAATTATAAATATGTTACAATCTTCAGAAAATAAAATGCTTGAGGGGTAGCTGAACATTTTCTGAAATGAAATAAATACATTATATCATAGTCTAAAATGAATCATCTTTCTCTTCATCTGCACAATATGGAGCAAGTAATAAATGGGACACGGGAAAAGCAAATGTATGACATTTTGCCAAATACCTCCTTCCCATCAACTAATTAACCTGAGCAATGTCCCTGGAGACAGTTTCATAGGGCATTGCACCTTATGGGACTGATCTGTCTTTCTTCCTTTCCACTTTCCTTAATAGCATCCAAAATCAACCTTTTGGACTGTGAATTTCCTTATAATAAGGCCTTCTTTGGTAAGACTGTTGCAATTGTATGACTTAATTAGAGCTGGAGATTAAAAATGTTTTTAATCCAGACTTTGTTCTTTGTTACAGGGATAACCAAAGGGTCCTTCTTTGGCACCAGTGCAGCCGGGGCCTTCTTTCATGCACCGGGCTTCTTTCAGAAAGAAGGCCCTGGATGGGGCACGAACAGAGGCCCTGGCTGGCGTGCGAACGGAGGCCCTGGGTGGGGCGCGAGAGAAGCCCCAGCTGCGCCGGCATGAAAGAATGTGCAGCAAAAGAAGGTCCCAGCCAGTACAGCAGTGGCATGCAGTGTGGCGGGCATGGTGGCGGTGGGCAGGGCCAGGCGTTGGGGGCAGCTGGTGGGCAGGCAGCCAACAGGCAGTTGTAAATGCGGGTGGGCCCAAGTGGGCCCGAATTTGTTCACGTGACCGCAGGGGTGCTGCAATGGCCGGAACTTTGAGGACTAGTCATAAGTCCCTTCGTTCAGTGCCATCATAACTTCAAACGGTTGCTGAACAAATGGACATAAAGCGAGGACTACCTGTATAGCCCTCTTTCTTTAAAAAAAACACCATTATCCCCTCTTTGAAATTTCATCAACAATTAACTTACGGTGTGTTAAATATTTATCCCTTGGTCATGATGCACTTGTGCACAGATGCCACAAGTTTACTACAACCAAACCAGAAGTCCTGCATCGGAGGAGGGAGCTTATGGCCCTTCATACGATGCCGAAATACAACAGCCTCAGGAACCGAAGCCGCAGCTAACATGGCCATTGATCAAGGATACAGGAGGTTGTAACAATACTTGGACATTCTCCTTCAGTTGACTCCACTTTTTCACAGTGGAGGTGGCCTATTCAATTTTCTTCCTCCCCATTCCCATGCAATTTTTATTTCTCTGATACAAATGGTGATACATTCATACAGTACGGTATCTAAAACTGAACACACAAAGCATGGTGAGCATCTCCTCCCCTCTGTGACATCAGTGAACAGCTGGTCTTCCACAGGTCCAGCACAATTGTTTGTAGTGGGAGATTTTATATGCACATGAAGGCTTCCATATGAACCAGGATATGCTGTACCCATGTGTGACTGATGGTTCATTAACATCCCCAGCACACCTTGAAGAGGGCAAGAAGTGGCTTTACTCCCAACTTAAGAATGGAAAACGGAATATTGGTGGACAGCAAAAGAGATTCAAAGATACTCTCAAAGCTAATTTAAAAAAATGTAATATCAGCATTGAGAACTGGGAAGCCCTAACTCATGAGCGTTTCAATTGGAGGTCAGCCTTTATTAAAGGCGCTATGGACTTTGAAGAAGCACAAATACAGGGCGAAAGGGAGAAACGAGCTAAAAGGAAGGCACATCAAGCAAACCCTCATCATGACCGTCTTCCATCCGGAAACCTATGCCCTCATTGTGGGAGGTTGTGCGGATCCAGAATTGGCCTTTATAGCCACTTACGGATCCACCGTTAAAATTTTACCTTTGGAAGACAATCTTACTCGGCTACGAGTGATCGCCAATGATGACGACTGAACCTACAGATGAACTTATCGCCTGAACAGGGATAATACATACTAAAAAAACTAGTAGCAAACTATTCCAGATTGGGATGGGTGGGGAAACGTTTGACAGGTATTTACTAATAAATAAAACATCACCATAGCAAAAAATCAGTTCTTCATATAAAACAGTGTTTTTCAAACTTGGCAATTTTAAGATGTGTGGACTTCAACTCCCAAAATTCCCCAGCCAGCATCTTAAAGTTGCCAAGTTTGAAAACACTGATATAGAACTACCTTTTAAAGAGCCAAACCTTTAGTCCTTCCAACCCAGAGCTACTGCTAGGTAGCACATCTCCAGAATCTCTGGCAGGAGCCCATCTCCGCCTTATTTCCTGAGATTCTTTTAGCCAGAGAGGCTAAGGACTGAACAAACAGTCTCCTGCCTCAAAGATTTGCTCAGCTTCTATTTATTTATTTATTTATTTATTTATTTATTTATTTATTATTCAAATTTATTCCCCGCCCATCTCCCATGCAAGGGACTCTGGGCGGGTTACAATAAATAAATAAATTATTCTAAACCAATAATCTATCTATTGCCAGAAGTGTGCACTTTTAATGTTATAATAGTACTTTCTGCCATTAGCTTTTAGAGCAAAAACCTCCCTAGATAAACAGGAAGGGAATAATAATTTTACATCTTTAATATTAGACCTGGAAACATCCATAGCTAGCTGAGAGGCTGGTACCGATTTGGTTTGGTGAATGCTGAGCTGATTCTTCTATGCTGGACTGATGTTGCTTCAGCCAGCTTTCCCCATCCTGGGTCCTCCAGATGTGTTAGGATTACAGCTCCCAGAATGCCCAGCAATCAAGGAGTAAAGTGATGAGTTATCCCTTTGCTTGATGCTGTCTTGCTTGGTTCCTGTTGCCTTGATCAACAGCTTGCTTTAAAATTGTACCACTGCTTGTTCTCCTAAATCCTTATTCTCCCAAATTCCAATCTAAGAGAAGCAAAATTGATTTTTTAAAAATGCTTTTCAAAGCTCTTTGGAAACAGGAACCAAGCAAGACAGCATCAAGCCAAGGGGTAACACTTTATTCCTTTTCCACTCTCTCTCACAGAAATTAACAATTTTAAACTCTGCTTTGGCTGTTACGTTACATAGAGGTTACATGAGATTTCCAGGAACAGGGAACCTCTCTCCCAGGAACTCTGTCCAAGCAGCAGAAGCAAAGGCCAGGAGAATATGCAATGTTCCCAAAAGGGCTTAAGTGGGGGACAAATGCACTGCTGGGATGAGTGATGGGGAGTGTGATTTTGCCTAGAATGTGGCTTCATCCTCACTTTCCTGAGAGTAAACACTTCAAAATCAGTGAGTAGAGAGAGGCACTTAGTAGTATGACAGCTGACCCATAAATCTGATTATAGTTACAAGGCCCAAACAGCTGCAAAGGCCTCAGTGGCATGCTGAATTGCTGCGTCATTGCAATTCCCATGTTTGACATTGAAATGTTCAATTAGTAGTAATCCGGGAACCTCAATCAGAAAACCTGCTGAGGAATAGCCTACCTCCTTCTGCACTGCCAGAGCCAAGGCTTAATTTTTCTGTAATAAGAGGTCTACCATGTACATATTATTTAATATCATTACAACTTCAACTTTTAAGGCACAGCACTAGGAGTACTTAGAGGAAAAGTGGTAAAGAACAATAACAAATAAGAAAAAAATGAATATATAATTAAACTCTATCCTAGTAGAGTGTTCTGGTTCTTTCTTTCTGAAGCCAGTTTCGTTCACCAATCCTTTCTGGTCAGGCAAAGAGCCTCTTTTCTCTCCCCCGCCTCCATTTGTGTGTGTGTGTGTGTGTGTGTGTGTGTGTGTGTGTGTGTCCCACCTGCTTCCCCTACTTTAAAATTTCCCAGCATGCCCCCAGACATGTGTATAACATCCCCACACACCAACAGCAAGATTCTTGGTGGCCAGATCTATCGATCTCCCGTGAGTTCGCTGTTCCAGGGCAAAGACAGAAAGAGCAGGGGTCTCAGCTAAAATGGCCATGGAGGCGCCGTGCCCGGAGGCTGGAGGGTAAGGGTTGTTTCTGCAGCAGACATGCCAGGCCAGTCGGAGCTGAGTAGATTGCTGTCCTGGTGCCATCCCCACAGGTTCACCCCCAAGGCACCCTAGATTGTCTGCCTGGGAAGTGTTATGCCTGCCAGGCCCTTCGAGGTAGACCGGATCAGGAAACACACTCCACAGGAAAACCAGAACTAAGCTTTATTGAGGTAGACCAGTGTTTCTCAACCTTGGCAACTTTAAGAAGTATGGACTTCAACTCCCAGAATTCCCCAGCCAGCATGGCTGGCTAGGAAATTCTGGGAGTTGAAGTCCACACATCTTAAAGTTGCCAAGGTTGAGAAACACTGATATAGACCATACAGTAATAACAGAAAAATTGCAAGCCTGACTGTGCTTCTCCTCCCCTCCCTCTTATACCCCAGTGAGTATTATACCCTGGGAGGAGTCAGCCTGAGTCTCTTCTTAATACCACAGTATCTCCCTTCCCAGGACTTAAGAAATGCTTCTCTCTTCTTTGCTTACACGACTTAAAAGAGACTTTAGCTTTATCATTATTAGAATGTTAATTGAGTCTGGAAATAATGATCTATGTAGCTGATCTAAAACTGCTAGTGATATTATCAAACCCCCTAAAACCTCCATGCATTTGGGAAGCAGAATTTTCCACCAGCTGATCTTTCTGGATTGTCTTTAAAGGCAGTCACCTACCTAGGAAGTATTAAAGTAGCTGGCATAGGCATAGTGGAGAGCAAGCCTTCCTGTTGTTGTTGTTGTTCTTATCTTGAGCTGTCCTTTTGGTCCTATGTGGTGCTGCTTTACCTATTTATGCTAGATCTGCTTAGTTTTTTTCTGACAGAGAGCTCCTACAGCAGTCCTTTCCAAACTGCCGCCATTGGCGACACACCAATGGCGGCAGCAGCGGCGGCGCAGGGGCATGCGCGGCGGCATGCACGGCAGCGGCGCGGGGAGCGCACAGTGGCAGGGGCATGCACGGTGGCGGCAGTGGCGGCGGCCTCCGCTAAAACGCAGAAGCGCTGATCCCGCGCCGCTGCCGCTGCTGCCGTGCACGCGCGCGCCGCCGCTTCCGGGTGGTGTGGCGACACACCATGCTGTGTGTGACAACACACTTTTGTGTCGCGACACACAGTTTGGAAAGCTCTGTTTTACAGAAACAGAAATGGCAACCAACCTGGTTCTGCTGGCACAGATGCAGATCAGATGTTATATTAGCCAGCTTCAAAAATACGCAGTTGAAATGTTCAGTTAAGGTGGGTTTAATACACTCCTGGGGGTGGCTAGTACCACAATGGCCTCCCTACTCTTAAGATCGATTCACCTGGATTGGATTTTATACTTATTTATTATATTATATTGTTTATTGTAATTTTATACCTGTATTTTAATTGTAATTTTTATTGTAAGCCGCCCAGAGTCCTCCAGTTGGGGGAGATGGGCGGTCATATAAATTTAAATAATAAAATAAATAAACAATAAATGGGTAATTTTTGGTGTGTCCAGAGGCTACATTTAACATTTTTCAAGAAGCCAAGGGTGTTGTAGTCAGGGAGATGACACCGTGAAGGGGACTGTGTTACATCAAAAAAAGAGGTTCTCTTTTTCTTGTTTTGTTTGGGAGGGTATATTGGTATTTTTTAAAATCCAAACTTATTTTATGGCATTCACAAGTTTTCCTCTCAAAATAGTAAAACTGTTCTGCTAATTTTCAACTGTTGCAATAGGAGTTGACTTTGGCAGCCACTGAAAAGAGCCTTGGGGTCACTTGTAGTCCAGGGTCCTCAACTAGCCCATATAAGCTTTAACAAGTACACACACACACACACACACACACACACCATAGCTGAACAGGTATTTGTGTTATTTTTCCTATCGCTAAATAGACATCTTGGAAGCATAATAATCTATGACTAATAAATTCAGGAGCCTACATTTTGATGGATTTGGAGAAAGTGACATGGAAGAAAGCCAAACTCTTCTTAAACAACTTTCATGTATATTATACCTATTACTTCTCTCCAGCTAGGAAATAGAGAAGTTATAGCGATGTGCAAGAATATGAAGAAACAAGTTCAGTCAACATCAACGTAATCATTTACACATACATTCTAGCCATTCTCCAACCTGCACTACAATCACTAAATACTTACATAACCAGGTGTTTGTTCATACACTTTAATAAATATACCTGAATAGGCACATAAATGTCAGGCCAGTATAACTTACTCTGCCAGTGTCTCTCCAAGGTCTCAGGAAGAGATCTTTCCTTGCTTTACTAAACAGCCGAGTTTCAAGATTTCTCAATGTTAAAACAGAAACCAATGCCTATAGAGAACATTATAGCTGGGGGTGGGGGAGGGAGTATAAACGTTAGTAATTACAGAAAACATTTTATTACTATCACCACACACAGAGAGAGAGTACAGACCAGAAGATATGGTGTCTGGGTGGGAAGGCATAAAATTCCAGGTTTAGTTCTGTACGGTACTGTATGCTTTAAGACATTAGCCACTAGCCCCCAGAGATTACCTTGTAGCAGGGAGCAAAGCTTCGGCTTTTCTTTTGCTCGGGGCATGCGGATGTCTTGCCTGGAGGAGCACGCTTTTGCAGACACGTGCAGAAGACCACTCCCATAGCTCTTCTCCAATGCAAACCGTGGGTTTCTTGCATGCTGTAGTGCCAAAACCAAAAGCCCCCAGATTGCCTTCTTTTACTGACTGTACCCATTGGCTGGATCAAAAACACCACCACTGCTTTTCACCTTATTCAGTGACTCAGGCCACTGCTGCGTAGAAAGCTATTTCCACGCCTCCCCTTCACCTTTTCACCTCCCCCTTTTCCTGGTCTGCTTACAGTATATCCCATATGCAGCACACTCAGCTAAGATGACAGAACTAGATGTTTGAAATAGTGACAACTAGAGGATTCATCCATCACAATTACTCTATACCACTCATCTTTCGACTTGCATGTGTCCTCCAGATCTGCTCCTCGTTATGCAAACTTGACCTGAAGGACCATCAAGAAGAGATTGATGGTTGCAATACTTCGTGCAGTGGAAACTGTCTGGTTCTCCTTATGGAGCTGCAGAAGTCATCTGGAGATACTGAGTGACTCAAACGCCACATGGTGTCAAGCTATTTCTGGCGTTCTGGAAACAAAGGCAGGCCAGGCCAAGTCTAGCCGATAACAGATTAAAGGGAGGGGGGCAGGGAAGGAAGAAAGGACTTCCTTGCAAACTCAGATTTTAAGTTATTCAAAAGTTATCCAACCAATTGTAAAGAAATGCTTTGGCTTCTCTGGCCAAACCTAGAAGACCATCTGAAGTCATATAACTCCATGGGTGAGCTGTTCCAACTAACATTTCTACTGGGAAATGTGGTAGGTCTCAGCATATAAACTTCTAATGAAGAAAATTCTGTTTTATCTCTCAGCTTTGTCTGGGAAGTGCTTTTTAGAACAGTTCTTGCAAAACGTACAGCTGAATTTTGCTCTTTTTAAGTGAACTTAGGTAAAGGGAAAGATGCCCATGCATCCACGTGGAAAGAAAGCATTCTGCTGGAACCAAAATGTACTAGCCTCCCATTATTTATCCTCAATTTCAAAAAATGGCCCCTAGAATCAACAACTTTGCCTTATTCCAATTTAGCTAACTAAACCAGCTAACATCTGTAAAACATAGAAATCTAATGCATTAATTAATTGATTGATTGATTTGAATATGACTTGATGGCACATAATCAATCAATGCATTAATTTTAATAATTGGCAGGACAGGGAGCTTAAAATAAAAAAGGAGGGGGAATTATGGGCTTGATATAGATCAAAACAAATGTTTCACTTCGAAATTGCAAAATGGCTTTCCTGACCTTTTGAAGCTTCTGCCCAAATTTTTCCCATAGTGGCTTGAGTCAGCCAGACTGAGCATACTGTATTTACAGGGTATATTCATATCTGCATGACTTACAGATTAATTTATATATCTATACACTGAAGAAAAAAAAACATGTAGTTAGATTCATGTTTACAGAGAAATAAATTTCATTAAACTTCAAGGACTTACATGTAAATAAACATGTATATATTATAATATATTGTGTCACTTTTTTTCCAAAAACTTTTAATGTGGCCTACAAAGTAAAAACAAGTGAAATTAATAAAATAAAACATGATAAAATAACTTTAGTAGAACACCAACAATAAAATCTTGCACCAATAAACCAGGGAAGCAAAATCATTCAAGAGCCAAGAAAGAGAAATGAAGTTTCTAAAACACTAAAAAGCTTGAGGCAGTAACAATACAGTTTTCCAGAGGACAGTGTTGCTACTGCTTAGGATAAGAGTCTCACACATCTATGCAAGTTTGGCTTGACATAAGAAACAGTTGTTTCAAGCATCATATTCCAGATACAATGCCCATTTCCTGACTACCACCCCCCCATTTGTAGATAAAAGAATGTGTGCAGCCCTCACACTGTGTTAAGTAGGTCTTTGGGGCTGGTTGTAATTTCAAATAGTATGTTTCCCATAATGCTTTATATACACCTGGGTATTGCTGTTATTTTTAAAATCAAACTGTTGGGGGAGGGGCAGGCAGAGTATTGTTTAACCCTTTTTTCTCTTGTCCTTTTATCCTCTCCGAGCCATATTGAAAAAAATAAAACAGCCCCATGCCATAAACAATCTGGTGCCTTCCTGATGTTTTGAACTACAGGTTCCCAAAGCCCCTGCCAGTCAAGACTTGTGACGTTGACCCCAAAATCTGGAATGTGCAGGATTGCACTATTATGCCTATATTATCACCCAAATGGAAAAGGAAGCGAAGAGGTTATTTTAAATTGGAAAGAGTAGAAGATGATTAAATCCCTCTTTGCCTTACTTTACTCAGCAGCAGCCTGTCTCAAAAGGTTTATTTTCCCCAAAAATAATTGCCCTGCCTTATTGCCAGATTTGGAGAGAAGGACATGTCCAGACTGTGGAGGTGGCAAATCCAGCGGCACTCATTCCCTAGTACCTCTTGAGTTCCTGATCGCATAGAAAGTTAAGGTGTAGATTAAGGGTTCATTTTGTGTCCCCTGCTTTGCCTGCTTTTTCTCTATCTGAGATTGATTGATTGATTGATTGATTGATTGATTGATTCATGAAGCAGAAAAGTTCTGTAGTAACTTGAGGAGAAGATCTGAGTTACTCAGAGAGCCAGTTTGGACTAGTGGTTAAGGCAATGGGCTAGAAACCAGGAGTCTGTGAGTTCTAGTCCGGCCTTAGGCATGAAAGCCGGCTGGGTGACCTTGGGCCAGTCACTCTCGCTCAGCCCAACTCACCTCACAGGGTTGTTGTGGGGAAAACTGGAGGAGGAAAGAGTATTAGGTATGTTCCCCGCCTTGAGTTATTTGTGAAAATAATAAAGGTGGGATAGAAAAATAAATAAATAAATAATATTTTCAAGAGGAAGCAGCAGACATTAAATAATCTGTTTTTATGGCCAAAATGGTGAGAAAGGAAGAAAAAGCTTTACATTTCCTGGAGTACAAGCTCATATATGTATCTGAAACAGTGTTCTGGAGGCATTATGTACCTATTGAGACAAACAGGTATATAATAGCCCTGACCAAAAAAGCAAAAGACACGTCTGATCAGGTATAGCAATAATGTGAGGTTGTATGGACCAGGTATACTGTGTAGGTCTCCCCTAAAATATTCCATTTGTACACAGATGCTAAAGAGTAAAGTATGTTCTAGCTCATCCTTATTATCCACACTGCACACATGCACTTATTTATTTCTGCAAGACTTAAAATCAGTCAAGCTGTCTCCCCACCCCACCCTGCAAAACCAGGGTTTCAGAGAATCTACAGTTCTCTGTTTCCAGCACTGGCATCTATTATGAACTGAGGCCTGCTACAATGCCAGTTCTGTTGGAAGCTTTATTCTATTGGTCATTCAACAGGCATATGTGTTCCAGAAGTCCAAAAATAAAATAATTAATAACCACTCAAACAATTAATTAATATTTAAGACTAATGGTATGAAGTCAATCAAATAATAAACAGTTGACAATTTATGGAGAATATAACAAAATAATATTCAAGGTAACAACAAAAATAAGCAGCGATAATCTATGAGAATTAAGCACACTATTCAATTCAGTGAGAGAAAGGCAAAGAATTCAGAGAGTAGCATATTTGTTTCAAAGAGAGAAGGTTCAGAGAGTAACAGATTTAATTCACTGGTAAAAAGGCATGGAGTTTGGAGAGTTACACCAGGGCTTTCCAAAGTTTTCCCGTTGGCGACACACCAACGGCGACGCACAAAAACCCAGAAGCTTTTTGCGTGCCACCACCACTGCGGCCCTTTCGGATTTTTGTGCACCGCAGTGGTGGTGGCAGCGGTGTACTGGTGTGCTGTGCGAAAACCCGGAAGCGCTGATGGCCCACCGCCGCCAGCAGCCGGCAGCGGCGTGCCATCAGCGCTTCCGGGTTTTGACGTGACACACCTGGGCCCCGCAGGCAACACAGTATTGTGTCGCAACACAGAGTTTGGAAAGCTATGAATTACACATTCAGTTCCATGATGGAGTCCACAGAGTAGCACACTGAATTCAAAGAGTGATATACAGTAGAGGTCTGGAGTTTAGAGAGTAACAGAGGAAATGGGAGAAGTTTAAAGAAACTTTTCACTTTGAACACTGTGCTACTGAATAAAATTTATTTATTTAATTTATATGACCGCCCATCTCCCCTCATGGGGAACTCTGGGCGGTTCACAATAAATAAATTAAAAAAGAGTCTAAAAATATATAAAAACAACAATAATACAATACAATAAGTAATTATAAAATCCAGATGGATGAAGGCATTCATTAAAAGAAGGACGTTAAAATTAGGGAATTAGCCACCCCCATGAGGAACTATCCCTTCCTCCTTCCCATGCCAGGTGGCAGAACCAGGTCTTCAGCTCTTTCCTAAAAGTCGGGAGGGAGGAAATCTGTCTCAACTCTGGGGGCAAGATGTTCCATAAAGTGGGCGCTGTCACAGAGAAGGCCCGCCTCCTAGACCCCTTCAGAAGGCATTCTCTAATTGATGGGGTTCGTAGCAGGCCCTCTCTGAATGACCGGGTGGGGCGGGTCGATAACATGGGGATAAGACGGTCCCTCAGGTATTCTGGTCCCATGCCATGTAGGGCTTTAAAGGTGATAACCAACACCTTGAATTGTACCCGGAAGCAAACCGGCACCCAATGCAGCTCGCGGAGCAACGGTGTTACATGTGCAGATCTTGGCGCACCCAAAACTGCCCGCGCAGCCGCATTCTGCACCAGCTGAAGCTTCCGGATAGTCTTCAAGGGTAGCCCCATGTAGAGTGCATTGCAATAATCTACATGGGAGATGACGAGAGCATGAGTGACTGTACGGAGGGCGTCGCATTCCAGGAATGGGCGTAACTGGCGCACTAACCGAAGTTGTGCAAAAGCCCTCCTAGCCACGACTGCCACCTGCTCTTCGAGCAGGAGTCGTGAGTCTAGAAGAACCCCCAGATTACGCACCGGTTCCAAACGGGGTAGTGCTACCCCAACGAGAACCAAAGATGATAATTTCCCGGAAAACGCTAAGCCATCAATCCACAGCCATTCGGTTTTATCAGGGTATAACTGAAGCCTGTTGTTTCCCATCCAGGCCCTCACAGCCCCCAGGCACTGGGACAGGGTGGACACTGCATCACTTACCTCACCAGGGATGGAGATATACAATTGAGTATCATCCGCATACTGATGATACCTCATCCCATGGTGTCGGATGACCTCGCCCAGCGGTTTCATGTAGATGTTGAATAGGAGAGGAGAGAGAACCGAACCCTGCGGCACCCCACACAGGAGCGGACGCGGGCTGGATCTCTCCTCCCCTATCACCACCGACTGGGAGTGGTCCCGGAGGAAGGAGGTGAACCAGCGCAAAACTATGCCGCCCACCCCCAACTCCCTAAGCCGCCCCAAAAGGATACCATGGTCGATGGTATCGAAAGCCGCTGAGAGATCCAAGAGAGCCAGGATGGATGCACTACCTCCATCCAGCTCCCGCCAGAGATCATCCGTAAGCGCGACCAATGCAGTCTCCATCCCATATCCCGGCCTGAAACCTAACTGGAAAGGGTCAAGATAATCCGCTTCATCCAGGGTCCTTTGAAGTTGGAACGCCACCACTTTCTCAACCACCTTTCCCAAAAAGGGGAGGTGGGAGACCGGACGAAAATTGTCCAGGATGGTAGTGTGCAGGGCTGGCTTCTTGAGGAAGGGGTGCACCAGTGCCTCTTTAAAGGCAGTTGGAACCACCCCCTCCGCCAAGGATGTATTAATCATGGCCTGGACCCATCCACATGTCACCTGCCTGGCTGATTTCACCAGCCAGGAAGGGCAGGGATCTAAATCACATGTGGTGGAATTAACAATTCGAAGGATCCTGTCCACTTCCTCAGGTCCAACAGGATCAAATCGTTCCCAGATAATAGGGCAAGACCACTCTCTCGGCATCTCCCCAGACTGCATTCCACGCATGGAGTCCAACTTAGACTGAATCCGAGCGATTCAGGCAGGAAATAAAATTCAGACATACAAACTACATTTACACAAGGTATTAGCTTGGTTGAAGGGGCGTGGTGGCTCAGCGGGTAAGACACCAGGCTTGTCGATCGGGAGATCGCAAGTTCGGAGGTTCGAATCCCTAGCCCTGCGTGCGGAGTGAGCTCCTGCACTAGCCCCAGCTCTTGCCAACCTAGCAATTCGAAAGCATGCAAATGCAAGTAGATGAATAGGTACCACTTTGGTGGGTAGGTAACAGCGTTCCGCGCACGTCATGCAGCCACATGACCGTGGAAGCGTCTTCGGACAGCGCTGGCTCTTCGGCTAACAAACGGAGATGAGCACCGGCCCCTAGAGTCAGACACAACTGCACAAATGTGCGGGGGGAACCTTTACCTTTTTATACTGTGCTGACACATGAACCCACAATATCCTGGTCTGGCCACATACGAAGGTTGTCTGAGTTAAATGCTGTCATAATTATTGAAACGGATAGAAACGGTATTGAAACGGATAGACTTACTCCAATAAAATTTGTGTATCGGCTTTCCCCAATCTGATAATCTAAAAATACCTTTGACTTCAGCATAACAGGGGGATAACAGGAGCTGAAAATCCAAAATAGTTTGAGAATTGTAAAAGGCCTCTGCATAGTCGGAGCCCGTAGATTGCATAGATGAATGGATGTAGATGATGGATTGGGCACTTGGTTTTTCTTGGTTTTTTAATTTTTTTATTGCTTGCATTTTTATCCCTTGTTAGCTACCCAGAATTGTGTGCCACAAGATGGGTGGCCATATAAAACTTAAATAAAATAATAAAATAAAATAAAAAGTATTGAAAGCTTAGCAGCTCAACAGCAGATACTGTCTAAGCATTAAAGAGGTCTTGGTGTCTGCCTGTGGTAGTAAAACTGAAATGAAATGAAAGTGTGCGTATTTCCAGAACAGAAAGATTATTCAGTTGAGATCCAAGCAAAGAGGAGGTGGCAAGACTTAGGACTTCATAGAAAAGTTTCTGGTGTATCCCACTGTCCTGAGAAATGGCCAAGTGGGGTTGGTTCTGGTGAAGAAGTGAAAGAAACTAAAGTTGATGTGGGGAAGAGACCTTGGAGAAGATGGGGTATTTGGGCGTTTGGTGGAAAAAGCCATTATCTGGCCTTACCCAACCTGGCATCCTCCAGTTAAATTGGATTAGTGTGGCTAGGGACACATGTGGCCAAGGGCAGGAATCTGCCACTTCCTATTTGTCTCCTTAGGTTTTCTGTGAGTAAGCCTATGCAGTTACTGGGCATTGCTACCTGTAACCATTTTGCCTTTGGCTGCAAGAAAAACTGGAAACCTGGCCTGGACAGCCTTTATGTTTCTTTTTGACAGGGGAACACTGATGTCCTTGAATATCAATGCTTTCAAAATTAGTGACAATTGTTCAAGGATGGGGAGAGTACATGTTAACATGGCTATGGGGAAGTGTGCTACAAAAGTTGACATTTGTAGGTTGGTGATATTTGCATATTATGCTCCAATGGATGGTAATGAAAGAACCAGAGATGACTTTTTCTTGTGCAAACTTCTAAATGAATGGGACTGGAGAGAGAAACTTGGATGAAATGGAAAGATGGGAGGGAACAAGACAAGAATACAAAAAATGTGATTGGGCTATTCAGAGACCCAAGAATGAATGGGAATGATTTTCAAAGTATATTAGATTTTGTGATACAGTTAGGAGCATGGACCTTAATTAATTTATTTTGTCCTTTGCTTCTCACTCTTCTGCTGAACTTTGCCTATCATTGTTTACCCCAAAAGGGATAGCATAATGGCTATGTAGATGTCTATACTAAATAGCAGTTTCTTAAAATGTGGTCCTAGGACCCCTGAGGCTCCCTCAGGGGTCCACGAAATCAACATTATTTGCCAGCCTGTTAAAAAATAATACAGTATTAAGATCCCATCAAACAATTGTGAGAAGCGGTAGCAGCAGCGAATGTGTCCATTTTAATTTTTAATACAGTAAATAATCAATAAATATAACCCAAACAAAAGCTCTTTTGGGGTCCTCCATAATTTTTAAAAGTGGGAAGGGGCCCTGAGAGAAATTTTTTTAAGAAGCACTGGTCTAGCACAACTGGAGGGCACTATGTTTGAAAAAGCTGCTTGGGGGTGGTCTCCTGAAAAGTCAGTTTCTCCTGTACAAACTGAAATGTTTATGATTTTGTGGTCACACCCATGTAATGGTTTGCTATTGCCTCCTTCCTGGGTACTTTTCCTTCTTCCCAGTCCAACTGCTACCTCTGGGATTTTCTAGAGGTCTCCCATTCAAGTAGAAACAGATCCGACCTTTGTCGAGAATAGCCAAGTCGTTAAAGATGCCTTCTTGGCTTATGCATTTTCCCACGGCAAGGCACGTTAGCTTGTGGGCAGACAGTACCTGAGGGGTATTTGAGAGGAAGGGCTCTTTGGCAGCAAACATTCAGCACGTCCGCTATAGAGAGAATGGCCGGTTTGACACAAGACACTAAGCCCGAATCAAAGCAACCGCACGAGGAAAACCATCAGAAAGGAAGCGAACTGCTCCCTTCCGGCGTTTCCATGGTAGCGACCTGGAGAATTGGAGGGCGGGGCTACAGTTGACTACACTTTATGCTAACGATCAGCAGGGGTCGCCCAAACCCTCGGCGGTGAGGTCGAAATATTGGAATCCGAGATTGGAGGAAACGAAAAAACGGTTAGCGGCCCGCTTCACGTGACCCGACAAGGTCGCTAAAAGCCCACACAGTTCTCGGCTCCAGCCACGGGCTGGAGCCGGAAGTAATTTTTCTTGCCTGTGATGCGGTAGCAACCACAGGAAGGCAGCTCTGGTTTTTGAAGTTGCGGCCCGGCTAAGACGAGAAGGCTCAGGGAGGGGTCCGTGAACTCATTGGGAATTGGTACGATGAGCGACGGGTCAGGGGAGCCGGCTGCGGAGGCCCCTCCCGCTACCGGAAGAGGGGTCCACATCGTCGTCGAATACTGGTGAGGGAAAGAGGCTGGAGGGAGGTGCCTGCGCGGGGTGGCCACGCCTCCCCAGAGGGTAGTCCCGCCCACCCATGGAGGCCGAGGCTCAGCGCTGTTTTTCTCATCTTTTTTCTTAACCCGTCCGATTCCGTTTTAGCTGCTTTAGGCAGCCAGTTGTGTTTCCTTTCCCCCGTGTTTGTATTTTCATTTTCTGAGTTTGCCCTTGGACCAGCACTGTTAGTTTATGGCAGCGTTTCTCAACCTCAGCAACTTTAAGACGTGTGGACTTCAACTCCCAGAATTCCACGTCCGCGCATCTTAAAGTTATTAAGGTTGAGAAACGCTGGTTTATGGTATAGCACCCTTAACATGTGTTGTATTTTACAGTATCACGAACAGAATACCATCCCTCCCCATGCACCTCACAAACCAAATCTCACTTTAGGGGAAAATAACCGAGAGATTTAGTTTGCCTCCCCCGGGACCTTGATGTTGGGAAAATATTTGTTCACGCCAGATTTACTTAGTCTAAATTTTATCAAGCTCAGAAGCTAGAGCTGCAAGTAGCTTGAGGAGTCTGGCATGGGTCAGAATTTAATGACAGAAGTTCACACAGCAAGCAAAACAATAGCATGACCTCTTATATTTTATGTAGTAATGTTTTTTTTAAATATTTGCTGTTTGAATGTAGTCCCTCTTTCCATAGAAAGGTGATGCACAAATGGTACACATAATCTTTGTGAATTCTTTAGAGGTCAATCTCATGTGAACCATGGCATTGTTTTAGTGCTGTCTTCAAAGTAATAAGCAGATGGTCACAAATAAAAATTAAACATTGCCTCCACCCAGCAGTCACTTTACTCCCTTCTTAGATTATTCTATCTTCAACTTAACTTTGACACCATCACCGAATTTTACTTCTCAGCAAGCCCTGTGGCTTTGAATCTGCCTACCTGGAGCTGGCAAGCGCTGTAAAAGAAGAATACCCTGATGTGGAGATTGAATCCCGTCTTGGGGGCACAGGTATAATTTAACATGCATGCCAATATGCAGCAGCAAGTAGCAAGATCTCCTTTGTGGTACGATGGAATGAACATACTTACTACATCTATGAAATTAACATGTATATTATAAACATGCACATTAGGGGACCACCAGTCTATGGGCTGGCTGCACCCTTTGGAATTTTGGAGCTAGTCTATGATCATCCCTAGGAGTTTAGGGGAGAAATGTCCATATTCATGTAAGTTAAAGTGGGAAGAGGAAGAAAGAAGTGATGGTAGCAGGGAAAGAAAGATTAACTCTCTTGTCCATGTTTGCTAGGTCACCCATGAAATCTCCTCTAAGGTACCGTATATACTCATGGATAAGCTGAGAATTTTAGGTGCCAAAATACACCCCCAAAATGGGGTCCAGCTTATCCGTGGATGGGCTTATCCACAAGGACATATGGTAGGTTTTTCCCTCAGCTTTTTTTTTTTAAGTACCCGTATATACTCGCCTCTTGAGAATAAGCCAATTGTGAAAATTAAAATATACCAAAATTTCGAGGGTTGGCTTATCCATGGCTGGTGCATTTTTCATGGTATTTTGCTTAAAAATTTGAGGGTCTGCTTATCTGTGGATGGGCTTATATGCGAGTATATGCAGTAATAATTAGGGATAAGGAAAAATTCCAGTTTGCAGAAGGGGATGAGAAAAAGAAACTGGGAGGTCCCCTACAGCTTTGGCCACCCACCCATTAGTGCAGAGCTTTCCAAACTGTGTGTCGCGACACAAAAGTGTGTCACCACACACAGCGTGGTGTGTCGCCACACCACCCGGAAGCGGCGGCGCGCGCGTGCACGGTGGCCGCCATGCATGCACGCGCCGCGCACCCCCCCCCCCGTACCGCCACCATGCACGCACGCCGCCGCACACCCCCCTCGCGCCGCCGCCGCCGCTGGCGTGTCACCAGCGGCGGCACTTTGGAAAGTCCTGCATTAGTGTATTCATGTTGTCCCCAAATGATCTCTCTTAAAGGAAATGTGGCCCTTGGCATTAAAAGAAAAAAAGTTCTTTGATGGGAAAAGTCTATCAAACATGCTAATGCCATAGAAATATTTTTTCTATTAATACTACTGGGATTTTGTTACTGGAGGCAATAGGTTGCATTTTTATTAAATTTGTCATTTGACAATAACCTTCAAAATTTCTGTTTTGAGGAAGACTTTTCTACCCAGGTTTGCCTATCCCAGAGCCCTTGTGTACCTCTGAATCCTCTGTTCATTATAGATGATTAGGAGGTATGGAAGAAGTGTTCTTGGATGTAATTAAGTTCATATAAAATTTTGGCAAGATGTTACTCAGTTTCACTAATCAACCTGTATCTGGGCATATCCCTCACATTTAGCACTTGTCTGAATGCTCAGTGGCAGTGGCCAATCTGTTGTTCAAATAACTTTCTGCTCTTCCTGTCATTGCTAAACTTACTAAGAAATACCTGGTGAATGACTAAGTAACTCCATATTCTAAGAAACCACCTGCCCATTACTTTCTCTCCAGCTGCTGATGGAACATTGAGCTTTATTGTCTAGCCAGCAAAGAATTATGCTGCAAGGAGATGAGTTGTCTTCTGATGTGTGGATTTTCACATGGACTGCCTACATCTGAGTAGGGATGTGCACATAGTTTGAAGCTAGAAACAGCTGCTTTGTGAAATCTTGCTGTCCCTGCTAGTGTTGATGTTGAGAAAGGTGACACAAAGAAGGGTAGTGAGTCTGTGTGGGAATAATATGAACAGAAGTCATTGTGATACATCATCTTTTTTTATAGGTGCCTTTGAAATAGAAATAAATGGACAACTGATCTTCTCCAAACTTGAGAATGGAGGATTCCCTTACGAGAAAGACGTGAGTTCTTATTTTTCCCTGCTGTTCCTTGAAACAGTTGTTTTGGAAGAAAGCTTAAATGTCTAAGGTAACAGTCAGATTTTGATGTTCACATGCAAGATTTCAGACCTACTATATTGCAGGTATTTGACTAGTTTTAGTTAAAAAAAATAGGGGAATGCTTCGATGCTGAAAATGGTGCTGACCTTTGCTTTAGAAGTTACAGGTAGTCCTCAACTTACGATTACAATTGGGACCGGAATTTCTGTCGTAAGTTGTTGCGGTTGTAAGTAGATTCATCACATGACCAGACCCAAATTTATGACAATTTTTATGATTGTTGTTAAGCAAATTACAGGTCGTTAAGCAAATCACTGCAGTAGTTAAGTAAATCCAACTTCCCCAATGGACTTTTTTGCCAGAAACCGGCAAAAAAGGTCACAAATTGCAGTCATGTGACTGGACGCTGCAACCAGTCATAAATGTGAGCTGGTTGCCAAGTACCCAAATTGCAATCATGTGACCGCGGGGGTGGTACAACGGTCATAAGTGCAAATACCGTAATTACATGGTTGTAAGTCGAGGACTACCTGTACAGTCATCCTTGATATTATTTTAAAAATATTGTGCAGGCATGCCAGGAGTAAAATTGTATTTCAAAAATGTGTTCTTAATTCATGGTCTCACCCAGGTAAAGTGGGACCACCATTTTAATAGTGTAGCTCACTTCCTCCTAAAGCATACTGTTGTAGGGTTAGATCTAGTTATCCTCTCCCATGGATGGAATAGCTGTTGTGGATGTGATAGAAAAAAGTATGCCCTCTCTCCTCCAGTAGCTTCCATTTCTTTCAAACCTGTTCCAAAGAGACGGGAATCCTATAGAGCAGACGGGAGGGGGGCACTTCAGGGAGGAGGGAAGAGGGAAGTCCCGTTATAGGAGTGGAAAGTCTTCCAGAATTGAAAAAAAATAACAGAGCTCGTTTTTTCCTTTTTGTCCCTCTAGCTCATTGAAGCCATTCGGAGGGCAAGCAATGGAGAGCCACTTGAGAAAATCACCAAGAGCCGGCCACCTTGTGTCATTCTTTAGTGTGCCTTTCTCCATTTATTCTGTATTTTCTACCTGCCCACCCTCCCTGAATCCTTGACACCTTTGCTTCGAATTTTGGCCATTCCCTGCTCTTTTTCCCACATACTTCTTCACCAGCAGTTAGAATGAGCTGGTGTCACAACCTGACTTCACTATGAGGTCTGCAGGGCTAGAGTAAAGCTTAACAAGAACTCTACCCAGCGCTCCTGTCTAAATCCAATTGATGCTGCAGAGAGTTTTCAAGGACCACCTATTTCAAGGAACATCTTGGGGATCAGTGTTCCTAAAGGAGTGCTTCAGAATGAAAAACCTCTTGCAGGTCACACTACATGAATGAGAATTAATCACAGCAATGCTGCTGCCACCTCACTCCATTGCCAGAAGCAGAGATTTGTCTTAGTTTAAGTGTTCCCTAATTTTATTGTTAAATTCTGTCTAGATAACCAGGACAGTTTTGCTACACTTGGAGGCTCATCTATTTTCTACACTATTCTTTTGCAATGTAGGGCCTAAGCCAAAGAGTGGTTGGAACTTTCAAATGATCATCCTACTAAGGTATCCCCAAACTAGACATGATTTGCTGGAAAAGAAAGTAATTCTTTCATACTTCCATACTGGACCAGTTTTACTTTTTCTGAGAACTAGTATGAAATCTAAAGTGACTCAGAGTAAGCCACTTCAAAGTTATTTTATGGGTGACTTAATTTGCAGCTCAATTGCATTTTAAAAAACTAAACTCTGAATTTTTCAGCCCCAAAATAAGCATTTTCATGGTACAGTTATTTCAAGAGTAAGTTACAAGTGTAATTCTCCCATTGCAATCAGTGAGACTTTTAAGAATTCTGTTTGGATCAGAGTGTGTATATATGTCCAATTTGAAGTGTTTTCTTGCAAATTACCTTGATTAAATAGCAGATCTACACCTGTCATACTAGTAATACAGATTTCATGGCATGGCCTTATTGTGGTACTAAGTATTCTCATCAGTACATGTGGCAAATATTGAAATTAGGAGTGAGAAAAGCTATCAACCCAGTAACTGCATTTTGCACCGCTTATTTTGTAGAAATGGAGTAACATACAATTGCATTTAGTTTTAACTTTACTGTCGTTTTCACTCTATTATGATGTATCTATTTTGTCTCAAGACTTCTGATTTTTATCGTCCAGTTTTCATCTTGGATCTGTCAGAGAGTAATTCTAAGAAGTAATTGAGAGTGCTGCTGCTTATTGGCATCCTTTGCTGGGGCAGGAGGGTGAAATGCACCAGTAACATTCCTGCTCCCAGAGTCTTAATTTATGTGCTGAAATTGTTGATAAGCCTCTGTTTAATGCAATTTATAATAAAGGAGGAAATGCTAAAAAGCTTGCAATAAGTTGTCTGTATTAGAGTAAGACTGCTGTTTCCAAAGCATGACATGGGGCAAGATTCTCGGCTACTTTTAAAATTTTGACGCTTAGAATGCAGAAAATGTGAATATTAAGATGGTTTGATTTTCTTTATTTTTTTCCTATCTGTTAAAGGTGGCCAGTCTCAATTGCAGGGGCTTGGTTTCAGCATGAAACTTAACTGCAAGATTACCTGTATTTGCTTCTCTTTGAGGATCTCACTGGGTCAGCCCAGTTGAGAGTTCCCTCCTCTGATACTGTGAAAGAGATGGATGGAGAGGGGAAGCCAGTGAGTTGCTCCAAAGAAGGGGGCTAGGTGCCGCATCGAAGCCAGACGGATGCACCACAACCGATCAAGGAACAGAAGTGAGCACAAGTTCACTGTGCTCACAATCTCACCCTAAAAAAAGCATTTTCCTTCTGTGCAAAAGTCCTGCTGCCATTTTACACATGCATGAAGTGAAAAAAACCAAGGCCAAAACAAGAGTTACATGAACACTTTTATGAGTGTACTGAGGTTTGGCCTCTAATGATCAATACGTTGGATTGATTTAGGCCTGTAGCATCCATGCCTTGTTCCTATAGGTCATTTTTAATTACTAAAATGCTGAACATATAGAACCAGTGCACTGGTTAAATGAAGAGAGGTCAGTTGCCCCATAACCTCATTTTTCCTGAAAGATACAAACTCTCATTTTTACTGTTTCTCACTGTCACTGTCTCTTCGTCATTTATTGGTGTTTTTCCCTTCCCTTTCTTTAGAAACCTGCTGCCACTTTACAATATCTGTGCCTGGGGAAAAGGTGTAAGATCTTGGGAAAACCATTCAGAATAAA
Source organism: Charina bottae (assembly GCA_023362775.1). NCBI lineage: Eukaryota > Metazoa > Chordata > Lepidosauria > Squamata > Charinaidae > Charina > Charina bottae. Next base: position 5,577,327 of record JALMGJ010000024.1, read on the forward strand.
TAGTAGGGAAAAACAATTAGGTTAGCTACTGACCTGCCATTTTCACTGTCTAGTTCATAGCTTTCCAAACTGTGTGTCGCAACACAGTTTGGTGTGTTGCAACAGTGTTTGGTGTGTCGCAACACAGTGGTGTGCATGGCAGCGGCGCGCCATCAGCGCTTCCGCATTTTAGCGGAGGCTGCCGTGCACGCCACGTGCCCCTGCCATGCACGCCGCCACTGTTGGTGTGTCGCCAACGGCGGCACTTTGGACACTGGTCTAGTTACTAATTCAAGAGTATGCCACAATCCCCACTGTTATTTTAGTTCAACCAATTGTCTTGCTCTTTTCATCTTAAAATGGCAAATTTGTATATTCTAGGTTTAGGAAGTTGTTTTATGTAATTCTTAAAATAAAACATACAAATCTCAATGAAATGGATAAAAGGAATCATCCTACCATCTTGCTGCCCTCAAAAGCATCTGAATTCTGGCCAAAAGGGCAACCATCTGACAAACAGTGAAGGACTTTCTTCAGAGATTCCCCCCCCCCCCATATGTGGGATTTAGCTATTATAGAAATTTTAGTTTAAGGGACAATAACAATAAAAAAAGCTTCAAGACAAATAGTATAGAAAATGAAAACTATATTATACATTTCTCAGATATACAAATACTTATAACACATTTTTTTAAAAAAGCCACTGACAGCTGATACCTTTCACTGATCTAAAGTAGCACCAGCTGGAAAACACAGGTTTCAATGGAAAACAGGATAGTATGCAAATGGAGTGAACTTCAGAAATAGTAAACAGATCATTCCTTACAACAACTACATACACATTCTATTGTATTCATTTTTTGTTGTTGCTTTCCATAAATTTTGTAAACAGTATTTACAGACATTTTGTACATACAGGGAACAAGCCATATCAATCATACTGTATATCCCTTTGCTCTTCTCCAACCTAGTACCCGTCTGCAACTTTTAAAATTCCTGACATACACAGCCATTTTGGATACTCAAAACATCAAAACAAAAAGGCATTTCTCCAGATCAGTGTTTCTCAACCTTAGCAACTTTAAGATGTGTGGACTTCAATTCCCAGAATTCCCTAGCATGGCTGGCTGGGCAATTCTGGGAGTTGAAGTCCACACGTCTTAAAGTTGCCAAGGTTGAGAAACACTGCTCCAGATCCTCAGACTTGTCCTCTGTATGTACATGTTGGAAGTGGTTACTTTTTTTTATCAGTGTTGGGAAGACCTGGTAAACTCTTAATCTCTCTTGTTCTATTTCCTATAAAGAAATTAGAAAGCAGTGCACTAATGTTAGCATCTCCATTTCATTACCCCAGTTTCCTTTCAAATTTGATTCAGTGAGGAGGAAATGGGATTAGTTACAGTCACAGTACTTATTCAGAATGATTTTAGATAAAATAGACCTACGATCATGACAAATGGAATGGGAGACATTGACTTACAGCAACCTTCCCCAATCTTTTCAGGCGTTGATCTTCCATTCCAGCACACCACAGAAATACAGCCTAGGGATTTTGAGAGTTCCAACTTCGAGACAAACCAGTTATTTTTATATACAACATTTTAGACATAACCCTAACAGTTAAAAGTTAATTCAGTGGGGAAACACTTCAATTAGAACAGAGCAAGTACGTTTTGGAAGGTAACAAAGCAGCTTCAAGAGGACCACTGCTGGCATAAATGTACACTGATTAATTCTTCATGGGAAAAAATGTAAGCACTTTTAACCTGTGCTTAATGAAAAGTTCCTTTATGTCACTTCATAAATTACACCGAGTAATTCTATACTCTATTTTGCACATTTTTGCTGCAGCCTTGACTGCATGAGAAAGAATAAGAGGCTATGAAGAATACCAAAACTTCACCCACAATTTCTGACAAACATGTTCAGCTCTCTGGCTCCTGAGATTTCAGAAGGCATGCCCATGCATGTCAAGCATACATGTGCCTCCATCAAGGCTGGACCCTTTCTTAGAAGCAAGGTTCTTAGAAAGCTACATTTGGCACCATGAGTCTATGGTTTGCTGCCCTCTCATACACTGGAGGCATACATGTAGCTTTCAGTTTCTTAAAAACAATAAATATTCCAAATATTTAAATATTCCAAATATTTAAAGTTAAAGGAGGCATATTGCTTCTATGAAGAAACTTAGCTTCTACTATTCTCTCTAGCTGAAGCAGTATGTTAGCTGCTTTTCATCCGTACTCTATTTATTGGTGGAAGCTAAGAAGTGGCACTTCAAAGATATTATTTAAATATATACTGTATATATCTAAAAAATCAACTACTTTCCAGTCCAAACTTATTCTCTCTTTGAATTAGGATGTATAATCACTAAACTACCACAAATAAATTTGTTTTGGTTCCTCAACTGCCTCTTCTAGAAACTTCTTGCGATTTCAAAGACCACAGCAGAACTAGTTTGTCACTAAGCAAGAGTGTTCCTTTGTTTTTCTAAGATACTTTGTTGAAACATTATAAATTATTTTGTTCTACTCTGCTCTAAGGGCATACTATTCCCATCTTAAGGTTGAAGAATATTCTGTTTAAGCAGTAACACCAGTTTCCAAAAACCATCACGTTTTGCCCTTATTTTAACACAATCTCTTTTCCAAACTCCAGTAAGAATGTTCACACTTTTCTTAATGTATTATAATTCCAACTTTTAGTTTTGCAGTCCCTTCTAATGGTCTAACCCTCTTATCCTGAAGCCCAAGGAATTAAAAGGCAGGGACAAGAGATGTGGTGAGAACTAAAAGAGCACTCCATTCTGGTGAAGTTCCCAAATGACAGCCGGGCTGCTTGAATCAGAGGAATGTCACAGATGTAGTGCCTTAGAGCCCAGAAATGGGCAGACTTCAAGTTTGCAGGATTTTAAACTCTTTTCTTATTTAAAACCAAAGTCCATCATCTGATGCTTGGGTTGATGGATATATACTTAATGTTGCAGAAGTTTGAGCCGAGTAATATGTTTAAGTACCAGTACTGAACAAAGCTTGCAATCCTTCCAAACAGAAATCCATACTTGGACCCCAAAACTTTCAACAGCACAACTTAGGGTAGTGGCAGAGGGAAAATCTTGTTACTGCTAGTATTAAATAAGAGGGAGTCATGCTGCTCTATGGCCGTAAATCCAAATCTGCCCACCATCTCCTTTCCTCAAGAGGTAGGAGGTGGGAGAGAAACACCCCATTGGGCCTCAAAAGGACTATTAAGGCCTTAATCATGTTCATTGTGCATGGAGAGTTCACTGGTTTGTATCCTGAGTTGCCTTGATTGCAAAAGTCAATTTGACTGGTGATGAGGAACAGTCTTTATGCAAAGTCCTTGGAACAAGTGAGTGATTCTGACAGCCCTAGGTACTCCAGATTCTCTGCTGTTGGAGTTGGAGGGAAGCCATTGGTAGCAGTAGGAGGAACAATGGATGTGGCAAAGAATTCTGCTGGATTGCACTTGGGATTCTCTTGGTTCCAATAATAAAGGTTGTCAAAGGCTTGTGGTAAAGGGCTGGACACAGGGACACTGCATGGTGTCAGGTACTCTGGATTTTCCACTGCATTGGTGAAGCTAATGTAGAATGCATTCTTTGGTTCCTTAATAAGCCCATTCTTGCCCATGTGCCTTTTTTGCTTTTCCAGTGTAGAACCCGGTAGTCGTAGGTTTTTGTTGGGTGGAAGGCTGTTTTCTGGTTGATTTACATACTCTACAGGAAAAGAAAAGAATATGAATGGCAAAATCCAGGCTGTAGTAGCTTGCGGGCTTCTCAACAAACACTACTGACTGCACTCATGGCTCATTTTTAAAATCCACAATTATTAAAGGCTAGAAACATTTTTCAAGAACAGCCAAATCCACAACAAAAGCTCCCAAATATTCAAATATGCCATCATACAGAGTAGGGCTATACAGTGCTTTAGATTTGCAAGCAAAAAAAAAAAAGGCTTCAGAATACCTTGGATGCACCTATCTGTGGCTGCTTAAACTCAATGTATTTTCCTGAGATCACGCTGCAGCTGCAGAGGGCAACTGCTTGTTCCCAAGAAAAGATGTGTTAGCTTTAAGGAGTTGCAGACTACATGAACATCCCCACTAATGTTCTGCCTTCAAAACCAAATTGCTGTGCAGTCTTACAGTGTAGAGAGTAGCACCTACCTGGTATGATAGCCAAGGGTAATGGTGTAGTATAGCTCTTAGTATCTGGATTCTCCTTTTCATTAACTGAACTGCTTGTGGGATCTTCACTGTAGCGTTGAAGAGAATCAGGTGCCTGCAGTGGTGCTGGATTCTGTACTGCTTTGCTTGCTGCATAATCCTCCTCACGCAGGTCAGAGGTGATACTTTCAGACTCTTCTGAAAGGGATGGCCCCAAATATGGGTACTGAGGAGATTCCTCAGTCTCTTCTGCATCCATTTGAGTCTCTATAGCATTCTAGAAGGAAACAGTTTACAAGATCTAAAAAATGGATGTTATAATAAGTGCAAGCTGAGGATCTAGATCTGCACTTTTATAGGGAATTTTGCAATCTGGAATGAATTTTATATATATTTCCCCCATCTAGTATGTAAATGCATTTAATCAATAGTGCAGGTGGTTTACAAATTTAGGTTTAAAAAATGTACAGTTCTTTAACTAACATATGTTCAAGTCTTCTACCTATCCTAGCACAGAAAATTAGCAAAACAGAATAACTTGCAAGAATTTTGCCAAAGGTATGTTCATCCCTCCCACCCTTGCAAATACCTTGTTATCTATTATTGCTTGGTTTTTCAATTCATACACATAACCTTTACAAGCAGATCTCCAGCCTTTTTGGACCGGTGGGCACATTTGTCCCAGGTCTCTTCAGATTAACTGTTGAGGGAACAGGGCCAATCCTCCTTCTACTCTCTGTGTGTAGGTTTGGTGTATGTGCTTCTCCTACTACCTCTAGCTCCTCCTCCTCATCTAAATCCTAGTCTAGCTCTCTCTGGAAAGGTTTTTTTTCCCCTTTCTTGCTGATTTTTATTTCTCCTCTTGCCTCAAAGGGCAATTCTGCACCACAGCCTTCAATTGCTTGCTGACACTGGCCCTTGATTGGCAGATTCCCATTTCCCCTTCCCACCAATGCTCAGAAAGCAAACGCCAGTCTTTTCCATCATGGAGGCAGGTCTTTGAAGGTATGTGGCTTCTTTGGAAGGACAACAGAGATCACCTAAGTCCAGTTTTTCAAACTTGGCAACTTTAAGATGTGTGAAGTTCCCCCACCTTCTGGGAGTTGAATTCCACATATCTTAAAGTTGCCAAGTTTGAAAAACACTGATCTCGTCCGGTCCCCCAGAGTTGGAGTTGCTTGTTCATGATGAGCATTTCACCAGTCCATCAGTGGAGGAAGCCACACATACTATCATTTTTGCTTGAATTAGAGGTGGAAATTGACACACAGTTGTTAATTTCAACCCTGCCTTGTGTTCAGTCCAAAGAAATGCCTTCTCTGGCAGTTGGCTTTGCAAGGCCACTTGGGAGAGCTTCAACATATCCAAAATATTCCTGGATTCTCATCCAGAACTGAGAGGTGCATCCATGCTGAGAGAGAAGAGGGTTGTGTGTTTTTTCTCCTCTTCTTTATGATTGTGAGGAAGAAGTTTGGGGTTTGCTTCCTTCCTTCTACTCACCTACAAGAGCAGATCCTCCCACAGGATCCCTTCCTTACCTTCCTCTTTCTGGCAACCTTCCCCCCCGAACCCCCAGCTTCATGTCCATTTGCTATTTCCATGCTTTTAGAGAATTTCCACGAGACCAATCTTAAAAAAAGGAAAGATCCCGCAGTTCACCAATGGACTGGTTAAAAAAAAGAAAGCACACCTACAAAACTCACAAAAGCTTCACAATTTCCGCAAACCAGGATTAAATGGCTGTGGAGGGCACTGTGCAGAGGAGAGGGGCAAGCCTTTCCCACCACACACTAGCCAGTTGGAGCAGAGGCTTGACATGGAGCAAGAGGCGGCAGGGGAGCTTGCTTCTGTGGCAGGCTGGGTAAATTGGGGGTGCTGTCTGTTCATATCCTCCAGAATCAGGAACAGGCCCATCCTCTCATCAGGGCAAGCAAGATGTCCTCCTTCCCTTTCCCCTCCCAGTCCCCTAAGCAGCAGCTCTTCTTTATGTTCTTATAGTGCTGGCTGGGCATGCTTGTTGGAGTACTCCAGCCAATAGCTTTTTAAAATCTCGATTCCTTCCTTGCCCCATTTGGGCAAGGGAAAAGAAAAGGGCAGGTACCTGGAAACTAGGACTCTTATTATTGAGCCCTTCAAAGGAGACTTTTAAAATTTTGCTTGCCTAAAGTAAGGCAGTTCTTGAACTGAAAAATATTCCCCATTTCTATTCTGTAGGAGAAACGTAGTGTAGCATGACCAAGATACAAATTGGTTTTGTCTGCTTTGGCTACAGTATTATAAACTGAACCATAGGCTTACTCTTGCCGAGGCAATTCTAGATCGATAGTCAGCTGATGTTTCACCACTGAAAAAGCCCTGATGGGGGACAAGGTATTCTTCTGCATCCACCAAATCTTGCATGTCTTCCTCCTCCAGCAAAGTGCGATAGAATGTGCTGTCTATGGGGCTGGCAAGACCCATCTGTTCATCATTCTATCAAGAAAAACAAACAGTAAATACTACTTGCAGCTCCCCAAATTCTCTTGCTTCTACTGAAAGTATGGGGTAGCCATATAACACCCTGGATGGTCAAAATTAATATCCTCATAATGCAGTTGTGTCAGCTAAGGCTGCGAAGGTGACCTATCTAAGGTCATCTAATACTTTCATGGCAAAAGTGGAAACTGAAGTGGGGATTTCATGGTTCACAACTTATGGCTTTACAATTATAGGGCACTAAGCCAATGTCCATATATTTGGCATAATATATTCTGCAATCTTATCCAAGATTAAAAATAAGACACCACTCTGGCAGCAGAGGAGCACAAACAGGAAGCAATGCAGCAAAATATTACTGTTTCTAATTACCACATTTTCTTCAGTGCAACCCCAGAACATAAATCAGAGTTAAAAATCTAGAGATCTCAGAGCCACACTGGCCCCTGAAAGCATTGGATGTGGCCCCTAGAGTGTCCCCCATTATTATTTTTTAATGTGATAAGGAAATTATGAAGTACGTGAAGAGTATTCCTATTTATTATATGTAATTAATTTCATCACAATTAAATGCCAAACAAAACAAAAGCAAATTTATTTTTTATCTTGAATGTTCTTCCTTTATCTTGGCCTCATGTACTTTATAAAAGGTCGCCCCCAGCAAGTCATCGAAAAGAAAAGTGGGACTTTCACTTGTCTACCTGATACAGGCTCTCACATGTGTTGGCTTAATAGTGAGTTTCTGATGCAGATAAAAGCAATGGGAAGACATGGGAATACTGCAAACTCAGATAAAACATAAAACACACATAAGCTTGTAACACTGTCATATGATATTTACTTAGCTAATTCCTGCACTTTATTGCATGAAAATATCCATATACTCTGCTCCTTCAGAGTCAATTAGAAATAGCATCTTCTATAAATTTGGAAGCAAGTTAGGTAACAATCCTTGGTGAAATGGTTGCTTATATTATAAAAGCTACAATGCTTTTCCAATTTCATTGCCTATTTGCTTTGAAGGCCACAGTGTTAAGGACAGACACATGGAAAGCCAATGGATCCAGAGGATCCAAGCGTGTGACCATATACTACTGAGGAATAGATGGACACTGCACCAATACTTGGTCATTACTAATTAATTGGCCTTTGGCGTAAAATATTTCCCTACGACCAAAGCACAAAGAGAAATCTAGACCACTGAGGTCCAGGTTAAAGAGCAGGCTATGAATTTGGCCTGCAAACATTCAGAAGACTTCATATAATTACAGAAGCAGCTATAGTAATTCCAGACACTTTCATGCATTGCCACTAGTAGTGATATCAATTTTTTTCCTATCAGTATATTAACCTGGATGCCAGTTTTAGAAGGCTGTAGTAGGCTTAGTTATCAAGAATATCAACAACAAGGGACAGCCATCCCTATTGTGACCTGATAGGACACCTCTGGGTACATCTAGTTGGCCACATTTTGAGAAGCAATGCTACTCTAGCTTGGCTTGGTCTGGTGCAGCAGGAAGCGCTTCTAGTTTTTCTTCCCCTTTCCCCCCCACCATCCATACTGTTATACCATAAAAGAATAATCTTCTTAGGAGGCAGCACAAGCCCCTTCCTTGACAGTAAAACATCTTCCTCACCTGAATAACCACAAACCTCTGAGGATCTCTGGCCATGCGTGTGAACTCAGTGACCAATTCTCGGAACTTGGGCCGGCATTCTGAGTCAATCATCCAGCCTATGGAGCAAAGAGAGCACACATCTATCTGACCAAATGAAATCCTCCTTGTGACAAGAAGAACTAGTTTCGGTGGTTGTGGGAAGATGAAGAATGGACAGCAAAAAAATGACCCTTGCAAAGATCAGCTAGCTAGCATGAACAAGAAAAAAATTCTGGAAATATCATGACGACTTCTCGAAATTCAAAGTATTTATTTATCTTAGAACCCACATACTGATTTTAATCTCCTGAAGTATTTTTCATATTGTAAAGCGCTCTCGCTCTGTGTGTGTGTGTGTGTAAAAGGCAGTTCATATTTGGGGTACAGAAAAGCTAAATTTGCAAACTGTATGCAAAATGAGAAAAACTGCCCAATTTCTGCATAATTTATTCTGCAAATTTTACCTTTGTTTCTCACAGGAAGGGCTAAAAATCTGCACAGACCCTAAAGATGCCTATCCCCAATTTGGCAGAAAACCCAGATAGAAGACAGGAGCAGGTAGACATTGCCCACTTTTAAATATCTATATCTAGAATATATGTTGCTTTTGATTTTAGAATGGAAACAGGCTTTCCAAAAAACTGAATGCTATGCCAAACATCATATTCTATGCTTTAAAAAATAATTCTCTACAATACGGTATATCCTGTAATATATCTGAATAAATAGCAGCAAAGTTAAAAGGTAAAGGTACCCCCCTGCACATTTGTGCAGTCGTGTCCGACTCTAGGGGCCGGTGCTCATCTCCGTTTGTTAGCCAAAGAGCCAGTGTTGTCTGAAGACGCTTGCATGGTCATGTGGCTGGCATGACGTGCGCGGAACGCTGTTACCTACCCACCGAAGTGGTACCTATTCATCTACTTGCATTTGCATGCTTTCGAGTTGCTAGGTTGGCAAGAGCTGGGGCGAGTGCGGGAGCTCATTCCGCACGCAGGGCTAGGGATTCGAACCTCCGAACTTGCAATCTTCCGATCGACAAGCCTGGCGTCTTACCCACTGAGCCACCACGCCCCTTCAGCAGCAAAGTTAGTAGTTGACATCGGGAATGGTTCATTCATTCAAAATTCAGGAATTTGGCCTTCAGCTGTTCTGTAAAAGGAAGCAGGAAGAGAACGAGAGCAAGTTGAACTGTATGTATCAAGTGGGGGTTGGATTAGATGACCTCAAGGGTCACTTCCAATTCTATGATTCTAAGACATGACAGTATTTTGGCTGTCCCTTCAAACAGCATAGCTGAAATTGATGTTTTGGCTGGCGAGGTGGCTGTCTTCCTTTTGGCAATAAGCCTTTCAACTTCTGGTAGTTATAAGCATTGTAATAAATCATTGGTTTAATTTTTGTAAATTGCTTAAATTTTTGTCAACTACTAACTTTGCTGCTAGTTGACAAAAATTTAAGCAATTTACAAAAATTAAAACCAATGATTTATTACAATGCTTATAACTACCAGAAGTTGAAAGGCTTATTGCCAAAAGGAAGACAGCCACCTCGCCAGCCAAAACATCAATTTCAGCTATGCTGTTTGAAGGGACAGCCAAAATACTGTCATGTCTTAGAATCATAGAATTGGAAGTGACCCTTGAGGTCATCTAATCCAACCCCCACTTTACATACAGTTCAACTTGCTCTCGTTCTCTTCCTGCTTCCTTTTACAGAACAGCTGAAGGCCAAACCTAGGCAGATTACAGCAACCAACCAACCAACATCCTTTATATTTTATTGCATTCTTGACCACAGACTTGCTCAATCTGATGCTCCTCAGATGTTCTGGAGCTACAACTTCCATTCTGAGGTTAGTAGGCCCAGCACATCAGAAAATTGGCTTTCACCTTCCCCCAAGACCTATTAACCATTCCCGATCTCTTACATTTAACCATAATCATATAGACATCAATGGTGCAAATAGGAGGCTGGGGCAATCTCTCTCCTTTTTCCAGCAGGTCAGGAATCTCCCTGGCTGGGATACCATCATAAGGCTTTGCACCAAAAGTCATCAGCTCCCAAACAGTAACACCTGGAGAAAGGGGGGGGAGAGAGAGAGAGAGAGAGAGAGAGAGAGAAAAGGAAGCATGAAGCAACAGTCAAGTTTTCACAATGGGAGTTAACTGGAAGGAGAATAGACTCCACATACCATAGCTCCACACGTCACTTTGGTGGGTAAATCGTCTGCGCAAGATGGACTCCAAGGCCATCCACTTGATAGGCACCTGGACAAAGGAACCAGTAATGTACAGATGACCACAAGCCTCATCTCTGCTGGTTGGTTTCAAGCAGTCCATGAATATGTGGATGTTTTTAGATAGTGCTAAGAAATGGTTGTCTATGTGATCAAAGCATAATTCTTAGTGCAGAGGTAAAGCAGTGCTGGAGCTGCACCATTTCAGACTCAAAGCAGGTGGGGAGAGGATCCAACCATGCCAGAGAATTTTGCTTGGAGAAATATTCCATTGCATGTGCCAATTCCTTATATGCAATGATTAATGGAAGAGTCTAAACACAGCTTACCAATCCTGCTTCCGAACTATGAAAAATGCCACCAAATTGTTTTTTCAGTTCTATTTCAGTTATCTTGATACTTGGGTTTTTAAAAAAGATTTGGAATGGGAGTGGTTTGCTTTCCAGAGACCTCCTGCTAAAGGTCTTCCTTCCTTAATTTTGGAAAAAACTAATGGGACTGCTGACATTTTCCTCACTGAATTTCAGCAGTGGCATCTTAATGTACTAGGGGGATGCAACCCGAATACCTCAAGTTGGTCATCCCTACTTTAAAAAAAAGTGTAAAGTAGGATGGGGATTAGACAGCTCATTCCTAATGTTAGCTCCACTCCTTGCACAGTTTCAATACTTGTGGTCTCACGCTGCTCTATATACACCCTATGTGCAGCTCTATCCCTGTTGCCCTTCCTTTTTTTTTAAAACTAGCTTGGTTTTAGCACATTTACAATTTCAGTTTGTTAAGTTGCTTTGCACAGAAGGAGAAAGTGGGGGAAATCGGGATAATATACTTTCAGAGCCTTTAATTTAAGCAACAAAGGAATCAGTTCACGCGCTAGAAAAAGAGGCAGAAAGGATGACATCAATGGGAAGTGGAGGAGGGACTGAGCATGAATGTCTTTCAGAGTTATTCACAAATCTTCCTTAAGCATAAATATTAATTGTGAAACGTTATCTGAAATGTATAGAAGTTGTCATTCTTGCTCTGTGGCTGTGGCTGTGGGTGTTTTAATACCACGTAAGAACTGTACAAGACAAAAATTATTGTCAAAACACCAGCAAGCCTTTGATCAGAAGAGGTTGTGCTCTTAACTCACAAAATTAGAGCATCAGCCAAATATTTGCAAATGCTCTGGGTTACAGCAAGAGAAACTTTTCTGTTCAACTAAGACATCTTAAATCTGGCATTTCTCCAGATATGATGGATTACAACTTCCATAATCTCTAAAACAGTGTTTCTCAACCTTGGCAACTTTAAGGTGCGTAGACTTCAATTCCCAGAATTCCCCAGCCAGCCATGCTGCTCTAGACCATACAGCCTTGCTAACTAAAGATGGGAATTCTAATCCAACGTATCTGGTGGATATCAAGCTGGGGGAGGCAGGTTATTATGTGCTAGGAGGGAGAAAAGTGCACCTACTGTTATGTACTGTACTGTTAACTGTAGCATTTTCCAACAGAACCTATCTGCATTTGGCTCATTAATTAAGGAATATTCCCATGTCCCACCTTCCCTCCATCAGCATGATATTCTGTTTCATCGATGTCCAGCAGTCGGGCCAACCCAAAATCTGTAATCTTCACATGATTTGGGCTCTTCACCAGAACATTCCGGGCAGCCAAGTCCCGGTGAACCAAACGGACATCCTCCAGATAGCTCATGCCCTGAAAGAGAAGCAAATGCCTGTTGGTTTCCCTGGCCAAGGAGAAGTATTGATGGATCTCCTTAAGAGAAGGCATTCTCACCTACACGAAGGTTTTAACGTTGTAATTAATGTTATAATTAAAATCAACTTTTTTTTATGTCACCAGAAAGTTGCTCAAGTTTAATTTGTAAGCAAAAGGGAAGTAAAAAGAGTTGGGGGTTTCCTAGGATGCCTTTGATTGTCAGTGGGTTAGTCCCTTTCATACAAATGTTTCAATATATGAAACTAATATCTACTGAACTAGACAATTATTCTTTTTAATCTAATATTACCTACTCTGGAAATAGATCTCCAATATACGGGGCATAGTTTTCTAAGTCCTCCTGTTGTCACTCCTCTGACAGGAGATACAAAAGATGGAAGGTTGAGTTTTGTTTTGTTTTTGCAAAGAAAGCATGACTCACACATCACATTTGTTCAAATTCCAGTGCTTGAGAAAGAGAGGTCTACAGGTAAGAAGGCTGTGGAAAAATGTTCTAGTAAGAACAGAAACAGAGAACTGTGTATAAGGACTAGCAACTTGCTATAAGAGAGAGGTGGGAGGAAAAGAATGCTGAAATTAACACTGAGCGATTCCTTCAAAGTCTCTTTTGTGGAATCCCAGCAGTTACTTCGAATGTACTCCTACCTTGCCTTTCTTCATAAAAGGAATTTTGGCAGATATCTTCTCCAGTTACAGAAGAGTAAAATATAGATGCTAGATCAGAGCTTTCCAAACTTTTCATGTTGGTGACACACTTTTTAGACATGCATGATTTCGTGACACACTCTTACAGCAGGGCATCATTTCGTGACACACTCTTACAGCAAGGCACAAGGCAGGCACTAGGACCTGCACGGAATCCTGGCAGGGCAGGTTTGGAGGCAGCCAGGCACAAGGCAGGCACTAGGACCTGCATGGAATCACAGCAAGTTTGGAGGCAGCAAGGCACAAGGCAGGCACTAGGACCTGTGCGGAATCCTGGCAGGGCAGGTTTGGAGGCAGCCAGGCACAAGGCAGGCACTAGGACCTGCGTGGAATCACAGCAAGTTTGGAGGCAGCAAGGCACAAGGCAGGCACTAGGACCTGTGCGGAATCCTGGCAGGGCAGGTTTGGAGGCAGCCAGGCACAAGGCAGGCACTAGGACCTGCACAGAATCACAGCAGGTTTGGAGGCAGCAAGGCACAAGGCAGGCACTAGGACCTGCGCGGAATCACAGCAGGTTTGGAGGCAGCAAGGCACAAGGCAGGCACTAGGACCTTTGCGGAATCCTGGCAGGGCAGGTTTGGAGGCAGCCAGGCACAAGGCAGGCACTAGGACCTGTGCGGAATCACAGCAGGTTTGGAGGCAGCACGGCACAAGGCAGGCACTAGGACCTGCGCGGAATCCTGGCAGGGCAGGTTTGGAGGCAGCAGCAGCTGCGACACACCCAGACACTGCAGCTGACACACTAACGTGTCCCGACACAGAGTTTGGAAAGCTCTGTGCTAGATAGTTCCAATCCAGGCAGCATATTAAAAACTCAAGAACCTTATTCTATAATGAATCCATCAATGTAACTTGCCCTTCTTAACATTTTCTTCGGACCTGTCCAAGTGGTGACCTGTAAATAGGTTGTGTTGATATAAGAGGGTATCTTGGGAACATTTCTTGCTTTTGGTCAGAGCAGATGAAAAATGGAAGAGCAGAAACCAAATCTGACAGGAGAATGGGTATATATGGGAAAGGGGGCTTCAAGACCTAAAAAAGACTGGGTAGTGCTGCCCTGTGAACCCTAAAAACCTCTCTCTGTCTTAAAGTTCCACCTACCTTGGCTATCTGCACACACCAGTTGAGGAGGTCCTGGGATCCAATGCGGTCCTTATTCTCCCGCACGTAGTCCAGAAGGCAGCCATATGGCATGAGCTGAGTCACCAGCTGCACTGTAGAAGTGAGGCAGATTCCCAGCAGCCGAGAGACGTAAGGGCTGCCTACACCTGCCATGACATATGCCTCCTGTGGGGATGGAGGGGGGTGGAAGTTAGAGATACTTTGTAGGAAGAGAACAGAGAGACCAACAAGCACAAACAACAGGAGCCAAGCAATTAATTGGGTGGGGGTGGGGAAGTACACTATACGTCTGCTGCCCTTTGCTGGAAGGGACACGCCCGGCTGGGAGAGTCATCAGGGTTTTCTTACATCCAAAATCTCCTTGTTGGCTTTAGGTGAAGTGTTTTCCCGCAAGACTTTGATGGCTACTGGGATCTTCACACTCTCTCCATCTGGAATCCACACACCCTGCATGGATAATTAAAAAATAATACGATGATGATGGATACAATCAGGGTATTCTTTAATCAAGAAAGTGTGTGGGTGTTTGTGTGTGGGTGTGTGTATGCACAAAATGCATGGGGAATTCTGCACCAAAATTCCCCAAGGAGTCACTGAGATCCCACCCACACACCCAGTCTACATAGGAAATTAACCTTGGTAAATTTTTTTTGAAAAGAACTTTATTATTTTTCAAAGCATAGTTAAAATACAAAATAGAAAGTATAGTAAAGATAGAAAATAGGACTAAGGAAAAAAGAAAAAACTTTAAAAGTGCAGATAGGCAGAAAACAGAAACGGAAAGTGACTTCTGACTTTCTCCAATACAGATATAGATAAATTTACAAATATAATCTCTTACCATTAGTTAAACCATAGTAACATTATTTCTATCAAAACAAACCATTTAATCACTAAAACCCAAAATCAAAACTTCATTTTTTTTTCCAACACAAGCAAGTAATCTAAAAGTGGTTGCCAAGTAGAGATAAATCCATAAACTGTATTTTCTCTTATTAACGGTGTTAACTTAGCCAACCTTGGTAATTTTTAAGTGGTATTATTTAGCTGTAATCACAATTAGCAGTGCCTTCTGCTAAATAATCAGAAACTTAGTCAAACAGAATGAACACACAGATTTTCAGCTAGATGAATAAGAAATGCAGCAGCAGCAGCAGCAGAAATATATGTAAAAAGTACACATTCTTCCAGAATTTTGCAACAAAGGCTTCAATTTGAAGATACATATTTAGGGAGACCTAAAGCACAAACATGCATTTTACTATGTCTACATTGCTTGCAAAACTACACTACAGCCTGTAGATTAGAAATGCAGATAAAGGTGTGTAAAAAAAATCAACAAGGTGACTTCTTTGGGTTAAATATGCAAAATGTTGAGAAAATCAAGGAAACAGAGTTGGAATGGATCGCAGAGGTCAACCTCTAACCCAACCGTCTGCTCTGTGCAGGATCCACTGAGGCATCTCTGAGGGATAACCATCCAGTCTCTGTCTGAAGACCTCTAGTGAATAAGAACGTCTGACTGATAAAATGATAAATCTGGCACAAAAAAACCCACCCAGAAGAGTAGAACAGGAATCATACCATAATATGGTAATACTTTTTAATGGATGTTTGGTAGCATGGTATAGAAATACACTGATGAACAGAACTAAACACGCTCAAACCATGCTGGCTGGAAAGGATGGGAGCTATATTTCAATTTGCCTGATCAGTTCCAGGTTGGAAAAGGCCAACCAAGAAGATGGTTTCTGCAGTTCTACACAATGAAGACTGATCCCAGGGCAAGTGGAACAGCCAGCAAGAGTGAACATGCACTGTCAAATGGATGGCAAAGCAGCATTGATTGGCAAGAATAACCCCATACTTGGTCCCTAACTAATCCATTTCTGCTCTGGTTCAATCCCCTTCTCTTTGCAAATTGAATAAAGTCAAGAAGGCACTATAGCGTATATGTTAACGGCATATTCAAGAAGGTTCTTCAAATTGCAGAGATCTTGCACATTTTTTGCTGATTCCAAGGACACTCCATATATAGTTACAGTGAGGGTCCGAGATCAGCACTACATCTCTGTGATCTCACAATATTTTATCTGTTCAGCAGCTGAGCCAATTTCCAGCTCAGATATGGTGCATCCACAATCACAGTGAACCCAGTTTTTAATTAGAGACATTGAAGCCTGCAAAATGTGGAGGGTGGGTTCTTTTTCTCGTTGGTGGGAACTCTGGGTTTATCATACCTCCCAGTTCCTATAGAGCAGGGCTTTCCAAAGTTTTCCCGCGGCGACACACCAACACACCGTTGGTGTGTCGCCACGGGAAAACCCGGAAGTGCCGCCATTGCGGCAGCGCGCAAAAACCTGGAAGCACTGCTGCCGCTTTCAGGTTTTTGCACGCCGCCGTTGGTGTGTCGCCGCGGGGAAACCCGGAAGCGCTGATGATGATCAGCGCTTCCGGGTTGTGTGGCAACACACCAGACTATGTGTGGCGACGTTTGGAAAGCTCTGCTATAGAGATTCAGCCATTATTGCTTCAGACCAGCATTGCTGTAACCTTAGAAACTGAGCAGAAGGATGGTGCCCTTCCGTATCTTAGACAACTACTCATTTTTTCTTTTGATTTTAGAAAGCATCAAACAGACACAGCAGAAAGAAATTTCTAGAGGGAGTGGGCTGTTAATTGTGTGCTGTGTTTTGTGCTCTCCCCTTGGTTGGCTGGGAAGAACACAGGTTGATCCATGTTGTGTTTTCAGTGTTCCAAGGCTGGTGCCAGAGAAGACCATGGGTTGCCTTCAGAGGGTTTGGGGAGTGAAAACAGAGCATCAAAGAGAGACTCTGAACTTCTCAAGGTGGTCTTCACGTTGTTTCCAGCCAAAGCCTCCCCTGCCATTTGCCCAAATGTAACTAAGTAATTCTCAATCCCTGTTCTCCTCACCTTGTACACAGTTCCAAAAGCACCTGACCCCAAAACCTTGACTTTTTTCAGTTCTGTCTCCTTGAGAATACGCATCTGAGCCTGGTTTGGAAGAGCTCCACTGGGGGTCAAAGGCTCCACTAACTAGCAGAGTCACAGAAAGAAAGGAAGACATAAGAATGAGGGGATTAAAAAAAAGAGAGGTAAATATATTTCCGTCAGTAAATCTCCAATGCAAGAATATACTAACATTTTCTAAATGACACAAAGGTAAATGAAAATGAAAACAGTGCTTGGTATCCTTCAGAATTGTTGAAAGATCTCTGTTGTAGAAGCTTTATGAATTTAGGAAATACGGAGTCAGCTTCTTGGTTTTAACAGTGACCAACCACATCCTTCTAATACGTCTGGAAACAGAATATAAAAATAAAGTCCCTCCTCTATTTGTTCCCAGCATTTCATACTGTATAGAAATCTGAATGTGAGCTCTATTTAACCTCCCTCCACTCCATTACTGAGGGAAGGGGTCACAACTGCCGACTGTACCTCCGTCTCCTGCAGAAGACGCCTCATTGTATGTTTCCTCTCTTGCTGCTTCCGCCGACTGATGCAGATAACAGTGAGAAGCAACAGAACCAGGGCAAGCGCAGCACCCACCACGCCAGCAATGATTGAAGTAGCCTGGCTGGAGGAGGGAGGGGAAGAGAGAGGGAAACACTGTAATCTAAAACAGGGAATGCCAAGCTGCCATCAGTGCTTCCTTGCTTGGAACCATCTCGGGATGGTTGACTTGCTCAAAGGGTTAGGAGCAAACCAGCAACCAGAGAAACTTCCCCCTAACTATCACTGACAATAGCTGGGAAATCAGAGTCACCATTCCTTCCTCTGACAGTGACTTTGTTGTCCATGTGCAGGCAACAATGCTAACTTGTTGCTTTCTTTGTCTGGCTCTACAACAGCCAGGAAGATTAAACCCTTCCCAGATACAAAACACCATCTCTTCTCTCCTGTAACGCAGATGCTTTTCTGTTCCTGATTTCTGTCTCTCCGTAGTATGCCTCCTTTGGGTGGGAAAGAGCAAACTGCCTGTAGACATATTGCTATTATAAAGAGACTGCACAAAAATCAATGTGTGGGTCAGAGGTGTTTCATTCATTGCCAAATAAGGCAGCAGACCTACCCCGCTATGCCTCTTCTTGAACATTATCAGACAAGAAAAAAATCTCACTGCTCTTTTGAGCAACGTAGCCCATTAACGAACTCTAAGTAGAACATTTTCTTAATATTCACCTTAAATACACGTTGAACACATAAAGCTGATGTCTGTCAAATCAAACCCATTAATTCATCTCGCTTGGAAGACAGGGGACAAACTTTGAGGGTCATCTGGGCACATTTCCTTTAGAAGCTCCTGAGGATGCTTCCTACTGTCCAATTTGAGGCCATTTATTATTTCTAAGCCTTAACAAGTGGCAGCACTTGGCTGATCTTGGCTAGAGTTAGCAGTTAAGCCGACAGGACCTGATTAGTGCCTGGATGAATGACTACCGCAGAATTCCAACACTGGGAAATCAAAAAACATCCCCAAAAGTGGCACTTCCATGCTGTCCCCAAGGAAACTGCCTGGATATGTCCCTAAATTGAGCTTAACTCAAAATAAACTTCCCTTTTTGTAATTTCTGAAGCACTTTCAATACACAAGTACACTGTAGCCTCGAAACAGCCATGAAAGATTTCTGTATAACCAAAAGGGTAAGTAATGTATTTTCATTCTCTCAAAAGAGATATACGGTAGTCATGCAGTGGCATTGGGATGGGGTGTCAAGATGGCAGGTGCAGTGTCATAATCCAAGTCCTGCACACCTAAACAAAAGGAGACGGACTTGCATTGCAATGTTATGGCTACCAACTTGCCTATTTTGACTGCTGTAGTCCTGGCTATTACCGTGGCTTTTATTCACGCAAAATCCAATAACCTTTAGACACCTCCCCCTTTGCAAACAGTAGGCTCTAAGTGTGTTATTTTGAATTTATGATAGAGAAATGAGATAAGAGAAAGAAGTAAAAAAATTACACAAAATACCTGGGTTTCTGATCCACAGGGCAGCCAAATTCATCCCGTAATGCACATCTGGAAAAAGAAAACTGGTGTCATGCAATTGTTCACTGGGCAAGTTTTGCTTTCATGCAGTCTTTCTCAACCTTTTACGCTGGAAGTACCCTTGAAATAAGTCTCAGGTCTCAGAGAATCCCTGCCTAAAACTTGCAAGAACCCAAAAACTTCACAATACAATTCACTTCTAACCTACACAATCCATGTTTTACAATGTTTACAATAACAGCAAAGCAGCAGGCAAGCTACTGTACAGTATATAAACAGGGAGCAAACCCCACTCCCTTCTAGCACTGAAGGTGTTGCCTAGTCGGGCAACGAAACATCTGCAAGCAAACAACCAAGCTCAGAAAGCACCAAGGACTCCATAGAATGAGGCAGCAAGAGTCAAAATGTGATAAGATGGACGGCACCAGATCACACTGTAATTTGAAGAGGAAGGGAATACTATTTTCAAAGTTCACCTATTAAAAAAGCAAGAAAACATGGAACAGGATAAGCTGTAACCTTTTCTCCTGATCAGTTCAAGTTTAATGTTTTTTTTTTATTTTAAAAGATTTGTAGGACTGCCCATCTTAAAACAACGCTGGGCTGCTCACAACAATAAAAGTATAAAAATCATAAAATCATAAAAAAACCTAAACACCTGGTGCCTCAATCAACCTACTAGGGTGCCCCAACAACTCTCCTCAGGCTCCACCACTCTACCCCAGGGCCTGAGTAAAGAGCCAGGTTTGGCCTTCTGGAAGGCTAGGAGGGTGGAGGCCGGCTGGGAAGAGTGTGTTCCATAAGGTAGGGGCAGCCATGGAAAAGGCCTGCTTCCTAGGTCCCACTAGATGGCAATATTTCAGGGGAGGGACCTGGAGCGTGTCCATCCTATCCAATCTAGTGGGATAGGCAAATACCCTCAGGGAACGTGATCCCGCAAATAGCCTGGTCCTGTGCCGTGTAGGGCTTTAAAGGTAATGACCAGCACCTTGAATTGCACTTGGGAGGAAACTGGAAGCCAGTGCAGCTCGTGCAACAGGGGTGTAACATGGGCAAACCTAAAGATGCCCAACACTGAGTGTGCTGCTGCATTCTGAACCAGTTGTAGCTTCCGGGCGGTCTTCAAGGGCAGCCCCATGTAGAACATGTTGCAATAATCCAAACGGGAACTGACCAAGGCCTGAGTGACCATGAGCAAGGCCTCCTGGTCCAGGAAAGGGCACAACTGGCACACAAGATGAATCTGTGCAAAGGCACCCACTAGCCACAGCTGCCACCTGCTCTTTGAGCAGGAGCCGTGAGTCCAGGAAGACCCCCAAATTGCGCAACAACTCAGTCTGGGGAACTGCAACCCCACCCAGAGTCAAAGATGACATATCACCAGGGGCCAAAAACTCAAAGCCACTCTGTCTTGCCAGGGTTGAATCAAAGTCGGTTCCTCCCCATCCAGACCCTCACAGCCTCCGGCACTTGGTCAGCACCACAACCGCATCACCTGTCAGGGCAGGGTGGAGATGTATCACTGGGTATCATCAGCATACTGATGATACCGCACCCATGCTAGCAAATGACCTCACCCAGCAGCTTCATGAAAATGAGAGAGACCCGAGCCCTGAGTAATCCCACACTGCAGGGGTCTAGGGCTTGACCTCTCACCCCCCACCAACACCAACTGAAACTGGCCACGGAGAAAGGAGAAAGGAAACCATCACAAAACAGTGCCTCCCAATACCATGGGATACCCAATCCCATGGTGTCAAAAGGATACCATGGTCAATGGTATTGAAAGCCGCTGAGATCCAGGATGGTTCCATCACCCCCATCCCAAGCCCTCCAGAGGTCATCCACAAGCACAAGCAGTGCTGTCTCGGTACTGTACCCCGGCCTGAATCCAGACTGTTAAAGGGTCCAGATCTCTCCTCTCCCCACCCCTCCACATTAAATCAAAAGTAAGGCAACCCAATAAATAATTCAGGACTCTCCTATCTCATTCTTAGTTTATACATTTGTGTAAGCTAAAGCTTAGAAGACTCAGTATCATAAAAACAAAAAAAACTTCTTCCCATTCCACTCAAGCTTTAATAGCTTGACCCAAAATCAAAGAACAAAAGAGGCAGGAGAATGTCCCTTAAAAGATTAACTGTAATAGTGATTACAGCAACAGAGGGAAATGCCTATCAGTGAGAGAAGAGTCTCATTCTAAAACTCTGCTTTAAACTGTAATTTGTTCTTGTACACAACTGAAGTGTCTTTAGTTCGAAAGCTGATTACAGTTTTTGCATTACATTTTCCTCACTTTTCATCAGAAAATAGTCAGAATCCTGTTGTGTCTCCTTATGGACTATCTTCCCACCCCTGGACTTCAACCCTGTTGCAAACTCACGAGTGGGTACAGTTGATTGGGCAGAACTGACAGACGTTGTCTTCATCGGGGTACTTCCAAACAGGTATGAAAGAGCCATCGAGCTTCACGCCACTGGGACACCGCTCTACGCAGGAGAGTCCATCTCTGTAATGGGCACAAGCTACACACTGGTCTGCCTCCTAAAGGGGGGGGGAAAGGGTGGTGGGAAAGATTCTCTATTATGCAGAGCAGAAAAAAACACTCACCCACTTCAGCGGTTTTGTGTTGGATATTGAATAGGTATCATTGAATGATGTTCCTGTTATTTTATCGTACAAGCTGACTGGTTGCTGACTTGACCCTAGATGGACATAACCTACAGAGCAGCGAAAACCAGCTGTTTGATAGGCATCTAGGAATTTGGTGTCATGGGGTATGTTGCAAAGCTGCCTCAGGAACATAGCAGCGGTTACACATTTTATTACGTATGAAGGACACAGTTTCTATAACTCAGATTTTGTAATACTGCAGATGCTTACTAGAAAGCAAGTTAATCTCAAGGGTAACATTCTCCCAAGATGAAGTTACTCGAATGAAATGCACTCAAGTTAGCTAATAACACATGATGATTTTGCTCAGGTACTACTGAATGTTTGCCTTGTTTCTTAAAGTGCTATGGCTGCCTCAGTGGCCCTGAGCATTGTAGACCAACTGTAGGTCACCAATTTTAGGGTTCCCATCCCTAGAAGGGAGGGACTGGATAGTTGCACTCCTTTCACTGTGAACCAATGGCAAAAGGACACACAAAGCTAATGGATGGGGGGCAAAAACAAGAATATAATATCAGAACATAATCAGGGCTTCAAGATACTTCAGTGTTCTTACCGATCCATAGCAAGATTCAGTCCCATTCTGGGGCATGCACTCTGGATGGCATGAAATGCACCGTGTCCCATTGACATATTCCCGAATATCTCTGCAAATTCAAATCAAGCCAAAGTTTAGACAAGTCTGATTTCTTGACTTCCTAGTTTTCTCAAACACCACTGATTTTTCTATTCAGAATCCGCTGAATTAGAATAAAAACAACTTCATAATCAGGGTTGGGTGATTTAAAAATATTTATTTATTTGACTGGTGTTGGGTATTTTAGAAAAAGAGGAAGAATGATGCTACTTTCATGTATCTTCAATGGACATGGAAAGCTGAGAATTTGGTAAATGGCACAGGATCCAGCATCCCAACAGTGATAAAAGTAAAATTGCCATCAAGTCAAGCAAAGAAAAAAAAAGAAACTAAAATTATAAAATATGACTTCCAACCTTCTCTTCAACAGATAATTACAATCTTATAATCTTCCCTCCCTTTTAGATGTTATACAAATCCCTTCAGCCCCTCACTTAGTCCACATCTGTTTTAATCCTCAAACCCATAAATCATCATATCACGTTTTCTTCTTTCAGCAAAAGGTCCATACTGTATAAGGTTCAAGTCAATCTTGACTCCTGATGATCTATAATGGCACATCCAGGCAGTTTTCTGGGCATGACAATGAAGCGGTTTGCTATTGCTTTCTTCCAGAATACTGTAGGGTTTTTTTTTCTTCTTTTTGAAATTCCTAGTCTAATCTACAGTCCTGGATTTTCCAGTCAATCTCCCTTCCAAGTACTAAATCAGGGGCAATTCTATTTGGCTTTCTAGATCATCCAAGGTAAGCTATGCATTGCCACCTACTGAAACTTAAAGGAAGTTATTCTTTGTTTTTTATTTGGAGATAGGGGAAATCAAACACATTCTTACATTTTATTGTGATTTTATTTATTACTAACACTAATATGCTACTCAGTGGTATCCAACTCTGGGCATCTTACAGTTCTATTTTCAGTAACAGGATTAAAATACAAGACTTGAGGAAACTCTCTCTTTTTTCTTCTGTTTAGCACTTTCCAAACTCTTTCCTCCCTGCACAATGTTTTCTTAATCAGGACCCCACACAGAAAAGCCCCATCCAATCACACCTCCCCATTGTCACATACCCATCCAGAACACTGCAATTCTCAATGCATTCCTTCCCACGGAGAAAGCCGTTGCAGGACACACACTGACTTTTCCCTGGTCCCCAGCAATGTCCTTGGGAGCACAGCGAGAAGCAAACTTGGCCTTGGAGATCTACAGAGAAGAGATACAAGGGAAGGCTTGTGAGCAGATAACCTTGCTATCAGTAAAGGCAGGGGGGCTAGAGGTCAGCAACGGGTATCACCTTGAAAAGTGCAGAATATTCAGGGAACCAATCAAAATAACCAACAGCTGAATACAAGACTAGGGAATAAACTAGATATGACAAAGGTAGTCACCTTTGCTCATTTATTATGCATACAGGTAGTCCTTGGTTAACAACCACTCGTTCAGTGACCATTCAAAGTTACGACAGCGCTGAATGAGTGGTGGTTATGACTGGTCCTCGATGTTCTGGCCATCCCAGTTGCAGCATCCCGTGATTTGCGACCTTCCCTGCCGGTTTCCCACAAGCTGGCAGGGAAGGTCACAAGTTTCTTGGGTAAGTCTCCCCCACCTGTGCAATGGCCGTTGAATTTTAGGGGAGAAAAAAGCTTTGCATTATTATACCACTGGAAGCCATACCACCATAGTTAAACCTGGAGATCTTTCAGTTATTAGAGTCTCTTTTCTGTCTCACCCTATCTTACTTATGACCATTCTGAATACTAAGTTTCATTACACTTGCTCTATTTCTTCATGCTGTGGTAACTATACTTGCTAGTACTCTTACCAGGTTCTTTCTCCCTGTGTTATCTTCCAGGTGCCTTTGTCTCCAAAGAGGAGCAGTTGCTGGACATTCTGCCCTGACAGTAACATTCAATATTGCTCTCAGTCACTACATCTGGTGTTAATATCAGCCATGCTAACTTCTGCCTCCAGGGATGTATATATTCAGGAGAGAAGATTTAAACAAATAAAACTATCCCATGATCCCATATACCTATTAGATAAATATACTTTATTATACTCATTGACTATTATGGAAAAGAGATAAAAAAAACCAATAAAATGTAATAAGCATCCATAACTAAAGAACCCTAACCCTAACTTGTGATATCCTGGCCATTCATACTATTGCCATTTCCTCTTTATGGACTCTTAAGTATTGTCAATTCCTTCACAGAATCAGTACTACAAGTCTCCCTCCTCTATAATGAATCTGCTTCCTAGTCTTTTCTACAATCTGCTGAGCTTCTCAGCACTTGAAGATGAAAGATTCACATGACCCTGATTCTTGCATCAGGTACTAAACTATGAGAGCCAGTGTGGTGTATGGTTAAGGTGCTGGACTAAGAGTGGGGAGACCCAGGTTCTAGTCCACCCTCAGCCATGGAAACATACTGGGTGACTTTGGGCCAGTCGCTCTCTCAGCTCAACCTACCTCACAGGGTTGCATTTGTGAGGACAAATAGGAGGAGTGAGCACTATGTATGCACCTTGTGCCCCTGTACAGAAGTTGGGATATTAGTTGAATAAATAAATGAACCCATGTGTAAACCAAGCATATGCTTGATTTTCTTCCTCCAGCACATTTTTGAGTAATCACTCTGTACTACCATTGATCAGAGAAATGATTGCACTAAAGCAGAATATGAAGCCCCACATAACTCTCCTGCCATATCCCCTGGGATGAGTTGTCCTTCCCAGGAGAAGCAGGAGCTAAATGAGAATAAAAAGCTGGGGGGACCGTTCCTCAAGAGCCAGGGCCAACTCTGAGGTCTTGACAGAATCACTATCCCGACCTTGGACTCAGAATCCGAAGGATCCTGCCAACCAAGTCCATGAAAATGCTACCACCACCAAGCTGAGTACCAGATGACACCAAGAAAGGAGCTTTAAGAACAGTGGTCTACTCAAAAGTAGACCAAAACCTCTAGTAGTACTCAAAACCTTTTTTCATCTATGGTGGACTTGCCAAAAATCAAAAAGGTTTTGGGATAAAATTCATGAAACCATATGTGAAATATTAGAAGAGGACATTATCAAAGAGCCAGAATTCTATCTACTGGGATTTATAAAATCAGACTTACACAAGAAATATGGAAAATTGCTATTTTACTTAATAACTGCTGCTACAACCATATTCGCTAAACATTGGAAAGAGGATTACATACCCACTATTGAAGAATGGACAATAAAAGCGATGGACCTAGCGCAGATGGCCAAACTGACGGATCAGTTGAATGATAAGAACATAGAAGAATTCAACTTATGTTGGAGTCCTTTCTATAAATTTATAGAAAAGACTCAAAAAGTTCAATTGGGAATTTAATGTAAATAATGTAAAATAAGTTAGAGATTATAGTTGTTTATAAATATATGTTGGAAAGGATGGAGAGAAAGTAGGAAGTCCTGTTTCTTTTCTGTTTTTGTCTTTTTTTTTTTTTGGTTGATAGATGAACAGGTGAAGAGTAAGGTAGAGAAGATGGGGAAAGGAAGTGGAGAAGGGAAGAGGGGGAAGAGGAGATAAAGAAGATGGAGAAAAGAGAAGAAGGAAGGGAAGTCAAGTTATGGGAGGAGAAAAGAAAGGTTGTTTTGTAAGAAAGTTATTGTATTTACTTTAAAAATGTTATTTATGTTATGTTATGTTATGTTATGTTATGTTATGTTGTTATGTTGTTATGTTGTTATGTTGTTATGTTGTTATGTCATGTCATGTCATGTCATGTCATGTCATGTCAGATTTTGTGATTTATGTATTACTATAAAATAAAAAAAACATTGGTATAAAAAAAAAGTAGGCTATTGTTTCCAACTAGCCTAGCAACCACAATTTAATCTCAGCAGCACCAGCTGTGCTGGAATAGAAACCAGAAGCTTCTGGAATAAAGGCCTTTTCCTGAGTTCATATCAACTTTGAAACAATATCTGAGATAGCTTATCCTTAACTGCTGTGTGCCTTGCAAACAGCCCTTGCTATGACTACCCAGCTAAGTTCACCTCTGCCAGAATTTTGACAATGTTTCTCGCCTCTCTCTCTCTCTGAACTTTGCTATAGATAATGAGACTTTTTGCTTTCAACTCTGGACCAGACTTTGATTTTGTTGTTGTCTAATGACTATTATAAGTGCTTAGTGCTGTATTTTGACCAGAATTGTCTGACAACTCCTTTTTCATCTCTGCATGAGACCTTGCACAAAACATCTCCATTTACTTTTCCCTTGTTTCATCTTGCTGGTCACACTATTGCCTGCCCAAACCAAAGGTATGCTAAGCAACCTTCCAACTTCTTACTCTGAGCTCACAATATTGCAAAAAGGTCTCACATGAGCTCCCATTTAAGCCCTTTCAGCTGTCCACCAGAACATCAGGCTTAAAGGACATTCCCATACCTACAAAGAATGAGGGGGAAAAGACATTAATGGGAATGGGCTTCACACATGCTTACCACACTGCTCAGGCGGGTTGTTGTCATTGTGGAATAGTTTCTGCCGAGGGTTTCTGAAGATGTCTCCCCAAGGGACATTTTGGATGAAGCAAAGGTTGGGATTGTGGTGGACGAGGACCATGCCACTACTGACCTCTTGCAACGAACGCAGGCCCAGCGAGGAGATGTTGAGGTTTTGTAGTGTTAGGGAATAGGCTCCACTGCCACACGAAATAGATTTCCCAGTCAAAATGAGCAAAATATCAATGACAAAAATAGCCACCCCTTCTGTTAAATATACACCACTAAGCTAGAGAGATAATATGGCCATGAAGAGAGACTATCCTCCTCATTCTCTGTTTCATTGCTGTGGAATGACAGACTGCCTGAGAGATTAAAAGTGTAGATAAAGAGCTCATAGAAAATAGTTAAAATAGAAAATAGTTTTATTATTAAGATTAATTTCTACAATAGTTGTAGGCATTTATAATGTAAATGCCTTTTTCTTTTATTTCTAAGCTTTCCTTTTTTTAAAATAAAAGTCTCCCCACCACCACCCGCTAGCCAATGAAGGGAGATACAAAAACCCAATCAATTGTCCAAATTTCCAGTACTTTGTGTCTATTAAGTCTGGGTCAATCTGGTAATTAGTGATTCAAAAAAAAGAACCCGCAACAATTGCTCAGATACAGACTTTCCTATTGACAGCTAAACACAGGTGTTGCCCCTGCTAAAACACTTGAGAGAACTTACTTGTAAAGTGCCCGCCCTCGGATCACCTGAAGGTTCTGGAAAGGGCTCAGGTCCAAGAGTGTCTCTGGCCAGGATTCAATGTATAGGAAGCCTGAGAAAACACCAAGTGAGGTCCATTCAATGGAGAACTGTGATTCCTGATTTTTTTTTTTTTGTGATTGTTGATTTTTGTTTTTGTGACCCATCACAGAGGAGCAACCCTTTGGTCAGAGGCAGGGACCAAATGGGAGTGCCATTTATTTATTACAAGCACTGGTACCCTGCCCTTATCACAGGTCCTCCAGGCCCTCAAAACCATCCTTAAATCTTCTTGTACATACCTGTTAAATCTTTCAGGTGCACAAAGACTTCAAGTTGTTCAGGTTGTAGGGGTGGGGTATTCGTGGCAGGATCTCTAAATAGAAAAGGAGGGAACAGCTTTGGGTGAAACTAAGTGCTCACATGCGCACATCTAAGATGTCCCCTCCCCTCCACTTATCCCCGTTTATTCTAGTGGTCAAGGCTGCCTTTCTAGCATTGGTTGAAATGATTCCAAAACATTTCACACTTTCACATGCCACATTTAGGAAAATTACAGGAGCATCTTTTTCAGGACAATTTCACAGTAAAGGTGTAGAAGTGAAGAAATATAAACACACACATCCTCAAGACCAACTTTTTGTTCCCAAGGGTCTCGCTTTCAAAAGAATGTTTTGGGTGGCTAAGGGCCATGGCGGGTGTCATGAAGGAGAACTGTATTCTGCCCTGTCAAACAGCTTCCCCCTAAGACTCAGATGACCCCAAGCCTACTGGCCTTCTGTAAAGATCTGGCTATTTCCTTGGGTATCGGGTCAGAGTGATGAGATAGCCCCTTTCTAGGAAACACATTGATATGTTGGTTAGTGTCTTCGGTTGACAATTTGTTCTGCTATTTTGATACACATTTTGTGATTGTTTTAAATGTTTTTGTATGCCTCCCAGAGTCACTATCAGTTGGGCAACCATACAACTTAAATGAGTGAACGAATGAATGACACAATGCTGTCACTTTAGGAAGCAGGGCTATAATTTTTGTCACCTCATATTGGGAGTTGGGGCTGCTGTTGTGTTGTGTTAAGCCTATTAGAGGTTTAATACCCCATCTTTTTAGAAGACTGTAAGAAAACTATGCTGCCAGTTGGCAGTTTTGCTAAATTGCAACTGACTGCAAAAAAAGAGGGCTTGAATATGAGTCCTACAAGTCATCCACTCCAGCTATACTTCTTCCAAGATGACTTAATTTTTCTGATGTCACAGGGGATACCAACTTTCCATTAAAAAGCAACAATACATCATGCCATCATATGTTTCCAAGGACAAATCATTAAAGGGGTATTACAAGGCATTCATAGTTCACGCTCAGATTTCCCTGTAAAACTGTGACACTTTCTAGTCAACAATACTGAGAAGTACGCAGATTACTCCAAGCCTGGAACCAAATCCCATCCACCACTTCTTAACTATAGACACTACTCTCTTAAGCCTTTTTACCTTGTGCTGGCAAATGGGAGCCAGGATGTATTCAGATTACCCAGCCAGGTTACCCATAAGGCAAATGGGAGCCTTATTATTTATTTATTTATTTATTTATTTAATATAATTATATATAATTATATAATCATAATTTATATGATTCAGATTACCCAGCACCAAACATCACTCCTACTGCTGGGAATGTTTATTCTAAGAAATACCCAGGTTTCTCAATTTAGAAGCTTCCCCATCAAAATTGTTAACATGGATAAAAGCTTCTATCTTTAGGCCAGCCTTTCTCAACCTTTTGACCCTGGAGGAACCCTTGAAATATTTTTCAGACCTCAGGGAACCCCTGCACATTCAGGCTCAAAGATAGGCCAGACGTCACAAAATTATTATATTCGTTTCATGGGTAGGCCTGTATGTACGCATTAACAGTGTTCTTAAACTAAAAATAGAGAATGAAACTTACCTCTTTCATGTGAAGTTGCCTGAATTTGAAATTATTTTTAAATAAATCGTGATCTCCCAGGGAACCCCTAGTGACCTCTCACGGAACCCTAGGGTCCCATGGAACCCTGGTTGAGAAACCCTGCTTTAGGCTAACAAATGATTCTCTCTCTTCACACCACAATTTCCACTGGCACCTTTTTTTCTCCTGCCCCACAAAAGCCTCACAATCCAGATTAGTTCTTTTGTTTCAGAACCAAGCCTGAATGTAGTTCTTTCCCTCCTCAACCCCCCACCCCACCTTCTTCTTCTTGCAGACTTCAGTTTTGAAGAAGAAGATGCAGATTAAACTTTTAGGCTTTGAAAATAAAATTGCTCAGTGATGAATTTAAGTTATGGCATGGGGTGCTATTAGCATGTTGTCAGCCTTTTCTCTCTGGTCATATGAGCTAGTACCATTCAAAAAATAAAAGCTGGGGTTCTAAAGATGCTGATTTGTGAAATAAGCTTCTAATTTAAGCTTTGTATGGTTATTTGTGATTTTAAAAATCTCACCTAGAAACAACAGCAGTCTGACTTTAAAAAGCAACAAACCCTAGTTGCAGCTCTTGTGCAATAGTTTACTGGACTTGCCCAGAAGCTTCCAAAGGTACAAGCTGGGATGTTTCACCCAGTACAACTACACAGCTGCATCACAAAAACCGATATATTCTTCTGACTCTAATACTCGGTTACCTACCCTGCAAAGGTCTCTTTCAGAAACGCTAAACTGCCAAAGATCTTGGTGCAGCCAGCAAAGTGGTGGATGTTAGAGGCATTAACAGCACGAACGCCTTTCAGGAAATCCATTCCTAGGCCATAGCAGACTAAAATAGAGAGAAGGTGGTATAGAATTAGCTAAAGCAGAGGAAGGATGCATATATATATCTATACATCTTATTAAACCAACAGTGTAGGCCAGCCTATCACATTATAAGCCCTGTACCTCTGGACTGTACAGCCACTGAAGAACAGCTAACTTGGCCATTCCTGGAGGCTGAACAGTATGGAAATTCATCCTTTGCCTTCCACAGGCAATAAGCAAATAGGCCCAAGCCTAATGACTGGGATGACTGAACTCCAATATAATAAGAGTGAATGCCACAAATGGTGACTAAGCAATTTACAACTAAACTAAGGTGACTGGGGTTGGACAAGCATAAAACCAGAACACATACATTCCTTGTCTGTCAAGATAGAGACAGAAAGTCAAGGAGAACCAAGATAGATAATTTTTTTCTGTGTCCAGGGAAATGGAGAATCCTCTTACCCTCCAGCCAAGTTCAGTTCTTACCTTCTGGGCAGGCACTGTCACATTTCTCACATTTCTGCACAGTACCCGTGCTCACTTCTTGACTGTTCTGGGGACACACCGAAGTGCAAGAGCCCACCTCTGCAGCCAAGTAATTATCTGTCATGAGATACGGGAAAAGCATTTTTAAGAACTCTCTGCACAGAAATTCAGCAAGGCTGAAACTCATCTTGATGGCATAACTGGATTATTGTCTGTATGAAACGGCCTGAAGGCATGAGCACGCCAACCGAAGGGAGGAAGCCCACATCCCAGTCCACCCAAAGGCTGGAAGCAATCAGAGGCATCTATAACCCAATTATCCGCCCCTCACCCCAAGCAGGCCCATCCACAAACAGAGCCTTACAAGGGCAATGAGGGACGCAGGTTGCTCCAAAAGTGTAGCGTCCATTTGGGTTGTGCATAATTTCAAAAGTATCTGGATTGTAGTTCATTAAAGGTGGACAGTGCAGTTCACATATCCCACTGTGGTTGAAGTGCAGGCAGGCCTGGAGAAACAGCAAGAAGCGGCACTTTAAAAAAAGCACAGCAGGCAAAACTCAAGGAACAATATCGGAGGGGGCCTGCCCTATTTATCTCTTGGAGGAAAAGCAACAAAAAATGGTGCCCTAAAAGGTAGCCATTGCTTTGTATCAGATAAAGACAGCAAGAGCCATTTTAATAGCACAGCCTGTAAAAATCATGTTTAATATTGGTCCCCCGTTTCCAATTAGCTGAAATACTCCAGAGTAGCAGTAAATGGGTAAGTTTTGCTCACCAGAGGAAGCACCAAAATATTATTGCATCTTTGTAACTTCTGCTTTATTGACAATAAAGAGAGGGACTCGCCCCAAAGTCACCCTCCCCATTGGCTGAGGGGGGTTCAACTTAAGCTTCTCCAATCCTAGTTGAACACTTTAGGCACTATGCCACACTACAGTTGCATTGTGTATGACTATATATGTACATTATATATGTCCCCCGTTGGGGGAGTTGGGCGGTCATATAAATTTAAATAATAAATAAATGTATGAACCAGGCCATTATTTATTTATTTTATTTATTTTCTATCCTGCCTTTATTATTTTTACGCCTTCTTCAACAAGCCTTGACTTAGTGCAATATAGGAATCCAGCCACAAAGCTGAAGAACAAAGAGAGAACTCAAAATATTTTCTCACAGGATGGGGTCTTAAGACTTTTAAGAACATTTTCTGCCTAGAACCTCCACCATTGGCTCCACCCTGTTTTGGCCTAACCCAATCTAACCCACATCTGGTACTTTCCAGATGTGTTTAGCCATATGCTACAGTAGTGTGAGACTAGGCTGAAGCTGCCATAACCTAAAGATGAAGCAGGCACGTATGCAGAGAGGACAAAGCCAGGAATCTTGTCTATGGGATCCCTTTTGGGAGGTAGATAAGAAGGAAGCAAGTGGTTAAGGAAACAAAAGGAAAAATGTCACCTGAACCAGACAGAGGAAGATGGGCCTGAAACCCCCACCCCAAATCTATCAACAGCTACTAGGCTTGTAAATTAACAAGGCAAAAGTAGCTGCCAGTCTTGTGAATCAACAAGGCAAGAACTTTTGGGGATAAAAGGGGTCTCAAAGCCCACCCACTCCTTGAGTCGTTCTTGGATCCAGACTTGGAGGCTTCCGTCCCTTTAGCTAGTGCCTGGCAGCCTAGTTGGAAGGACGTGGGTAAGTGTGTGTCTGTGTGTCTATGAAGGTTCTCAGTCATCCAGGTGGAATTGTCTGTAGCTTGAATCATGTCAACTGGATTTCTATTTTC
This sequence comes from Charina bottae, assembly GCA_023362775.1. Lineage (NCBI taxonomy): Eukaryota > Metazoa > Chordata > Lepidosauria > Squamata > Charinaidae > Charina > Charina bottae. Next base: position 5,610,022 of record JALMGJ010000024.1, read on the forward strand.
TCAGTGGAAACGTTTCGCTCCTTATCCAAGGAGCTTCTTCAGTCTGAGCAAAGTTAGTAAGGGAATCCTTAAATATGTTTCTAGGTGGCTGTGTGACCTTGCACCTGGGGCTAGGTCATGGTTATTTTGAGATGTTATTTCTAAGTCCCTTTATCATCTAAAGGAGGATCGTTAAGATTACCATGCTGCTGTTGAGCTTGCGAAATGGTCTTAATCTTCCTAGGAAGATTAAGATTGTGTGTCTGTGTCTGTGTCTGTGTCTGTGTCTGTGTCTGTGTCTGTGTCTGTGTGTGTGTGTGTGTGTGTGAGAGAGAGAGAGAGAGAGAGAGAGAGCGCAAATGTACCTTGCAACCAGTAAAGTTTTGCTGTTACTTTAAATTCACTGGGTCTCCATGTATTACAAAGAACCTGTTGTGCCTCAGTGTTCGGTTGGAAGTTATTTGTGTGTGTAATCCTAATTATTTCCCCGGCTGTTGACCAGGGCTGTGTGTCTTGTCTGCTCAAGCCACACCTATCTGGAAAACCCAGGTAGAAAGCAAGGGGGGCAGACAGATCCGCGTGCCTCAACAGTCTGTGTGTGTGTGTGTGTGTGTGTGTGAGTGATTGACCATAAGCCGAACCTGGGAGCAAAACCTGGGAGCAGCGTTTAGCTTCTCACAGGAATGCTGATGGGTATGAATGAACAAATGTCAACTTCGCTGCAATCAGAAAGTAGCAATCTGTTCAATGAAGTAGGCATCTCAATGCTGGGGGAGAAGCCTCCAAAACGTCCCCCACTCACCAGGCAATCAGAGTGTTTGGGTCCTGTGCAGCCGGCTGCACACTGCTCGTGGCAACAGTCCGTTGGGCGTCCCCCTTTGCACCTTGCGCAGCTGCTGGCACAGATTGTACTTGTCACTGTCAGCGAGCCAAAAACAAAAGAAAGAAACCAGTCATTCCACCTCCATCCCAGACAAGCAGAGGTCCCTGCTCTCTGACACTTTGCAGGAAGGAAGGACCTGAATCCAGTCTCATCCTGAGCCAGGAGTGAAGGAGGAGCGATGTGATGAAGGAGGCTATAGAGATCTGCTGCTGAGACCACTGTGAGAAGCCACAACCTGAGCACCACTGGCCCTTAGGTTGTTGGGGACAATCAGGGACAACCAGAACAGGCCTGGAAGCTTTGCCCAGAGGGAGAGTCGTCAAGAGAATAGAAAAAGCTGAAATCCCAGGCAGCCAGGGCAGCACAAAGCAGCAGCACAGCTCCCAGAAAAAATAATGGAAGCCTTCTGCCCTCTAAAGCAACTTTCTGCCATTGTCTTGGGGCTATAACTTCCAAACTCCCTTGCTGGCTGGGAAACAGGTTCCGAGAAGGGCAACGAGGATGTTTCAACTTGAAAAGAAAGGAAGTGGTGGTGGGGAAGAGGGGAATATAACACGCTTTAGTTATCTGAAGGGATATCACAGAGAAGACGTTCAAGATTTGTTCTCTGTCATTCCAGAGCACAGAACACAGAATAAAGGATTTAAGTTACAAGGCGGCAGATTTCAGGTGAATCTTACAAAAACCTTCCTAACGGTAGGAGTAGCTTGGCAGTGGAGCCAATTACCCAGGGAGATAATGGTCTTCCTGCACTGGATTGAATCAATTACAGGCTAGATTGCCATCGTCTGGAACGCTTCAGCACTGAACAGGCCATTGGACTCACTGGCCTAAATGGCCCCTTACAGCAATAAGATCAGTTCAGTAACAGATCTCAAGCTCTGTATCTTTTTGCCCTGGGACCCTGGATTTTTGAAACAGACTCCGTCCAGCCATTTCCTTGCTTGTGTTAGAGATCTTGCATAAACTTGCATTTTCCCCTTAGGTCCCAAACAGTGATGTTCCTTCTTACATTTTTGACAGCTCCCTTTCGCTTCTCCCCAGCAGTGGTTATTATGTGGGCAGATTTGGCTGCAGTCAGGGCCTAGTGGGAAAGAAAACAGACTTTTAAAATCTTACATCTAGGAGGAAGAAACATGCAAAATTGGAGCAGTAACAATTGTAAGACACCAGATATGCTCGCCTGGGGAGACTGCAAGAATGGACTTGGAGAAGACTTGCTGTATGTTGTAATTTTGCCAGAACATAGAATACAGTAGTCCTGGATACAGAATTCAGCTTGCTAAGAATATCTACTTTCATTTTTTAAACTAAGCTTCTAGCCCATTTGTAATAGCAAGCATGGAAGTGTGTGTCGAATGACACAGAGATAGCTGAACGTGATTGTCAATGGAGAAGAGCAGAGCTTTGGTGTTCCTTGTGATAAACCAAAATATATCACACATAACAGAAAATATTGCAGAAGGCATTATACAAAACTAAGAGAAACTATGTAATAGTGTTAAATTTGCTTAAACAGCACAGAGTGCAGAACTTGGCTTTTCATCATGTGAATTTCAACAATTTGGGCACAGAATCCAGACAACCCTCTGATAAAAGCCCAGATAGTGCACACTGGCTTATTAGGAGGACAGAATCACATCAGCCAGGTCAGAAGTGAGGAATTCCTAGCATGCTGATGCTGGAGTTGGTTTTCATTGAGACATTCTGAATAGCTGAGCAGTGGACATGTAGGAGTGGGGTGGAAATACAGTAAGTTGGTAATAAATGGGTATGGCTTACTCATCCAACCCCACATATTGTAGAAGGACCTACAGGGAAGCATAGAATGAGAAAAGAATAATCCAGTGCAGAGATAAAACACGGGACCTACAAATCTTAGTTTGGTTTGTTGTTCCAGTTGTTACGGGTATGCTACATGCAGAAATCACAAAAACTAGAAGTAGAGATATGATATCCAGGAACTTCAGAAGTAGCTCCACATAACAGCAAACATAAGCCAATTTGTATTACTAATGTAAGCTGTGGAATTCATCTTAGGGCAAGCCTTCTTATTTTTACCAGAGAGTAGGACAGCACTGATGAAAAACCAGAATTTTGAACTTTACTCAGAAGAAACAAGTAGAAATGAAATAATTCTATAATATGCTTCCGGCACCCTGGCATCATTTAAAACAAGGATTTACTTCCGCACAGAATCCCCTGTGAAGCCCAGGACCTAACCAATTATGCTTACAGTTCCTACGGCGATGGCTGCTGATCTCCGAATAGTTTTGCCAGTTATATTTATGGAAGATAGCTTCCCAATGGATGGTCTCCTGAAAGCACAGCTGCGGGTTCCTGTCTATAATCACTTTACCTTTTAAGATCTCTGAAAGCAAACAGGGGAAAAGGAAGGGACAACAAACAGAAATGAGTTAACAGTCTGCTTTTGTTCATTTTTTAAAAACTGCATATTCAGTCTACTGAAAAGTTCAACCTACTGCCACGACTGAATTGAACAAACTGTATATATAATTGTATAGAGAGAGTTTTGTGCAGCACTCGTAAAGTTAGTTCTGCAGGTTGGAAAGCGAGGCAGAGGTAACTCTAGCTGGGAGTTTGGCGAGTTTTGATCCCAATACATCTATGCCAGTGTTTCTCAACCTTGGCAACTTTAAGCTGTGTAGACTTCAACTCCCTGAATTCCCCAGCCAGCATTGCTGGCTGGGGAATTCTGGGAGTTGAAGTCTACACAGCTTAAAGTTGCCAAGGTTGAGAAATGCTGATCTATGCTGGGGAAGGTAGGCCTAAGGCCAACATGTAAGTTCACGGCAGAAGCAAGATTCAAGCAAGAAACGTCATACCTTATACTTCAGGTTGAAATCTGATACCTAATCTTCTGAAATCAAGGGGGCTATGTTTGAGTGGTGGATATAAGATCAGGCCATCAATTTGTTAGGTCACTACACTGCCAGCAAAATTTTTGTTCATACCTTGCATGCTGGATTGAATGTAAACAGAACTGTGGAACAGTTACTTTGGGGTGGGAGAGCTGCTAAAGCTTGTTGGTATGAGCCTGGGCACCAAGAAGTAGGTGAGGCAAGTCTTCCCACCTAGCAGTGAGCAAACCTTTTCAAATTCACACTATTTCAAATTCTAAACACACCATCTGGAGCTCAAAACAGTGTTCCAGTAATTCCAGAAGCGTTGTGAATTCAAAACAGCCCCCCTGCAAGTCAGAACAATTGTTCTGAGGTTAGTTCAACAAGTTGAGCTGAACGTCAGGAATGCCTACTCCAATCAGTATCAGCCTGACCAATTAGATCTACCAGGGAGAAACTGCAGCAAATTCTGCACTTTCAGGATGTCTGGGGGGCTGAGGCAAGGCAGCGCTGCTTTTCTATAGTTTTGTTTTGGTCGTGGATGGGGTTGCACTGCCCCAGACGGACCCGGTGCGCAATCTGGGGGTTCTCCTGGACTTGCGACTCCTGCTCGAGCAGCAGGTGGCAGTCGTGGCCAGGAGGGCCTTTGCACAACTGTGAGTTGTGCGCCAGTTGCACCCATTCCTGGACCAATGTGCCCTTCTCACAGTCATGCCATAGTCACCTCCCGTTTGTAATGCGCTCTACATGGGGATGCCCTTGAAGAGTATCTGGAAACTTCAGTTGGTTCAAAATGCAGCAGCCCACACAGTTTTGCACAAGTCTACATTTGTGCATGTGTCACCTTTTTTTGGGGGAGCTGCACTGGTTGCCAATCTGCTTCTGGGTCCAATTCAAGGTGCTGGTTATCACCTTTAAAGCCCTCCTTGGCTTGGGGCCTGGTTATTTGAAGGACCACCTTTTCCCAGTCACATCTACCCGGCCCACCAGAGCGGAGAGACAGGGTATGTTACGGGTCCCTTCTATGAGGGTAATTCATCTAGTGGGACCACGAAAAAGGACCTTCTCCGTGGTGGCTCCCTCCCTGTGGAACATCATTCCCCCGGAAATTAGATTGGCCCCCACCTTCATGCATTTCCAAAAGGCCCTGAAGACATGGTTCTGTCACTGGGCCTGGGGACTCCAGGCTGAGATGGAGCCGATCAAGTGGTTGATTTGATTGTGTTGTAGCCGCCACAGGGGGTGGGGGGTTGACGGGTTTTTATATTGTGGGTTTTAATTTTGTAAGCCGCCCGAAGTCACTGTGTGAGAGTTGGGCGGCCATATAATTTTGTTTAATAAATAAATAAATAAATAAATTGGGGAACAGCCTTCTCCATGGAGATCAGAGTGGGTCCCTCCTTGCTGGTCTTCTGGAAGTTCTTGAAGACTGAACTCCTTCAAAAAGTTTTTGCTTGATGCGAATGTTGTCACCTCTATTTTTATTTATTTTATTGGTAGTTTATATTGTACGGTTCTTATTTTTCTATTGTTTTATTCTTATCATGAATGTTTTAATTTGTAATTGTTCTATGTAATCTGCCAAGATTCTTTTTTAATAGGAGCTTTGTAAGATATTTAGTAAATAAATATTGCAGTGCACCCTAGGGCCGGTTAACAAACCAATAGTAATCACTGCTGGCTTCTCCTAACAATAGGAATATTTACACAAATTGTGGCTTATTTAGCATTATATGTGAACTGGAATCTTTGGTTTGTTAGAACCCATCAAAGATTCCAGTTCACACATCCTGCTAAGCAATCTACAAACAGTGCTTCCTGCTTTTTTGTTTTAAGTGCAAATAATTTTGTCTGGATCCAACCCAGACTGCGTAGTTCCAACATTGCCTCCTGCACATCTGCTGCCTTCTTTCTGAGAAAACTATCCAGTGAGTCTTACCATACCTGATAGTTTCAACATGCCCAGCTCCTGCAGCCCCACATCGCCACTGGGATCAGCATTGTCTAGGACAGCCAGTGCATACTTCTCCTCATAGAGTTGTGTCCCACGAATGATCAAGAGGCTGTTCAGGTGCAAATGGCGCATGTGATTCTTGGCTATTAACACATATCCCTGGACTTCTCTGATGTCCTGAGAAACAGAGAAAGAAATGAAACAAGAAATGGTTCATGACTCTTGGATTTGTAAAAGACCACCTAGCAAGCAAGAAGATGGTGAATATGTGGTCCTCCAGAGCTGTTGGACTACATCTACCCTCCTTGAACACTCCTGTGTTGGCTGGGTCAGATGAAAACCAAAGTGCAACAGCTGGAAGGCCACAAAGTCCCTGTCCCAGCAGTCCCAAAACTTCCCTGAGCCAAACCACAGTATGCTGCACACACAGAACAGAGATGCCTGCAGTTATACATTGCGCTAAGCCCAAATATATTTTTGGGGAGGGCTCAACATGTTACTAAAACCTAGCCATTGTGATTTATAAACCGTGATTTATGAGTAATTCAGACATATTGATAAAACTCTGGGTTATTGATAAAAGCATGGTTAAAATAAATAATGATTTAGTATAGTATGTGCACTCAGCATTAGAGCATATAGTGGAAAAGTGGTAGATGATCCATATTTACATGTTCATTCAATGTACTGTATATAATTACTTCTACCTACACGTGTCTATATCATAGTTTCTACATACTCTTTCTAGTCTAAGCTTTTAGGTGTTGCATGAAGCCAACCTTTCTGGTTTGTAAGTTGTGATTTAGAGTTTGATACAAAGACTAGGTTCACGTATTGTGCTAAGGCATGTGTGGTTTTATAATGATTTGCCTAAACAAAACAAATTTCATTATGGCTTAGCATGTCACAGTAACTAGACCAGCCTATGGACTACTTTAGTATGAAGTGTGAACCCAGTATAAGCAATCAAATTCAAATTCAAATTCCTGGGATCCAAAAACAACACCTTGCTCTCCTGCACGCATGCAGATGTATCATGAGACCCAAAGCTACTAAAGCCCTTTTGGGGAGAAATACAAATATGCAAACCTCAATTCATTTTAGCAACACTTTACTACATGCAGTGAAAATCTGCAGCTGCTCTAAACAGCTCCTGGTGGGCAATGTTTTTGCAACCTCCAGCCATCAATGTCACCTTTCTCAATTCTAAGGGCAGAGACAGCCAAGCTGGAAGCATGCAGCCCTGTTTCTTCCTTTCCCCCATTCCCAAGCCAATAAAACAAAGACATTTTGGAAACACAATCATTTCTCACACTATACCCACTTTGAGAAAGGATGTATCCACATCTGCTGGCAGGTATGTGATCTCCAGATTGCCCTGCACGACTTGACAGTGCTCATAGAGCCAACGGAGGGTGTCTGGGTGGTTTTCTGGACTGGAGGGTTGCTGCAGTTTCATATCTGTCCCTGTGCATACTGAGGGGGGAAAGAAAAAAGGGCATTACCATGAATCTCAGGAGAAAAGAGGGACCTGCTCCTCTGAATAGGATTTTGAACTGATTGGCAAGTGAGATATACCTGGTTGCTTTGATCACAGTTGCAACCTCCAAAGACTCTCCAATTCCTCACCATGATCCATGATCAATTACTCAACACAGCTGTTGAGAGCATGCCCAACAACAACCTCAGCTCCCTCCAGACAATAAATAGGCAAACACAGAAATTGGCCCCTTCAACCTCCCCCCCCCCCCCGCATTGCGATGTCCTTGGCTTCCTGCATTAGTTCACATGAGAAAAAAAGAGAAAATGAACTGTCTAGCTGTAAAAGGGCTGAAGTTCAGTTCCAAGGCACTATAGATCTCCAAAATCACCCTAACTGCAGAAACTGGGCTGAATCTGGAGGTAGGCATCGGTGGGCCTTCCTGCAACAGGAAAGATGCACACTCCAAACCTCACAGATCTCCAGCTTTGTCACGCCATATCACAAAACAGAGGTTTTGCAATTTGAGATTTGGGGTGGCAAAGCTGGAAGAAAATCAGCTCAGTTGTCCAAGACAACACCAGCAGGGGAACAAATGGGTATGATGCCAATGCACCATATGGATGTGACCTATGCCTTCCAAAGGGCTACTACACTTAAGTACCTTGTTATGGGTTCATTTTGGAAAGCTGGGATTAAGTTGACAGGGGGTTTAAAATCTTCATTTCAAAATACAAAGTAAAAAGTTTAAAATGCATAAAAGGTAAAGGTTCCCCCCGCACATTTGTGCAGTCGTGTCCGACTCTAGGGGCCGGTGCTCATCTCCGTTTGTTAGCTGAAGAGCCAGCGTTGTCTGAAGACGCTTCCACGGTCATGTGGCCGCATGACGCGCGCAGAACGCTGTTACCTACCCACCGAAGTGGTACCTATTTATCTACCTGCATTTGCATCCTTTCAAATTGCTAGGTTGGCAAGAGCTGGGGCGAGTGCGGGAGCTCACTCCGTCATGCGGGGTTAGGGATTCGAACCTCCGAACTTGCGATCTTCCGATCGACAAGCCTGGCGTCTTACCCGCTGAGCCACCACACCCCTTTTAAATGCATACATGCCAATCATTCCATATACATTATCAGAACTGAACAAACACTGAGCAAAGAACATCTTGAGAATCTCAGCTATTTTTCTTTTTCAAATAAGATCCTAGTTCCTAGGACTGCCAAGATGAACCTAAAGATAACGGGGCAATCCTCAAATTCTCAGAGGTTCAAGAAAAATCTGTGTAGTGTGTACAGTGGGCAGACAATAGTGCTCTGCAGAACTTTCTACCTTTCCTCCTGATTAGCAGGACTAAATCAGATTGGTAATGCAGATATGTGTAAACTTGATTGATGTGCACAATTTCACAGGCTGCAGAATTCCATTTTGAGGGCCTAAAGCAGGGCTTTCCAAAGTTTTCCCGTGGCGACACACCAACCGCCGTTGGTGTGTCGCCGCGGGAAAACCCGGAAGTGCCGCCGTTGCGGCAGCGCGCAAAAACCCGGAAGTGCTGCTGCCGCTTTCTGTTTTTGCGCACCGCCGTTGGTGGGTCGCCGCGGGAAAACCCGGAAGTGCTGATGATGATCAGCGCTTCCGGGTTGTGTGGCGACACACCAGACTGTGTGTGGCAACACACTTTTGTGTCGCCACACACAGTTTGGAAAGCTCTGGCCTAAAGTGTATTGAACTGAATATAAATAGCCCTACAAGTTTTTTAGCAGAGGATGGAATCTGCTTCCAATTCAAAAACTAACAACAACAATACTGACTCTAATTTGCTGAATAAGCCATAGTAGCCTGCTTCACACAACACCAAACCATAATGGCTGGGTTTCTACCTCATGTTCAGGTAAGTCATGATGACTTAGCATTTGTCATTATGACAATATGAAAATATTAACTTTATGTGCTGCCAACTGCTAAAAAACCTGCTTGAAAAGAAAAGGCTACACTGTATACCTTGTTTTCAAAAGGAGGAGAATATGAGAACTGTCTGGGTTAGGAAACTAACTTTTGCCCTTTTATTTATTTTTATTTATTTTTCAAATTTTGCCACCGTCCATCTCCCCCCAAAGGAGGGACTCTGGGCAGTTTACTTTACCTTCCTTGTAGCATGCAGCTTTCCCAGCTATATGTGCTTAAAATGTATTTTTCCTGGAAAAATGTAATGTGGCTTTTAGCCGTCAAGACTCAGATAGAAATCCAAGAGGTCACACTCCCTTTCATTGCATGCCATTCTGGAGAGATTAAAAAATGCGGAGCAGGATGGCAATATAATAAACTGCTTTGAAATAAATGTGGGTGGTGAGGGGTTTTTTGGTTTCTGGAATTCAGTGTGCAACTCAATTGTGGAACTCTGGTATCCATCCAAGCCTTTCCAAGCCAAGCAGGAACTTCTCAGATCCTTTCAGAGATGCCAACACTTCCTGTGTCACTATCCAATTATTGAAAACATAACCAATCAGCATACAGTACATGTTCCCAAGTATAATCCATGCCTCAATATAATCCTCCCCCAGATTCATGACATGTCGTAAAACACAGTTGTGACTGTTTCTTTAGGAAATACAATGAACTCAATTTAACTTGATGGCTCATTTCAATAACTTCCTATTGATTTCCTGTAATACCCTAATTTATCACAACTGTTCTGTCTAGGTATGAGTCACTCATCCTCATTCCTCAGCAGGGGACATAATTGGTTTTGAACAACTGAATTTTAAAAGGCATAGACTGTTTTTTTAAAGGTCTGCTTATTCCAAAAGTACATTTCACTGAGGTTTTCAATCCGGAATGGATTGATTTGATTCCAAATCTTGTTTTATCAGAAACAATACACCGGGAAGGCTGACAAACGATCTCAACTTATTTCTTTCATACTGACCACTAACTTTTGTACTCAGTACCCATTCCTTCTTGACCCTATCTCTTCTTGTTTTACCACCCACGTTAAGTAACTCTTTCCCAGAGGATTCAAGTTAATTTTGTTTCTCTTGACATACCTAATGCTCATTTCCATATAATAAAATGGGCAGAAACACACACTCATACACAGCCATTTTTGCTTCTTTCACAAGCATTAATTCCATGCAACAGTCTTCATTCTACCCACTACCTATTAGCACGTGTACACTAGATCTTAACATTTCTCCATCCGTTTTCCCATCTTTACTAAATATACTTCCAAGATACAGTGATACCTTGTTTTAAGAGACCACTTATGGGGAGAGGGTGTCCATTATATATTAAATATGAAAGTACACCATAGTGTTAATGTATGCAATTTGTGCAATTGCATTATTTTTCACCATTACACAAATTACATAAATCACTGTGGATGTTGTACAATTAAGCTACATTTGAATAAATTAAACTGCCTTGTCGAGACTACTTTTGACATCACCTCTGGGGGGGATGTCCTAATGGGAAATTGGTTTGTTGCATTCAAAATCTGTTAAAATGGCTATGTAAAGTCAAAATTTAACTGTAGACAAATCATCTACTTGCTGTAATTTTCTGCCATGTATATTTTATTTGCAATAATTTATTTTATTTTCTCTGTCAAACACAATTACCTTGGTCTTCAATACGTTAATTTTCAGATTTATTCACCTCGTTGCATCACAAAACCAACATTTGCTGCAAATCACTAGGTTTTTTAGGCAACAACACAGCATCATCTAGATACAAACATTCACACCCCCGACCAACTCACCACAAGCATTCCCTACACCTATATCTATAAATACATTAAGTAACAAGAACAACAAAAATTACATATCCTTGTCTTGGGGCTCATCCATACTTCCTGATTGGTGCAATGTCAACTTGTCCTCATAATGCAGCCTCCATCTCATCAACAGCCTTCTGCTGAGGCAGCCCAAGCCTGGTTTTAGAAGTTTTAGCACCAAAGGAGTTTTTCCTCTTATGCCAGCATAAAGCTGTCCAAGCAGACAATCTATGGCATACAGAGGAGAAGACTTGAGATGATGTGGACTGGAGCAGCAATCTGCTTAGCTATATAGATAGTCCTACTTTAGCAACCACAATTGGGACCGGCAACTCGGTTTTTAAGCAAAGCGGTCACTAAGTGAAACTGTGACTGTGCTTATGATCTTATTTCAGCATTCCTTTGCTTTACAGACCTGCAAAGGTTGTAAATGTGAAGACTGGTCACAAAGTTACATTTTCATCACCGTTGTAATTGTGAACGGTTGCTGTACAAGACAGTAGCTAAACGAGGACTACCTGAAATTGATCCAGCAGGTCTGCTTTGGGACAGCTCTCTTCCAACTGTTCCTGAGCTTGGCACCTACACTGCAGTGCTGTACATGTTGGTCAGTCAGCCAACCTAGAAAGTGGTTGCCAAGCAGCTCTTCCTGGTGACCTGAAATTGACCACCCTATTCCCTTCTTAAAGCATGGAACTGAAAGTATAATTGAAAGGATTTGGATCCACAATACTTCCATTGCCTGTTCAGGGGTGGGGGGCGAAGCGTCCCTTCCCAATGGTCAAGCAGTCTTCAGAAGCCCTGGCTGCTCACTTCCTCTCCTCGTGGAATTTTCTTTTCTTTTTTTAAGTTCTAGCCATTGGTCAATCTTTTTAAAAACTCTTATTATCAGTCCTGAGTTGCATGGCAGGTCTTGAAATAAAGAGTGTGTTTTGAAATGTTTTAAAATGAGAATCTCTTTCTGCTGAAGGTAGGATGAGATGGGACCCTTCTCCTTGCTACACAGAGGGAAAGGGCCTGAAGTCCTGCATCACTATGAACCACATTCTCCCCTAAAATGATAAATGTAGAGAAACAACTGGGAAGAGCAGGACCCTTCTCTCTCTTGCCTCCAGGATGCCTTATCCAAGGTTGCACTGACATCTCTCCAGTGCTGGGCAAACGTCTGGTTAGTCTGCTCTAATTCCTTACTGAAGATCTTCTTCAAAACTGGTAAATCTAATTTTTTACACCTTCTTTATACCTCTTTTTCCTCATCTGTCAAGAGGTGAGAGTTTGGACTGCACTGAATTACTCTTCTTTAGAAGGTGTGAGAAGGCCACTTTCTTCCCAGCTTTTCAAAATGGTCTTTATCCTTATTTTGAGTCCTGTGTCAAACTTGAGTCCATTAATTCTTTTGTGCAAACTCTGGCCTGTTTGTCCTCCATGGTATTCAGAGAGGCATTGCTGGCAGATAATGGCATACGTCAATTAGAGAAAGAGCATGTAAAGGCACCTCTATTCTTATGTGTGAAGTTGTTGGGGCCTGTGATGATGCTGTTTCTTGTAGTTCTCAAAAGCTTATGCCCTTTAATAAAATTTGTAGTCTGAAAAAGTGCTATCAAAACTGTGTCAATTATTTGGCTATGATAGATGAACATGGCTCTCCTCCTACAATGTCTACAATGAGAAGCACCAAGTTCAGCCAGATGGAGTGAAAACCCATAAAACCTACCAGGAAATTGGCACAGATGCAGACTTTATCTTTCTAATGTATTACAAACAACATGACATCATTCCTAAGAGACTGAAAGTGAAGAACCCTCTACAGTCTACAGCCAAAGATTATGCAATACTCTCTCTGAGAAACTCATATACCATCTAATCAGCATCCTTTACAAGAAGCAAAAGTTAATCATAAATGCCATTTGTACCCTGGAACTTCAACAACATTGGGACTTTGCCAAGACAATAAATCTACACTGACAACTCACCTCCTTTAAAAAAGAAAACAAACTGTCCAAGCTTCTACAAGCACCCACTCACCACAATGGGAGGGCTCCACAGATCGCCCACAATATTGTGAACTTACACAGCACACAGTTGCCAAGGAGAAGAGTCCATTCTTGCCAAGGCTTATTCTTTTGCCCCACACAAAATATAAAATTCAATGGGGACTTTGAGACATGTTTTTGCCACTTGAGACTTAAGGTATACTTTCAAGACAAGAAACAAGACTCAGTCATATAGCCATCATCAGCCAACACATCCTGAAACAACACACAACTACAGATCACACCAAACCCTAAATGCATATCAAAAATACCACCTGGATGCCCTCATAGGGATGTAACATGGGCACAAGCATGGCTTCACACTAAGTTAACATATTCATGACTGACTCAGAAGAGACTTTCTCAACTCTTATCCCCTGAAAACCCCTTTTGACTTGATATTCATTGATGACATTTTCATCATATGGAAAAGAATCTCTCATCCAATTCCATCAACAATAGCTTCCACCCCACATTAGCCTCTGCCTATCTACAGAACAAATCCATTTCCTTGATGTCATGTTAAACTACATAACAGATAAAACACCCCTTATAAAGGAAACCTGCATATTGCCATAAATACCTGCAAGCTTTCACCCTACATACCACCAAAGCTATTTTCTATAGCCAGGGTCTACATTACAACCGCATTTGTTCTGACCCACTTGACTGAGATAGTTAACTGGCAGAATTAAACCAGGCATTCAGGAGACTGAACTACCCATCCAATTAAATCAATAGATAAATCAATAGAGCCAAACTGATTCCCAGGGAGGACTTATTAAAAGACAGCCCACAAAAACAGAACAACAGCTCACCTACAGCCCACACTTGCATTATTAATAAGCTACAATCCTTTCCTAGGCAATGACAATGCACTTTCTCAGGCACTGGGTAGCAGGCCTCTGTCTGCTTACAAACAGCTACCCAACATGAAGCAGACCTTCACAAGCAAGGCAAAACGACAGAACAGTGACGCTTACATGGGAACCAGACCCTGCAACAAACCCAGACGTCTACTTTGCCCCTATGTTTACACCAACAGACCCCAACACACACAAGATTAGAGGCACTTTATGTGCTCCTCCTCTAATGTAATATATGCCATCATCTGCCAGTAATGCTCCTCTGGATTCTACATAAGACAAACGAGACAAATTTTGCACAAAAGAATTAATGGACACAAGTTTGACATCATGACTCAAAATGGGACAAAGTAATATCAAAGCATTTTAATATTCCAGGATACCCCATTACAGATTTCAAAGTAACTGTTTTGGAACAAAGAAACTTTACCAATACATTTCATTGAGGGACTGCTGAACTCAAGGACATCAAAAGGTTTCAGGCCATCTCAGGAGGTCTCCACAAACATAAAGGGTTTTTAACACAAATGTTAATCAATAAGGTACTTGTAATTTGTAACCTGCATCTGCATAACCACCCTGTATTCCCATCCCTTCCCTGCCGTCTCACCCCAATCTCACCCCAATTTCAATCCTACATCAGTCTAGCCACTCCATGCATCTCATGAATTGTGTTATACTTCATAAAAGCTTTAATAAAATTGGTTAGTCTTCCAATTTTTGAATCAGGGAGTAAATCAGCTCCCAGGTAGCTGGGACCAAGGCCAGGTGAATCAAAGAGGTGCACTCTCTACTGAAGTTTGTTTTCTGCCCTTATAGAGATGACAAGGAGCTGAAAACAACTTGAATAGGGAGCCACACTATCACCTGTTAAGCCTTAAAGTATGCAGTGTCAGGCCACTCAGGTATGTGCCTTGGGCTGGGACACATGTCTATACATGAAATGGCTGGGCGGGAGAAGTCTTATGGCCAGGAGCAGGGGGCAAGGATTTATGGCCCACCTGATGTTCTGGTTACACAGTGGGAAGAAAACAACCTTAGTGCCTGGTGATACCTCAACCTAAGCTGTATAGTCAAAAAGGATATGGAGAAAGTATAAGCTGAGTTTCCAGTATTCATAACTTTTTTTTATATTAATATTTTATTATTTAAAATATTTATAGACATACAAAGATAGTTACATTTACAAAGAATTACAACATATATAACATATTTACAATCTACTACATAGGACAACAATAACAACATAAAAAGTAACATATATAACAAATAATTTAAAAGACTTCCTGTTTCCTTTTTTCACGAAGAAACATTTTTTATATTTATTAAATTATACTATTTTCTTTATGTCTTAATCATGGAGATTAATATGGAAAAAAAACCAGAATTCTATTTATTGGGACTAATGGATGCAAAGATAAATAGAGACAGCAAAAAATTATTACTACATTTGATCGCAGCAGCAAGGATAATCTTTGCGCAACATTGGAAGGAAGAACATACCCCAACAATGGAAGAATGGATTACAAAATCAATGGAACTAGCACAGATGGACAGACTAACGAACTTAGTAAGAGACAAAGAATTGGGAAATTATGAACTAATATGGAATCCCTTTTTAAAATTTATACAAAAGGAATATAATATTAAATTATTTATGTAAGATTGGAAATAGATTAGGAATAATATGATAAAGAAAATAAATGTATAGTTATATGAAAATGGTTAAAGCACCGAAAATATAGAATGAAATAAATGAAAATATAAGAAAAAAATCACAATGAACTAAGCAAAGAGACAAAATACAAATATAGAAATGAAAAAAAATCCAGTATTCATAACTTGTAGTGCAAGATGATAGAGAGGCAGGCCTCATGAGGAGCTCTTTTCATTTTAACAATATAATTTAAGAAAAACGGTTTGCTGCTACCATTTTTAAACTGCTGGTCAATAAAAATCAAATAAAATTTATCCAGAAATCTCTAGCATATTCGGTTCAGCTTTCTGTCCACTGTTACTTTAATACAAGAGTGTGTTAACTTGAAGTCCCCTCATGTCCATAACTTAGCCCTACCTATTTTACATAATCATCCCTCCCACTGTAATCCCACCCATGTTCGCTGAGACCCCCAGCCACCAAAAGCTATCCAACTCTGTTTTATATTCGTATCCTTTATTTGGGGGGCGGGGGGGGGACACACACATGCTAATATATACTAGCTGTGGAACCATCTCATCAAACTCTTTTTATAACCTCTGACTTTATGGAAAGCATAAACATTTAAACTGCATTGTTCAGTAAACAACTGGTAAAATTCAGCCAAGACTGTGTTTGGTGGAAGGGCTGAATTCACATACTATGGACAGAATAATCTAAACCCCTTTTTTGTAGCTATATGGGAGAATGAATTGTTGTCAGTGGCAGGGCCCTCGATGAATGTGATTATTGTAAATTTTGGTATACCAGGCGGGCATTTGCTTACAAGACCCATCTCTTTGAATTTGCTGTGCCCTCCCTATTTGTATAGTAGGCATCTCTAAACTGGTGGCCTTTAGGTATAATGAGCTAAAATTCCCATCTTGGGAATTTATAGGCACAGTAATATAACCCGTTTGGAAGGTACCATGTCAGAAAAGGTTGCTGTGTAACTTGTACATGTACATAAAAACTTCTTTGCAAGCTCTCTGTTGCCTTTCTGTGTTTTAAAATGGTACAAATTAATTTTAAAACTGATGCAAATATTTTGATTGTTGTGTAATTTTCATAATATGTCACTTGAGAAAGGTGGGGGAAAACATCAAATGTTACAAATCTTCAGTAGGCTGAGAGTTAGCAGAAACAAATTATGGATAATTCAGCAGACTTAAGCCAAGAAATTTTGGATACAAATACATACGATACAAAGAATTTCAACGATTAATATCGGAAAGAAACCAGAACTTTTTTTTAGTGGGGCTTATGGATACTGAATTAGAAAAGCCTTGTGGAAGATTGATTTTGTATATGGTAATGGAAGTAAGATTATTATATGCACAAAGATGGAAGAGTATTGAAATTCCGACAAGGTTCATGTGGAACAAAGGTTTGAAATTTACTTTGAATTATAACTTAAAAGAGAATTTTTATAAAATGATGAATGAGAATTTTTATAAAATGTTGATATTTAACTCCTGATAAGTTGTCAAAAATGTATAATGGAGTAACGAATGTTTGTTAGAAATGTTCTCTTGGTGAAGGAACTTTTTATCCTCTTTGGTGGACTTGTGAGAAGGCCAAAAAATTTTGGGATCAAATATGTGTTAATATTCAAAAGATCCTTAAAGTGGACTTACAAAAAAAACCAGAACTGTTTCTCTTGGGATTGATGGAGAAGCAGCTTGAGAAACAACATGGGACTTTGCTTTTATACATGATTACAGCAGCAAGACTTTTATATGCACAAAGATGGAAAGAATCACAAATTCCTACAGTGGAGGAATGGATGATTAAATTGATGGAACTGGCCCAAATGGCAAAGTTAACAGTGTTGTTAAGAGAAAATACCGTGTCTGGATTTGTTGCTATTTGGCAACCACTTTTAGACTACTTGCTTGTGTCAGAAAAAAAAATTTGATTTTGGGTTTTAATGATTAAATGGTTTGATTTGATAGAAATAATGTTACTAAGGTTTAACTAATGGTAAGAGACTATATTTGTAAATGTATTCATATCTGTATTGGAGAAGGTCGGAAGTCACTTTCTGTTTCTGTTTTCTGTCTGTTTTGCACTTTTATAGTTATTCCTTTTTCTTTAGTCCTGTACTCTATCTTTTCTATATTCTATATTTTGTATTTTAACTATACTCTGAAAATTAATAAAGTTCTACAAAGCACTGAAATTCCAATGAGGAATGGATTATAAAACTGCCAGTATTAGCGGAAATGGCAAAACTGACCTGTTTGGTCAAGGAGAAAACAACAAGTGCTTTTTTAAAAGTCTGGAAACCTTTTATGGACTTTTTGCTAAAAGAAGAAAAAAGTGAAATGATGATCTATGGATTTAATGATTGGAAAAGATGAGAATTTAATATGGGGTAGAAGGGATTTCTGGAAGAGATAAGGGAGAGGGGAGATGACAGGTTTGTCAATATCTGTTGAAGAGAAGGTCAGAAGTCATTATTTTTCATAACTTTGGTTTTCTTTCTTTCTTTCCTTTTTTTCTTTTCTTGTACCATTTTATTTTTTCTTTCTTTTCTATCTTTTTCTTTTGATTTGTCTTTTACTTTAGGTAAATTTCTCAATAAATATAAATAAAAGATAATTCGGCAGACTTGAATCTAAAAGTCCCTGCACCAGAGATTATTTGTTTTGCACTTTGTTGAAGAAAAAAATGTTTAGCTAAGAACTAATAGGCCAGTTATAAAACTCAGGGCAGGTAAGCAATAAGCTTGTTTTTTGGAATGGGTGTCCTCCCCCTCTCCCCTTTACTCCTTTCCCATGCAAGCCTTTCCAGCATGGACAAGGAAGTGAAGAAGAATCAGCTTCTCAAGGATGGGCAACTTAATACTGAGAGCCATTGTCAGCCAAGAAGAAACTGTTCTCACACAAATGTCACAGCTTCTGTTCAAATAACAGTTAGAAAAGTAGGAAGAAATAGATTTAGAATGCATGATAGAGAGTGGGAAATTATCTAAAATAACCTTAGAACACAGTCTATAAACTTCAATAAAGTATATCAGACTTGTAAGATTCATGATCCACAAAGCTCAACAGTTCAGCAGTTGGGGTAATGAACACAGTTGTGTTACAACAGAGCTTTCCAAACTGTGTGTCGCCACACACAGCGTGGTGTGTTGCCACACCACCCGGAAGCGGCAGTGCGCGCGTGCACGGCGGCCACCGCCGCCACCGCCCTGCACGTGCCGCCGCACACACACCCGCGCCGCCACTGTGCATGCGCGCGCCACCGCATGCCCCCCCACGCCGCCGCCGTGCACGTGCCCCCCCGCGCCGCCGCCGTGCACGTGCGCCCCCCCGTGCCGCCACCACTGGTGTGTCGCCAGTGGCGGCACTTTGGAAAGCCCTGTGTTACAACATAGAACTGCAACCACAAGGAACTGTCAAACTAAGCAAGCCACATGTGGATCACCAGCTATGCAAATCTGCACCATAGTAAACACAGATTGTTTCCTTTAAAAAAATAATACAGGGACTAGTTACTTGTATTTAAAGAAGAGTGAGAAAGCATTTACTGAGATTTATATTATATCCTTAAATCTTAAGTGACCTTAGATTCTGAGCAACAACAACAAAAATGAATGGAACACATTCATTTTTGGGTGTGACAAGCATCCTGAACCATAATTAACAGTGTTAATCAAAACAACTACTTCTGCAGTAATTCTGGTTGAAGAATTTGTGTTTACTGGTGCCAAAGATTACAGAATATATTCTTAGCTAAGTAAAATTTGTATTACTCTGGAACGTAAATCAGAATACCAACAAAAAGGTCTATCTTACAAATGATGTATGGGGGCCAAATAACGATTACATGGCCTATGTACAGTAAGTGACTTTGAGGCTGAGGAAAATTTGAACCAAAACTTTCTCCCACTATGTTGTAAATACATAATATTACCAATCAAGAGATGAGAAAGTTCATTTCAAAAAGGCCTACCATATCTGGGCTGCAAGAATCTGGACAACCACTACATGTAGCAAAAATATATAGAAAACTAATTATTTGTTGTTATCTAGTGATTGTCTGGATTTCTCTGTCACAGATATGGTAAGCATAATCTTCAATGGGTGGATCACATGTAGATCTAAGCATAATGGCCTCAACAACATTTGTTTCAGAGTTTTCAGAAGAAAAGTAAAGGGGAAATGTATGATCAAATGACCAAGGGTAGATAACAATGGCCCAAAGCATGGACTTATACAGATGCAACTCTGCTGCTTGCAAGCCCAGCATATGAAAATTCCTTCTTCTACAAATTATCAAAACACAGCCACCTTTGAACTGAGTCTCCTAAGCAGAAAAGCTGACACCTACTGCAGCTGGAACTCCTTAGAACAGAGCTTTCCAAACTGTGTGTCGGGACACGTTAGTGTGTCGGCTGCAGTGTCTGGGTGTGTCGCGGCAGCTGCTGCCTCCTGGCTTCCACGCAGGTCCTAGTGCCTGCCTTGTGCCTTGCTGCCTCCCAACCTGCCCTGCCAGGATTCTGCGCAGGTCCTAGTGCCTGCCTTGTGCCTTGCTGCCTCCAAACCTGCCCTGCCAGGATTCTGCGCAGGTCCTAGTGCCTGCCTTGTGCCCTGCTGTAAGAGTCTGTTGCAAAATGATGCCCTGCTGTAAGAGTGTGTCGCGAAATGATGCATGTCTAAAAAGTGTGTCACCAACATGAAAAGTTTGGAAAGCTCTGCCTCAAACAGTTGGCAGAGTTTGACAACAGAACTACTTTTTCAAGCTGAGCATGTTTAGAAAGGAAAAGTGGCTCAAGAAAAGCAATGTTCATGAAGCCACAATGCTCCACCCCCAACTAATGTTGGTACTGCCCACACAGTTTGAACCAGCTAGAATTAGGATCAACCACCTCAATTTAGGTAGCCCTGTTGCCACTGGAAAATCTAGATGTACAAGTACAGGCTGTGAAAGAAAGGAGTTGCTAAGCTGTTGAGAGACGCAGGACAAGTATTCTTTAATGCAAGTGAAGTGCCATTACTGTAGCTACTTTTCCTAATCAAAACCAACATGAAGAACACAATTTCAAAATAAAGAAATACGTCAATACTCAAGCTTTCCTGGAATACAGAGTTTCTACTCAAAAAGCTCTTATTTCTGTTCCCACAAGAAAGAAGAACTGGCCATGTTTATTCAGTGAGAAGCGAAAACATATTTTGCATATGCTCAAATTCAATTTATACATTCCATAATTGGATCCCTTGGGCCCAAAACTAACCCATAAGACTTTAGATAAATACAGCCTGTCATAGAAGGCTTAGGAGATATACGGGTCAGGAACCTAGAAAAAGATTTTGTTACTTCTCTTTAACAAAAACAGCAGACACCCAACTCCACCCAAATATACATGTTTCCAGTGACGCCCAGTGGTAACTATATAATGACACTATCCACACAGATTTCAGTATCTGGCAGGTGTACTGGAGTATAACTCCAAGAATATATTTTTATTAGCCCTATATAAACATATCATCACATATTTTGTTGTCTTAATTTTACATTGAATATTGTCCCACAGAATGAAATATGAGGTAGTACTGACTGTAGCTTGAATCATGTCAACTGGATTTCTATTTTCTCAGTGGAAACGTTTCGCTCCTTATCCAAGGGGCTTCTTCAGTCTGAGCAAAGTTAGTAAGGGAATCCTTAAATATGTTGCTGTGTGACCTTACACCTGGGGCTAGGTCATGGTTATTTTTTTTTTGAGATGTTATTTCTAAGTCCCTTTATCAACTAAAGAAGGATCGTTAAGATCACCATGCTGCTGTTGAGCTTGCAAAATGGTCTTAATCTTCCTAGGCACAGAAGACAAAGCAGGGAGGAAATAGGGGAAAGATTGTGCCTGAGGCCCCCACCTCTATTCAAGGAAGGATTTTCCAAGTTGGCATAAATGGATTCCTTGACCCCTCTCTATTTATTTATCCATTTATGCCAACTTGGAAAATCCTTCCTTGAATAGAGGTGGGGGCCTCAGGCACAATCTTTCCCCTATCTTCCTCCCTGCTTTGTCTTCTGTGCCTAGGAAGATTAAGACCATTTTGCAAGCTCAACAGCAGCATGGTAATCTTAACGATCCTTCTTTAGATGATAAAGGGACTTAGAAATAACATCTCAAAAAAAAAATAACCATGACCTAGCCCCAGGTGTAAGGTCACACAGCAACATATTTAAGGATTCCCTTACTAACTTTGCTCAGACTGAAGAAGCTCCTTGGATAAGGAGCGAAACGTTTCCACTGAGAAAATAGAAATCCAGTTGACATGATTCAAGCTACAGACAATTCCACCTGGATGACTGAGAACCTTCATAGAGGTAGTACTGAATTTGCCAGTAGTTTGTGTTCACCACTAAAAACCTAAGGATGATACCTCCAGTACAAGAATGCTTGGAAAAGCTCTCTTTTATCAGTTTATTTTATTAGTTAAATTGATGTCTTTTGGAAAATCTCCAAGTTAAATATGAATTAGTTTCATTAAAAAAAAACCTTTCTACTGGAATATGAGCAAGTTGAATTGTTTATTTATTGTATAAGCTGTGAAAAAAATACAAAAAGGGGGAACAAACAAAAAAAATTCATATAGCATACATCTCTCAGATACAAAGAGTTATACAAATAATAACTGAACTGTATATCAAGATAAATTAAGAACTGTAATTATTATTGATTTAACCGAACAATAGGGAACAAATAAACTAGTATCTCCTGTCCAAATTTCTAAACTACTCTCAAATTAGGACTCCTGACAGTTAAATGATTATTCAAATAGATTTAAAAAGCTGACTTCTCTAGACCATTGTATAACTGACAGAAAGTGGATGTACTTCCACTGTTGCAGTATCATTTTTAGTATCATAAAAGCTTGTAAAAGTCCTTTCCTATAGTCTCGCATTTACAGTGATTTCAAAATTAATTCAAAAGCCAACAGTCTTCCAAAACAGAATAAACTGTACTTTTTGTCCAAAAGGAAGCCCATATAACACAATGAACCACTGTTGCATTTTGAACACACCATCATTTTTTTTCTTGAAAAGTCACACAGGTATCCAATATATACAAACCAGTGTTTAGTTGAATTAATCATACTGAATCATTTGACTTCTTAATCCTCATAACAGAAAGTAACTTTCTGAGTTCTCTATAAATGTATTGCACTTTTACAATTTAAGGTGCAAAATATATGTGCAGAGATAAAGAAGAAATCTAGTTCCATCATTTTGGGCTGGAAAAGTATGAGATACAGCAGCGGCAGCCTTGTATAAATGAAGTAGATAGGAAAAAGCCGCCAGCCTGATCAGTAACAGTTCCAGGAGGGGGGGGAACCCACAAATTTTGGCATACACCATAGCTACATTTATAGGCAAAAATGAGAGGTTCAAGGGTTCTCAGCAGGGAGAAAGCCAGGTCACAAACAGTAGCTGCCCACTTCAAAGACGGAGTGAGATGGGGGAGCAATTTATGATTACTGTGAGATGGATATTTGCAGAGTTTGGAAATTGTTTCTTTCTTCCAGGTATTGTTGGCAGGACCACCGCCTGAAGAGAGTGCTCTGGCCAAAGGAAGCCAAGTGTTTGGGTGCTGCCCCTGGCAAGGGCATATGGGGGTTGTTCCTGCAGCTAGAGGCCACTGCCCATCAAGGGAAGTTCTCCGACATCTAGCTCAGCAGGGACCCTCCTACAGGACAATCAACTGAAAGAGCCGGTAATAAAGTCAACTCCCAGCTGCTGGAATTCTCAGCATGTCCGCCAATGGTCTCCCGGCAACCCGGCAGCAGGAGGCTGGAGGCTGGAGGCCTCGGCCACCCAAATGAACAGGGGCCCTGGCTCTTATCTGGCACTGAGTGCAGCGTGGGAGGAGGTCGTGTTAAAATTAACCTCATTACAGATGGAGAGATTCCCTTCCCTTCCTGAGAGAATCCCCCAGCACCACTTTAATAGCCCCCTTCAAGCCACTTTTAAGAAGTTTTAGTGCGAGGAAGGGATTAGGAGTTGGTGAACAAACTAATACCGTAAAAAAAAAATCTGGCTGAGACAAACAAGCAAACTGGTTTTAAATTAATTCAGCAAGAGGTTTGCAAGCAGGCAGCCAGCAAACAAATGCAAAGGGAGAAGTATTAGCAGCAGTTAGTCTCATAATTGGTGGCTAGGACTTCTTTTACAGAACAGATCCAGGGTTTAGTTTTGTGAATTCTGCGCCTCCTCCCTCCCCTGCATAAAGAGATTCAATACTATCAGTATAAGAAATGAGTCTCCATCCTCTGCGTTTTCTATTTTTATCTTGTGTTGTTCATCACCCCACATTCAGGCAGCTTTTATGACCACCGCCAGCAATCTTTATTTTTATGCCCCCCCCCCCTCTATTTTTCACTCTTTCTTCTGCCTTAAGCTTTGCTCTGCTATGCACAGATTTTAGACAGGGAGACTGGAGAGTTGGCAGCCTTCTGTGCTGTGCTCAATTTTGTTTTGTTTTGCTGTATTTATATCAATTTTGAAAAATTCAGAAACATTAATGCACACTTTTTAAAGGAGGAGTTTATACTTCTTTTGAGTCACCGTCTTTTTATCCATTTAAACTGTTTTATTGAGCAAGCATCTGGTAAATAGACTACTACCAACATGTATTTTTACTAAAAAGGAAATTTTAAAACTTCCTTCCTTCCTTCCTTCCTTCCTTCCTTCCTTCCTTCCTTCCTTCCTTCCTTCCTTCCTTCCTTCCTTCCTCACTCTTCCTATGGTATAAACAAATGGAATTGAGCTATCCAAGTTTCCCAGAGCCAGTCCCTCCCTCCCAAGAAACCTAATTACTACTGTACGCCATCCACAAATTGGCCAATGCGATGCCTGAATGTAAATCACACTCAGGTTTCTTTAGCTCAGTAATCCACCCCAGTTCTGCCAATGGAAGCCTACCCTATAAATGACAACTGAATGGAATCTCCATATTCAAACATTATATCTGTCAAGGAGTATGAAGATAGCCTTGAAGACGGTATGCAATAGCCATTAAGAAAACATCAGCTTACCCCAGAAAGATGGGGTGGGGTGGAGTGAGGGTGAGGAAAAAACTCAAGATTGTCCTGCCTTGATTCTCTCTGACAGAAGAGGGAGGGAGAGAAACACTGTCAGGCTTTCAAGTTTCTGTTATTATACCCTATAACAATAAAGTAGTGCTCTAGTAGTTCTTGTGGCATCTGTTCCCTGACCTGGCCTACCTCGAAGAACTGGAAATATCTCTGAATATCACTTACTGAAGACAAAGAGCATAGAGATTCTATTTGGCTGTCTAGCCATTGTTAAAAAGATCTAGTCTAGTTCAAAACAATATTTACTCAAAATCACAAACTAAATACAAGGCAATGGTGTTGTTTGAGTATTAAACACAAATCAAATTACATCTCATCTTTGCTTCAGGGCCATTGCTTCAATAGCTTAAAAAGAATAAAATTCATGCGAGATAGCTAAAAGGAAGCAGTAACAAAGATGGTCAAGAATTTTCTTCTGTCTTAGCTTGGAATCAACCCGGCACTTTCCAGAATAATATGCAGATTGAAACAGTTAAACTTCATTTGCCATATTTCTCCAAATCCTTAAAAAAAAAGTCTTGGCTCAAAAATGTACTTTATACAAATAGAAAATTTGGATAGAAAATAGGAGTCACGGACATACAAATTAAGACAAAAGAAATTGATATAGGGTGGAAATTGAATGAACCCAACTATTGCTTTAGTCAAACACTAGGAGAGACTGTATTCTTCAAATTTTGCCTATGCCCTTTCAGCAGCACCAATCCAGTAAAAAGGTAAAGGTTCCCCTCGCACATTGTGCAGTCGTGTCCGACTCTAGGGGCTGGTGCTCATCTCCGTTTGTAAGCCGAAGAGCCAGCGTTGTCCGAAGACGCTTCCGCGGTCATGTGGCCGGCATGACGCGCACGGAACACCGTTACCTACCCACCGAAGTGGTACCTATTCATCTACTTGCATTTGCATGCTTTCAAATTGCTAGGTTGGCAAGTAGTGGTGTGCAAAATATTTCAAATTCAAAACAACGGACCCGGACTTACTGGAATACTTCCGTAAGGTCAAAACAACCTGTTTCAAACTCAAAGTACGGTGTTTCATATTTATTTTATTTACTTATTATTTAAATTTATATGACCGCCTATCTCCCCCAACGGGGGACTCTGGGCGGTTTACAATAAAATTAAGTTTAAAATACAAATATAAAATTACAATTTATTAACATAATATAAATAAATATAAAATCCAATTTGGTGAATTGATCTCAAATAAAAGGGAGGACATTATGGTATTAACCACCCCCAGGAGGAGCTATTACTTTTCCCCTCCCACGCTAGGTGGCAGAACCAGGTTTTCAGATCTTTCCTAAAGGTCGGGAGGGAGGAAACCTGCCTCAGCTCTGGGGGCAAGATATTCCAAAGGGCGGGCACCACTACAGAGAAGGCCCGCCTCCTGGACCCCACTAGATGAAATTCCCTTATCGATGGGGTCTGTAGCAAGCCCTCTGAATGATCGGGTGGGGCAGGTTGATGATATGGGGATAAGACGGTCCCTCAGGTATCCTGGCCCCATGCCATGTAGGGCTTTAAAGGTAATAACCAACACCTTGAATTGGACCCGGAAGCAAACCGGCACCCAATGCAGCTCGCAGAGCAAAGATGTTATATGTGCTGATCTTGGTGCACCTAAAATTGCCCGCGCGGCCGCATTCTGTGCCAGCTCTAGCTTCCGGATATTCCTCAAGGGTAGCCCCATGTAGAGCGCATTGCAATAGTCTATGTGGGAGATGACAAGGGCATGAGTGACCGTTCGGAGGGCATCGCAGTCCAGGAATGGGCGTAACTGGTGCACAAGCCGAAGCTGCGCAAAGGCTCTCCTAGCCACGACTGCCACCTGCTCTTCGAGCAGGAGTCGTGAGTCCAGGAGGACCCCCAAGTTCAGCACCGGCTCCGAATGGGACAGTGCCATCCCATCCAGAACCAAAGATGACAACTTCCCAGATAGCATGGGGCCATCAGTCCACAGCCACTCGGTCTTGCCAGGGTTCAATTGAAGCCTGTTGTTCCCAATCCAGGCCCCCACAGCCCCCAGGCACTGAGACAGGGCAGCTACCGCATCACTTACTTCACCTGGGATGGAGATATACAATTGAGTATCATCAGCATATTGATGATATCTCATCCCATGGTGATGGATGATCAAAACATTTCGCCCATACATACTATATTATTGTTTGAAATAGCATGAGGTACTAAATAGACTAATAGTCATTGGCCTCACACATGACAAATGTAATGAAATTATATATTGAATATGTATTCAAAGTTTTATTGTTCAGTTTATATGTATATAGATGTATAAAATCATAGTTTGATAGAACCAGATAGTGAGCTATGCTTGTCCCGTTCATGAACTCACTAGAGTATTCACATTGCTGTTATGCATAAATTGAGGATCAACAACAGATAACAATTGGAATAGGTAACAATTGGAACAGATAACAATTGGCACAGATAGTTGGTGTAAGGAGAACGTACTGAACAAGATGCAAGGTCAGAACTAACGCCACTGGCTGTGACGTATACAGTTTTGACACTGGCTGTGATGTATACAGTTTTGACACTGGCTGTGACATGAATTTGGATTTAACATCAGCTATAAAAGGGGGCGTGGTGGCTCAGCGGGTAAGACGCCAGGCTTGTCGATCGGAAGATCGCAAGTTCGGAGGTTCGAATCCCTAGCCCCGCGTGACGGAGTGAGCTCCCGCACTAGCCCCAGCTCTTGCCAACCTAGCAATTCGAAAGCATGCAAATGCAAGTAGATGAATAGGTACCACTTCAGTGGGAAGGTAACAGCGTTCCGTGCGCGTCATGCCAGCCACATGACCATGGAAGCATCTTCGGACAACACTGGCTCTTTGGCTAACAAACGGAGATGAGCACCAGCCCCTAGAGTCGGACACGACTGCACAACTGTGCGGGGGGGGGGACCTTTACCTTTTACCTTATAAAAGAAGGATGACCTGCAATTGAAACTTTGGAGGTGCGAGACTCCCCACAGGGGGCAAGGGACGCCCTGATGTCTGACTCCCAGCCCATTCTAACTGTCTGGCCAACTGTTAGAAGGGGGATGTAAGTATCATTTAGATACTATGGTTAAAACTTGATACGTTGAAGGAACTTTGGTCCTTTAACTATGGTTAAAACTTGATACGTTGAAGGAACTTTGGTCCTTTAACTATGGTTAAAACTTGATACGTTGAAGGAACTTTGGTCCTTTAACTATGGTTAAAACTTGATAAGGTGAATGTTAACAGCAACTTGAATAACCTGGTGAGGTATGGTTATTGATATTTATTTGATGGTTAACCTAATATAGTATTGTAATAAGCTCTAGAGAATCTTGTAATTTTATTCTATCCATTTATTATTTTCTAATTGTAACTAACTAACTGCTTTGCTTTCTGTCTGAATATTATTTCCTAATTGTAAATACTTGCTTTGCTTTCTGTCCGAATAACACAAGAATAAAAGAACTATTATTGAACTTTACATGGAGTAAGTTGTACTCATTAAAGTGGATTTTATGACACAAATGTAGCCATAATATTCTGAATATTCTCTTTTACCAAATTCATTGCCCACAGACATTAGTACTTCTTTGATCAATTCTCTCCCAGACCCCTCCTAAAGAGATTGCTCCTGTATCTTCTACATGAATAGAGTTTGTTGCAAGTTTGAGGATACTGGCAAAGCACCTTACTGCTGAGATTCCCTCCATTTCAGACTTACTTGAAACAATAGCAAAAGTGCATAAGTCCTAATTTTAAATTTCCCAGTGTGTTCCTAATGATCCTCCTCCTATCCTGTTTGAATTTAAAATTGCAGTGTGTCAGCCCCTTCCCAATACAAAGAGCACAGAAAAAGTGAGCTCTATGAGGTTGAGGATTAGGCTGTATTTTAAAAAGGTAGGGTTTTTTTTTTCCTTTCCTCCCTTCCTTTTTATCCCCAGAATTCTTAAGTTGTTAGCAAGGGCAAGGTAACTTATATTGTTCTCATTCCATGTCATTTGCATAACATTAAGAAATAAGCACTCATATTACTTATAATAATTATTAATATTTATATTTTCAAAGATTTGTTTTAACATTGGTCTGACCTTAATGGGAATAAAATAACAACAAATAAGTAAACTAAACTAAAGGCTCAAACCTGGTCAATAAGTAGGTGATTGACAAATATTCCTCAAAGTAATCCAAAAAGTAGGAGTCCAAACCCATATTATTGCTAACATAGTTGCTTCTTCTTTGCCCTCTCCAAAAAACATAAAGTAGTAGAAAAATCCATCCTATAACCTTTAAATAATTTTATATCCTCAGGAAAGATAATTGAGTACCACAAGGTTTCCATTAAAGTCATACTTATTGCAAGCAGATGAAAACTCTTTAAGGAGATTGTATTGATATAATACAGAGCTTTTTGTTAGTAACAGGGACGTTAAAATGTGTTTTGGAAGCAAGTGGTTAGATCAGTGCTTTCCAAACTCCCGCCGTTGGCGACACACCAACAGTGCGGGGGCACGCCCACGGCGTGTTTTACGGTAAAACCCAGACGCGCTGATGGTGCGCTGCTGCCATCACCACTTCCAGGACACACAGTTTGGAAAGCACTGGGTTAGATTCATATATATACTAAAACCATTAAGAAACCAGAGTATGGTTTAACATAATGTGTGGACAATGTAATATACAGTATAATACTGCAGAAATCAAAGCCACTTGCTGTCTTGAACAATGCTACTCCCATGAAACTGATTTATAATGTAGCCGGAAGAAAAAAAATATAAGGCACCTGATCATTTATAAAGTGTCCCTCCATTGAATGTCCACCAACCTTTAAATATTATTTTTATTGAAGATTTTTACATGAATAAAAGATAAACATGAGAACATATATAAAGGAAAGTTAAGAAAAAGAAAAAACAAAAAGTGTGAGAAATAGTACAAATAAAGAAGAAAATAAAAAGATAAAGAAGGGACTTCCGATCTTCCTTACAGCAGTTACAAACCAACTTATTATCCCTCCTCCCTGAGATTATATTATAGTTCCTCTCTAACCCATATTCAATCCTTTTTATCAGCAAATCCAGAAATCACCATTTCATTTTCCCCATTTTCAGCAAAAAGTTCATAAAAGGTTTCCAGTCTTTTATAAAAGCACTTGTTTTATCCCTGATCAAAGAGCTCAATTTTACCATTTCTGCAAATTCTGCCATCTTCACAATCCATTCCTCTATTGTATTTCAGTATTTCTCCAACATTGTTCATATAACAGTCTTGCTGTTACCATGTACAAAACCAATCTTCCATGAGTCTTTTCTAATTGGTTATCCATAATGGATCATTGGTTATCCATAAGTCCCAGTTAAAAAAAATCTGGTTCAATCTGAGTATTAACCTTTAAAATTCTTTGTATCATCGTATCGTATCGTATGTATTTTTATCTTTTTTTTTTTTTTCACAAGTCCACCATGCAGGGTAAAACGTCCTCTCATGTTTTTCACATTTCCAACGTTTATTAGAAAGTCTGGTGAACTGGTTTCAGCTATCTGCATAAATTATAAATGGAGAGACTATATACCCACTCAGGGAACACTTCTCTTTTCCTTTCTTTTCGAGAAGAACATGTAGGCATTAACATTCTGAACTCCATGTTCAGCTATGGAGCAAGAAACGGTGCAGGAAGAAAAAATATCCAACAGCTCCAACAGTTACTGAGTTCAGCTCCATTATTATTTTTAAGATACTGAGCATATATGACCTTGGCTCTAAAATTCCCATATTGTCCTTAGATAAGCAAGGCCTCAGAATAAATCATTGTACTTGCTGCTGTCAAACCTATTAAACTACTAGGGATTATTTAATTTATAAGATTACTAGGCTACTTCAAGGCAACAGATTCAAAGCAATGTCTTCATTTATAATCCTCTCTGGAGTACAAAGCATAGCAACGCTGGAACTTCCAAGCGTCCTTTTGAATACTGAATCACTATACTAAACATATCAGGGGCATGGTGGCTCAGTGGGTAAGACGCCAGGCTTGTCGATCGGAAGATCGCAAGTTCGGAGGTTCGAATCCCTAGCCCTGCGTGACGGAGTGAGCTCCCGCACTCGCCCCAGCTCTTGCCAACCTAGCAATTTGAAAGCATGCAAATGCAAGTAGATAAATAGGTACCACTTCGGTGGGAAGGTAACAGCGTTCCGCACGCGTCATGCCGGCCACATGACCGTGGAAGCGTCTTCAGACAACGCTGGCTCTTCGGCTAAGAAACGGAGATGAGCACCAGCCCCTAGAGTCAGACACGACTGCACAAATGTGAGGGGGGAACCTTTACCTTTTTTATACTAAACATGCTACCCAAAATGTCTTCTAAACTGAACCAATCCTGATTCCCATCTAGGAAGTAGCATCCCTACTGATAATCCCTTTAGAGCTTCACAACAGAATGCATGCCAGCAGGGGCAGAAGGTGCATCAATCCGTCAACTGGCATAGTGCACAAAAGTGCACTTTTCCAAACTTCGGACTTGGTAACCTTAAATATGGGTGACAGTATTAGTTCCAATCCTTGTTCTAAGGCTTCCCAAAATAACGTCATGAAGCACTTCAAATATTCAAAAAGTGCTAGATAAAAGTGATCATTATTACCTACCAGCAGCAGCTGTGACTTAATAACAAACTGTTGCTAGGCTCTGAAACAACAATCCTTTCCTCTTTCAGGAACGTTCTTGTGTTTCAAACTGCATTCAGGAACCTACAGGTCATGTAAACATGAGTGCCACTCCAGGGGCCACTTGCATTGCCCGACACTCCCACCCCCAAGCATACCCCCTCTGGAATATTCTTCCCCCTGAAATAAGATCGGCCCCCTCTCTCCTCTCCTGGACTTTAGGAAAAACCTAAAGACCTGGTTCTGCCACCATGCTTGGGGAGGGGAGGGGAACAGCCAGTCTTGGGGTTGGCTGGTCTCTTAGATCTGCCTTGACCAGCCTCACCGGCCCATGGGATAAGTAAGATCTACCATTGCTTGGATTGGACTGTAATTAGGTATTTTTACTGATTACTAGTGTTATTTATGGTTTTTTATTGATTTTAAACTTTTTATTGTGAACTGCCCAGGATCCCTCCTTGTGAGGGAGATGGGCGGGATATAAATATGACAAATAAATAAATACCTACCGGGAGAAGGTCAAAAGAGAGCCAGCCATTGCACTGCATTAACAGCAGCATCTCAGTTTCTCTTCCAGGCGTAATCCTCTAACTGGGGGGGGGGGGAGAGATACGTGTTTACACTATGAGTAAAGACAAGGGAGCTGTGACAGCTGCACACTTGCTACACAATTGCTGCTCTGCCACAGGAGGACTGGCTCAGAGGAAATTTTATTCACCACTGTAGCCAGGCAAGCAGTTACTGAGAGGCTAGGATAAAATTTGATACATTAATCTTCTCCCTCCCATTGTTACAGAAATCCCACTGCATGTTAGCTATGTACAATCAGGGATGTTCAACCTGTAACCTCAGTTTGCATACAGCTCCTAACTCATTTCTGTGGCTGCAAATCTCTTCCAAGCATCCTGCCATTTTGAATCAGGAAATACATGAAAACTGTTGTATGAGCCTAAAATTGGCTTAAAACAGCTTAAAAACATCCCAAAATTCTGCAGAAAAAAGGAATGACAAGATACAGTTCTTTTCCAAGTGCAACATTTTTATGGGAACATGTAGAAGAGCAGGCTATCAAAAGAAACCTGTTCCCCTTGTACTTGAACATCTTCTGCAATATTATAGATGGTACAATTGCACAAGGATAGAACAGTGTCTTGAGAGAGCTCTCTCCATGTGGGCAGAGATGCCAGCTGGCCTCTATTTCTCCCTTTGTACTTTTGGGGACCTTACAGCAGAAAGAGCCCCTGGGCATCCAGCCAGCCAATATTCCTTTAAGTAAATTGAGAAATTTCATGGGGGGAGGTGGGACAGAGTTCTACTAGTGGGGAAGTAGGCTTTTTCTCTTAGTATGTAAAACCACTTCGGTTTAATATTTAATAGGAGCTCTGCAGAGGAAGTATAATGGAGTAGGGAAGCAAAGGAATCTCAGTTCTGATGGAAGCCTGAATGTCACCTTGGCCAGAAGTTAGGCCAATGGAGTTTGCATACTATGTAGGAAAGAATGTAGATTAGACATTGAATACCAAGATAACACCTTCCCAAATTATTGTCTCAGATCACTATTCTTCCATTTAACCTCTTTTAAGCAAAGATCTGTGTATCTTTTTTATGCTCTTTGACTGCAGAACACAAGCTCATATTCAGAATTTCATTTGAGTCACAGCAGATAGAATTGAATTATTAATCTAGGAAAGCTACCACAACCTCATGTTTGAAAGTGATTTGAATTGTAGCACAGATGTATTCAGTTTGGGTCTATTCAAGAAATTCAGAAGTTGCTTATGGACTTGAGAGAGAAGTAGAACAAGTCTACGTGTTATCTTCAAAAGAAGCAGAGAATTTTAATTTTTGTTAATCCTCCCAAAGAAATGGTTTGAAATAATTCTTCATACTTATTATTTTATTATTTTTATTATTATTTATTATTTATTAAATTTATTCCCCGCCCATCTCCCATACAAGGGACTCTGGGCGGGTTACAATAATTAAGACTTAAAAATTTAAAATATTTAAAACCATACAAAGTAGAAGATGTATAAAAATAAATCCAGATGTAAAATAAAATAAAATAGAATCCAAGATGGATTGGGGACCGTAGCATAGGTCTTATTGCTACGGGGCCAGCCAACCCCAGGAGGCACTACCCCCTCCGTTGTCCCAGGCCAGGCGGCAGAGCCAGGTCTTAAGGGCCTTCCGAAAGGCCAGGAGTGAAGGGGCCAGTCTCACCTCCGGGGGCAAGATGTTCCATAAGGCGGGGGCTGTCGCAGAGAAAGCACGCCTCCTGGATCCCACTAGATGGAATTCTCTTGTTGAGGGGGTCCGAAGCATTCCCTCTCTGCACGCACGGGTGGGGCGGGCTGACGTTATCGGGACGAGACGGTCCCTCAGGTACCCTGGTCCTATGCCATATAGGGCTTTAAAGGTAAACACCTTGAATTGGACCCGGAAGCAAACTGGCAACCAATGCAGCTCGCGTAGCAGAGGTGTTACATGTGCCGATCTTATGGCACCTGTAACTGTTCGCGCCGCCGCATTCTGTACCAGCTGAAGCTTCCGGATACTCTTCAGGGGTAGCCCCATGTAGAGCGCATTACAGTAGTCTATGCGGGAGATGACAAGGGCATGAGTGACTGTTCGGAGGGCCTCCTGATCCAGGAAAGGGCGTAACTGGCGCACAACTCAAAGTTGTGCAAAGGCCCTCCTGGCCACGACTGCCACCTGCTCTTCGAGCAGGAGTCGCGAGTCCAGGAGGACCCCCAGATTCCGCACTGGATCTGAGTGAGGTAGTGCAACCCCACCCAGAACCAAAGATGACAACTTCCCAGATCTAGGGGGGCCATCAATCCACAGCCACTCCGTCTTACCAGGGTTCAGTTGAAGCCTGTTGTTCCCCATCCAGACCCCCACAGCCTCCAGACACTGAGATAGGGCATCGACCGCATCACCTATTTCACCCGGGATGGAGATGTATAACTGGGTATCATCAGCATATTGGTGATACCTCATCCCGTGGTGACGGATGATCTCGCCCAGCGGCTTCATGTAGATGTTGAACAGGAGAGGAGAGAGAACCGATCCCTGCGGCACCCCACAAGACAGGGGTCGGGGGTCAGCTCTCTCCTCTCCTATCAACACCAACTGGGAACGGCCCTGGAGGAAGGAGGCGCACCAGCGCAAAACCACGCCGCCCGCCCCCAACTCCCTGAGCCGCCCCAAGAGTATACCATGGTCGGCGGTATCAAAAGCCGCTGAGAGATCTAAGAGAGCCAGGATGGACGCACTCCCTCCATCCCGCCCTCGCCAGAGATCATCCATAAGCGCGACCAATGCAGTCTCTGTCCCATATCCTGGCCTGAAACCTGACTGAAAAGGGTCCAGATAATCCATTTCTTCCAGAATCCTCTGGAGTTGCAATGCCACCACCTTCTCAACCACCTTTCCAAAAAAGGGAAGGTGGGAGACTGGGTGAAAATTGCCCAGAATAGTAGGGTCCAAAGACGGTTTTTTGAGGAGGGGGTGCACCAGCGCCTCCTTAAAGGCAGCCGGGAACACCCCCTCACTCAAGGACGAATTTATAATCGCCAGGACCCAGCCACATGTCACCTCTCTAGCTGATTTCACCAGCCAGGAGGGACATGGGTCAAGTTGACATGTCTAGATCTAGATCTATTTAGTCTAGATCTGTTGTTAGTGCACTGAAGAAACCACAGAGCCCTCAAAGAGAGACTGCCACTTAAAACTAGCTTATGTGATGCCATAGGCCATGGATGTTAAGCAAGGCTTTTTGTTTGCCTGATGAAGAGCTCTGGAGAATTAAAAAACCTTGCATACTATTTTGTTACCTTTTTACTGTTAAAAAATGCATTCCACCAATATGGATTCTGAAATGTATCACCTCAGTAGTCTTTACAACAAACTGCTATGTGATTGTAGACATCATACAAGGAGAGCTGTGTTAGTCTATGGTGGCAAAAACTCAGGAAGTGTATGCCTTTTAATAAAATTTGTTAGTCAGAAAAATGCTACCAGATTCCAGATTTTTTACCAACAAACTGCAAAGTAATATAGCCAGAGAATCAGAGCTAACTGGGCATAAACATGGCATTTGCATTACATTTTCTCATTGAAGGCTCTTGCTCAAGTCTTATTTGAAGCTGATAAATATAAGACCAGGTTACGATATATTCAATTAAACCACAGTTAAATAAATTATGGCTTAATACAATGTGCAAATCCAGCCTGAGGACTGGGTTGGTTCACCCCAATCTTACAGACATGCACACTCCCAAATTTCCAGATGCTCAAACTTGTAGAAGGGCAAGAACAGCCTGAATATGAAGTAACGTCTACATTCCTAACTATAAATCACTGTCATATATCTGGAATGAGGAAGAACAGCAATCAGAAGGCCTGAGCCCGAGGACCTCTCTCTTCGGATCTCAACCAGTGGATCTCCTTTGTTGCTGATGCTCTCAAAAGTGGGTTCTGCCCAGCTGCTATTGGCCACTGAGGTTGCTACTGCAACCCTTTCCCTCCAGTTGCTAGGATCTGCCCTCCATTTTGACTCGGGCTGCAGGAAGGATCAGACATCTGGCCTCCACAGAGGCATCTATCTACATCAGAGCTTTCCAAACGGTGTGTCGGGACACATTAGTGTGGCTGCTGCTGCCTCCTGGCTTCCACGCAGGTCCTAGTGCCTGCCTTGCTGCCTCCAAACCTGCCCTGCCAGGATTCTGCGCAGGTCCTAGTGCCTGCCTTGTGCCTTGCTGCCTCCAAACCTGCTGTGATTCCACACAGGTCCTAGTGCCTGCCTTGTGCCCTGCTGTAAGAATGTGTCGCAAAATGATGCATGTCTAAAAGGTGTGTCACCAACATGAAAAGTTTGGAAAGCTCTGATCTACATAATATCAGGTCTTACACAGGCTCCTTAATAAATACAAGTTTAGCATTCTTTTGAAAGAGGGAAATACCTGTATTTGAAAATAGAATTTTCACTTTCTTGAAAGAGTATTCGTCTTGTGTTGCACACCTTGATTTAAAACAGAAGACAGCTGGATTCTACTTGCTTTGTTGCTGCTCTATCACCATCGGATGCACTGCAGGTTTTCCGCTGCATCTGCCAACAAGTGGCTCTGCATGGTTACTGTTTTTACTACATGGTGGTGGTGGTGCAGAGGAATGGCACCACCTTCCCTTCTCCATTTCAGCTTCATGGCTGTCCATGGGCTACTTCTGGATGCTGCCAGGCATTAAGATAGAAAGCTGCTAGCACTGCCATTCCCTCTGCCCATCTCAAGGACAGAAATTGCTTGTTATCTATTGTTCACATCCACTTTATCCTGTGCTTCTGTTCTTCACCTGTAAACTGACAGCTGGGATAGATTTGGACACAAGTTTAGGGCTCTTTCAGAAGAATGGTACGCTGTACCCTTGTTCAAAAATAGCCTGCCAGACCGTTTGACATTTCCCAGCATTTATTCAGGCAACCTGACAGGTGGCTAAACATGCCTTCCCAAGCACAGATCTACACTTGTCCAATCCTGCCCTACCACACCTTACAGAAGGTGATTGGTGGTTGGTTCCCTGCCAGCCTACAATTCTTGGCGGGAGGAGAAATGAAGCCAGGAGATTCCACCAATCACTTTCTCTATCTCATCCTACATTAAATCAATAAGAGCAGCATCACTCACCAGCCTTGTTATTTTGACAGAATAGAGCTTGGCAACTGAGTCAGCAAATTTTATGCCAGCATTACTACTAACTCAAGAACTGGTGGACAGCCTTTAATGAGCCATCTAGCTGTGCCCAAATGTGTTAAAATACTATTACAAACAACGTAGTGTACATTCTGCTTTATGTGTATATTCTGCTTTATTTCACTGTAAAAAAAAAAAAAACCAAAATATACAGAACAAGGAAGCACTAGTGATAAAAAAGCTAACCTTCTCTGCATAATTTATAACAGGCTATTTGCATTATCTTCCATTGCCACATCAAATGTTTTGCAACACTCCAGAAAACACCATCAAATTTGGCGTCTCTGACTCAAACACCATCATTATCAACACAAGTTAGTACACACAAAAAAGCCAAGCTTATCTCCATATCTAAAGTTTAGATTGTAAACATTTAAACTTGGGGTGTGGGATAGAAAGAAATAATTAGGTTTAATTTTCTAGAGAGACAAGCAAAAATCAGTACAGTATGATCCATTTGATGCCTAAATTTAAATGTCAACCACTGTTTTCAAAACCCGTTCTCTTCAGTCCAATCTCACATGTCTACATATCAGTTCTCCACAGACAACTGCTAAAACTAACTGAAAGTTTATACCTATCAAAACAAGGCAAAAGCTTTTAGACATAATTATATTTATTGAGTCCTTAAATTGAGACTGTGAGATATATCCTCCTTATCAATAACTATGGCTGCCACCTTTTTGTTTCTGGCCCCATTTCTGTGATTTAATATCATCCCCTTTCTTTTCTGACTTTCAGAAATTTAGCAGGTAATTTTCCTCCACCATTTAAATGACAATAAATGTTGAGAAAAGTGTCACTGGCTTAATGCCTTCATTTCAAGTTCAGGACAACTTGTGGTATTTGATGCTCTTGTTCTGAAAATGTTTACAGGAAATAAGCAGAGTTTAATTTTATTGTAGAACAAATAATTGAGACATCAACCATACAGAAAACATGAAAGATTCATATACAATGAATCAGTAGGCAACAGTAGCTCAAAGTCATCAATAAAGGTAAGGTAAAGGTAAAGGTTTCCCCTGCACAGTTGTGTCCGACTCTAGGGGCCAGTGCTCATCTCCGTTTGTTAGCCAAAGAGCCAGCGCTATCCAAAGATGCTTCTGCGGTCATGTGGCTGGCATGACACGCGCGGAATGCTGTTCCCATCCCACCGAAGTGGTACCTATTAATCTACTTGTATTTGCATGCTTTCGAATTGCTAGGTTGGCAAGAGCTGGGGCGAGTGCAGGAGCTCACTCCGTCACGCGGGGCTAGGGTCTCGAACTGCCGACCTTCCAATCGACAAACCTGGCATCTTAACCGCTGAGCCATCGCACCCCATCAATAAAAACTATAAATAAAATAAAACAAATTTATATACAGTGCATTCGGAAAGTATTCAGACCCCCTTCACTTTTTTCAATTTTGTTATGTTGCAGCCTGATACAATTGTTCAAATTCATGTTTTGTCACATTAATCTACACTCAGTGCCCCATCATGACAAAGTGAAAACAGAATTTCAGAAGTGTCTGTAAATTTATCAAAAAGGAGAAACTGAAATACCACATGTATGTAAGTATTCAGACCCTTTACTCAGTACTTTGTTGAAGCACCTTTGGCAGCAATTATAGCCTCGAGTCTTTTTCGGTATGACGCGACAAGCTTTGCACACCTGGATTGGGGGATTTTCTGCCATTCTTCTTTGCAAATCCTCTCAAGCTCAATCAGGTTGGATGGGGACCGCCGGTGGACAGCCATTTTCAGGTCTCTCCAGAGATGTTCAATAGGGTTCAAGTCAGGGCTCTGGCTGGGCCACTCTAGGACAGTCACAGAGTTGTGCCTAAGCCATTCCTGTGTTGCCTTGGCTGTGTGCTTAGGATCGTTGTCATGTTGGAAGGTGAACGTTCAGCCCAGTCTGAGGTCCTGAGCGCTGTGGGACAGGTTTTCATTGAGGATATATATCTCTGTACTTTGCTCCATTCAGCTTTCCCTCAACCCTGACCAGTTTCCCAGTCCCTGCTGCTGAAAAACACCCCCACAGCATGATGGTGCCACCACCATGCTTCACTGTTGGGATGGTATTGGGCAGGTGATGAGCAGTGCCTGGTTTCCTCCAGATATAACGTTTAGAATTGAGGCCAAACAGTTCAATCTTGGTTTCATCAGACCAGAGAATCTTGTTCCTCACAGTCTGAGTGTCCTTCATGTGCTTTTTTGCAAACTCCAAACAGGCTTTCATGTGTTTTACACTGAGGAGAGGCTTCCGTCTAGCCATTCTGCCATAAAGCCCAGATCGGTGGAGGGCTGCAGTAATGTCTGTCCTTCTGGAACTTTGTCCCATCTCCACACAGGCTCTCTGGAGCTCAGTCAGAGTGACCATCGGGTTCTTGGTCACCTCTCTTACTAAGGCTCTTCTCCCCCGATTGCTCAGTTTGGCCGGGCAACCAGTTCTTGGAAGGGTCCTGGTTGTGCCAAACTCCTTCCATTTGAGAATTATGGAGGCTACTGTGCTCTTGGGAACCCTCAGTGCAACAGAAATTTTTTTGTAGCCGTCCCCAGATCTGTGCCTTGTAATAATCCTGTCTCTGAGCTCTGCAGGCAGTTCCTCTGACCTCATGGCTTTTGCTCTGATACAGAATGCATTGTCCGCTGTGAGGCCTTCTATAGAGAGGTGTGTGCCTTTCCAAATCATGTCCAATCAATTTAATTTACCACAGGTGGACTCCAGTCAAGGTGTAGGAACAGCTCAGCAACGATCAAGAGAAATGGGAGGCGCCTGAGCTAAATTTCGAGTGTTGTTGCAAAGGGTCTGAGTACTTACATACATGTGGTATTTCAGTTTCTCCTTTTTGATAAATTTACAGACACTTCTGAAATTCTGTTTTCACTTTGTCATTATGGGGCACTGAGTGTAGCTTAATGTGACAAAACATGAATTTGAACAATTGTAGTATCGGGCTGCAACATAACAAAATTGAAAAAAGTGAAGGGGGTCTGAATACTTTCCGAATGCACTGTAAATATAAATAAAAACTGAGCCATCAATAAAAAGCACTCCTAATTCAAAAATTTTTTGAAGAACAGGAACAAGTTGGCTGGCCTGACTTCCCTACATGGAAGTCCATAGAAAGGAGATAATCTTTTCATGAAGCCTCTCAGCACCCTGAGTAGGGCTGAGAGAGACCCCAGACTGAACACCTGAAGAACACCAGCAGTATAGACTGGCTTTCACCAACCTGGTGACTTCCAGATATTTTGGTCTACCATTCCTATCAACCTTCTCTGATCATGTAAGCCCATTACACCTTGGGGAAGAGGATACTGAAAATACTGAGCTAAAGAGATGGATATGGAGTTCCTGGTTCCTCTGTCCCCATCTGGCTTGACTGGCTCTCACAACCATGAGACAACACTCATTAATCCCTAGGCTTTACCCCTTTAAATTCAAGGAACCCAATACTATTTTCACAAGGTTTCCCTAACAGAATCCATTCAGATAAGATATGCATGGAAACTGCTTGAGCTGCATTATCATGAATTGTCTGTTGTTATTAACCAGACTCAGCTGAACACTTGTTCTCAGTATCATCCTGAACTCATTTCATTTCTTTGGAGGAGCAAGATCAAGAAACACATTGGGAGAATACTGGGTATATGTAAACAACCCGAGGCCAAAACAGTTGGACAGAACAGCATTTAAGGATGGGGGTAAAACTTCCATAAGAGGCACACTAATAAGCAACTAAGAAAAAGTAGGGAAAAGTTCAGTGCATAACTATAGACAATCAAAAGACAGATGGTGAGTCACCTCCATTTCTAGTGGACAATACCTGTTGGGATTCTGACCAGGAACACTGAACTATGCTGAAATCCATACAGCAGTTTTCTTTTCTGTAATCTGATACCTTCCAAGAATAATGGATTTCCTATTCCAGAATTCCCAATCATCAAGGCCATACTGGCTGGGAATGATGGAAACTTTAGTCCAACACTTCAGGACAGCTCCAGTTTGTGGAAGGCTGGTATACCCCCTTGCTAATAATTAAATCCACTGAACTTAATGAGGCTTACTTTTCAGCAGCCTAGGATTTCACTAGAAATAAATCTCAGCCAGATCCAGCCAAACTTCATCTTCGGTTAGAACTACCGGACACGGATTATTTCTGGCCAGCGGAGCGATTTTAGACTGGTGCTTCTACTTTGAAAAAAATCAAAGCAAATGGGACTCCAGGGGGATTTAAATAAAAAGGCTAAATATCCATGAATATACGCAAAAGCTAGAAGCCCGCTTCCGTCACCGTCCATTGAGAGCTTCAGCCCTTTATCTCCCTTCCTTACAAGGCAGAAACATTCTTATTCACACGTACGCTTTGTCTAGCAATCCAGATAACCCCTAATTTAACTCATGAGTGATTCAACCAGAGTCCCCGGCTTTCAAGCTCAAAACCACTGCTACGGATTGAAACAAAACCACCAACCAGAGCAACAATAACCCTTCTCTCGAAGGGTTCTCCTTCACCAGCGCAACTGTGGACCGGGACCCCAAAAGGGGAGGGAAACGGCCTCTGGAAGACCTAGCAGTCCGCGCCTGGCGAGGCAATCTGCTGATTTGTTTTGTCAACTGAAATCTGGGCGAACCCATTGAGAGAGGCCACTTTTCCACGAAAACTTCTCAGCCCTATTCTGCAAAACCCGCCTCCCCTCACAAGACCCGGAGAGTTTAACAATCCAAGTTGGGTTCTCGCTCTCTCTCGCCTCGCCCTTCCTTCGCTCAGGGTTGACCCAGAGACGGGTATCTGAGCAGTTCCACGCAGTTTATCGATACGTTAAGTTGTATGTACGCTCTCACACAGAGGGAAGCGTAACCGAGAAACAACAAAAACCTGGCACGCAAAATTACTCTCCCTACGTTGTGCAATTCTTCTTTCCCGAAATTCCAGACGGATTTTTCTTCGCTCCCTCTCTCTTCCACGGAATCTTCCATGATTCAAGTCACACAAACATAAGCATTCACAGCGACCTACCTTCGGTAGCCCAACCGCTTGGCCAGACAAAAACCAAGAGAAACCCCATGCCGAACAAGCAGGGGCAAAAAATGCGGCCCATTGTTTTATCATTGCAAACTCCGGCGCATAATGTTGTTCTAGAATGAGAAGCGGAGTTATTCCTCCTCAGCAGTCTTGAAAAATATTCCCACAAGCTTCCCTCCTCACTTCTCCTTTGCTACCTAACTTTTCAACTCCTTTCACTTCCTTAAAAAAAAAAAAGTCACCACCTCTGTGGGTTTTTTTTTTCCGCCAACGCTAAACGTCAGGAACGCGCCGAGCGCGGTCCCGAGAAAGATTCCAGCTTCCTCGGGAGCGGCGAATGAGTTCTTCTGAGAGCGTGCTTAAGTTATGCCTGTGGGAAGAACAGCAGGGGAAGAAAGCTTTCTATTTTTTTTTCTTTGACTCCGTGCTGCTAAAGTTGGAAGTTTCTTTTCTCTTCCGATCCTTTTTTTTTTAAACTTGGCTCTGACTGCCGAATACAAATCTTAAAGTCACATAGAATTGTGTGAATTAAGTCCACCCTCCATAAAAAATTGCAGAGCAGTTTTGAAAACGAAAAGAAAACAAGAACGGTCAATAAATTAGCACCATAAAATCCTACAGCAACAAAGATAAAAAACAGCCACAAAGTTTGGATGATACATTTGTAAGGAATAACGCTTCTGAAGTTGGGGAGGGAGAATGTGTTAGTCTTGAATTCGTTGGGGAAAAGGAGCTATTTGAAAGACTAAACAATTAAAGATTAATTGTAAAGTTTTTAACCTTAATTATATAAAAAATAAGTATCTTTGCATTATGAAGTCTAAGTATAGGGGTTTTTTTTCTAAAAGACAAATCAATACTATTTTCTCCCCAACCTCCAACAGATGCAAAACAGCTTCAGTCAATAAAGGCTCTTAACACAGAGATCCATGAACTAAAATTGCCTGGCCCTAATCAAGCATTTTTAATTCACTATGCAATCCTATGTCTACTCAAATACAAGTATTATTAAATCAATGGAGACTTAACTTCTGTATAAGCTAGGACTGCAATATAAAGCAATTCAAGTTTATTTCAAATCAAAAACACCCATTTTATAAAAAGGAACACGTACTATGCTAAGTCAGATTGTAGTCTGTTTGATTTCAGTTTATCATGTTAGGTGAACCCAGCCACTGTTGTTTGTAAACTATAATTTAAGCCAGTGTTTCTCAACCTTGGCAACTTCAAGCTGTGTGGACTTCAACTCCCAGAATTCTCCAGCCAGCATTTACTTGTTTTACATACTTTGTTTGCCTTCTCTTTCTGGGAAACAGGTGCTATGTAGAATTTAAAAATAAAAATGAAACAAAATGTTTATTTCCTGCTTTCCTTCCAATGGTCAACTGAGATTATGTTTCTCCATCATAATGACCTCCTCAAAGGTGGCACATGGTGAATGGAGGGAGAATCTTTTCAGCAATGTCTCCTCCCCTTTGGAAGTGAAGTTGCCCCAGAAAGCATAGTCGGACCATCAGAGGCCCACTTACAGGTTTTGTGGCTATTGTTTGGCCTCAGGCAAAGGCCCTTCTCTTTCCCTAGGCTGTTAAAAAATTACCTCCAGCCTCTTACATGCACTTACATACCTTACTTGGACTGAATGTCTCAATGGGAACACTGTGCTTTTTAAAGAAAACCTACAATACTGACCTGACTTGAAATGTTCCTGCTGGGTCTCTGATGACTAATCAGCAGAATGTGCAAAAGAGATTTAGCAAGCAGGTAAAGGGAGAAAGTTGGTGCAAGTTATAAAGGTAGTAAGAGCAATAAATCACAAGAACTCTCTTCTGCCAAGCCCAGTGAAATAAACAGGAGTGGGCAGCAGCAGTGCTGGAGGGAGGCACGTTCAACCGCTGGGTAACAACAGC
Source organism: Charina bottae (assembly GCA_023362775.1). Taxonomy (NCBI): domain Eukaryota; kingdom Metazoa; phylum Chordata; class Lepidosauria; order Squamata; family Charinaidae; genus Charina; species Charina bottae. Next base: position 5,653,982 of record JALMGJ010000024.1, read on the forward strand.
TCATAAGGGTCTGCATGGGGTGGTGATAAAACGTGTCATTACGTATCCCAAACGTCTTGCATACTTGCCTGAGACGTTGAGATAGAAGTACACTAGAGCAGAGTGTACACAAAGTCACTGTTCAAAAGTTGTCATTTTAAACGTAATCTTGGTTTGCTGCAAGTACCAATGCAACAGCTACTATGGGTTTGTTCTGGAGACTAAGTCAGAGTTCCATTTATGACTTAGATAACCCGGAGTGGCTTGGGAGCAGATTGACAGAGAGGCCATTTTCTCCCATATAGACTTGCTCAGTTTGTATTTTTATAGCCTTTTTCTCAGTGGCTGCATCTACAGTGATTTCAGAAGCCCACCAATTTCCTTCCACCAGAAAGGAATTTTTATTTAGTTAAATAAAGTGCTGCCAAATAAAATTGATTTTTTTGTTTGTTTGTGCATTTCAATTTACAGGTTTTCTAATATGTTTTGAAGGGGAAAATTTGGAGTGTAACTACAGGTAGTTTGTTTTTAAAATGTTGTTACATGTATTTAAATTGCATTTTACTGGGATGTTAAATGTAAACAAGGGAGCTATTAATTCAAATAATAATAACAATAATACAAGTCTGGTTCATGGCCAGCTCTTGTTCATTCCAGTAAAGCTTTGTTGGGATAAATTAAGATCTCTCCCTGCCCTCCATGTTGTCTCCCCCCAGAACAGGTAAAAGGAAGCCCAATTGTTAAAAGGTTACAAAATAGCATAAGAGAAGGAGGTCAAACCAGTCAATCCTAAAGGAAATCAACCCTGACTGCTCATTGGAAGGACAGATGCTGAAGCTGAAGCTCAAATACTTTGGCCACCTAATGCGAAGAGAAGACTCACTGGAAAAGACCCTGATGATGGGAAAGACTGAAGGCAAAAGGAGAAGGGGACGGCAGAGGATGAGATGGTTAGATAGCATCACCGATGTAATGAACATGAATTTGAGTAAACTCCGAGAGACAGTGGAGGACAGGAAGGCCTGGCGTGCTATGGTCCATGACGTCATGAAGAGTCGGACACGACTAAACGACTGAACAACAAAAAAGACAGGTAAAGGATGCCCAACTACTCAGACAAAGGGTTCCCTTCCGGTTCAATTGGAGAAATTACAACACAAAAGGTCAGCTCATTCACAGAACTCAGCCAGCCCATTCAGGTAGATCTTCTTCCCCAGCCAAACAGATCTCCATAATAAAATAAAAATAGACTTCTTTCCGAGGTGCACATTCCAAGTAAGCCACAGCCCACAGGGAACACAGACAGGAAACATGAACAGCAGGGGGCCCAACCACAGAGCGCCTCCTCTCTGAAATCTGGCAAATTACACTTCTCTCAAGTTCCTAGGGGGCGGGAACACCTTTGCATAGCAACAACCAAGCTCTCCTATATAAATGGCCTGTGGGGGAAATACAGGTGTGGCCACCTTCCAACCAGCATACTCTGTACCTTGTACTCTGCATATGCTTTTGGGAATAAACCTGCAAACCTCTGTTCCAGCAACTGCCTGCGTGTCTATTCATTCCCGGCTTGGGACGAACCTTGGTAAGATTACCTTCTAACAGCTTGCACCAGGAAAATGATCATAGCAATGGAAAAGTGGGGTTGAGATTTTGGTTTAAGGAAAGTAACAGCATCCTTCTGCACAGTTAAAGGCAGGAGATTCTCTGCTGCTAGTCTCTCTGACACTCAAGGCAACTGCCTCATGCTGTCAGGCAGTACAGGGGATCTTGTTAACTTTTCCATTGAAACCAGAGCAGTTCCCCTAGGTTAGTGTTAGTGGATGTGGCTTGCAAAAATCTGGATAGCCGCTAGAGCACAGCTTTCCAAACTATGTGTCACGACACAAAAGTGTGTCGCCTGCGGGGCCCAGGTGTGTCGCGTCAAAACCCGGAAGCGCTGATGGTGCGCCACAGCCGCGGGCCATCAGCGCTTCCGGGTTTTTGCACGGCACATGACACCGCCACCGCTGCAGCGTGCAAAAACCAAATGCGGCGGCGGCACTTCCGGGTTTTTGTGCGCCGCCGCAGTAGCGGTGCTTCTGGGTTTTAGCACGCCGCCAGAGCAGCGGCGCGTCCAGGTTTTCTCGCGTACCGCCGTTGGTGTGTCCCCGCAGGAAAACTTTGGAAAGCCCTGCACTAGAGGGAAGCAGAGTTAGCATTTTCTGGATCTCTTTGCTGCCCTCTAGTGGTCATATCAATTTCTGTAGCTTAGATCTGGCAGCCTTAGCTTAGATAACTCTCTCTGATTACCTAATTAGTCATTACTTTTTAAACCCAGTGCTTCCTATTCCCTTCTCAGTAGGGAACCTGACAACTGTTTGTACTGTTATTTTTGTGATTTTTGAAACACTGGAATTTGGCAATATATTCCTTCTCTTCCTTGCTCCTATTTGGAGTGCACTATACATAATTCCAAGGCTACGAGATCAGCAGTTCTCAAACTTTACTCTCCCATGGGTCATTGTTTTTAATTTTCTTGCTATTTTCAATCACTTTGATCCATTATTTTACTGGATGGGTAGGGAACCTTTGGCCCTCGAGATATTACTAAAATGAAGTCACCAAACTTCCTCCCCATTGGCCTGGCTGACTGGAGCTGCTGGAAGCCAAAGGTTTCCCATAGGTTTTACAGTATTCCATAGATTTAGTGCAATGTGGAAAGCAAGACTATGAATTCAAGCCCAAATTATTTTTTTCATGGCCAACAGACATTTTAGCAACACAAAAACGATGTACAAATTCATTTCCCTGGTACCCCATAATTTAGTAGAGAATACAGATACACTGAGTGCAGAAAATCTTCTGAGTTTCTTAGTGTTAATTATGAATACTCTCCAACTAGAAGAATAGTCCGCTTGAATCTTAAACTAATTATAGTACTTGACACTGTAGAAAATTTAAAGTGCAAAAGAAAATGTTTTTTTTTCCTGCCCAAAATCTCCGAGCTAGAAAAGTATCATTTTTTGGACTTCTGGGGAAGAAATGGCAGACTGAAGATGTCTCCATGAAAAGCGGAGCTGATGACCGTGGTGGAATGAAGAGCCGGCGAGCTCTTCAATAATTCCTCTCCGGACAAGGAGAGGACTTGAGATCGCCCACAAGTGCTTCAGACAGCTGCTCCTCATGCAGAGACCCCAAGACAGCGGTCTCTGGTGGGTTTAGAGCTCTGGGAGATGAGGGAATGGCCATCTTGCTCAAACCACAGTCAGCGCCTTTGAAAGGACACTAAGTTCACATACTTCCTTTTCTAATCGCTTTTGGAAATTGCTTGTTAACTGCTTTTCAGCTATTAGAAACCTTTGGATCAACAAGTTTTACAGCACTGGTTGAGTTTCCTTCAATCCTTAGTGAAAGAGGTTTTAACTACAAGTTTAAGAACTTAAAAAAATATATTATTTGGGACAAACAGCAAAAGGGTGATTAAAACTTTAATTTTAGAAAGTTACAAATGGACTAAGGGTCCAGATAAATTTGAAATAAGATTTTGGAATTAATTATAAAGAATCCTCCCCGTGGGAAAATGTTTTTGTTTTGAATTAAAAAAGAAACATATTAAGATAAGAGTTTAAAAATTGGACACTAGAGGGAAGTAAAGATTATAATTAAAGGAGAACAACACTCAAACTCGACTTACAATTACAGAATGAAGCAAAATATTTTAACATTGGACATATTGAAGGATATTTTTGAACAATGGACCCAGTAATATTGTATAGATAGACTGTGTTTAAAATATGTTATGGAAGAAGAACAAGTTCTACCTGACAAGATCAAGACTGATTTGAAAGTGGATTTAAAAATGACAGGCTACAAGAATGACATGGAAAAAGATGTTACACTGGACATACAAAAGAAACTGGCTGATGTCTGAATAATTAAAAGGGATATACAAATAACAAACCAAGAAAGTGACTTGGATAATTTTCCTATATTGGATTTACAAGAGGCTTGTTAAAGTTTTGAATAATTTTGTGAGAAGGGACAAAGAAAAAATGAAAAGAAATCAAGTTCTAGGACATTATTTGAAGGGACTAAAGGTCAAGATTGTTAGAAATAAAAGGAAGGAATATGAAGTTGATTTATTTGATCAAGGTTAAAATAGATATGTTATTATCTCTGGTAACCCTTAATGGACTTTTGCTGACATCAGGACTGAAATGACGAGGCTTTATAGATTTGTTTATAGATAAGAGATGGGATATGGGAAGAAGAGATCATTTGTTGTATTTTAAGAGAAGGTGATAAGTTACTAAAATTGTTTATACTTGTGAAGGGGGAAGGTTTTTTTTTCTCTTTCTCTTTCTTCTCTTTTTTTCTTTGCTGAACCTTCTATTTTTTCTATTCTATTCTTTTTTTTAGTTTGTATTAGTTTTTACTGTTGTAATTGTAACCTTTAAAAAAATTACTGTTAAAAAGGCATTTTTGGTTGTATTAAAAGTGCTAACTTTGTCCTGTTAATCGAAAGAAGCCTGTTATTTTCCCCCAATTTAAACTTTGCAAATATCTCTTTAAAAAAGTCTGATCGTTTTGTCATCTAGCTAAGTTCCTGATGGCCAGCCTGGCAACTGAGTGCTCCATTGTGCCACAGTTCAGTTATCTTTGTTCCAGCTTCTCTCTTATCTTTATAGCTCTCCTCAAAGCGCCTTCTAAAAAGAATCTCCCAGAGGATCTGACCAGGGCAGGGACTGTCAAAAAGTCATGAGTGATGTCTAAGTTACACATTTAGCAGACCTCATTGTTTGCTGTGTCTCCTTGAGGTCTTTGGCAGCCTTCTTCTGCCACTTGAGGTGATTAGGACTTATGTTGCACCGTAGTTCTCTTTCAGATAGGAGATGCCAGGCGGTGGGAGAGGGCTTTGGAGGAGGGGAAGAGGGGGCTGTTGGCCTGAGAGTCTGAAGCCTGGGGAGGAAATTCTTGGAACATGGAGAGATTGCTAGAGAATGGGCTCTTTCAAGACTTCTGTCAAATCCTGCAGGCACTGAAATGAAGGCGGGGCAACTCTCTTGTGGTGTTAACTTTCCCTTTAACCATATTTTCATGCCCTGCAGCTGTTTGCAAAAAGGAAGTTTACTGCTTATTTTCCACTTGAAAGTGACAAGAAATCTGCCTTTAAAAATCAGTAATAAGAAGTTGCAGAGCAGTTGCAGTGTTTCCTATCACTACTGGACTGGACCATTGGGAAAAAAAATGGAAGGATTTTGTAGAGAAAGGAAAAGTATCTTTTTAACAGAAGGCCTCATAATTTGCCATCATAGACATCAATTCTGCTTGTACACAGGAATCAGCTCTTATCACTGCTATGTCAACAAGGTTATCACACAACCCGGAGTATGGAGTATAGGTAAAGGTAAAGGTTCCCCCCGCACATTTGTGCAGTCGTGTCCGACTCTAGGGGCCGGTGCTCATCTCCGTTTGTTAGCCAAAGAGCCAGCGTTGTCCGAAGACGCTTCTACGGTCATGTGGCCAGCATGACGCATGCGGAACGCTGTTACCTACCCACCGAAGTGGTACCTATTAATCTACTTGCATTTGCATGCTTTCGAATTGCTAGGTTGGCAAGAGCTGGAGCTAGTGCGGGAGCTCACTCCGCATGCGGGGCTAGGGATTCGAACCTCCGAACTTGCAATCTTCCGATCGACAAGCCTGGCGTCTTACCCGCTGAGCATATACTATAGCAATTAACTGCTCAGTCCTAGGTGGAGGTAGACATGCATAAAGCCAAAGTCTCCTTCAAAGTGTGGACTTCAAAGTCAACAAAACTCCAGGTGACTTTATGGGCAATGTCCATGATTTCTTGGCAGAGGTACAGAAATGGATTGCCTTTGTCTCTCTCTGGAATATTTTTTCAACTTCCCGGTCAGACTGTTCTGGTATTCCCCAGAACTCTGTGCTTGATGCTGCATAGGATGAGCTGTAAAATGGCAGGAGGAAGGCAGAATCTTCCACTTGAGATGGAGAAAAAAGCTTTAGAAGGTGAAGATGGATGGTGCTCCAGCAACAACATTGTGAAGTGGGAGAAACAACAGAGATTTGCAAAATGCCAGATAATGTGGAAGGCGTAACTAGGAAGACATGTTATGCTCCTTTTCAAACCACAAAACCACAGGACCATCCAATGCAGCTTAGCAGCAGCAGGTTCAGAATTTAAAAAGATATTTAACGCAACGTATAATAAATATATGGAATTTATTTATAAAATGTACGAGTTGTGTCCTCTGCAGAGCAGCACCTAAAAGGTACACATACAAAATATGTTAGTGCACATATAACATCCACAGTTAATATACCCAATAGTTATGCAGAAAATTTTGAAAATCAAGGTTAAACACAATCTATAAGGTGGGTTGTTTTTTTTTGGATGATTCTGGATTTTTTTGCCTATATAAAGAAAGGGAGAAAAACTGAGTAAAACTGCTTTTTGTGAGTTATCTCTCTTTGTGATTCCAATCTGTTTTGTTTTGTTTTGTTTTTTGTTTTAACTTTACTCAACTCAGGGTATGACTTAGTGGGGCAGGAGCAAGGGCACAGGAATGAATCTAGAGATGAGATAATTTATTAAACATGTGTGCTGCCCAACTCCCAATGACTCTGGGCGGCTCACAACAATCAAGGAAATTACAATAAAAACATTTACATACCATTCATAAGAGACAATAGAAAAGCCAGAAGACCAGAACACCTCCTTGCCAGCGATCAACACCCAGATATGCAAAGATTAACAGCAGGATTAGCACCAGAGGAACAAACAGCACAATATACACTAATCAAGGAACTATTAACTCAGTCAATCAACCAAGCAGCAAACAACAGCCCCCGGCGCTTCCGGGTTTTTGTGCGCCGGCTGTTGGTGTGTCGCCAACGGCAAAAGTTTGGAAAGCCCTGTCCCAAGGGGAGAACAACACCACCACCAACACAAGCAGGACAAGCCATGGTATATAAACAGAGAGCAAGTCCCACTCCCTTTTCGCACTGAAGATGTTGCCTAGCCTGGCAATGAAATGTCTGCAAGAAAACAACAAGGCTCTGAGAGCACCAAGGACTCCACAGTTCAACCCTGAGCTACAAACATTCTCTTCGATTAATAAAATCAATAAAAGATAAAAGTTGGCAAATGTGACAGACCAGATGGAATGAAGTGAGGACTCACACTCCCTCACCAAAGGCCTGGGTGAAGAACCAGGTCTTCATGGCTCTTCTGAACAGCGGAGTGGGGGCCATCTAGATCTCAGGGGGAACCTCGTTCCAGAGAAGGCGTGCTTCTGGGTCCTAATAGATGATATTGCAGCACGTCCTTCCTCACAGATGTACTGATGGGAAATGCTTCACTTGTTGCACTTCTATTTATCATACAAATGTTGAAGGCAAAGAAGCATGCTTGTCTTCTAACATTTTGCAAATAGAATTAGGGATACGTTTTAAAAGTAGTACCATTATTTCCACACTGCCTCCTTGTACTTCTATACTGTATTAATTGAAGTTTTCAATAGCTAAGTCAGCAGTGATGTTTGTTCTCTAGGGTGAGTGAGAAAACACAACTATCTTCCAATCAGTTATCAAGATGAGCCTCGCCAACATGTGGAATAACAGGTTGTTCTACAGGGCACCCCACTAGTCTTTCATAAAACCCACGTGAATTAACAATGCCTGATCCAGACTAAGGGTCTCAAAATGTTTTCACCGAATCAGTATTTTCCTCCCACCCCAACTTCTCTGTGGTTAGTTACTGCTGAAATGATAAACTAGGAAAAAAAAACCCTAGGAAACTTTTTTTGTTTTGTAAAGTTGCATTTTTATTTGTTTAGCCACACTGTGCTGCTTTATAACCTTTTTGCTTTGGGAAAACAAAGTATAAGCCCCAAATAAGTAATAACCGTCTTCAGAAAATTCTCCTCTGCGCGAGTTGTAGCTTTTAAAGGCGAGAAAAAATGTTTTCCACCTTAACATTCTCACACTTTCTTACGGCTTCGATAAACGAGCGGATAAAAGGAAAACTACATTACCCACAACCCCTTGCCCTAACGGAAAATTTAAGCATGTAGCTCGGGTTTCCCCAACTTTGTGGTTTCCCTCGCTCGCGAAGATAAGGATTATTTCCGACGCAGCCCAGAAGTGGAGCTTCAGAACTCTCCGGAGGCGGGATGGCGGCTCGGACTGCGCTGCTCTTTCTCTTGGGGGCGGCGGGAGTGGGTCCAGCCCCCTCCCAAGGCTCGCGGGGGGACCGAGAGCCCGTCTACCGGGACTGCCTGGCTCACTGCGAGAGGCGCAACTGCTCTGAGGCCGGGCTGCGGCACTTCCGCTCTCGCCAGCCGCTCTACATGAGCCTCACAGGTACTGAACGGCCACGCGGATTCACCCCCGCCGAGTCAGGGCCACGCCCACGCCGGGGACCAAGCGCGGGGGTCATTGGAGTGCCTGTTTTGCATAGCCCCGCCCACCAGGAATGGCTCTTCCCAGTTCCTCTTAGGCAGGTAGTTCCCTCGGTGGTGCCCCTGGCTTGATTTTGCTAAGGCTGTTTCGGCACTTTCCCGCCGTCGCTGCCTCCTTGGGTCGCCGTGGTAATGGTGGAGAGGAGACTATCTGGCCGTGTACGGAGCGTGTTCTTACACTGACAGGAGCCATCCCTAGAAGTAGCCTGTATTCATGGGACACGCTGAGCCACGAATGAGCCAATCATATTTTAACCCAGTGTTTGTTGTGGGAACCCAGCCTCCCTGGTTACTTTATGATTCAGTGGATCCTGTACACTGGGCAGTCCAGTTAATTAAGCTGTGGTTCAGTTAACCAGGGGCAAGTTAGTTATTCAAAGATAATCACTATGTCTGGTGTCACATCTATCCACTTAAGTCTGCAAACTGCAATAATGTGTGCAGAGGACGGCTCCTGCAGATCTCCATCTCTTATTCCCTTGCCTGGAAGAGTTAATAAAGTTCTGGTGAAGCCTCAAAGATATGGAGTGGATCCATTTTCAGGTACTTGGGTAGCTTACAACCTTCCAGTTGGCTAAAGGCAAATAGGAAAACTAGGTTAAATTCACAAAACATGGTTGGTGAAAATATGGTTGGCCAATTTGTAGGGGATTTCAGCAGGTGGCAGCACCTGACTAGCTTTTCAGGGCTCTGAAGATAAGCTGAGCTGGGCCTGTGTAGACCACAACAAATTGTGGACAGTCCTTAAAAACATGGATGTAGCAGTCCACTTCATTTGTTAGTATGGATATAGAGTAACTAAATGGTTCAAAATTGGGAAACGTATGTGTCATCATTGTATAAGGTAAAGGTTCCCCCCGCACATTTGTGCAGTCGTGTCCGACTCAAGGGGCCGGTGCTCATCTCTGTTTGTTAGCCAAAGAGCCAGTGTTGTCCAAAGACGCTTCCACGGTCATGTGGCCGGCATGACGCACGCGGAACGCTGTTACCTACCCACCGAAGTGGTACCTATTTATCTACTTCCATTTGCATGCTTTCGAATTGCTAGGTTGGCAAGAGCTGGGGCGAGTGCGGGAGCTCACTCCGTCACGCGGGGCTAGGGATTTGAACCTCCGAACTTGCAATCTTCCGATCGACAAGCCTGGCATCTTACCTGCTGAGCCACCACGCCCCTTGTCATCATTGTATACTGTTGCCTTATTTAATATATGCAGAATATATCATGAGAAATGTTTGATTAGAAAAAATAGAATTTGAATTAAAATTGCTTGAAGGAGAATCAGTGACCTTAGGTATGTTGATGGCAATGCCACTTTGATAGCTGGAAATAAGCCTTAAGGAATCTTTCGTTGAAGGTGACAGAAGTTGGTCTGCTACTTTGTATTAAAGAAACTAAGAATTTGTCAGTGCCATTCCAATGCAGATAGTTAGAGAAAAAGCTGAAGTACTGTAGTAACATACTTTATCTTCCTAGACTCAAAAATGTACAGGTATGGTAACCGTGAAATAAACATCTACTTGGGAGAAGGTCTATGAAAGATCTAGGCAAAATATTGAACTGTGGCACTGACCACAAGAGTATGTGTCTTCAAGGCCATGGTTTTTCCAGTTGAAACATGTCTCTAGCTGGATTATCAGAGAAGTCAAACAATGAAAAAAAATGATGCCTTTGAATTGTGGTGCTGGAGGATACTGTTGTTAATACCTTGGACCCTAGATGAAGTAAAAAACTGCTCACTGGAAATATTAATAATAAAGCTAAAGTTTAACTATTTTGTACACATAATGCAAAAATAAGAACCATTGAAGACCTCAATGCTTGGAAAAATCAATTGAAAAAGAGGCTGATAGAAGATGAGGCAGCTAGATGCTATCAGTGATGGCATAAGCAGAAGCTCACAAGAACTGAAAGTAGTAGTACTGACAACAATCCTAGCAAAAATGTGTCACTAGGCCACAAAGAATCAGAAGCAACAGAACAACTGCTGAACAAGAAGTACTAGGATGGGAGACTTCCATTGAATTCCAGAGCTCTAGACTAAACTGGGTTGTCAGAAAAATATATTCAAAGAAGACAATGGCAAACTACTTCTAAGTTGCTGTCAAGAAATTTACCTGCATATTTAATGTCTCTGTAGTCACTGGAAGTCAAGCCCAACCTGAAGGAGATTTTACTTTTCAGTTTGTAACTGAGTGTGCTACATGAACATAGCGAGTACAGTTAGTTTATGGTGCAATGTGTTAAGCAAAACTAGCCAACTGGGTTAATATAGTAAGCCATTGTTAAGTAAAGTTTGGGTTAGCATACAGCATTATAATCCTGCTTTAATGTTTTTAAAGCTTATCTGAGTAGAACTCCACCTCCCAATTAGGTTTTTCCCCATTGTATTTATTTCTCCCAGGTTTCTTTATAGCTTTATAGCTTTCCAAACTGTGTGTCGTGACACTTTAGTGTGTTGCAACACACAGTTTAGTGTGTCGCGAAGCGGCGGCGCGGGGGCGCGCATGGCGGCGGCTGTGTGCACGGCGGCGGTGCACCATCAGCACTTCCGCATTTTAGTGAGGCTGCCACCATGCACGCCGCCACTGCACACCCCCCGTGCTGCCGCCATGCATATGCGCGCCCCCCTGCACCGCCGCTGCTGTTGGTGTGTCGCCAACGGCGGCAATTTGGAAAGCACTGCTTTATAGATTACACTACTGTAGTAAAGTGGCCCATTTTAGAATCCTATATATACAATTTAGCCCTTTGTCAGCCATTAAGTTCATTTGAGGTTATAGTGTTACGTGAGAGGAATCACAGTTCTTTAATTAATCAGTCCTTTGTGAGTAGTATAAAAGGTTTACATGCAATTGGATCCTGTATATATTTATTCAGCAATTTCAGTTTAAAAAAAACCAAACAATTGTTCCAAGTAAATGTGTTGTAATGTTTAGAGTGCTAGACTAGAGCTAGGAAGATCTAGTTTCAGATCCTTATTCATTATGAAACTCACTCACTTTCAGCTTTAATCTAATCCTCAGGGTTGTTGTAAAATAGTAGTAGTAAACTCTGTTATGGTCATTGACCAGTTCAAAAGCAAAAACAAATGCTGAGACAGCAAATAAAAATAATTGCAAAACTTAATTATAAAACTGATATGGTCAAAGTATAGCTGTTTTACTTAAAGCAAACCAAAACTTAGCCACGTTTAGAGAAATCAAATCACATTAATCAGAGTAACAATAGTAACCTGTGACCTGGAAATCTAACTAGGCAGGGAGTTACTAACTGCAAATAGGCATCTTTGTAAGAAGGGCAATATGGGTTTATGTTTCAGCAGCTCTTTCACCACAGTGGCAAAGGTTTTGTTCAGATGGGATACCCTGTAATTTCTCCTCAAAAGCTGCTGTTGGAAGAGCATTAAATCTTGTCAGAATTAAGGCTCTCTGGAATTTGGGAACTGTTACTTGGCTTTAATACTTTAATCTAACCGGCTTGAAAAAAAGCAACTTCCCAAGAACACGTCTTTGGGCGTGGCAGCCAAATCTGATTGGCCTTCCAAATCCTTGGCATCTTGTTTAAGGGCTGCCATTGCATGGTCATACCCCATCATCATGAGTGCATTGGCTGAAAAACCATAGTACTGTATTTCAGTTCTCTTGCACAGTCCTGTTCCAAGATGAAACAAAGTCATCAATTAAACAGGTGTCAAGCCCGTAGGGGAAAGAAATAACTTTACAGATAGTCCTCGCTTAACAACCATTTGTTTAGTGATGGTTTGGATTTATGATGGTGCTGGAAAAACCTGACTTATGACTGGTCCTCACACTTATGACTGCCAGAGCATCCCCTCAGTCACATGATCACAATTTGGGCGCTTGGCAACCAGTTCGCATTTATGACCGTTGCAGCATCGCATGGTCACGTGATTGCCATTTTCGACCTTCCCAGCTGGCTTCTGGCAAGCAAAATCAATGGGGAACCACGTGATTCACTTAACAAGCATTTGGTTCACTTAATGCCTGCACTGATTCACTTAACCACTGCAAAAAAGGTAGTAAAATTGGGTCAGATTTGCTTAATGACCACTTCGCTTAACAACTGAAATTCCAGTCCCAATTGTGGTCATTAAGTGAGGACTACCTGTAGCCACTAGGAGAGGATGCATATCCAAATAAGGGTTTCAGTTTTGGTCATACCTCATGGCTCAAGAGCACATTAGGCACACTTTGTGGGACTTGAAATACGTTCCTTTAGAAGTTAAGATTGCACACTTTCTAATGAGATGAATGGTCCCAATTGGGCTCCAAATAAAAGTTGTACCCATACTCTAACTGACAATACTTTTAGTGCAGCAGATATGAATAATGTACCTCTAGTGCAGTGCTTTCCAAACTGCCGCCGTTGGCGACACACCAACAAAGTGTGTTGCGGGGGTGGGGATGTGCACGGTGGCGGTGCGGGGGGTGCGTGGCGGAGGCCTCCGCTAAAACGTGGGAGCGCTGATGGCGCGCCGCTGCTGTCACTGCCGCCGCCATACACTGCTGCCGTGCGCGCCCCCGCCGTCGCTTCCGGGTTGTGTTGCGACACACCAAACTGTGTTGCAACACACAGTTTGGAAAGCTATGCTCTAGTGCAGAGCTTTCCAAACTGTGTGTCGCGACACAAAAGTGTGTCGCCACACACAGTCTGGTGTGTCGCCACACAACCTGGAAGCGCTGATCATCATCAGCGCTTCCGGGTTTTCCCACGGCGACACACCAACGGCGGCGCGCAAAAACTGAAAGCAGCAGCGCTTCCGGGTTTTTGCGCGCTGCCGCAACGGCGGCACTTCTGGGTTTTCCCACGGCGACACACCAACGGTGGTTGGTGTGTCACCGCAGGAAAACTTTGGAAAGCCCTGCTCTAGTGTAATAAAAAGATTGCAGGGCTACTGCTGACTTTGTATGTTTTGGACAACGTACTCCATATGTGCCCTGCATTTATTGGTAGCATGAAACATTACCACTGAGTAGTTGAACATTTTGACTTGTTTAATTAGGTGCTCTTTCAGTTACCAGGCACACATTTTAGGGTGCTTAAGAAATACTAAAAATATAGTTTTGCATAGTTAATTTCAAGTGTAGTGTGTGGCTAAAGCATACAAGCTCTCTTTAGACCAATTGGTGTCTAAGATAACAATACAGTATCATCTGGAGGATTGCAGTGTGTCTGTCCTTCAGTTTTGAAGGATGACGAACTTGATTATTCATCTTGGCCACAAGAGGATTGATACACAATTTGAACAGTAGTGGCACCAAGATGCATCCTTGCCAAGAATTGTACTCCATGGAAGAAAAGTGGAGTATAAATGTGATAAATAGCAGCACACTCATGTATTTTACTTAAATTTTAAAACTTGTTATGCTTTGAACTACTAAGATCTCTTGGCAGTTTACAAATCAAAAATTAAAACTAGAGATATTTTTAAAACTCAGTAATTAAAGCCTGTTTTAAAATGTGTGTTTCTAGTCTTTTTTTTTAAGCCAACACAGAGATGGGGCCCCTCAACTCAACAGTAGGTGCCTTCCAAAAAACTGTGGCAACTACAAGAAAAGCCTTGATTCCGAGTTGCTGAGAAACAAATCTATAGCAACTGTAGATGATCCTCCTCAGATTATCACTGTGTCTTCTGTTGTGTGTATGCATTATAAAGAAAAATGGGGTCCTTTAGGTAGCCTACACCAAAGCTGTGTAGACTTTTGTTGTTGTTCAGTCGTTTAGTCGTGTCCGACTCTTCGTGACCTCATGGACCATAGCACGCCAGGCCTTCCTGTCCTCCACCGTCTCCCAGAGTTTACTCAAATTCATGTTCATTACATCGGTGATGCTATCTAACCATCTCATCCTCTGCCGTCCCCTTCTCCTTTTGCCTTCAGTCTTTCCCAGCATCAGGGTCTTTTCCAGTGAGTCCTCTCTTCGCATTAGGGGGCCAAAGTATTTGAGCTTCAGCTTCAGTATCTGTCCTTCCAATGAGCAGTCAGGGTTGATTTCCTTTAGGATTGCTGATTTGACCTCCTTGCAGTCCAAGGGACTCTCAAGAGTCTTCTCCAGCACCACAGTTCGAAAGCATCAATTCTTTGGCGCTCAGCCTTCCTTATGGTCCAACTCTCACAGCCATACATTACTACTGGGAAAACCATAGCTTTAACTATACGGACCTTTGTCGGCAAGGTGATGTCTCTGCTTTTTAATATGTTGTCTAGGTTTGCCATAGCTTTCCTCCCAAGGAGCAAGCGTCTTTTAATTTCATGGCTGCAGTCACCGTCTGCGGTGATCTTGGAGCCCAAGAAAATAAAATCTGTCACTGCTTCCATTTCTTCCCCTTCTATTTGCCAGGAAGTGATGGGACCAGATGCCATGATCTGGGTTTTTTTAATGTTGAGTTTCAAGCCAGCTTTTGCACTCTCCTCTTTCACCCTCATCAAGAGGCTCTTTAGTTCCTCTTCACTTTCTGCCATTAGGGTGGTATCATCTGCATATCTGAGGTTGTTGATATTTCTCCCGGCAATCTTAACTCCGGCTTGTGATTCATCCAGCCCGGCATTTCTCATGATGTATTCTGCATATAAGTTAAATAAGCAGGGTGATAATATACAGCCTTGTCGTACTCCTTTCCCAATTTTGAACCAGTCGGTTGTTCCATGTCCGGTTCTAACTGTTGCTTCTTGACCCGCATACAGGTTTCTCAGGAGACAGGTAAGGTGGTCTGGTACTCCCATCTCTTTAAGACTTTGCCACAGTTTGTTGTGATCCACACAGTCAAAGGCTTTAGCGTAGTCAATGAAGCAGAAGTAGATGTTTTTCTGGAACTCTCTTGCTTTTTCCATGATCCAGCGAATGTTGGCAATCTGATCTCTAGTTCCTCTGCCTCTTCGAAACCCAGCTTGCACTTCTGGTAGTTCTCGGTTCACATACTGCTGAAGCCTAGCTTGTAGGCTTTTGAGCATAACCTTGCTAGCATGTGAAATGAGCGCAATTGTACGGTAGTTTGAACATTCTTTGGCATTGCCTTTCTTTGGAATTGGAATGTAAACTGACCTTTTCCAATCCAGTGGCCACTGTTGAGTTTTCCAAATTTGTTGGCATATTGAGTGCAGCACTTTAACAGCATCATCTTTTAGGATTTTAAATAGCTCAGCTGGGATACTGTCTTCTCCGCTAGCTTTGTTGTTAGTAATGCTTCCTAAGGCCCACTTGACTTCACTCTCTAGGATGTCCGGCTCAAGGTCAGTGACCACACCATCGTATTTATCAGGGATATTAAGATCTTTCTTGTATAGTTCTTCTGTGTATTCTTGCCACCTCTTCTTAATCTCTTCTGCTTCTGTTAGGTCCCTGCCTTTTTTGTCCTTTATCATGCCCATCTTTGCACAAAACGTTCCCTTGATATCTCCGATTTTCTTGAAGAGATCTCTAGTCTTCCCCATTCTATTGTTTTCCTCGATTTCTTTGCACTGTTCATTTAAGAAGGCCGCCTTATCTCTCCTTGCTGTTCTCTGGAAATCTGCATTCAGTTGGTTATATCTTTCCCTTTCTCCCTTGCCTTTTGCTTCCCTTCTTTCCTCAGCTATTTGTAAAGCCTCATCAGTCAGCCACTTTGCTTTCTTGCATTTCTTTTTCTTTGGGATGGTTTTAGTTGCTGCCTCCTGTACAATGTTACGAACCTCCATCCACAGTTCTTCAGGCACTCTGTCTACCAGATCTAATCCTTTAAATCTATTCCTCACCTCCACTGTATATTCATAAGGGATATGATTTAGGTCATACCTGAGTGGTCTAGTGGTTTTCCCTACGTTCTTCAATTTAAGCCTAAATTTTACGATAAGAAGCTCATGATCTGAGCCACAGTCAGCTCCAGGTCTTGTTTTTGCTGATTGTATAGAGCTTCTCCATCTTTGGCTGCAAAGTATATAATCAATCTGATTTCGGTATTGACCATCTGGTTATGTCCATGTGTAGAGTCGTCTCTTGTGTTGTTGGAAAAGAGTGTTTGCTATGACCAGCCTGTTCTCTTGACAAAACTCTATTAGCCTTTGCCCTGCTTCATTTTGTACTCCGAGGCCGAACTTGCCTGTTATTCCGGTTATTTCTTGACTTCCTACTTTAGCATTCCAGTCCCCTATGATGAAAAGGACATCTTGTTTTGGTGTTAGTTCTAGAAGGTGTTGTAGGTCTTCATAGAACCGGTCAACTTCAGCTTCTTCGGCATCAGTGGTTGGGACATAGACTTGGATCACTGTGATGTTGAATGGTTTGCCTTGGATTCGAACTGAAAGCATTCTGTCGTTTTTGAGGTTGTACCCCAGTACTGCCTTTCCCACTCTTTTACTGACTATGAGAGCTACTCCATTTCTTCTAAGGGATTCTTGCCCACAGTAGTATATATAATGGTCTCCTGAATTAAATTCGCCCATTCCTGTCCATTTTAGTTCGCTGATTCCCAAGATGTCGATGTTCAATCTTGTCATCTCATGTTTGACCACATCCAGCTTACCTTGATTCATAGATCTTACATTCCAGGTTCCTATGCAATATTGTTCTTTACAGCATCGGACTTTCCTTCCACTTCCAGACACATCCACAGCTGAGCGTCCTTTCGGCTTTGGCCCAGCCGCTTCACTCTTTCTGGAGCTACTCAGAATTGCCCTCCGCTCTTCCCCAGTAGCATTTTGGACACCTTCCGACCTGAGGGGCTCATCTTCCGGCGTCATATCTTTTAGCCTTTTGATACTGTCCATGGGTTTTCTTGGCAAGGATACTGGAGTGGTTTGCCATTCCCTCCTCCAGTTTTGGACCACGTTTTGACAGAACTCTCCGTCATGACCTGTACTTCTTGACCTGACTTCATTGAGTTACGCAAGCCCCTTCGCCACGACAAGGCAGTGATCCATATCACTTTGTATTTCACCCTAAAATATACTTGCTTTCAGCACTGGTATAATGTAGTCTCTCTGAGGTTTTCCACAGACCAACTCACTGCTGAGTTTTGTACTGACTGAAGTTTTTGGACTTGGCACAAAGGCAGCTCCATGTATACAACCAGTTATAGGAGTAAAGTTTGGAGTTACCAGGATATGCACCACCATTTCAAAATAATTTTCTTCCAAGAAGCGATGCAGTAGGCATATCAAAGAAATGGCTGTTGTGGGTCTTCCGGGCTGTGTGGCCGTGTTCTGGAAGTTGTGGTTCCTAACGTTTCGCCAGCATCTGTGGCCGGCATCTTCAGAGGGCAGGAGCACAGACAGAATTGCCACTCTACCTGGACACAGAGAGATCGCTTCTGTCTGTGCTCCTGCCCTCTGAAGATGCCGGCCACATATGCTGGCAAAACGTTAGGAACCACAACTTCCAGAACACGGCCACACAGCCTGGAAGACCCACAACAGCCGTCGAACTCCGGCCGTGAAAGCCTTCGACAATACATATCAAGGAAAGCTGATAAAAGTTGCTCCTGTCTGTTGCCTTAAGCCAAAGAGAGGTCCAGATGCCCAAATATTCTCCAGATGTATCTGCTCCTCCTGGGAAAATGCAGCCCTATTCAGGACAGGGAGACCTACCACTTCTCTGGAATTGTGATCCTCACAATAAACATCTTCATCTTGTCTGGATTCAGTTTCAATTTATTGTCCCTCATCCAGTTGATTACTGACTTCAGGCAAACTTTTGGGATCCCCCATCATTACCTGATGTTAAAGAGAAATAGACCTGGGTGTAATCAGCATACTGATAGCACCCTGCTCTAAATTACTGGACAGTCTTTGCCAGATGTGGACGGAAAAAAATCTGCCTGACAAACTCTTTGCTACCATCTTGTGGTAATCTGGATCTTGGCATCCAGATCTGGTTGTTTTATTTCCTAGCACTTTTGTGCAGACACTGAAAAGCATTGGAGTCCTGGGCGTACAAACAAGTATTTCTCACTCACAAACCCTTATTTACCCCCTTTTCCTAAATTATATCTCTGTCTATATCAGACTCAATTTTTTAATAAGCATTTAATTTTAAGAAATCCATATTGGATATCAGATCATGATTCTAAAATTAATATTGTGTTTGCATTTTAGTTTCCATTATTGCCAATAGTGTAAGACCAGTTTGGCAACGTGTGGTGCAGTCTTAAAAACAAAAGCAAGAAAATGAGCCGTGTTAGTGTCAGCCATGGAAACTTGGCAAGAACAATATAAAATCAGAGTAAGGCAAGTCACACAACACCTTAAAAATATTGTTTGCAAATTTGAGTATCTTAATCACACCTCATTTCTTTAGAATTATTGCAGTAATACACTGCTGTGAAGTGTTGCCCAAATATATCACTTACCCCAATTTTACCAGGTTTTCCCTCTTTCGTATTCTAGGGTGGACCTGCAGAGATGATTGCAAATACGAATGTATGTGGCTGACTGTGGGGCTTTACCTCCAGGAAGGATACAAAGTGCCTCAGTTTCATGGAAAGGTAAGCCATGTTTGTGAAGCCAGGTTGGCTCACCTGTACAGTTTGGCTCAACGCTTTGTCCATTTAACTTGGGTGGGGAATGTCCGGCCCGCGGGCCGTATAAGGCCCACAAAATCATTTGGTCTGGCCCTGCCAAGGCAACCGCAGGCGCCCGCAAACCCTGCCCCCCAGTGTGCGTGATTGGCTCCTGCCCGCAAACCCTGCCACCCGATGCTTGTGATTGGCTCCTGCCCGCAAACCCCATTCCCCAGTGCGTGCAATTGGCTCTCGCCCGCAAACCCCGCCCCCTTCCACACGATTGGCTCCCACCCGCAAACCCCGCCCCCCGGTCCGCGAATGATATTATACAGTAAATATCAAAATGGCCCTTGGCATAAAAAAGATTCCCCACCCCCGATTTAACTCAATATCATCTACTTTGGCTGGCAGTTACTTTTCAGGGCTTTTTCAGTAGAGCCTTTACTAGTTCTATTATGTGAGATCCAGGCCTTGAGTCTGGGGTTTTGAGCAAGCAAAACCTGCATATGCCAGAGAGCAGGGAAATATTTCCTTGTTGGTACACTAGCAAGGGAAGCAGAGCGAGCAACAAGGCAAGCCTCTGCCAAATGGTTCTGGAGTCTGTACCAGCGCTTTGGGTATTTCCACCCTCTAAGCACCAAAACCGGTGAGCTAGTTGCAACTATTCCTTGGCAACCACAATGTGCACAGAATACATGGCAACCTAAAGAGAGCTTCAGCAACCTCCAAATCATGAGAATGAGAACTTTTTCTCTTCCCAAATCACCTCCCCGAAACTGCGCTTCAGGGGAAGCTTCTATTGGCCTGCCCAGTTGACTTGGTCTGGATTGGGAATGTAGCAGGTGACCAAGAGATAAACACAGCTCACTCCCCTCAAAGTCAGCAGCCCTACCTAAGCTCCCGCCCAGCAATTTACTTATTTCAGAAATCACCTGTGCAATTGTAAGTGAAGTAGTCCTTGGTCAAAAGAAAAAGGCAGATGCTCTCAGTTACCTTTATTTCTGGGGCCATTGGGGAAAAAAACTGAGCTGCAATTTCTCCTCTTCTCCACCTACTTTAGGATTGGGTTTAAGCAATCAGAGGAAAGTCTGCAGATACTCTCATTTTCAACTGATAACATTCTTTATCATCTTCTCCTCCTCCTCTTCCCTACCTCCCCCCATAGTGGCCCTTTTCTCGTTTCCTGTTTTTTCAGGAGCCTGCCTCTGCCTTTGCTTCATTCCTTAATGGTCTTGCCAATTTGGTGATGCTGAACAGATATAAAGCCACTGTCCCCCGTTCTTCTCCTATGTACCATACCTGTATTGCCTTTGCTTGGGTAAGTCATTTTTAACTATGTTTCCAGGTTCAAAAATCCTGGCTTCCTTATCTTCTTCACCAAGTGAAGAGCCAGTTTGGTCTAGTGGTTAAGGTGCTGGGCTAGAAACCAGGAGTCTGTGAGTTCTAGTCTTGCCTTAGGCATGAAAGCCAGCTGGGTGACCTTGAGCAAGTCCCTGTCTCTCAGCCCAACTCACCTCACAGGGTTGTTGTTGTGGGGAAAATAGGAAGAGGAAGGAGTACTAGGTATGTTCGCCGCCTTGAGTTATTTATAAAAATAATAAAGGTGGGATAGAAAATAAACAAACAAACAAACAAACAAATAAGTGGAAGAAAGTTATTGTACAAGGTAGCTGGGCTCACATAACATCCTAAGCCATCATGTGACTTGTTTGAGTTAAATTATTGGCTGAGTCCAGCCATCATGATCTATAAACATGGTTTAGTGCAGACGTTTATAGCATTCTGAGCTAATGATTGCATTTGGCCATTGTTGAGTATGGGAGGGGATATTCCAAAAAGTTAGGGGTGTGGTCAGAAAAAAAATCCACATTTAATGTGATTTGGTTTAATTTAAGTGTAATTAAAATTAAACACGGTATTTTCTAATGCGCACGCACACACACACACATCTTTTTTCTTTTTATCATAAAAATGACAATTTGGAAAAATTTGGAGAACTTTTAGGACTGTGTCCATTGGGGGACAGTTGCTAGTGTTGTGTAGAGGTCAAGTTGTTGGAAAGGATGAGCATAATACATTTTAACATAACAACATAATGTAACTGGGAAGACTTGGGTTCAAATCCACCCTCAGGCATGGGGTGATTTTTTTGCCATGCACACTATCCCAGTCCAAGTTTTCTCACAGATTTCTTTTGGTGGGAATAAAACAAAGGATATCTCCATGGAAGCTCTTTTACTTCTTGGGGAAAAGGTGGGATATTGATCTAGCAGGTTGTGGTGGTGTTGGTGCTTTCTGCAGCTGCTTACTAGTCTGGGCTTCAGATTGTGCACTTTTGGCTCAGTGTGTTGTGTGAATTCAAGTAACTGATTTAGTTTATAAATTGTGGTGTAGTGTGATGTATGAAATTTGCAAAAGGAGGCATCTTACAGTTTTAAGACCTAAATGAAAATAAAATAAAATAATTCAAGAAATGCCATTTGAAGGAAGGAAGAAAGAGGATGCCCACTATGAGGGACGGATTCAAGGCATTCTATCAGTGTATAGTCGAAGGCTTTCACGGCCGGAATCCGATGGCGGTTGTGGGTTTTCTGGGCTGCGTGGCCGTGTTCTGGCAGTTTTGGTTCCTAACGTTTCGCCAGTAGCTACTGGCGAAATGTTACCAGCTACCAGCTACTGGCGAAACGTTAGGAACCAAAACTGCCAGAACACGGCCACACAGCCCGGAAAACCCACAACAACCATTCTATCAGTACTTTAAAATGATGATAGGAGTATCTTAGAAAATATTCCTGAATTATCTGACATCTTTCAATGCTGCTTTTAAACTTGTGATCTGTAACAGCTTCTAGAAACTCTGTTGCTAGACCAGTCAGAAAGTGATAGGTGAAAGAAAGCATGTGAGATCTTTTTTAGGCTTATCACATAGAGAAAACAACTCCCAGCCTTTCTTCCTTCAATACTGGCCCAACCTCTTCAGAGGCATCATAGTCCCAGCCATCTAAAAGCTCTCTGTCCTTCTGTTAGGACAGGAGTGGACAATATCTGGCCTTTGTCTGGCTCCCCTTGTTCCTCATCTGAAATTACGGTTACATCTATTTTCATTTAATATATTTAACAGACAGTAGCATTGTTATCACTTGACTGTGAGTGAGAAGCTGAGATTCAGAGAGCATAACCTGTCTAAGCCAACAAGCTAAATAGGAAAAGAAATTTGGGCAAGAAGAAATCTAGTTTTTTAAACTTATCTCCAAACATCAGTGCCTAGGCAAGGAAGAAATAGGGGTTTGAGGAGCAGGTTTCCTCCTTAGTCTTCTTCATTTTTTGATCAGCAGCCTATTCAGGCTTGTTGATATAATCAATTACAAATACCATTTGATAGCCACATCATTGGCGATCACTCGTAGCCGAGTAAGATTGTCTTCCAAAGGTAAAATTTTAACGGTGGATCCGTAAGTGGCTGTAAAGGCCAATTCTGGATCCGCACAACCTCCCACAGTGGGGGCATAGGTTTCCGGGTGGGAGACGGTCATGATGAGGGTTTGCCTGACGTGCCTTCCTTTTAACTCTTTTCTCCCTTTCGCCCTGTACTCGTACTTCTTCAAAGTCCATAGCGCCATTAATAAAGGATGACCTCCAATTGAAACGCTCATGAGTTAGGGCTTCCCAGTTCTCAATGCTGATATTACATTTTTTTAAATTAGCTTTGAGAGTATCTTTGAATCTCTTTTGCTGTCCACCAATATTCCGTTTTCCATTCTTAAGTTGGGAGTAAAGTAGCTGCTTTGGAAGACGATGGTCAGGCATTCGAACAACATGACCGGTCCAGCGAAGTTGATGTTGGATGATCATCGTTTCAATGCTGGTGGTTTTCGCTTCTTCTAATACGCTAACATTAGTCCACCTATCTTCCCAAGTAATTTGCAGAATTTTTCGGAGGCAGCGTTGATGGAATCTTTCAAGAAGTTGGAGGTGGCGTTTGTAGAGGGTCCATGTTTCACAGGCGTACAGAAGGGTTGGTAGTACAATGGCTTTGTAAACAAGCATTTTGGTCTCCCTGCGAATGTCCCGATCCTCAAACACTCTACGCTTCATTCGGGAGAAAGCTACACTCGCAGAGCTCAGGCGATGCTGAATTTCAGCGTCGATGTCGGCTTTTGTAGATAGATGGCTGCCGAGATAAGAAAAGTGATCGACATTTTCTAGTGACACACCTTTAAGCTGGATTGATGGCGCTGCGGAGGGATTGGTTCGAACTTGCTGGTAAAGCACTTTGGTTTTTTTAATGTTAATCGAGAGGCCGAGTTTTTCATATGCTTCTGCAAAGATGTTTAGGATAGTTTGAAGATCTTCCTCGGAGTGTGCACAGACTACGTTATCATCAGCATATTGAAGTTCTATAACAGAAGTTGCAATTACCTTATTTTTTGCTTTCAGCCTACTAAGATTAAAAAGCTTTCCATCTGTTCGATATATAATTTCTACACCAGTAGGAAGTTTCTCTTCAACAAGGTGCATAATCATAGCGATGAAGATAGCGAATAAGGTTGGAGCAATAACACATCCCTGTTTAACGCCGGATTCCACTTTAAATGGATCGCTTTGAGAGCCACTGTTATTCAGGATTGTTGCCATCATGTCGTCATGGAGTAACCGCAAGATGTTCACAAATTTATCAGGGCATCCGATTTTCAGAAGGATGGTCCAGAGAGCAGTACGATTTACAGTATCAAAAGCTTTAGTCAGATCAATAAACGCCATGTACAGAGGGCGGTTTTGCTCCTTGCATTTTTCTTGAAGCTGTCGTGCAGTGAAGATCATATCCACTGTTCCCCTGGAAGGGCGGAAGCCATTTTGCGTTTCAGGGAGGATGTCTTCTGATACAGATAGGAGACGGTTTGCAATGATCTTTGCCAGGATTTTGCCTGCTGTGGCTAGAAGGGAGATGCCTCGATAGTTTCCACAGTCTGTTCTATCACCCTTTTTAAAGAGAGTGATAATTATGGCATCCCTAAAGTCTGCTGGAATCTCCTCCCTCATCCAGATTTTTTCGATGAGCTTATGAAGTTGTTGTGTAAGTTCAGGCCCGCCTTCTTTAAAGACTTCAGCAGGAATCCCATCAGGTCCACTAGCTTTGTTATTTTTCATTTGTTTAGTGGCTTTGCTGACTTCCTCCAAACTAGGGGGTACTGCAAGCTCATTTCTTATTTGTTTTTGTGGGATTTGCAAGAAGACTTCGTCAGCCACAGTAGAGTGACGATTAAGGAGATTGTAGTAATGCTCTTTCCAGCGCAGTGCAATAGACTCTTTGTCCTTTAGAAGTTTAGCACCATCTACTGAGCGTAAGGGATTTGTACCATGGTTTGTTGGTCCATAGATGGCCTTTATGGCATTAAAAAAGCCCCGTGCATCATGAGCATCTGCAAAATGTTGGGTTTCTTGGGCTTTTTTTATCCACCATATGTTCTTAAGTTCTCTAGTTCTTCTTTGGACTTCTGCCTTTGCACTGGCGTAGATTTTTTTCTTAACGGCACAGTTAATATCTTTTTGCCATATCTGGAAGGCTTTCCTTTTCTTGTCAATAATATGTTCAATCTCACTATCGTTCTCATCAAACCAGTCCTGATGTCTCTTAGTCTGGTATCCGATAGTTTGTTCACAGGCTGAAATAATGGAAGTCTTCAATTTAATCCAGTGTTCCTCAACATTTTCAGGAAGTTCCATAGGCAGATGTTCCTTGAGAGTTGATTGAAAGCAAGCTCGTTTAATAGGATCTTGAAGGGCCAGTGTATTCATTTTACGCCTTGGTTTTCTTCCTTGGAGCCTACGATGAGGGACAATCTTTATGGCCATCGTGGATCGAATTAATTGATGGTCTGTCCAGCAGTCATCGGCGCTCGTCATGGCTCTGGTGAGAAGTACATCACGGCGATCTCTAGCACGGACAATTACATAATCTAAAAGATGCCAGTGCTTCGACCGTGGGTGCTTCCATGATGTTTTAAATTTATTTTTCTGGCGAAAGAGTGTGTTAGTAATGACAAGGTTATGCTCTGCACATTTAGTCAGAAGTAAGATTCCATTCGTGTTGCTGTTGTCAACTCCTTCTTTCCCAATGACCCCTGGCCACAAATCAAAATCCCGCCCAACTCTTGCATTGAAATCGCCCAGGAGGATAATTTTATCCTCCTTTGGTATCTCTGATAAGATGGTGTCCAGCTGGGTATAAAATTTTTCCTTGATATCCTCATCTGCATCTAGTGTTGGTGCGTAAGCACTTAGGATAGTTGCCTGTTGGTTTTTGGCGAGTTTTATTCGCAGAGTTGAGAGTCGTTCGTTAATCCCAGTGGGAACTTCTGACAAGAGCTTCACAAGGTCGTTTTTGATAGCAAAGCCTACCCCATGTATTCGTCGTTCTTGTTCAGGCAGTCCTTTCCAAAAGAAGGTATAACCTCCTTTTTCTTCCTTCAACTGTCCTTCTCCTGCTCTTCGAGTTTCTTGGAGTGCTGCTATATCAATATTAAAACGTCTCAGCTCCCTTGCAATAATGGCAGTCCTACGTTCAGGTCGTTCACTATCCATATTGTCTTGCAGTGTCCGTATATTCCATGTTCCAAAATTCATGTGTTTTTTACGACCGCTAGATGGTGACCCCACTGGTCGCGGTAATCCAGTCAGGGAGAAAATGAGGCAGACTATGTTTAGGGCACCTTTTCTAGCCCCCTCCCCATATGGGGTGAGCAGAGTGGATCCTAAATAGGGCTGCTCAGTCGTGGATACAGCTGCCGAACTACTCAACTGCCTCGATCCTTGAGTCAGGGCGACTGAATCCGTATCCACTCGTATCTCACTCGCTGGATCGTCACCTTGTTGTGGTGAGTGGGCTTGTGTGTTCCCAATGAACCCTGTGAGCGAAGCCGTCGGGAGTCATGTACTCCTGGCAGGGTCACCCATGGCGGTAAGGTCCAGGGGGAGGAACCAGACAAAGAACGATCCAAGAAAGTCCTCAACGGCAGAACAGGCGGAAGATAACAAGGTGTATTGTTACAACGGCTGTGAAGGCGGATGAAGGCTGCAGCAGACAAAAGGTCACCAATCGTCATGGTATCCATGCCATTGGATTAGAGCCTTTTTCTGTGAAGGTTGTGTGCTGATCGTTGTGCACCGATCTCCACACATAAAACAAATTCACGCACAGGCGTCTTCCAACCACACCAAACCCAAAACAACCAAAAGTCCCATGGCGACTGACGAATGGCAACGGGGGCAGGACTGTGAAATCCGGAAGCTCCTAGTCATGGACCAGCACATGGGATAGCCACATAGGCACCTAACAGAGTGGGCTATTTCATACATTGCTATGTTTGAACTGCAGCTTTGTTGATTGGATCTCGTAATAGAAAGTAGTATGTTCAGGCTAATTCTTTCTTGCACTTCTCCTCAGGTGTCTTTAAATGCCTGGTTCTGGTCTATGGTTTTTCATACTCGAGAAACAAATCTGACTGAGGTGAGCTTTTGCATTGTGATATCATGGATATATTTTTCAGGTGACATATAGCATTGAGCAAGATCTGGCCCACATCTCTAATTCAATTTCTCTTCTCATAGAAAATGGACTATTTCTGTGCATCAGCAGTCATCCTTTACTCGGTGTACTTGTGTTGTGTCAGGTAAGTTGCTATGTAAGACCAAAGTTCACCTAATCTTTCAGTGGTTGTATCATCATCATCATCGTTATTTGATTTAAAATGTCTCTATGCCATTTTAAGATGTCTTGTTACATGGAAAGTGGTGTAGAATCTGATTAATTAATGTAAAAATTAGTCAACTGATGCAGGTCATTCTGTAGCTTGAATCATGTCAACTGGATTTCTATTTTCTCAGTGGAAACGTTTCGCTCCTTATCCAAGAAGCTTCTTCAGTCTGAGCAAAGTTAGTAAGGGAATCCTTAAATATGTTTCTAGGGTGGCTGTGGGACCTTGCACCTGGGGCTAGGTCATGGTTATTTGAGATGTTTATTTCTAAGTCCCTTTATCATCCAAAGGAGGATCGTTAAGATTACCATGCTGCTGTTGAGCTTGTGAAATGGTCTTAATCCTCCTAGGCACAGAAGACAAAGCAGGAAGGAAAATAGGGGAAAGATTGTGCCTGAGGCCCCCACCTCTATTCAAGGAAGGATTTTCCAAGTTGGCATAAATGGATTCCTTGACCCCTCTCTCAAACCACCTATCTTCTCTGTCTAAAATGTGAACATTAATGTCCTCAAAAGTTGGTAAGGAAATTCGAGAAGACAGCAAGATTGTAAGGTGTAAGGTCACACAGCCACCTAGA
This sequence comes from Charina bottae, assembly GCA_023362775.1. NCBI lineage: Eukaryota > Metazoa > Chordata > Lepidosauria > Squamata > Charinaidae > Charina > Charina bottae. The sequence continues at coordinate 5,681,256 of JALMGJ010000024.1, forward strand.
AACATATTTAAGGATTCCTTTACTAACTTTGCTCAGACTGAAGAAGCTCCTTGGATAAGGAGCGAAACGTTTCCACTGAGAAAATAGAAATCCAGTTGACATGATTCAAGCTACAGACTGTTCCACCTGGATGACTGAGAACCTTCATCGACATGATGCAGGTCATATATTTTGTTATATCCAATCCTGAATTTCCCTTCTGCTTCTCTAGAGTAAGCCGCCCAGAGTCACTTCCATAGTGAGAAGTAAAAGAAAAAGATAATTTTAGAGAAAGAAAAGCATAATTTTACCTGTTCAGGAGAGCCTCTTACAATACTTTACCATAGCATACAGTGCAGTCTGTATGAAATGGTGAGACATAAGACAAGAAATGTTTATTAATGAAAGCCCATGTATTTATATGCAACCAATATACAAGTTACATTTATAGTTCATTTATTTACTGCAACTTGTTTCCTGCTCCAGTCCAAACAGGACTCTGAGCGGCTTGTATTTTTCAGTACAAGAACATTATTATATTGTCAATCCAGTACCCGAGGAACAACCAACAAAATATAAGAATCCCTAACTGGAGGGTTCTCTTAATATATCTGCCCCAAGGCTTGCTGGAATAGTCAGGTTTTAGTGGCTTTCCCAAAAAACAATAGGGCTACAGCTCATGACAGTTCCTGTCCCCCACAACTAATTATTACATCAATTTCCCCAAAAGTCAGTTTGGTCTAGTGGTTAAGGCAACGGGCTAGAAACCAGGAGACTGAGAGTTCTAGTCCCGCCTTAGGCATGAAAGCCATCTGGGTGACCTTGGGCCAGTCACTCTCTCTCAGTCCTAGGAAGGAGCCAATGGCAAACCAGGAGACTGAGAGTTCTAGTCCCGCCTTAGACGTGAAAGCCGGCTGGGTGACCTTGGGCCAGTCACACACTCTCAGCCCAACTCACCTCACAGGGCTGCTGTTGTGGGGAAAATAGGAGGAGGAAGAAGTATTAGGTATGTTCGCCGCCTTGAGTTATTTATAAAAATAATAAAGGCGGGATAGAAAATAAATAATAAATAAATAAATAGCAACTCCCAAATCTCTAACTTTGAAGGGCTAGTTAGGATAAATTTTGCCCCCTTTTCCTGAGGGGAAAAAAGGGGATAGTGGTGTCTTGGGGATGGAAAGTTGCCACAGGCTAGAATACAACCCCTTATTGGAATTAATGTGGAATTTTCTCCTACAGCAGTGACCAATCTGTATGTATTGAGAAAAGTATCTCTTTTTCTGTTTAGTCAAAACTAGGGGTAGAACATGATCTGTGCAAAATGATGCAGTTCTTTGAAATACCTTCAACTTCCTCTGTTTCTTTTCTTGCAGAACTCTAGGACTGAAACGTCCGGCTTTTGCCACCGCCTTTGGGGGTTTCCTGCTCCTTTTCCTGGCCTGCCATGTTTCCTATCTGACCCTTGTACGCTTTGATTATGGTTACAATATGGCTGCCAATGTGGCAATTGGTGAGACCCAAGGAAGCAATACTTTTATTTCATCCACAAAATAGCTTTAGCCCATTTGTTTCAGTGTTTTTTCTAAAAGTTAAATATTCTTACATCTTTATGAGACTTTTTTCTCTTCTGTTTGCCTTTTTGCACAGTTATCCTGTTCTCTTTTTTCTGTTTCTTTTAGTCCTCTCTGTGCCTTTCTGCTAAAGATGGATGGATGGGGGAATGACCCCTGGGTACTTTGGATGTTCTCAGCATTTAGTGCTGAGGGGGGAGCAGTGTGATCAGGGTTATGGTGCCGTTGGAACCCCCAGTGTCTGTAGCAACAAAAGGTTCTTCTTCCTGCTGTGGCCAGTGAGTAGTAATGGTGATATTAACATGAAGTATTGTTCTGTACCTTGCAGGCCTCCTCAATCTCTTCTGGTGGCTAGGCTGGTGTATGCGGAACCAGCAACGCCTGCCCTATGTCTGGAAGTGTGTGGCAGTTGTCCTGCTTCTCCAAGCCTTGGCTCTCCTGGAACTCCTGGATTTTCCACCCCTGTTTTGGGTCTTTGATGCCCATGCCATCTGGCACATCAGTACCATCCCTGTCAATATCCTTTTCTACAGGTCAGCCTATCTTGCATGCTTTGTCCTTCTTCATACTTCCTTTGTGTGTGCTCTTCTGCTGGTGGATCTCTGAAAGCACTGTTGCAAAATATGAGAATGGCCCAACATTTGGGGAGAAGGTCGTTGAGATAATGGTGGCTGACCAGCTTCACAGCACTCTAGATATAGTGGATTATCTAGAACAGAGTTTCTCAACCAGGGTTCCGTGGAACTCTAGGGTTCCGTGAGAGGTCTCTAAGGGTTCCCTGGGGGATCACGATTTATTTAAAAGATTATTTCAAGTTCGGGCAACTTCACATTAAAGAGGGAAGTTTCATTCCTTAGTTTTCATTTAAGAACAATGTTAATGCATATATACAGGCCTACACAGGAAACGAATATAATAATTTTGTAACTTCTGACCTGTATTTGGGCCTGAATGTGCAGGGATTCCCCGAGGCCTGAAAAATATTTCAAGGGTTCCTCCAGGGTCCAAAAGTTGAGAAAGGCTGATCTAGACATTTTTCAGCTCATGGCCTGAAAAAAACATGTCCATCCCTGTTCTGAACTTAAAATTAGCTTTAGTCCATTACTGATCGATCATCCTAGTAAATTTCTTCTTTTCTCTTTACAGTTTCCTTGTTGACGACAGCCTTTACCTTCTGAAGGCCAACTCCGATATTCTTAAAATAGACTAAAGCCTGTGGTGGAGGGTAACTTGGAAAAGGCCACGGGCTGCCATCTACATAAGACACCTATTGCTTTGGTTTCTAGCATCGGAGGAGTACGCTGTTCTAAGCCTACTTTGTTCTGAGAATCGGTGGCGATTTGCTCTCTACTGCTTCTGTTTTTATATTTCAAAAGCATCCCTATCAGGATTCTGTTGCCATAGTGTAATAACCTGGCTGCCTTTTTTTCTTGAATGTATCAAGACATGCCTCTTGTCTCTCTGGGACTTGTTTTGGGCCCTTTCATTTGCCTTCCCCAGTTCTTCCTACACTTCTCTGGAGAGAGCAGGAACGTTTTGTTTATTCTACTCTGTTTCTTTTTTCCTTTTTAAAAAACTGGTTCTATGGGTTTTGGCTGGTCCAATAGACTTTGTTGAAAGGACTTTGCAAGCCACTTGGGAAAATGGCAGCAGCAGGTCGGGCAAACCACAATCCTTTTTTGTGCTGTTGTTGACTTGAAATCTGAACTGTTTCAGACAAGTTGCCCTAAAATGTTGCTTCACTGAGAGGCTCCCCATTTTTCAGCAAGCCATAAGGAGCTTAGCACTATGCTCGCTACTTCCTTGCCAGTCATGAGAAAAGTAGAAAATAGATTCTATCCTGCAGTGAATTTTTTAAAAATCAATAATATGTGGTGCTGGGTTCAACTGTCTTCTATCTTCAAAGCTTTGTGTGTATATATATCCCATCACAGTAATCCTTACTCCTTGTTGGCATGGACTCTGTATATGTTCAGTCACATCACTTCATTATGTATTATTACTGTTGCTCCAAAAGTCCTGAGAACCACAACAACAAAACCAGATTTTTTGCTGGACTATCACTCAGAATTAGCTTCCAGCTGGAGGAGGAAAATCTTTGGGATTTACTTTAAAAATCTGTTGGGATTAATGTGTGACATTTTAAACTATTCCTACCAAACTATTCCTACCAAGCTGCGGAAGCTGTTTGAGAAATTTCAAGACGGAGTGCAAGCCAGATCTGGAGGGGAAATAAATAGCATTTCTCCTCTTCTCCACATCTGCTCCCTGTTTTTAAAATAGCAATACAGACACTGTAGAGTGGAGTGGGTTTTTTTTTTTAATGTATGTGCGAGATAAGACTCGCCTTGCCAAAAATTCCATCTCGGCCAGTGTTCTGTTTTTCCTGAACATTTGCTGCTCAGAAGGCCTGGAGGAAGTTTGATGTCTCATCTTCTCTTTTTGGGGCTACTATGGCTATGGCCCATTGCTGGACCAGTCAAGTCCCTCTGTATTCAAAGGCGGGCCATTCCCGCAGCTTAAAATTCACGTCTTTTGGTGTTCATCCATTTTTTTGCCTTTAATTTGGGAAAGCTTTAAATTAAGGAAGAGAGGTCCATCTGGAGCTGAAGGTGACAAAGTGCCTGGATATTTATGCCAAGAAATGTCGATTGCTTGCAGAGATGACCTCAGGATTTTGTTGCTCATTAAATTTTCTCATCGCTGATGCCTCTCTGGCATCAGATTCAGCAACACTTACAACACTTAAAGAACTCGTTACATGTTGATTGTGAACACTTGAGCAATTTTCTGCCTATGGGAAAACCGGAAAAATTAACAGGAGGCCAAAGTGCCTTTTGCTTGAAGAGTGCCAAAGGGTTCAGAAATTACCCATGACCAGAGAAGAATCAGAATAAAAAGTGCAATGGAGCCAGACTGGCTCATGTGGGTACTTCGGCTCTAAACAGCCGCCAGGTGGCAGTGCTTGCCAATTCATCTGTGATTTGGAAGGGATGTTTAAAACAGGAGGTTTTGGTTCTGTGGTTTTATTGTAATGCAGTGAATTTTAAACAGGGGAGCTGTTAATTTATTTAGATTATCGGGCTGCTGCACAAGAAAATTGGCAATAGCAGCTAGACTTGCCTGAACAACAGTTTGCTTATCCTCATCCCTTATTCCTTGTAAGACACAGTCATGGGGAATCCCATCTACTCCCGGTTGCGCTGTTCTGCATAACTTGAGGGAGATGCTTTTGATGGTAATCCCAGTCCTGAGAGATGTGCTTGGTATCTGGGTCAGTGTGGAAAGGGTTTAGCAGGAGACTCAAACCCCTTTATGTCTACCATAGGCATTTTCACTTTCAGTACTGGAGAGAGAAAAAGAGTACCTTTTATTACAGCTTTTCCACCCACCTCAGTTTGGTTAAAACTTTTCCACCTACTTCCAGTTCTGTTAAAACTGGAGCAGAAAAGCTGCTCACCTCTTGATGTTTTGGACTATAATTCCTTTAGTCCTTTGTCATAGGTAATGCTGGTTAGACCTGATGAAAGTTGAAGTCCAGGATAGCTGAAGAGTACCTGGTTGCCTTCCTCTGGCACAAATTCAAGCCTTTCCAAGACTAACAGTGCAATCTTACGCATGTCTACCTACAAAAGAACCTAGTACAGGTAGTCCTTGTTTGGCAACTGCCTCATTTAACAACTGTTCACAGTTACGACAATGATGAAAAAGTAACTTTATGACCAATTCTTGTATTTACGACCTTTGCAGGTCTGTAAAGCAAAGGAAAGCTGAAGTAAGCACAGTTGTGGTTTCACTTAGTGACTGCTTGGCTTAGTGACCGAGTTGCTGATCCCAATTATGGTTGCTAAATGAGGATTACCTGTAGATGCACGTAGAATTGCAGTTTAAGGCAAGAGATCATCAACATGGAGTTCCAGATGGCTAGGATCCCCAAAATGAACAATAAAAGATCAATATCTTACAAGATGTTGACTTTCTCACAAGAAATTTCATGCAACGATGCTGCTTTCACAAACTCTTGTGTGAGAATACCAGGTTGAGGTAATTAAAAGCAGATGAACTTTGATGATCTTGGGAGATTTAGATGATGATTATGATTTTAATTGGGAAAATCTGGGCTGTTTTACATGATTGCATGATGACACCTGGAAAAAAACTAGCTGATCCTAGATTTAGTCTTAATGTGTGGCAATATCTGGCAGAGTTCCAGGAACAGTAGAGTTCCATTGCAACGCATTTGGGGACGAAGTAGGGCGGGGGCTGGTTGGTTCTTGGATGGGAGACATCTGGGGAATACCAGGATCACAGGCCAGAGTGGGAAGTTGAAAAAGCGTCCCAGCATGCAGTGGCAAGACACTTCTGTAATGTTGCCAAGGAGACTACATAGAGGTGCCCAAGAGTCAAGCTTGACTTGAAGAAGATTTTTATCCTGAAGGTGCTACAAGTCTCTGTTGTGTTTTGCTGCAGTTGGGGTTTTGGTAGCCCCTCTGGAAGCAATCAAACAGAAGCTCAGGAATGATTTCAGGCTGAAATATTAGTGTCGTCTGGCCTTCTTGTTCTTCTGAATGACTTAGTCAAGCAGGATAAATCAGGCAAATGAAATCTACGTACATTTTTTTCCAATCATAAAGAGGTTGTGAAACACGTTTTGTGGTAGAGTGCAGAGTCCTTAAAAGATGAACGCTTTTCTGACTGAACCTGCCACATGCGACTGAAGCCCTACCCCTTTTTTACGGGCATCATAATACACTTTAAAAGAGGCGGGGCTTTGGTCGCAGGGTTGACTCCCTTGCAGACACCCCTGAAGTGGGCTGAGCTGGAAAGGGACCCAGCAAGGGGAGTGGCCTGACGCTCCTCCGAACCATACCTGTGAGAGATGCCTGCTTTTGCTGCCCGGTTACAGCAGACGGGACTTCTGAAATGCAGGACTGGGTTTTTCCATGCCTAATTTTATACAGTATCCGCCCTCGGGTTAGGTGCGTGAATCGGATTAACAGTAATCCTCTTGCTACTTTCCAAAAGTCACTTCTCTCCCCCATCCTGTTTCTAAAGGGATGTACTTTCCACAAGCATTGCCAATCCTTTTGGCTGGCAGCTTGGAGCCTGGACAGCTGGAGGTGACCTGTTACTGGCTTTTGGGATCTACAGTATATTAGGCTGTACCTGAGTTTGGCTAACCCAAGGGAACAAAATGGGGTGCGCACTTCTGCTTCCCCTTGTCTGTTTCAAGGTGGGCAGCCTGCAGCCTTCCAGATGTTGCTGAATGTTAACTCACTGCAGCCTCTACCAGAAAGGTCAGTGTTAACTGACCAGTCCCTGGAGGGCCTCAGGTTGCCCATCCCTTGGACTAGATCGGTGTTTCTCAACCTCAGCAACTTTAAGCTGTGTGGACTTCAACTCCCAGAATTCCCCAGCCAGCATAAATGAAGCAAAAAAGGGGGAGCTAAAAACTCTGATTCTGAGGCATGGAGGGCCTCTTAGACAGGCATTGAAATTCAAGATTGGTGGCTACCAGAATGGTTTCTAGTTGTGCCCAGGCAGAGCAAGCCTGACTGCCGCCCACCCACCCCAACAGATCTGGTGCTTTTGATAGGATGTACGCTGGCATATAGGGAAAAATCGAGGCCTGATAGTAAACAGACAGAGTGCAGCTTTTATGGCTAAAATGTTTTTACTTGTGATAAAAGCAAAGTTGAATATACAGTTACAAAAAAGGTACAGACAAAGCAGAGTACATTGTCTCCAGTGTAGTGCTTCCACTGACAGACATAACAGACATGAAGGAGCATCATGGCATCACTCACATAGCCAGGCATAGCTCACACTTCCCAGTCCACAGGAACAAAACACGTGAAGAAGTACATGGCTAAAAGACACAAGAAGTCAAGAAGCATAGAACACCATTTTGCATGGTTAGATATTCTGTTCTTCCAGCTTTCTGATTGGCTGGAAGTTAGGTGTGACACACACCGGGCCTAAAGCATAGGCCATAGCAGTGCTGCCTCTAAGCAAGCATGTGATTCCCCCCCCCCCTTGCTCTACACAGAGCAAGGCTTCCCACAGAAGGAATCAGGAGGACTTGTTCCCATGCAAACTAGCCAAAACAATACCCACGTGACAGTTGTTATCTTGGCACCTGCACTTCACGTCACCATGAGAAAACTCTGCTTTCAGAAGGCTGTATAGAAAACAATTTGCTAATTTCATACGAGAAATCTGACAGCTTTAACATATGAAATGAACAGCATTTTTGCTGAAGGTCCAGGAGCTGCTTTCTACAACCTCTTTAGGGGAGGCAGGTGGTAGAGCTCTTTAGTTCCTGAGAGTGGAAAGTAGGAGGGGATAGGAAAAATGTCTGCTGAAGAACTACTATCAGGCTAGATGGACAAATGATTTGCTATCAGGCAGTTTCTAGTCCCTGTGACTAAAATCTCATAGGAACAATTGTAATTGGAGCTGGCTGCCTTCTGTTCTAAAGCTGTTCTGGATTCTGTGCTGAGAATGTTCTGTTTTGCAAACAGAAAAAAAATCCCTCCCTCCCTCCCTCCCTCCCTCCCTCCCTCAGTTTTGCTCTTTTGGTCATCTTCTAATCACAAGGGAGAGGAAAAATGCTGAAGAGGCGCTCCTTAAAAGAAATTAATAATAACATTACAGTGGTGTTGTATCTACTCATCTTTTAGTCTTTCCTTAGAAAACCTTTAACCAAAACTGAGTTCTCCAGTGTTCCCTTTGCAGTGGGAGATGACAGAAATGTGGCTTCCCCTTTTTGACTAAAAGGCTATAGTGATTTTTTAAAAATGAATTTAACCTCTGTTCTCAGTATAAAGTGATATCTATCACAAAAGATTGCAGTGTGAATAATTTCTGTTCAGGGCGCCTGCCAGCTACCCCTTCTTTCAGAATGTGCCATTCCGTTTGCCCCTCTTGCTTTCTGTCCCTGTAGTCCTTGGCCTGGGTTCTGTGCCTTGTTCCTAACCATGCTCAGTCCATTGGTGCTGCTGCTTTTTGGCACAACCACCTTTTTTGTTTTTTTCCCCTTAAAAATGTGTTTGCCCTTCCCCAGGCTTGGGGGTCTGCCAAGCTGGCAACCACTTTCCTTGTGTGTGGATTATGTGCAAAATGGGACCATCATTCATTCTTGTAGAATGAATTCCCACTTGGTATGTGCTGATCTTCTCCCTCCAACCAAGCTCTCCAGAGGTAGCTGAAGCCTCAATTCTAGTGGACAGCGGATAGGGGAAGGCTGGTATATAGGACATCTAGAGCAAAGAAAAGGTGTGACTCGTTGGTGATGTGTTTCTCTAAGAATCCTGTGCTTCCATATTAGGCCAGTGGTGTACAGCCTGTAGCCCCTCAAAAGCTGCTGCTGAATTTTTAATGATGAAACATTTGGAAGGGTATGGACTATTTTTAATTGTGAAAATTACATGTAGTTGCCCTGAACACATCCAGTGCACCACTCTAGAGGCACTTGTCAATGGGAGGAAAACTTCTTCCTGCCTTCTTCCTATGCCTGTTGAGGGTCTCCTGTTTGTGAGAATGTATCTAGGTTCACATAACATGCTGGGCTTTATAATAAGTAAGTTGTGTGAACACAGGCAGTTGGGTTAATTCAGTAGAGCATAGTTCATATAACCATAGGTTAGTAATTCGTGCAAACAGATCCAGTCAGAAGCTCCAGGAAGTGACATGTAGGGGAGAAATATCGCAACCAATAAATCATGAAAAATGATGTTGGGGGCAAGAAAACAAACTGGTAGGAGGAGAATTGGTTTCCTATTCAGGAGGCCATGGGCATATCCCTATAAGTCCTGGCTAACCCATCAAGCTCCTTTGGCCTCCCTGTTTTACATTTCAGCTGGGTTCACATAATGCACTAAATCATAATATGGTTTGCTATGCTTTGTTATGTGAATCCAATCTTTGTAGTTTGTAGACCATGATTACATGCCACATTGTGCAATTAAGCCAATTATAGTTTATTTCATACCCTGAAAAAAACAAACCTTGGCTTAGCATGACCTCAGCCTTAATCTCAGTAGTACCATGCCTGCTCTCCTCGCTGTGCTGAGAAAGTCCTGTGAGAAGATGCTGCTAGATCAGCTCATGCTAATTTTTGATTCCTGATGTGTTCTCACCAAGATAGTAAGTGCTCTGGTGTCTCAGACTGCAAGCTAAATTGTGTTAATGGGGCTTTTTTCATGTTTTCTGCTGCTGCTTTCCCCTCTCTCTTCTAGAAGACAAATTTGATTATATATTTTTTCTTTAAAAAAAAGACTATTGGGATAACTTCTCGTGTTTTCCCAAGTCTACTGCAGAACCAAGGGCAATTGACAGCTTTCTGAACCCTTCAATGCAGTCCTGTGCAGTTTTCCAGTGGGTGATATCCTTAGTCCCACTTCTGCTGGTCACTCTTGTTTTGGGGTGGAAATTATGGGAGAGGCATAAAAAGCACCCACTGTTTCTTCTGGGAATCTGGTATAAGATGCCTTAAAGGTCATCTTCTTATAAAATGTGATACCAGGATTTAAGTTATCTTAAGCAGGAGTATTTCCCCCCTAAAATCCTGCCTTTCCTTTGCAAAGAATGGTTTATATAAAGGCAATCCCACTCCCCAACTTCGTTGGGCAGGGTAAAGTTGATGGAGCTTCAGCTGTGAAACATCTTTGACTACCCTAAGATCATTGTATACAGTATATGTCGGGAAGGAAAAGCACCATTTGATTAAAATATTGCATAAGAGATAAGTATATTCTGTTTATATTCTGTTTAAACTACATTCATCTGTCCAGGCCTACACCCATCTCCAGGTACTGGGTAATTTTTTATTGTTACTCCTGCAGGAAGACAGGCTAAAAGAACAGAGACCTGTTAAATCCCAGATAACATACTGGATGGTCAACTGCATTCCTCTTGATGGGTTACATTGTACAGTCTCTTCTGAGGGAGACATCCCACTGTAATTGAATTTCTGCTCGTGTTTTGATGTGTGTGCAATTTCCAATTAAAAAATAATAATTCAATTTAAACACTGAACTCTTGACCTTATTTAGCAGTTTGCAATTGCCATGTAAATCCTTCTCTCATATTACTATCCCTTTCATCTCCATTTGTCTTTGAAGCTCAGCTCAGTTAAAGGGCAGCTGCTGAAGAGAGCTCAAAGTTTCCCAGTCGGTGAAAAGCTTATAGACAAGCAAACCAGTGAACAATCAGGGCAAGCAACTCATCCCTAGAGAGGCAGCCCCTGATTTAGGAAAAAGGCTGCCTGCAGGCAGAAGATAGATCTGTTCCACCAGCTGTGCCAAGAAATGAGAGTACCACCCTATGGGTAGCACTGTCACGTTAGCCCCTATCTGCTTTCTCAAGTGGCACAACGCAATCACGGATTTGCAAGTGGAAAATTCGGCAGACGTTGTGAGTTACTTAAAATGCTACATTTTGGTTTTAGAAACATTTGGCTGTTAGACATGTTTAATTCCGTGATAATGTCTTTGTGTCAGAACCACCATAATAACACACACACTGGGATGGGGTGGGGGGAGTAGGTGCTGGAAATGTTGCCTCCAACACCACCATGCCTTGAACATAATCATTTCAAATAGCCTGGATGTGTTTCTTCAAGGAAAGTACATGTATGTAAGATCCTCTGCCTTTAGTGAATTCTTTTCTAATCCGAAAATAACTTTTGAGGGTTAAACCATACAATCTACAGAATAATGTTCCCCTTCGGGGGAAGATGGGCGGTAATATAAATTAAATAAATAAATAAATAATGTTTACATTTGAGGCTGCTTACAACGTAATTGAAATCACAACACCTTCCCTGCTATTTGCGTTTTATTGTCGATACACGCAAAGCCTAACTCCTGGTATTGTGCAGTTAAATTGGGGTGAAGGGAAAACCAAGTACATCATCATCAGGTCCTTGGAGAAAAGGTAGAAAATGAAATGAAACAAAATGAAAATATTCTGGCTGAGTTCAACTCACCTTCCAACCAACATCTTTGAAAAAGGTGGGAAGTTCCCTCTAACTGCCACCATGGACACACCTTGGCAAACTTCTTTCCAGTTAACAGATATGGGACAGAAAATAAATTTTAAAAACCTGCTTGTGAATTCAAATTGGTCTCATACTAATTCCTCCATGGACGTCAGCATAAAGAGGAAAAGAAAAAGAAGTCCAGTAAGTAGGCAGCACATGGTAAGTCCATAAAATGTTGGTTTTTAAATGAAAACCACCAAATAGCCCAGACCTTTGTGATAACATATGCTGCAGTATTGATACACCCCTCTCTCTATATATTGGGGTGGATCCAGTTTTAATCATATTTTATGTAGACCCATTGAAATCAATTGCACTTAATTTTTTGGATCCTGCATTCTTTCTCCTTCCTGGTTTTCTATTCCTTCCTCTCCCATCAGGTAGTCATTCTGTGCCCACTGAGAATGCTCAGTCTTCTGGGACACAGAATGCATAACGTGACATATGAATTCAAGCAACGGAGACTTATCTGAACCACAGCTAAGCAAATCATTGCTTAGTACAATATACAAAATACATCAGTAAGTTGCTTATGGTGCACCTCCCTCCTTCTTAGAGGTTTTTCCCTAAAGGTTTTTAGAACTTGTGATAAATGTTCTTGGACTTACTATTTTTCTTGTGGCTGTGAGGTTTGATTACTGAGCCAATGGTACTCATGCCTTTACACTGAGAACAGAAGGCACAGCAAAGTGAGATAAGCTTGCTTGGAAAACAGCCTGTCTTCCAGTAGCAATTTTCTAATGCAATCAGCAAGGAATGTTGGGAAATCTCCAGTCTGTTCTAGAGCACCAAAATTGGGCTCTTCTGCCAACCTCAAAATTAATGGAACAGACAAAAACAAACAAACAAACAAAAAAAAACACCACGAACCAACCAATTCCCACCTTCTTTTCCTCCAACTGACCACTATGGCAGTACAAACAGCATAATCTAATTTGGGCTGTGTTCATTTTATACTGAATTAGACTATGGTTCCTATTCTGCTGGATGCCAAATCTGAGACCTTTTAGTTAACAATAGTTAGTTGTATATATACTCTTGAAATATGTTTGGCTAGTTTGTGGTCAAATGTGTTATGTGAACCCAAGCATGGATCAAGTAATCATGAGTTAGGATGTGGCATCTGTCTATCTGTCTATCATCTACCTACAATACCTACCATCCATCTCTCTCTCTATCATCTCTCTCTCTATCATCTCTCTCTCTCTCTCTCTCTCTCTCTCTCTCTCTCTCTCTCTCTATCTCTCTATCTCTCTATCTCTATCTCTATCTCTATCTCTATCTCTATCTCTATCTCTATATCTCTATCTCTATCTCTATCTCTATCTCTATCTCTATCTCTATCTCTATCTCTATCTCTATCTCTATCTCTAATTTCAGGCATGGATTGCTTCCCCAGCTTTGTTATTCAATATATTTGCAAGCTTCTCCTGCTTGCTGCCCTTCAAATATATTGGGTTCCAAATTCTATATCTGCCAACCACCATGGTCTTGGAAGTCCTACACATCTGGAGGATACCAAACTGGAGAAAACTGCCCCCCCCCCATTTTTTTTACTGCAGATGCCAGAGATATAACCTTTGCTCTTCTAGATGGAAAATATGTACTCTGCCCCTGAACTGCACTATGGGTGGGGTATAGAATTTGGGCAATGCATTATTTCATTCTATGGACAGCAAAAACTGAATAAAATCTGCAAAGGGATTTGGTTCAGATTACTGAAACTATCCTCTTTTGGCAGCAAACTTGAATTCAAATAAGATAAAACCAGAGAATGCACAGCTGTAAGCATAGAGGCACTAGCACAAGAGATAATGGGAAGAATGAGCAAGCTGAGTTGTATGCAATATAATGTTTCTTTGACAAGAGAAAAAACATCTTCTAGGCAAACTGGAATCAAGCAAGCTTCTGTGCATGGATGAAGAAGATCCCTTGTACATCATCGACTCCAATCTTCAGATTTGGCGGCATGTTGTAGGAACGGAAGTCGTGGATGCGATAGCCGCTTTTTGCAAATGATTCCTTGATGTCTGCTTCACTCAGGGGCACCACTGTCAGCTTTGCTTCTCCAGCTAAGTAGAAAGACTCTTCCAAAGCTCCAATCATGAGAAAATGGCCACCAGGTTTGAGGAGCCTGGTGACATTCTGAAGGGCTCGATCAAAGCTTGGGTGGTCAGGGCTCGCGGCCTCTAGGCAAAAAGTAGAGACCAAAGCATCCACTGGCTGGCCAAGCAAAGAACCCAGTGGGTTGGGTTGGTGGATGTCAATGGGAAGGATCTTTTTCAGCTTCTTCTTCAGCTTTTGCTCTTTCTCCTTCCATGGTTCCCTATGGTAATCAGGGAAAAAAAGAATCAGATTTATGGCTGGTATGAGATTGTTTCTAGCTCTTGCCTTTTCCGTAAACCTTCCCCCCCCCCTATCCCGCCTTTATTAATTTTTTATAAATAACTCAAGGCGGCGAACATACCTAATACTCCTCCCTCCTCCTCTTTTCCCCACAACAACAACCCTGTGAGGTGAGTTGGGCTGAGAGAGAGGGACTGGCCCAAGGTCACCCAGCCGGCTTTCATGCCTAAGGCGGGACTAGAACTCTCAGTCTCCTGGTTTGCCATTGGCTCCTTCCTAGGGCTGAGAGAGAGGGACTGGCCCAAGGTCACCCAGCCGGCTTTCATGCCTAAGGCGGGACTAGAACTCTCAGTCTCCTGGTTTGCCATTGGCTTCTTCCTAGGGCTGAGAGAGAGTGATTGGCCCAAGGTCACCCAGCCGGCTTTCATGCCTAAGGCGGGACTAGAACTCTCAGTCTCCTGGTTTCTAGCTCGTTGCCTTAACCACTAGGCCAAACTGGCTCTCCAGTTTGCCTCCTAGCAGTCTCCAGATCAGCCAAGAATCTTCCTCATGATAGGAGAGATGGGGGCAAAATGGGCAGCAGAATTTTGGCTAATTGGGCTGCAAACTATTAGCAAATTATACTAAAAAAGGACAGAACACTCCAACAGGAAGAGAGAGGAGGCCAACTGGCACAAATGCAACTGATGATGGAACAGAACACTCCAGACAATAATAAACTCTTCTTCATTAGAAATCAGTAAACCAAGGCTGGATAGTCCCTCCTTGGAGTACCATAACAACAGATTTCCAGTACAATTTTGATTATCTGGGTCTAATCTGGAGTGGAATGCAAAGGGTTAGGGCTTGAACTGGGCAGAGTGAGCAGATTGCCCTATGCATTGTTGATGCTATACATGTGAAAATGGTTTAGTAAATGATGCTGCACTTAGAGACTCTGTAGGAAGTTGTCAGAGGTGGGCTGTTAGTGCTGTAGTTTGTTGACCCACTTAAGTTGTACCCTGCTGCAACAAGTATCCAAAAAGAAATAAGGTTGTGGTGGGTGAATAAATGAGATTATCATGCCAACACTGGAAAGTGTAATTCTAATATACAAGTGCTGTAGCATTTGGCAAGTCACTGCACTACATGAAAGGACACAAAGATCTGTCTGGCTCCTGGCTCAGCCAGCATAATTCCAGGTATCACCCTCCCTTCCTTTCCCCACCCATCATGTTGGGCCCTCCTGGCCATTCTCAAGTGGTCATAAATGCCAAGGCTATATTTAGCTTCCCCCCAAATCCAAAAGCGAAGTCCCTCCTTAGTTTCTTACCTCTTGCCCTCAATCTTACAAACGTGCTGGATATAAGAGGACCAGTCAAAGCTATCTTTTTCTTCACTGTGCACCCAGTTATGAATCACAGCCCGGTTCACTTCCAAGAAGTCCGTGGCCACAATCTCCTCAAAGTAGTCGCAGGCGCTGAGGAGCTGGTAGATGGTGGGGCCTGTGCCGATATCAATAAGAGTGTGGCCCCTGATTTTTCCTGCAAGGGATTTAGAAAGAGGAAAAACCAATATATGGTTCATTTTAAACAATTTCACAAGAACCAGAAATGTTTATTTAAATATTGGAACTTAGAAAGGTGGCTCGCTAGTGGGAGTGGGGTGGAACTGTGTGGGGGAGGGGGAGGGGGAGGGGGAGGGGGAGGGGGAGGGGGAGGGGAAGAAGAAGAAGAAGAAGAAGAAGAAGAAGAAGAAGAAGAAGAAGAAGAAGAAGAAGAGGAGGAGGAGGAGGAGGAGGAGGAGGAGGAGGAGGAGGAGGAGGAGCCATTTGTTTTGGTGGTGCTCAGATACACACTGAGAGACCTCTGTCATGCTTAATCCCATTGACTTCCTAAGTCCCACCAAAGAGTCAGCCAGAAAATGTTTTCTTTTGTTTTTCACCACAGAACTAGAGAATCATAGGTGCATGTGTGGAGGGAAAATTCTACCAACCTTGGAAAGCAGGGATTTGACACTGCTGAGTGAAGTAGAGCTCTTGGAGAAGTCAAGTGGATAGACCCTGCCATTTCCGGCCATCTCCCTTGGCCTTGAGCGGCAAGAAGGAAAAGTCAAAAGCCTGCCTGCTAGGCCTCCACCAGTAAATAACCAATGGCCCCCCTCTGTCCCTGGTCTCTGCAGCAGCCCCCACTCCCTTCACAGCCTATTCTTCCCCGACTCTTTCATGGAGATGGCTGCCCAGACCAAACAGTACAACTGCAGCAAGCCTATGATTTGCCTTTCAAGAACGGCTCTCAAATCCCCAGTGATTTTCCCTCTCTTTCTTCTCATTTCTTCTCTTGATGGATGGCTCCAAGAGGTTCATTACTGTGGTCCCACGAGAAGCCTCCCCTTTTGGCCCTCCTCTTAGCTCGTGACTGGTCAGCTGGGCTATTTTTGGAATCCAGCCAATAGCTATCCTTTGGCAGACCCAGAAAGAGCCCATCCCATTGTTCTGGATGTACTGGAGACTTTGCACCTAAGAATCTTTTTTTTTTAATGTAATTTTTATTAAAGATTTTCACATAAGTTAAAGATAAGCGTGAAATTATATAGAGTGAAATTAAAAAAGAAAGAGATATAAAACATAAAAGAAAAAGCAGAAAAGAGCGCAGGAAGAAAAGAAAAGAAATGAATTCCACCATAGGTGATAAAATGTTCCAGTTTCAGACATACATTTCCAGCAAGTGTTAGACATATTTTTATACATTTTGGATCATTTATCTGGAGTGATATACCACCTATACATCATTTTATAAAAATTTTCTTTCAAGTTATGGATCACCAATTCGTTTTTTTCCCATTTTCAGCAAAAAGTCTATAAGAGGTTTCCAGACTTTTATACTGTAAAAGTACTTGCCTTATCTCTAATCAAACAGGTCAATTTCGCCATTTCCACAAGCTCCTTCATCTTCACGATCAAGATTTTGCACCTAAGAATCTGATGGCCCCAGACTGTTAGTCTCTAGGGAATGTCATAATATTAAATAGTAGCTGCTATTCCATTTCATTCTGAGGTTCCTCTTTAGCTTTGTACCTTTGCTCAAATGCAGTTATCATAAGAAATCAAGCAGTTGCCTTGACAGAGTTAGTGCACTAGCCCATTTAACATTCCAGGAGGCAGGCAAGTTTACCTGCCTTACCTGGAAATTTCAGGGATTGCATCAAGGACTTTCTATATGCAAAGCAGGTATTCCATGGATGTTAACCTACCAACTGTAAGCATTGTTAAAGCAATATAACCATCTGAGCTAATAGAGGAAGAAGGGTTACTATAAGACTTTTTATCTGTGCTGTCCTGCATCATTCATTTAACAGCAACTTGCACGTCATCTTTACACCACCAAAAAAAGTCAATATATCATCAGAGAGAGTGGAAAAGGTTGCCTCATATCTGCAAATAAATTTTTATTTATAAATATACATGAAAATTTAGAAATCTTTACTATACTTGAATAGAAACACAACATATTTGCAGGGAAGGTGAGGTACAGCCAACTGTACAAATGTTGAGGGGTCACTTCAATCTGATCACTCCAATCTGGTCACTTCAAAGACTTCACCTGATCTCCTTTCATATCATTCTTAATTTTTACATTAGATGTGGATTCCTTAATCGTCTTTACAGGGTGCCTTGAAATATACATCTGTTCTCTGATAGCCCTTCAGTTAGATAACTACTTTTCTTCAAGAGAAAAGAAGAAGAAAAGAAGCAAAGTAGATATACAGCCACACTAGGTATTCTGGCTGAACAAAATGCTAATGTGCAAATGAGATTATTTGTCTTGTAAAACTGACTAGTAGCTGAGCTGTCAGGTAAAAGAGAGTGCTTTGTTCCAACCTGGTTGATTCCTGCCCCAAGTTTCAAAAATCAAAATCTCACCGATTTAGCAAATAAGCATTAAAAAAAAAAAGTGCCATGGATTCTGCTGGCAGCAAATTTGGGAGTTTCACTATCTGCAAATCCATGGATGGGATGAATGCTAGTTGAAACCAAGTCCTACTGTTTGTTCTTCCATGGGGAATATCCATGGTAGGATTGACAAGGATTGTTTGCTCAGATGGCTATTCCAGGAATTGTTGGGGAAAACCTTCTACTCTTCAAATAGCGTGGCATTACTGAAAACTGGGCAGACGATGATGGTGGTGATGATGATGGTAATGACGATGCTAAGATAAGCGATGCCTCATTTACTTGGTCAGTTTTACCCTGACTTCACTCTGGTGAATTTTTCTAGTTAATTTCAAAAACTGGTATGAAAAATTACCTTATCAAAAATCTATCTCAGAAGCAGGTATTTTCATATCCACTCCCTCCCACTAGCAATAACCTTAATTTACTTAGGTTCATTATAATAACTCTGCAAGAGAAGGAGAGCTCTTGCAAGCCGGTCTATTGGCTCAGATTTTGCAATTAAAAAACATAGTTTTGAAAGAGCTAAATTGTTTTGCTATATGCTTTGTTCCAGTTTATCAAGCCTAGCATTTTGAAAGCTTATTAACAATTACACTGTTAACAGGAGGGGAGATAATCTAGGAGGGGAGACCCTAGAGTGTTCAAGCCAGAGAAAGAGAAATAATGTTAAATATCAGGAGCCCCTTCTAACCAATGGAAACCTGGGTAGTCCCCTACCTGTGGCAAAGGCATCTGCCAGGCAACGGAGCTTCCAGGGCACCACAAACTCCTCACTAGTGAAATTGGCACGTGGTGGCATGTAGTTGTTCTGCAAGTAGGCTGTGGGGTTGAACTTCTGGTAGTTTTCAGCCATAGCTGCAACACCAACGGCATTCATGGCTTAGGAGACACTTAGCTGCATTCAGCTCAGCTACTGGGCTTGGGGTGGACAAGTGGTGGTTTTATAGCCCTGTTTGCCTGAGGCACTAGAACAGGTTAATGGACCCAATGCAATTAGTGCCAAGTACTTTGAGCTGATAACATCAGAGATTCCCTGCAGGGTACTTCTAAATTGGAGCCATTTGTCCAACACACATCCACGCCCTTCTGCCCTTCCGTAGAGTAATTGAGAAGACCTTTCAAAGAGCTTGATGGAGGCTCTGGCAAAGCAGTTGGGGGCAGGCAAGGGAATGGAGTGTTTATCTTGCACCTGATAGTCATTTAATAACTCTATTGAAAGGACACTTTATTGAGGTTGTACATCCAGTATAACAAAATTAGTGTCAGGAACCAGGGAGGGCAACATGGTGTGACAGACACCACTGTCCTTCGGGGAAGGATCTTGTTGGCAAATAATGCATAGCGCTTGAATTTAATATATGACCCTCCCTCCCACTTGAGAGGCAGGAAAGAGCAGCTGTAAATCAAACTCCTCCTACATCATCAAATCACCCTAGACACAGTCCAGATGAGACAATGAGTCTCCCCCCACCCCGCCAGAAACTGTCAATCTTTCATTACTAGGGCCAGACTACACATTACACAGGAGATTTGCAATCAGAACTCCAAACATTTAAAAACAAAGCAGAATGAAACAAAAAAAATGAGTATCTTCACTCTCAGCTGCTCTAACCTGGGCAATAGTACTGGGGAAGAAGTGGTGTTTAATTCTTTATTCTTATGCCATGTTTCTGATTAAACTCATCCTCAGTTCACAGGGGCTGTTTAATTTTTCAAAGTTGGGATAGAAGTAAAAAAAAACCCATGCACTGTTAATCAATTGTTAGAAGCACTACATCTTCTAGGTGATTTTATGTTCCTTTATTTTGAAAGGTACAAAGAAAGATCACTAAGAATGGCAAATTTGGATAGAACAATGAAAATGCTTACCTATTGGCTGACATAATTATGACATCATTTTCTGCTGTCTATGAACTACTGATGAGGCCACTTGCTATCAACTGTATCTCCTGCTGACACTTTTCAGGTTGCAAAAAGTTATAGCCTTCTCTAAGCAGGTGCATCCAAATGCACTGGATTACAATCCCATCTTCCCCAGCCAACAGCATTATTGCTGGTTGAGATGGCAGGAACTGTAATCAGAACATCTGGAAGGTGCCAGATTGGGGGAGGCTGTTTTAGACCCAAGTCTGCAATGTCATCCTCAACATGAGTGGAAGATGTAGAACACAGAGGAAATCTTTATCTCCCTCCCCTTCCCTCCCCATCACATCTCTGAAAGTCCTAGGAAAGCATGGAAGAGGGGGAAATGAAAGGCGATATTTGAGTGACAGACAGAACCATGAAGTACAGTATGTGGAGCTGAATGTGAATGTCTGAGAATAATCTTTATTGAAAAAGGAAGCCTACTAGATGTTCTGCTCTGAATTCCACAAATCACCCCATCTTGCAGAATTGGACAGGAGAGAAAATTCCACAACTGTTCCCAACCTGCTGACCTCCCCTGGTTGGGAATTCCAGGGGACGAGGCAAAATGTTTGTTGCAAAACAGAGGAAAGGGGTGGGGAGAAAGAGAACTTTGCTGTGGCTTACCTGCTGTGATGGGAAATACCTTATTTGGGGGGGGGAACAGAGTTTTTCTAAGAACGAATCAGTGGAACTAAGTAAGTACATGTATTTTATGGAAGCTAGTCTTCAATGTTGTATTGCCTCTTTTCTGTTGACTTACTTAGCCATTACAATGACATTTCATTATTTTAATAAAGCAACAGTTAAAATGAAAGAAAAGGGCTTACCTTATAAATCAGCCTAATATGCCCTTTTAAGCATGATCTCTAATCTGGTATGACTTGATCTTATCAAAATCTAGTGAGACTTGTTACTAAGTGTACAATGAATTCTTTGGTATAAAATCCAAGGTTACTGAAGGATAGGGGTTCCAAATTATTCCAGTTATACTATTCTTTTCTTTCTTCTGAGATACTTGGAGGAGAAACTCTGCTCTCTCTTACCACTCTTTGCTTACCTTTGTCTTTGCACTGCTAGTTCTTTGCCCTACTTTGCTTCGCCCATCCTAGATTGAGATACGGTTAGAAACTGCATCTAACTGCAACCAGTTGGAAAAGCATTAAGGTCAGATCAAGCAGAGCCAGGGGCAGTTACAATCCCCCCCCCACCTTTCTCTCCCTTTGTAGCCACCCACTGAAATAATCGTACACTGATTGTGTACAAGCTGGGTGGGGTGTGTATGTGCAACTGAAAAAGCTTCAGGTCAAACAAGCTGTTCCAAAGCCATCAAGTCCACATCTGTCTGGGTGTCTGGGACCTGTCTCATATTCCAGTGATAAGGACAGGCTTGGAGGGTACATGACAGACCTGCCAGAAAACTTACTACGAACAGTTCTGAGGCTGGGAGGAGTGTTTTGTTTGGAGAAATATGGTTTAAAGCCTACACTGTTTCTCATTATTATAGTGAGCAAACAGCTGGTTTTAAGGAGTCATCTCATTTGTTTGCAGGAGCTGCTATCAACCATCAGTGTCCAGTAACAAAGAACAGCTGATGGGTTTCTAAAATGTTGTTGGAAATGTTAGAGAAAGATTAAAAAAGGAGTTAATAGGCATGGCTGTCACTTGAGAGCAATCCAATGCATATTGATTCAGATCTAACCTCCTTTGAGTTCAGTGGGACTTTCTCATAGGTAAGATTGAATCGATGCATTCACAAGCCATACCTGGGATTGGTTCACACATTATTTAATCCGAGGAAATAGTTCAAGATTATTTTCCAACTGCAGAAGAGACTGAATCTCTGACGGATTCATTGCCTGGGTTGCTTGGGACAGGCAAAGCAGGGACCCTTCTTTTCATATCAATAGAAGTCAACCATGGAAAGGTTGGTTGAGCTAGAGCTAAATAGGAAAAATCAAGCCTTCTGCACCAGCAAGTTTGCTCATCCACAGTAAACCAGTGACCATATCTCATGCCTTTGAACTAGTACCATTAGAAGTGTTTGATACAAAAGCATGCTGATTCTTCTTCCTGGCCTGTGTATTCTTTCCTGACCCATTTCTTTGCAGCACTGGGGCTTACACGTGCTGCAAAAGTCCTGTCTCTTCTACTCCCAGCTCCTGCATGCCACTTGCTAGCGGCTGCTTGCCAAGTCAACATCTCATGTTGCCCCTGACCCTATCTACCCTTCAGGAACATGCAGGACATTTTCTCCCAGTTACACCAAAGTTTTGGCATCGTGTCTCTCTGGAGATGAGAGAAGTGAGCATGAACTTAGCTTTTTGTGAGGGAGTTTAGTGGTCCTGAAACCGGAGGGGAAGGGAAGGAGGGAGGGAGGGAGTGGAAAGGTTTTTCCAAATGACTTCATCGTGCAGACACCTCACACAGCTGTGCTGGCTCAAAGCCGGCCTTTCCCATCTTCCATCAACAAGTTCCGCAAATCTTCCCTCCGTCACAGAATGCCTTCCTGAATTACGGTCCCTTGCTCAGGGCTCCCAATAGCTGAAATAATTGTTTTTTTTCAATGCCTGGAAAAGTTAAGAGCTTGAAATGCATCTGAAGTCAGAATCTCTTAAAAGAACTGATTCTGAATACTATCTGCATATACATTTTCTGCACTAATGCCTTCTAGAATAATGAGATCATAGTAGGGTTTGATTTTCAACATACAATTGTATGTAGTCTGACAATAATAGGTAATATTAGTATTGAAGTGCTTATGAAATTACATATTGTTTGATGATGATGATGACGATGATGATGATGATAAAGAGGAAGAGGAAATGCCATTAGCTAAAGCTGCCAAATGTTTACTCTACTTTTCACAATTCCTTAATGATAGAAAATATTCACATACTGTGCAAAATCAGAGGTAATTTTTCAGTCTCGGGGGCTGAGCTAAAGGCATTAAGAAGCAGTCTGTCTCCATAGACCCACTTTCCCTTTGAGAGAGACCTCAAATAAAGTTACGACTTTTCAGACTTCAGTGGATTTTAATTTGAAGCATTAAATTATTTCTAATGACCATCCAAGTTAAAGATTATTACACAATGCTGTAGATTTGGAAGCTACAAACTTCCTTTTGATCTTCAGTGGTGAATTAATCAAATTACCAGTCCTTACTTATTGCCAGGAAGTACAGAGTTAAAAGACCATTTTAAAAAATGTAATGTCACTAATTTGGATTCCAGTAACACATATATCCCAGGATGGCAGAGGGGTGGAGAAGAGGTATTCAGTATTGGAATGCTGTAGCAGTGACTCTGCAAGACCAATTTAGCTCCAGCACCATCCCCCAGGAATTAGCACTCCAAAAGCTATATAAACCACCCTGAGGAGGGACAAAACACGAGTCAGAACTAAGATTTCCAGAGCTCAACTTCGTTCAAACAGAACTGTAGACGCAAAGATGCACGGCAAGAGCGTGGTCCTCCGCAGCTCCGGAGTTCTGTCCGCAGCTGAACTGGCCTGCCAGGTGTCTGAGAAGGATGCGGTCCGGAAGGAATCATTCAATGCTGAATGGAAAGATCTGTCCCTCACCTCAAGGCCTGAAGAAGGGTAAGTGTTTGGCTTTGGTTAGGCAAAGATTGTGATAGACTTGGTCAAGGATGGTGCATTCCGGCATATGGGAGGGAAGAGATTCCCCCGTCGTTTTTTGAAACCTGCAGGATAGACTGCTGGGACTCCTGTTAGCAAGTCTAAGCAAAGTCAAACCATGGTAGATTCATTTAGGAAGTGAAACATAATCAGCTCTTGGAAGTACTACATGCATTGGGAGATGGGAAACAGCTAGATTTTTCAAGAAGTTGATGTGGGAAACACCTTTTCTCTTTCTCAAAGCAACAGCCTGTGGGACTATGATGGGGTTTGGTTGGGGTGCTGCTGAGGTGATGATTATGTATAGCACCAGAAATATGCCTATATGACACATAAAGGTAGAGAGAAGAGGCAGAAAGTGAAAGGCACACTTAAAGGATGAACATGAACATGAATCCCCATGTGCTCTAGGCTTGTGTTTAGATTATGGCAATTTAGATGAATAGATATGTGACATAAATCCACAGCATCAATAATATAGCACTGAAAAGGTAAGCTGGGTTGAAGGGAGAATGGCATGTTCATCGTTGCTGCAGCCAGGGTTTTTAAAAGAGGATTTTCCTGCTTTTAATCAATGCATTTCAGTAGATGGACTAGTATACATTACCTGCTTTGTTGGTTCAAAGCCAGGTTGAGTGTAGGCAAACAGGCCATGATATTGTTGACTGTCTTCTGATGTTTATAAAGATATATTACTTCTGACTGTAAGAGCAGACTTCTTTGAGCTTGGCAAAGACCTGCCTAGTCTTGCGTCCTGTTTCACCTACAGTGGGCAGGCAGATGCCCATGAGAAAATTACATGAAGGATTCAAGGGCAATTACCCTCTCTCTTGGTTATTCTCCTGCAACTTACAGTAGGGGCATGCTGCTTCCTACTCTAGCAGGCATTGTGCCTAATAGCTATTGAAAGGGGAATCTCCCATTAATTTGTCAAAGTCCTTTTTGAAGCCATCTAACTTGGTGATAGTGAATGCCATACTGGAGTGATACATGTGCTGAGTTCCCACGTCACATTAAATCACAAGTTGTTAACCATGGCTAGTTGGATAACCCCATGTTATTAATCATGGTTAATGCCCTGCAATTTCACACAAGCTTAGCAACAAAAACATACATGAAGGCTAAGTACAATGTGTGAATTTTATCACTGAATGAAAGGGACCTCCTTTCTTGGATTTCTCGGGTTCATTGAGCATTTCAAGCTCTACTAGCATGAGAGGGAGCAAAAAAAATTTCTCTCTATCCTTTTCTATACCATACAAAATGTGATCCATGATGTCACCCTCCATTCTTTCTTTTCTTTATGTCTTTTTTTTAAAAAAATCAAATGTTACAATCTTTCTTTTTTAGGGGAATACAGCCCTAACATGTTCTCCCTTTTAAAGAATGCTGATGACAACTGTTTTACAGTATTTGAAATGCATCACTGTTACATCACAGATATGTGAAAAGACATGATGCAATATAATTTCAGTCCCTTCCCTAATAATTCATAGTATTCCTTCTCTTCTTCCTTTCTCCCTTCCACACTTATCAGTCACACTGCCAGCTTAGACTCCATCTTCATATATATGAAGTTAGGATATTTATTAATCTGTTTGGAAGATGGTGTATCTCCCTTACATTGAGCTACATTTGCCATTGTGTTTACCCAAGTTGGAGAGATTTTTTGCAGTTCTTCATAATTCCATTTGGACCGAACCACTTCACTTCCATTTTGTAGCTGTCACAGCTAAAGCATCTGCACTCAGAATGTCCTTCATGAACTTGTCCAATCCTATAAAGCCCTACTTGGATGTTCTCCTCCAAACAGCTATCACATGAGAGAGAGAGAGAGAGAGAGAGAGAGAGAGAGAGAGAGAGAGAGAGAGAGAGAGAGAGGGAGGGAGGGAGGGAGGGAGAGGATGAGTCTCTTAAGCCAGCTCCTGCATCTTTCCTTTTCACTGGCTTTCTCAATTTGTGGAGACTGATAGAGAACCCTGGAAGATCAGGGCTCTAAACGATGTATGAAGAGGGCCTCCAAGCAGAAATAAACCTCCTCCTAGTGTAGATGTTAGCCTTCTTAGCCCATAGAAGGCAGTAGGATGAAAGTGAGAGACCTGAGATTGCATGCTCTTATCATATCACTAATTTCTTCCTTGTGGCAAGTGGAGCACAGACCTCAAACAGAACCACAGAGACTGAGACTATGATCTTGGATGACAATATTCTTGATGGCTTCATTCTTCCAGATGAAAGAACCCAATCACATTTTCCCTGTTTCGGCTAGGGATGGGATGGGGTTGCAATGTACACTGTATGGCTAGTTTCAAGACAGGATTGTTAAGGTATGTTGCAGGGTGGATCTCTAATTCATACTCTGCTCACATCCATATAGCTGCTCTCACTCTGAGGTGGACAATCAGCGCAAAGAAACCTACCACCAACAACAGGAGGCTTGGGCCATAGTTCAGCGATCACCATGGGGCATCCTCCATCTGGGTCTGCTGGGTGAGCCTCTGGTCTCTTACCATCTGCCTTATCAGCGAGCTCTGCCTTTGCCCATCTTCACACCAGCCAAGCTAAGCACCAAGGCTGAACGGGAGCTGACACCAACTCCATCAGAGTCAGTGGAGTCCCTGCCGGTCACAGGTGTCTGCCCTGATAAGAAGCCTGTGTTTGAGATCACCAAAGAGTTGCCCCTTGTGGTCCAGCCCACCTATCCCGACTTCAAAAAAGCTGGCCTGCCCCGCTCACTGTCCCGCTCTATGTCTCAGGAGGCCCAGAGGGGCTGAGGCAACTCAAGAACTCTCCTATCTGGAACTGGCTTGGATGCCTTGGGCCACTGCACCTGTTGCTGCATGAGGACAATCTGAAGGGGCCCAGATGTGTAGAAAAGACTGTAGGATTGAACTCTGGGTGCCTCCTTTTTCTGGGGGTGGGGGTGGGGAAGCAAGGATTTTGGGTGTATCTGCTTGTGTATATATAATTAGATGTATAATGTTATGTATTTCTATGACCAGTGCTTATTTTTCTGCATTGTTCTTTCTTTCTTCTTCTGCTTTTTTTTTTTGTATGTTTGTTTAATATTACCTCCCTGGAGAAGTAAGGAAGGTCCATATGGATAAAGGAGAAAAAGAAAAACATAGTCTCCCATTATGCAAGGTGATTAAGACAACTCCCTAAAATTACATAGTGAAAAATGAATTTGTAGATAAAATGGCTGATAGAGATGATCGGACCTACAGTTTCTGGGTTTAGCAAGTGAGAGCTATGCTGGCTTACTCCCAAGTCCAGGAAAATAGTGTTTAATGGCTAGTAGCAAGTAAAAGAATTTGGAGGAAATTGCTGGCCTTCTTGGTCTTGTTCCAGGAGGGAACTATGCAGAGTAAGAGGATGATGGGTTTAAGGATAGCAGTTGCCTTCTAGGATCCTATTCCGGTATTCACTCCCTAGTTCTGCGACTTAGGATAGGGGACCCCTAGTTAAATGTCTCAGTTAGTGAACATATGCCATGAAAGATGGAGAGCAAGTATACCTTGGGAAAGTGATGAATGGAGGTTGAATCAAAAGGCTTAGAGAAAGGATAGGAAGTGGTTTTAGTTTAGAAAGAACAGACGGAAGCACCAGATTTGGTCTGTCACCTCCTTGTCCCCTCTGTCTCCAAGTAGCTGAGGAGGAAGGAAGATTCCACTGTGAATATCTCCCAGTGCCTTTTATTTCTTGTCTTGATTTTTTTTCCTTTTAAATAAATGATACATGGATTTCTCTTGATTGTATTCATAAGGATTAATGAAATAAAAAGAAAATGATGGAATGTATATCTCTTTCACTTGGACGCTAACACTAACAACCTGACAAGATATCAAACTTCCTTTCATATTCAATGGGCACGTTTTCGAATGCAAACCCCCATTGCAGTGTTTCTCAACCTTAGCAACTTGATGTCTGGACTTCAGTTCCCAGAATTCCCCAGCCAGCTATGCTGGGAGTTGAAATCCAGACATCTTCAAGTTGCTAAGGTTGAGAAACACTTCTCCAATGGATACATAAAAGAGAGAAATCTGTTGCTTGAATAAAGAAAGCCATCATAAAGCTGCATGCTAATTCATGCTACCTCACAGGAAGAGTTAATTTAATACCGCAGCCTGCCCGAGACAGCAGTTCCTTCATTATCTTCAGAAATACAAAACCAAATCTTGTGGGCTCTTTCACTTCCACTTCTATGGATAAAGGAGGCAAGCTGCCATACTACACATTACCCAGCAAAGCGAGGGAACAGGCAGAACACTTGGAAGAGGAAAACAGCATACTGGAACAGGATTAAGCAGCCCTTCCCCGTGCTGCTTTTGAGGGGTGTTCGTGGGTGGGTGTCAAGATATGCGCTTGAAACCTTTTGAATGTGCATTGTGACACATGTAAAAGGGGCGGGGCTTCAATCACTTGTTGGTTGGCACCATCTTGACTTTTTGGCTCCCTGCTTCCTTTTCAATATTCGGCTTCTGAAGCTGCTATTCCTTTAAAAAGGGTATTGACTCCTTCAAACTGAGTTTGACTCCTGGTCCATGAAATGTTTTGGGTAGCCAGTATGCAAATGGTTTCTCTTGGTTTTCTTTAGGGATGTTTGGTGGGTGGGTGGGTCTCCAGCCCTGATCTTTCTTGGTGGCTTCCCATCAAATCCGGTCTAACCCTGCTTTGGTTATTGAGATCTGGTCCCATCACTTCCTGGCAAATAGAAGGGGAAGAAATGGAAGCAGTGACAGATTTTATTTTCTTGGGCTCCAAGATCACCGCAGACGGTGACTTCAGCCATGAAATTAAAAGACGCTTGCTCCTTGGGAGGAAAGCTATGGCAAACCTAGACAGCATATTAAAAAGCAGAGACATCACCTTGCCGACAAAGGTCCGTATAGCTAAAGCTATGGTTTTTCCAGTAGTAATGTATGGCTGTGAGAGTTGGACCATAAGGAAGGCTGAGCGCCGAAGAATTGATGCTTTCGAACTGTGGTGCTGGAGAAGACTCTTGAGAGTCCCTTGGACTGCAAGGAGGCCAAACCAGTCAATCCTAAAGGAAATCAACCCTGACTGCTCATTGGAAGGACAGATGCTGAAGCTGAAGCTCAAATACTTTGGCCACCTAATGCGAAGAGAGGACTCACTGGAAAAGACCCTGATGCTGGGAAAGACTGAAGGCAAAAGGAGAAGGGGACGGTAGAGGATGAGATGGTTAGATAGCATCACCGATGTAATGAACATGAATTTGAGTGAACTCCGAGAGACAGTGGAGGACAGGAAGGCCTGGCGTGCTATGGTCCATGAGGTCACGAAGAGTCGGACACGACTAAACGACTGAACAACAACAAGCTCCAGGTTCTGCCACTTAGCCGGGCATTTCTTTAAGACTGGTAGGCTAACATTACGGGCACAATCAGGTTAAAGGACCAGAAAGATATTGGCAAGCTAGGCATGAGAAAGAGAAGAATCTACTATTCCTGAACAAAGTACCCAAGGAAAGAGTCATATCTTAACTGCCTCTCTAAAGGCCTGCAGGGCCCGGGTCAAGTGTATGTCGGGGAGGGAGGGAGGGAGGGAGGTTGTTCCAAAGGGCAAGGGCCACCACTGAGAAGGCACGCCTCCTGGGTTCCACAAGATGAGATGGTTTCAAAGAAGGGACCTAGAGTGTGCCCTCCCTATTAGAGCATGTGAGATGGGCAGATACCATTGCAAAAAGGTAGTCCCAAAAGTAACCCGGTCCTATGCTGTGCAGGCTTTCTAAGTGATAACCAGCATCATGAATTACATCCAGAAGCCTACAGGAAGCCAGTACAGTTTGTGGAGTAGAGGTGTTATATGGGTGTAATGAGGATTGCCCATAACTATCCACACTGCTGCATTCTGGACCAGTTGTAGCTTCCAGATGTCTTCAAGGGCAGCTCCATGCAGGCTGCATTGATATAGTCCAGCCAGAAGACGACTAAGGCATGAGTGATCCTTAGCATCCAGGAACAGTCATAACTGGCGCACAAGATAAAGTTGTGCAAGGGTCCCCCCTGCCACAGCTGCTTCCTGCTCTTCAAGCAGGAGCTGTAAGTTCAGGAGGACCTCCAAATTGTACCCTGAATCTGAGGGGATAATGCAATCCTGCTCAGAACCAAAGATGCAATTTCTCCAGTTCCAAGACCTGTGGAGTCCAAAACCCATAGTCACTTGGTCTTGGTAGGGTTGAGCTGAAGTCTGTTCTTCCCCAACAACACCCCCACAGCCTCCAGATACTGAGACAGGACCTAGACAGCTTCACTTGGTCAGCTGGGAACCGAGATATATAACTGAGTATCATCAGCATACTGATACTGCCTCTCTTCCTGATGGATGACCTCCCCCATCAGCTTCATGTACATGCTAAAGAGAAGAGGGGAGAGCCCTGAGGCAGAGCAGGGGTCTAGGACCCCTGACCAACACCAACTGAAACCAGACCTGGAGAAGGAGGAGAATTACTGCAACTCAGTGACCCCCACTCCCAGCCCCCAAGCTGGTCCAGAATAATACCATGGTTATCCCCTCAAAGTGTGCATTTTTAAAACATTTGTTAGAGTTTTGATTTATTTCTCAAAATAAGATGCCACAGAGGAATGCTTAAAAAGGGAGGGGGAAGGGAAGTTATCACTCCTCCACCTTCCCTTCAAAGTGCACTTGATGGAAGAATGTTTGATGGTGGTATTTACAGCAACCTTTCAGCTCCTGATGGTAGTACCTAACCGGCTTTGGAAGCTAACTGTAGCTGAGCCTGATTAGTCTTTGGATCAGGACCACCAGGTACTTCTAGGCTGTAGAGTACACTGAGAAGTAAAAAAAAAAGTCTTGAAATAAGAGAGTGGCAAATTATTTCCATAGGATTGCTGAGAAATGTACATAGGTGTGTCCATGAAGTCACCAAGAGTCAAGCTTGATTTGTGCCACTTCACATTGACTTCCGTAGTTTTTCACCTGACTGGAGGAGTCAGAGATGTCACTTTCCTGCTAGCACTGTTCTGTCCTCACTTTAACTTACCTCTCAAAGCTAAATTGTGCCGCAAGGAAAATCACATGTGCTGGCTGGACTACTTTAGATTCAGAATTTTAAGCAGCAATTCAACAATAGCTTTATACATGTGTGTATGCTTATTTGTATGTGTATATTGTAACTGCTGTGACCTTGCTTACTTTCATCACACTCTACTTGTGGAAAGGATTCCACTAGCTGCAGATAAAACACATTTTTAATGCAAACAGCAATGTTGAAGTTGATTATTACTAGTTCCTGGGTCCTAAAGTTTATGTGTATGATGTACCTACATTCCCAAACAAGTTGTGGACTACCCTAATATTCCCCAAACTGGCAATCTCGAAATATGTTTAACTGCATCTCCATATTTTTCCAGTGTTGACAAGATTTGCTGGGATTTGGAATTGTAATCCAAAAATATCTGGAATGTGCTAGGTATCCTTTACCAAATCCCATATCATGTCCCAGTAATTTGAGACTGTTTCCTTGAAGATCAACAATTGTTTTCTTCAATAAACATTGTTATTTTCATGCAACACACAAGGTGTCATGACCCCAGGGGACAATTACAGTTTGGGAATTCAAGACATGAACCAAATACACTCACATCTCCAGGACAGTACACTATGAAACACAACATGAATGAGACCAAGCCGAGTTATTTCTTTGCACACAAGGCACAGTCATGTCTGTCCTATCAGGCCAACAGGACATCTAAAACCTAGGATAAAAATAAGGAATGGGGTAGAATTAAAAACCAACTTAAGCTTTGTTTGCACATTAAAATATCCCAGTCTCGCTCTCCTGCACCCCCAGTTAGAACAGGGAAAATATCTGTTTGAACCCTGAGAGAGCTACTACTAATCAGGGCAGATCAATCTCTCCCACTGGATGCTTTCCAAAATGTTTGGACTGCAGCTTCAGTCGGAAACATCTGGTACATTTAGACCACCATGTTGGTTAGGGATTATGAGAGCTACAGAGGTTGCCAGTTCAGGGAAGAGTGGTGTAGGTAAATACTGAGCTACATAGAGCAGTCTGAATCTATTCATATCACTACCTAATGAAGAGATGGCTATACTTACTCCAGGCAGGGAAGGATAGACCAAGGGCCGGTGTTTACTACTGTATCTGCATGAGAAGTAGGCAGGGGGAGGTCTATGCAAAACATAGAGTTATATTGGGTTTCGGCTGTGAGATACATACCAGGACAGCTGTGAAGACCGCCAATAAATGGCCTGGGAGGGGGACACAGGAGAAAATAGCAGAAAAGCAGGGAGATGTTGGAATGGAGTAATACATAATAATCCCTTTCATCTCCTTGCACAAGCTAGGGGTCAGCTCAACTTTGCTCTGTTAGTTCTCCCTTTTCTACTTAACCCCAACCCCAAACAAATCCTTGCAAATAACAACTGTTGGACAGATCAAGGCTGCCACAGCTAGTCCTCAAAATAGCTGGAGATGTAGGTTCACGTGTCTCTGCTCGTGTGCAGCCCAGAGCTCTAGGAACAGGACGGTTTGGCTGCTGGGAAGGTGGGCGAGACTTTGGGGAAGAAGGAGGAAGGGACAGCTAATCCGGGCTTTGGACTGGTTCATGATGACAAAGCAGGCCCAAGGCACCTGGCAACCATTCAAGGTATGGAGTGATCAGTTATATAATTCAAGGCAGCAAAGCTGCCAAGGATCTCCTTCCGACAACTCAACAAGGAAGACAGTGTGATCTGGCACGCTTGAAGCCAACATTTTTATACTATTAATAGTTTTAGGGAGGAACAGGGGAGCTACAGACAACATATTGTCTGTTTAGGAGCTTTCACCCAGAGTGGTTCTATTCTCCTAACCGTGAAGATGAACAGGAGGGTTGCTAGAGGCAGCAACCGAGTAAGAGAGGATAGGTCAGCCTAAGAGGCAGGCTGAAAGTGCCTGTGTCTGTACATGTTCCCTGTGAAATTCCCTCTCCCACCCCATTTTAAAAGGGGAAGAAACCCCTGAGCTCAGCTCAGCTCCTGATCTGGGCATCCATGCAGTTTTCGTGGAAGCATCATGGAAGTGGAAGCCATTGCCATCTTCCAAGATGGTTTTTTTTTACTTCCCAGTCTAGCTACTGGTCCTGAAATTCTCAGGTTCTCGGATTCCCCTTATTCAGTTTCCAAGTCAGCCAAGGTCAGCTGGATCCTGCTACTGGCTGAGCCCTTGTTTCTTCATTTTAGGTCGTCTTTAAAACTCCAACTATGCTTCCAACTACTTTTTTGGGGGGCCCTCATTCCTGAACGATACACCTGCCAAGACCCATCCTGCCCCGGGGATGTCACAGAAGGATCTTGCAATGGCTTACTTCCCACATTAATCAGTGGAAAAGGAGGCAATGTGAGGAATTTGCACCTCGGGGACTTAATTGACCTTAAGAAAGAGCACCAACATTTCATGAAAGTCCACAGAGGTAGGGGAAAAACTCTTTTTGAGAATCTTCACAAATCCTATGGAAACTTTCCATTTCTCTTAAAATTTCCAAGATGTTTGCCTGAGAAGGGACCATTTCAGTTGTGCAAAACAGTCTTGCTTTCTTTTAAACATGGCAGTGCAATCCTTGCACGGATTTGGAGCGTGAAAGGCATGCAGTGAGGACAACTCTGTGTTTGACTATGGCTGGGTTCACACTACACCATAAACCATGGTTAACAAATCACAATGGCTGGGTGTATTTATCAAATTTGTATTCCCCCAGTTTCATTTTACTCAAGGTGGCTGATGGCATGCTAAGCCAAAACCAGACAAATCACATTATGGCTTAACATAGTGGCTGGATTCACACAGCACAGTAAGTGTTTAACCGAGTCCCCCGGTTGGGGGAGATGGGCGGTGATACAAATTTAAATAAAAAATAAATAACTAACCACTATGATTTGTAAGCCATGGCTCGGGAAGCTGCAGGAAAATAGACATTGGGTGGCTCAGCCAACTCCTAATACTTACAAGGTTCTACCATTTCTGGTTTAAAATGGTGGGGGCTTTGGCTTATACAATGGATTCTTTTAAAAAACCCAGATTCTGTGAACACAGACCTTTAGCTTGTCAGGGATGGGCAATCTCACTTTACTTTCTCTGTGTCAGAGTTTGTTCATTCGTTTTGGGATGGAGGATGCTCACTCCCTCAGGTGAGCACCCAGCTGCAGCCCACACAGGAACACAGACCAGATGGGGTGTGTGTGTTTTTATGACCTGGGAGAGGTGGACTCTTCACACATGCCACTGGGCCCAGAACCCACCCGCCCCTGCCCTCATCAGGGCCATTCGTTGTAACGAAGAGCCATATATGTCAGTATCAACATACACGGTGCTGACAGCGTGGATGTTTTTCAATATTGAGACCAGAAAACTGGAGCAACCTCACAAGCCCACACTGTTATCAACCCCTCCCTGCTGGATCAAAATGTGCTGCTTGTACTGATGTGTTCGAAAGGGGATTGGATGCTTTCTTTCATCCCGCTTTAAATGGGCTTTGGCTTTAAAAATAGAAGAGGACTTGGCGTGGGATCACCCACATGTGATATGCTGGAGAAGCAAGCAGGGCGTGTGGTCTTTGTTCGGGTGCCAGGATAACTCAGGGCAGAGGGGGAGTGGCAGGTCCCAACCACCAGGGAAAACATTGTAAAAAGTGAATGCAGACAGATTAACCCGCCTCCTGCCCCAGTGCACAGCCTTACAAGCAACACCACTTTATCTGTGGTTATTTTTAAAAAGCCCATCTCTGCCTAGTTGAACCAGGTCCTAACATATTGGCACAGATCTTCCAACGTGACCAGAGATGTGGCGAGCAAACGAAGCACGAGGCTTCGGCAGAAAACCACCCCAGCAGGTCTCTTCAACTCATCCCTGCACTCTGCTTTCTCCTATATCCAAAGGAGGAGAAAAAAGGCTTTAAATAATCAGGGTGACTGGAAACCAGACTATCTGAAGGAAGACTACCCACTTGGAAATATTGTCAATATATTGGTGTGCATGTGTGCATCTGCAGTACAATTCAATATGGGGCCACGGTTCAGGGTCACCTTCAATATACTGCAGTGTTTCTCAACCTCAGCAAGTTTAAGATGTGTGGACTTCAACTCCCAGAATTCCCCAGCCAGAGTTGAAGTCCACACATCTTAAACTTGCTGAGGTTGAGAAACACTGATATACTGAATGACAGGTTCTGAACTCAGAACTCCTTTGTAGTTTATTGATCAAAGCCACAGTAGATGGAAGCACCTAGCTGACCCAGGCTGACCCCAAAATCAGCTGAGTTACCACTTGGATGGGACACCATGAGGAAATCCTAAGGCTGTAAGGTAGACTTGGAAGTTGAAAAAACCTTCTGAAGGAAAGAGTTGGAAACCTTTTGGTGTTGTTGCCAAGAAAACTATATGGATGTGTCCATTTAGACACCAGGAATTGAGCTTGACCTAAGGGAGTATTCTTATATAGTTAGTTATTTTTATCAAAGGAAAGACAACAAGCCTTTAATGAAAGGAGCAGGCTGGTGTCTTGAAGGAGAGTGAGATTATGGAGCTCTCCAAAGCCTAGTCTTACTCTCAATACATGGAATACAAAACAGGTAATGAAAGAGGTGCAACATTAAAACATGGGATATCTTGATGTCCTTACAGTTTTGAGGTACAATTTCATAAGCTCCAGCAGTGTCAATTTGCCAGGGATAGTTGTCAGCTTCTACATTTGGGAGGGAGAGAGGGGGGGGGGAGAGGGAGGGAGGGAGGGAGGATTGCTGGGGCAAGCAGCAGAATCTAGTAGTGCAAAGGTAATAACTAAGGTAAAGAATTAAACAAAAACAAAACTATGGGAAGTTCCACGCACAGGACAGCACATTACTAAGTAACGGGATTAGTAATGGTTGCCAGTGCAGATGGTTTCAAAGAGGATTGGCCAAATTCATCAAGGCCAAGGCAATCCATGGTTACTACTTACGTAAACTGTCCTATTCCCTCTGAATACCAGTTCCTGGTCACATGAACAGGAGGAGCACTATTGCATCCATGTGCTCCTGGTGGACTTTCCATTAGCATCCTGGGAACGGAACACAGATTCTCAATCCAGTAAAGCTTGTTTTATGCTCGGTGTGCTCAGCACATCTGAATAATGATGCCATTAAACCAGCACATTCCCCGTTGCACTGAGGACCTCTCACTTTCTGTGTGCTGTGTCCTTTTGCAGAATTTCCAGGTAATTCCTGCCTGGATAACCAACTGATCCCATCCATGTATTTAACGTATGAGCAGAGGGAATGTTTTGGTTTCTAAAAGTTACACTGCTTGAACTTTTTACATCTTAGCTTGAACACATATGCACATTACTAAATGTACGTAACAGTCCAACTTGGCAGACTTAATCACATTTCACGAAGCAACGGCAAGCTTCAAATCCCAGCTGCCTTGCAGCACTGATGTCTGGATGGGGCAAGTGCGAGGAATCGCAAGTGGAAGGATGCCTCACTTTTCCCACATCTGCTGATCCTTCCTTCCCGCACACCATGCTGAAAAATAACAGGTTGGAACATTTGTCACGATTAAGTGGAAGCCGTTTGGAGGCGATTTGCATTTCCCCTATTCTAAACCTTACAGGTTTACAAGCACGTTGTGGTGTAAATGTATACAGTAGTTCTGTTCCCAAGTACCATAATGCACACCGCTGGCTCTTTCATTATGCCACAGCTAGTGATGTTTACTCTCAATCTTATTAAGTAGGATAACAAAATGAATAGAACTATTATTCTGGGAGTGGGGTGGAGATACGTTTAACTATAAGTTACCCGAACCTCACTTTTACACTAGTCTCCAATTGTAGCTCTTATCCCAAGCTGTCCAAACGTCTCCTACTTTCTGAAAGGACTCTGCTGTGCCTTATACATCTGGACCTGCCTCACAGGATGCCTCCGTCCTATCACATCATTTCCTTCAAGATGCTCCTTAAAAATCACATTCTGCTATGAAATACCCCCTAGACAGCGATCCCAATATGCTGTGCATTCGAAATAATCTCATTTGATTTTTAAATTAATATTAATGATGTTATCTTGATCCCCTTTTCTTGCCTACTTGCCAATAACTACAACTCCGGCCTATCCATTGTAAGCAGTGTTTCTCAACCTTGGCTCCTTTAAGATGTGTGGACTTCAACTTCCCATCACTGGCTGGGAAATTCTGGGAGTTGAAGTCCACACATCTTAAAGGAGCCAAGGTTGAGAAACACTGGTTGTAAGGATCATCCAGCACAAACGTGGAACATCTTGGAGAAAACCATAGGCTGCCTAATTGCATTAAGTTCACAAACTTCTAAAGACATTTCTGGAGTTCTCAGAGCCATGTGTTCTTTCCTCATCCATTCCGGGCGAGGGCTGTCTTCTGTTCAGGCTGAGATCAGTTTGCAAGTGGGTCCTGCAGGCAGGGTAAGGGTGGCCGCTGAGGGCCAACCTCACTTAGCTTGCTCTGCCTCCAAAGCCTCTGCCCCTAAAACAGTGGATTAGCTGTTTCTTCTTTATTCCCTTTGGGAGAGATCAGCAT
This sequence comes from Charina bottae, assembly GCA_023362775.1. Classification (NCBI taxonomy): domain Eukaryota; kingdom Metazoa; phylum Chordata; class Lepidosauria; order Squamata; family Charinaidae; genus Charina; species Charina bottae. The sequence goes on from JALMGJ010000024.1 coordinate 5,718,250, forward strand.
CATTTACTGCTGGAAACAGGATGCTGGGCTAGATGGAACTTCAGTCTGATTCAGCAGATCTGCTGTGATGTTTCCAGGTCAGAAGGGACAACAAGGTCATCTATTCTGGTTCCCCATCCAAAAGGCAGGGCTGAAAGCTGACCTTAGGAAAGGTCAACTTTCTGCAACTGGAGCCCCACAGGTGTACTTCCAAAAATCCCAATTGGCCTGACCAAAGCACTTGCTGGTTGGGAATTTTGGGAGCTGTAGTACCAATTTTATCTGGAGAGCATCAGAATGAGAAAGCTTGGTCTAAGCCTTTACAATTTTGTCTTGGCTCTGAGCAAAAGCCAGCAGCCAGGTTTCCTGATGTGGCCGTGAGCATATTCTCCTAACCTCCAGATTTGGGTGACAAGTATCTGGACAACCACTAGATGGAAGCAAAAATATACAGAGACCTGTAACTTTGCTGCTATCTAATTGCAGTCCAGATTTGTACAGTCCCAATCTGGTAGCTGTACTAGTAGAAAAATAAAGAGTTCTAGTGGTCTCCTAGTTCTATGCCCCCAACAAGTGAGGTTTTTTTTTTTTTAGAATTTTTATCCCGCCTTTATTATTTTTATAAATAACTCAAGGTGGGGAACATGCCTAAATACTCCTTCCTCCTCCTATTTTCCCCACAAGAACAACTCTGTGAGGTGAGTTGGGCTGAGAGACAGGGACTGGCCCAAGGTCACCCAGCCGGCTTTCATGCCTAAGGCGGGACTAGAACTCTCAGGCTCCTGGTTTGCTATTGGCTCCTTCCTAGGGCTGAGAGACAGGGACTGGCCCAAGGTCACCCAGCTGGCTTTCATGCCTAAGGCGGGACTAGAACTCTCAGGCTCCTGGTTTGCTATTGGCTCCTTCCTAGGGCTGAGAGACAGGGACTGGCCCAAGGTCACCCAGCCGGCTTTCATGCCTAAGGCGGGACTAGAACTCTCAGGCTCCTGGTTTGCTATTGGCTCCTTCCTAGGGCTGAGAGACAGGGACTGGCCCAAGGTCACCCAGCCGGCTTTCATGCCTAAGGCGGGACTAGAACTCTCAGGCTCCTGGTTTGCTATTGGCTCCTTCCTAGGGCTGAGAGACAGGGACTGGCCCAAGGTCACCCAGCCGGCTTTCATGCCTAAGGCGGGACTAGAACTCTCAGGCTCCTGGTTTCTAGCCCGTTGCCTTAACCACTAGACCAAACTGGCTCTTTGAGTTTGGAGGTGAGCTGCTTCTGAATCCATTGCATGTAACAAATATTCATTATCGATAATTCTGTCCTCTATGAATTTCTTCAAGCCTTTTGAAGCTATCTCAGTCAAAGGCTACCACCACATCTTAGGCCAGTGAGTTCTGTAAGTCATTGTGTGAAGAGGTATTGTTTCTTTGTGCTGAACAGGCTATCAAATAATTCCATTGAGAGACTCTGAATTCTCAGGTTACAATGAATGCAAAGATCAAAGGTTCTCAACAGGAGGTCTGCCTATGTCAGGTGGGACTTAGAAATAGTCTAGGTGGGACGCAAGCTAAGTGTTAAATCATTAAAACTTATTGTAAATGATAAATTTAACAACAGAAATGCCTGTCAACACACAATTTTTTCTTGGGGAAAAATGGGCTTTTTCTTTTGATCGTGGTGGGACCTAGGTCCTTTGATAGGGTAGTTTGGGGGACTTAAGAAACGAAAGATAGGGAATCGCTGCCACAGATAATGTTATAGATGTGGCTGTCTTCTCTCTCTACCTGTGTCTCTTGTTTGTTTCCAGTTCTTTAATTGTTCCAATTCTTCTCCCCCTTTTAAAATCTGTCCTAACTATGTAATGTTTGTAGATGGCAGTCTAGAATGGTACACAATGTCTGGTTTGCACTTAACAGTAGATTATGATTAAATATGACATGCATAAGTTTCTGAGTAAAATCTTAAGTGCTTTTTCTTTCATTCAAGTAAGGAGAAGAACAAACCACGATTCAGTATGTCTATGAAGGTTCTCAGTCATCCAGGTGGAATTGTCTGTAGCTTGAATCATGTCAACTGGATTTCTATTTTCTCAGTGGAAACGTTTCGCTCCTTATCCAAGGAGCTTCTTCAGTCTGAGCAAAGTTGGTAAGGGATTCCCTTACCAACTTTGCTCAGACTGAAGAAGCTCCTTGGATAAGGAGCGAAACGTTTCCACTGAGAAAATAGAAATCCAGTTGACATGATTCAAGCTACAGACAAACCATGATTCAGTTAATCGTTTCCCAATTTCTAGCTGTCAGTAAAAATATGAGCCAAGAATCATGATTTAAAGCAAACACTAGTCAATTGCTACACAAGCCAACTTTAAACACTGTTTTAATAAACTAGAGTATATTTTAAGCCACAATTTCTGATTCATATAAAAAAATACCAAGAGTTTTGTTTCATTCCATCTCCTAGCTAGCACTTGAGAGGAAAAGAAGGGAAGCCTGGAACTCAGTGCTCAGCTCAGATGATACGCCAGTGCAAAGGCAGAAGTCCAAAGAAGAACTAGAGAACTTAAGAACATATGGTGGATAAAAAAAGCCCAAGAAACCCAACATTTTGCAGATGCTCATGATGCACGGGGCTTTTTTAATGCCATAAAGGCCATCTATGGACCAACAAACCATGGTACAAATCCCTTACGCTCAGTAGATGGTGCTAAGCTTCTAAAGGACAAAGAGTCTATTGCACTGCGCTGGAAAGAGCATTACTGCAGTCTCCTTAATCGTCACTCTACTGTGGCTGATGAAGTCTTCTTGCAAATCCCGCAAAAACAAATAAGAAATGAGCTTGCAGTACCCCCTAGTTTGGAGGAAGTCAGTAAAGCCACTAAACAAATGAAAAATAACAAAGCTAGTGGACCTGATGGGATTCCTGCTGAAGTCTTTAAAGAAGGTGGGCCTGAACTTACACAACAACTTCATAAGCTCATCGAAAAAATCTGGATGAGGGAGGCGATTCCAGCAGACTTTAGGGATGCCATAATTATCACTCTCTTTAAAAAGGGTGATAGAACAGACTGTGGAAACTATCGAGGCATCTCCCTTCTAGCCACAGCAGGCAAAATCCTGGCAAAGATCATTGCAAACCGTCTCCTATCTGTATCAGAAGACATCCTCCCTGAAACGCAAAATGGCTTCCGCCCTTCCAGGGGAACAGTGGATATGATCTTCACTGCACGACAGCTTCAAGAAAAATGCAAGGAGCAAAACCGCCCTCTGTACATGGCGTTTATTGATCTGACTAAAGCTTTTGATACTGTAAATCGTACTGCTCTCTGGACCATCCTTCTGAAAATCGGATGCCCTGATAAATTTGTGAACATCTTGCGATTACTCCATGACGACATGATGGCAACAATCCTGAATAACAATGGCTCTCAAAGCGATCCATTTAAAGTGGAATCCGGCGTTAAACAGGGATGTGTTATTGCTCCAACCTTATTCGCTATCTTCATCGCTATGATTATGCACCTTGTTGAAGAGAAACTTCCTACTGGTGTAGAAATTATATATCGAACAGATGGAAAGCTTTTTAATCTTAGTAGGCTGAAAGCAAAAAATAAGGTAATTGCAACTTCTGTTATAGAACTTCAGTATGCTGATGATAACGTAGTCTGTGCACACTCCGAGGAAGATCTTCAAACTATCCTAAACATCTTTGCAGAAGCATATGAAAAACTCGGCCTCTCGATTAACATTAAAAAAACCAAAGTGCTTTACCAGCAAGTTCGAACCAATCCCTCTGCAGCGCCATCAATCCAGCTTAAAGGTGTGTCACTAGAAAATGTCGATCACTTTTCTTATCTCGGCAGCCATCTATCTACAAAAGCCGACATCGACGCTGAAATTCAGCATCGCCTGAGCTCTGCGAGTGTAGCTTTCTCCCGAATGAAGCGTAGAGTGTTTGAGGATCGGGACATTCGCAGGGAGACCAAAATGCTTGTTTACAAAGCCATTGTACTACCAACCCTTCTGTACGCCTGTGAAACATGGACCCTCTACAAACGCCACCTCCAACTTCTTGAAAGATTCCATCAACGCTGCCTCCGAAAAATTCTGCAAATTACTTGGGAAGATAGGCGGACTAATGTTAGCGTATTAGAAGAAGCGAAAACCACCAGCATTGAAACAATGATCATCCAACATCAACTTCGCTGGACCGGTCATGTTGTTCGAATGCCTGACCATCGTCTTCCAAAGCAGCTACTTTACTCCCAACTTAAGAATGGAAAACGGAATATTGGTGGACAGCAAAAGAGATTCAAAGATACTCTCAAAGTTAATTTAAAAAAATGTAATATCAGCATTGAGAACTGGGAAGCCCTAACTCATGAGCGTTTCAATTGGAGGTCATCCTTTATTAATGGCGCTATGGACTTTGAAGAAACACGAGTACAGGGCGAAAAGGATAAAAGAGCTAAAAGGAAGGCACGTCAGGCAGACCCTCATCATGACCGTCTCCCACCCGGAAACCTATGCCCTCATTGTGGGAGGTTGTGCGGATCCAAAATTGGCCTTTACAGCCACTTACGGATCCACCGTTAAAATTTTACCTTTGGAAGACAATCTTACTCGGCTACGAGTGATCGCCAATGCAGTGATTCCCACAAGTAATGCAAAATCATAAATGCCCATTAAGCCCAAACCAGCCTATTTCAAAGCGACTGCAGTAGACAATCATACACAAGTGACGTTCACTCCAGTTTGATTCTCCCTATCTGTGAGTCTTGAAACCAGAGTACAACAGCTGATATGCATTACCCACCCCTACGCACAGAGAATCCCTTGCAGGAGGTCAAGATTGTTGTGAAAGTGCAAAACCACAAATCCCTTGATCAGGAAGGAGGAAGCCATTGCAGAGCAAGCTGGATAAAAGACTTGTTAACTATGGGTATTAGCTGACAGCTGGCAGCTGATGGAATGGATAGCGAGAGAAGGGGTGGATGTCTGTGCCAGGAGGGACAAGTCTGAAAGATTCCTTAATTTCTTGTCACTCTTTTGGCTGACACTTGACCTCCAGGATATGGACCTCAGGAAGCAGCCTGCTTGGCTTTTGGGGGGGAAACAGAGGGGAACAAGGTGTGGGGAGAGAAAGCAGAAGAAGCTAAAGTCATTGGACCTTTGCTCCCGAGAGATCAGAGACCCTGCTATTTAGGAACAGGAGCCAGAGGAATTAATGGGAGCAGCCGCAATCCTGTCCCCAGGCGCGGTTTGTGTAACAGGGACAATTTGTACACAGAGATCATGTAAGAAAGACATGACGACAGGAGAACAGGTGGCCAGGAAGCAGAAAACTTGGACAGGCAACAACAAATAAGAGAAAACGGATCCATCTTTCAAAAGACAGAGGAACACTATTTCAGAAGAAAGCATGGCCAAGATGTCACGTTTGTATTGTAGACTAAAGCTCCCCAAATCATTCCTCTGCTTCATATGCACACACATGCCAAAAGCTGAATCTTTTGTGCTGTACAGATCCTGCAAATCAACTCAAATGGCATATTTTGCGGACATTATTCAGCTTCTATAAGAAGAAATGATCTAAGTACTGTATAATATATAAAATATAATATATATAATATATAGATATAAACAACTGAATGCAGAATTCCAGAGAATAGCAAGGAGAGATAAGAAGGCCTTCTTAAATGAACAATGCAAAGAAATCGAGGAAAACAATAGAATGGGGAAGACTAGAGATCTCTTCAAGAAAATCGGAGATATCAAGGGAACGTTTTGTGCAAAGATGGGCATGATAAAGGACAAAAAAGGCAGGGACCTAACAGAAGCAGAAGAGATTAAGAAGAGGTGGCAAGAATACACAGAAGAACTATACAAGAAAGATCTTAATATCCCTGATAAATATGATGGTGTCGTCACTGACCTTGAGCCGGACATCCTAGACAGTGAAGTCAAGTGGGCCTTAGGAAGCATTACTAACAACAAAGCTAGCGGAGAAGACAGTATCCCAGCTGAGCTATTTAAAATCCTAAAAGATGATGCTGTTAAAGTGCTGCACTCAATATGCCAACAAATTTGGAAAACTCAACAGTGGCCACAGGATTGGAAAAGGTCAGTTTACATTCCAATCCCAAAGAAAGGCAATGCCAAAGAATGTTCAAACTACCGTACAATTGCGCTCATTTCACATGCCAGCAAGGTTATGCTCAAAATCCTACAAGCTAGGCTTCAGCAGCATGTGAACCGAGAACTACCAGAAGTGCAAGCTGGGTTTCGAAGAGGCAGAGGAACTAGAGATCAGATTGCCAACATTCGCTGGATCATGGAAAAAGCAAGAGAGTTCCAGAAAAACATCTACTTCTGCTTCATTGACTACGCTAAAGCCTTTGATTGTCTGGATCACAACAAACTGTGGCAAATTCTTAAAGAGATGGGAGTACCAGACCACCTTACCTGTCTCCTGAGAAACCTGTATGCGGGTCAAGAAGCAACAGTTAGAACCGGACATGGAACAACCGACTGGTTCAAAATTGGGAAAGGAGTACGACAAGGCTGTATATTATCACCGTGCTTATTTAACTTATATGCAGAGTACATCATGAGAAATGCCGGGCTGGATGAATCACAAGCCGGAGTTAAGATTGCCGGGAAAAATATCAACAACCTCAGATATGCAGACGATACCACCCTAATGGCAGAAAGTGAAGAGGAACTAAAGAGCCTCTTGATGAGGGTGAAAGAGGAGAGTGCAAAAGCTGGCTTGAAACTCAACATTAAAAAAACCCAGATCATGGCATCTGGTCCCATCACTTCCTGGCAAATAGAAGGGGAAGAAATGGAAGCAGTGACAGATTTTATTTTCTTGGGCTCCAAGATCACCGCAGACGGTGACTGCAGCCATGAAATTAAAAGACGCTTGCTCCTTGGGAGGAAAGCTATGGCAAACCTAGACAGCATATTAAAAAGCAGAGACATCACCTTGCCGACAAAGGTCCGTATAGTTAAAGCTATGATTTTTCCAGTAGCAATGTATGGCTGTGAGAGTTGGACCATAAGGAAGGCTGAGCGCCGAAGAATTGATGCTTTCGAACTGTGGTGCTGGAGAAGACTCTTGAGAGTCCCTTGGACTGCAAGGAGGTCAAACCAGTCAATCCTAAAGGAAATCAACCCTGACTGCTCATTGGAAGGACAGATGCTGAAGCTGAAGCTCAAATACTTTGGCCACCTAATGCGAAGAGAGGACTCACTGGAAAAGACCCTGATGCTGGGAAAGACTGAGGGCAAAAGGAGAAGGGGACGGCAGAGGATGAGATGGTTAGATAGCATCACCGATGTAATGAACATGAATTTGAGTAAACTCCGAGAGACAGTGGAGGACAGGAAGGCCTGGCGTACTATGGTCCATGAGGTCACGAAGAGTCGGACACGACTAAACGACTGAACAACAACAACAAAAGTACTGTACATAAGTACTGGCTGACTGCAGCCAGGAAATCAGAAGACGTCTACTTCTTGGGAGGAGAGCAATGACAAATCTCGATAAAATAGTTAAGGACAGAGACATCACACTGACAACAAAGGTCCGCATAGTTAAAGCAATGGTATTCCCCATAGTAACCTATGGCTGTGAGAGCTGGACCATAAGGAAGGCTGAGCGAAGGAAGATAGATGCTTTTGAACTGTGGTGTTGGAGGAAAATTCTGAGAGTGCCTTGGACTGCAAGAGGATCAAACCAGTCCATACTCCAGGAAATAAAGCCAGACTGCTCACTTGAGGGAATGATATCAAAGGCAAAACTGAAGTACTTTGGCCACATAATGAGAAGACAGGATACCCTGGAGAAGAAGCTGATGCTAGGGAAAGTGGAAGGCAAAAGGAAGAGGGGCCGACCAAGGGCAAGATGGATGGATGATATTCTGGAGGTCACGGACTCGACCGTGGGGGAGCTGGGGGTGGCGATGGTCAACAGGGAGCTCTGGCGTGGGCTGGTCCATGAAGTCACGAAGAGTCGGAAGTGACTGAACAAATAAACAACAAAAACTGTACATAAGACCTGTCTCCTATCTAGTCAGAGTTTGGTCATCTGAATTCATTTTTGAGCTAATCTTTTTCCACTTCCTGGAAGTCAATGGAACATTCCCCATTAGAAATGTAACAAAAATTCTTTTTAAAAAAATTATATTTATTGAGAATTTTACATAAAGAAAAAGACAACTCTAAAAATATAAAGATAGAAAAGAAAGAAGAAAAGAAAATGGTCCAAGAAAAGAAAAAAAGGGAAAAAAAGAAAACCAAAGTCATGAAAAATAATGACTTCTGACCTTTTCAACAGATATTGAAAAACCCATCATTTCCACTCCCTCTTATCTCTTCCAGAAATCCCTTCAACCCCATATTAAATTCTCATCTTTTTCAATCATTAAATCCACAGAACATCATTTCACTTTTTTCTTCTTTTAGCAAAAAGTCCATAAAAGGTTTCCAGTCTTTTAAAAAAGCACTTGTTGTTTTCTCCCTGACCAAACAGGTCAGTTTTGCCATTTCTACTGACAGTTTTACGATCCATTCCTCCCTTGTGGGAATTTCAGTACTCTTCCATCTTTGTGCATGTAATAATCTTCCTGCCAAAGCTAACAAAAATCCTGACATCTGGGTGCTTATATTCAAATTCCGTACTCTGGTATTTGTGCATCATAGCTGCAAAACAACCACCACCACCACCCAATCATTTTTGCAATGGTCAATGTAGCTGAATATATTTCAGTGCTCAAAGTATTCTGAACAATGCACTGAGAGAAGTGGAATTCAACAGAAATAGGGTGGCAAGCTTCTCCTTTGCACTATGTATTTTATTTGACATTCCTGAAAAAGGGCAAGATGAGGAAATCATGCAGAGCCCAGAAATCCTGTGTCTGCCTTCTGAACTTCATCAGGCATTACTATGTATAATGCCTCTTTTTAAATTATTCAAAAGAGTAAGAAATGTACTTTTGAAAATACACATATTAGAAATACATAGAAGCCAGGGCCTTGACTTTTAACATATGTGAACAAATAATAAAGGCTAAATCCTACAAGATCGTTCCCAAGAGAAAATACTTCTAGCCTTGGCTTCTCTTGCATGGCCCACCCCAGGTTTGAAAATACAGTAGTCAATTTTAAAATTGGTGATAGAACTCCAGGGTCAGGACCACCTTGCCTGAAGAGGCGCCATGGTGAAAATGTGTAGAATCAAAGCCGTAAGCTGTTGCCAAGGTCAGTGGTTAGTTTTGCACACTGTGCTCTATGATGGTTTGTTTAACAAAGCACAATTGTCTGGGCTCACGTCTATGCTAAACTAGGTTGGGCAACATTTTTCCAGGACAGACTGCTTTATTATTTTTTTAAGAGATGGCCTCTTAGGGTCACAGGATGTGTCCAGTTATACAGTGGGAGGCAAAGCCAAATAGATTAGAATGCTGTGTGAGCCAGTGAATTCTGACTTGTTCAACAAGGTAAAAGGTAAAGGTTTCCCCCGCACATTTGTGTCCGATTCTAGGGGCCGGTGCTTATCTCCGTTTGTTAGCTGAAGAGCCAGCGTTGTCCGAAGACGCTTCCACGGTCATGTGGCCAGCATGATGCATGCGGAACGCTGTTACCTACCCACCGAAGAGGTACCTATTAATCTACTTGCATTTGCATGCTTTCGAATTGCTAGGTTGGCAAGAGCTGGGGCGAGTGCGGGAGCTCACTCCGTCACGCGGGGCTAGGGATTCGAACCTCTGAACTTGCGATCTTCTGATCGACAAGCCTGGCGTCTTACCCGCTGAGCCACCACGCCCCTTATCTGCATTATTTACCCTCAAATGTTTACCACTTCCTTTTTTGATCATTTAGGTGGGACAGTGACCTACCTATATTATAAACTTCAAACATTATTTTATATGTGCTATAATAACAAAAGAAGAAGAGAAATGGGAAAGTAGGAAGGGTGAGTTTATTCTATGAAAAATAATTTTTTAAAAGTCCATAATTTAGTTACCTCGATTCAACAGATGGCATCAGTGGGACTCAGAAGCAGTCTAGATGGGACACAGAATAAGTAGTTGAAATTTCAAGACTTACTGTAAATGAACTGCAAATGTACTGAACTTACTGTAAATGATAAATACAGTAACAGATTACTTGTAAACATACAGCTGTCATTGTCAGCATATGGGCTTTTTGTTTCTATTGTGTGAGCCCTAATTCTTTGGATAGGATGATTGGTGGAATTTAAGAAACGAAGGTTGAGAATCCCTGTTCTAATCCTTCATCGGTCCAGTAACTGATTTGAGTTGGTTCCTCTCCATGGTACTTTCCTCAGATTCTTCAATTTCCTCTTTTTTGCCTCTCCAAAATGTGATTATTCCTCATTTAATTCCTCCTCCTCCTCCTCCTCTTCTTGAGTTTCACTATTTAATTGGACTAAGATGGGACCAGGGGTAGGTGGTCCTCCATCGCTGGAAGACATGCTGCCTTCTTCTTCCTCTGCAGGATAAAAGTGACGTGCAGCTGACAGGAAATCATCTCCCACATCAAGCAGAATAAGCCGGTCCTGAAATTGGAATATTAATAAAGGGAAACACAGTGAAGGTGAAAAAATACATCAGAAATATGATAAGAAATGGCTCGAGATAAATCACAACCAACCCCAGTTAGCAGCAAATCCTAGACTGCATCACATTTCCATCTTATAGAACTGTGTGGTATAGCAAATAGGGAAATATTGGAAGAAAGGGGGTAAAGATTTCGAGTAGTCCTGGGGTTACAGGTCTCCCAAACATTTGGTTAAATATTAGTTTTGCCAGCTTTCATTATTTTACTTTTTAAAATACTATACTCAGCGATCCCTCCACATTTTTGGTGTGAGTGGGGGGACACACAAAATGCTTAAAGGAACCCATCTGAGAAAATCTAAAATCCTTCCTAATGCAGGTCTAGGAACAGTTAGAAAATTAACATTTCAGAGGGACTGAAGGACTCCATTTAAGTCTTTCCTAAAGGGAGAGCATAAGCAAATTTTATATGGTCATAAACAGAAGGAGATGACTTTTGATTAAAAAATGTGGTCTAGTTATCAGCAGAAGATGATAGACTGATATCTGTGGGGAGGGATTGTGGGGAGTACACATTACCGCTTAACACAATAAAAGTACAATGACAAGCAATAACAAAGTTAAAACAATTAAGGTGATTTTTTATTGACATAAAAATGTATTACTAAAGAAAGTATCCAGAAATGACAGATCCACATTTTATAGAGGAGAGAGAGGCTATTGGAATGAAACTGAGCTGAAAATGCCCCTCTACCTCCCCTTCTGGAGGCCTACGTGCAGGCCTCAGGAAGGCAGAAGGCCTTCTCAATGAGTTGTCTAGGGAGAACCAGACATGTATGGGTAGCCAAGCAGCCTTTGGAGAGTTTTTAAGAAGATTTGCTGGGCTACTGCTCCAAGTAGCAACAGCCCTATTTCTAGCAGCTTCTCAATTCCCTCCCTGTGCTGGCTTGCTAGGAATGGCACAACCAAGTAGAGTGTTGTTCCAATGGCATTGTTAGAAAATGAGATTTATTCTCCCCAAACTCTTTGCTGCTCTCTAGTTGCCATCCATAGTTTTGAAGCATAGCTCTGGTAGCCTATGTCCAGGGGCATCTGTGGGAAAGTGTGTTTCAGAAAGATCAAGATGGAGGCCATGCCCATATAGTCAAATCTGCTCCTTTTTTATGTGTGTTGCTGTAATGGTATGTGGGAATGACCTTGGGAGACAGAAGGAAGAGACGCAGACTGGACAACCAGCATGTAAAAGGTATCTCAGCCCACAGAAGGAGGGAGGGCGTGGGAAATGTTTCAGAAGGGACCCTTCCTAGTTTTTCAGAGAGTAAAAGGAAAGGAGGGGATAAATACTTGCAAGATTCTGTTAACGTACCCTTATAATAAAGATAGAGCTAGTACTCCTGATTGGGCTTCTTGTCAGGACTACCTTGCAGGGTTAACAGTTGCACAGGTGATGCATATAAAAAAGGGACTGGGCTTCAGTTGGGGGTCATGGCCACCATCTTGGCTTCTTTGACCTCACTCTGGAAACATCCCTGCCAATCCCAGCATCCTGAGGGCTGCCGGACAATGGCAGCTGCAAATAGAATAAATGACTTCAACAATCCTCTCTACCCTACCACCTAATGTTTGTCTCTTTCTTCCTTTTGATATCTCATTGCTTTCCTTTTCTACCAAAAAGGGTACCTAAAATTAGACCTTGGGATTTCCCTCGTTACATTTTGCACCAACCTTTTATAAATACATTATTTGTGTTCCACAGGTAATGATTTCAATTAGTTTGATGATGGCTTAAAGATTAATTCTTACTGTTGTTCATATGACCCGCTTGGGGTGACAGAACAGTAGCAAGTCTTGTTAAAGTTGCCCCAAACATCTTCTAACATTTGTCCACTTTAAAATGGACTACTTTTGGCTCAGACCACCTTTCAAAAGCTTTTTTCTTTTTCCAGGCAATGCGCCACAAAGTACATTAGAAGCAATCAACTTATATCAGCTCCACAACATTGTGGGAAGATGTACATCAAGTTTCCATTAATTAGGAGGAATTCAGCTGCTGTTCTCACCCTCCAAAATAGTTTCCATGATGCTGTGAAAAATATCCATAGCTTCTTCTGATATGGCATTGTGTAGGCAGCATATTCTCTACAGTTTTCTCCCTACTCACCAGGACAAAGAGATATCTCTCTGGTGGACCACCATGGGGATGACCAAAAATGGAGGTCTGCTCAGCCATGGCAGTGTGGAGCCTGCGGGCCTCTTGAGGATTGTGGAGAGATTCATATGAAGTACCAGAAGTTACAGTGAGTAGCCCATCTGCTTCAGCTTTGAATCCTATATTGAGGAAATATCATCAAATATCATCAAACTCACTTAAATGATCTTCCTCAGTTGTATTTGTATGTACTGCCAGAGAATTCCAGCAGAAACAACATGAAAAGACACTTTCAAACAAATATAAAAAGAGATTTCACCGAATTTCAGGTTGCTATTTAGACATTCTCGAACATGTAAAAAGCCTTTATCTGACACCAAGGGGTCCTCTGAGGAAGATATTCTATAATCAAGGTGCTACAAAAGGAAAGGCTTCCATACAGTATAATCACCACCTTAACTACCATAAAACAAGCCATAGAAAATAATCTTAAAGTTCAGATAGTTCCAGCGTATAGCAGCAGGACATCAATTGCACCAAAAATGGTGTCTGCCATCCTCCCAACTGTACTGAAATCAAAAATAGTTTTCAATGGTCTTCCTGAATCCAGGGAGATTGTGGAAGAGGGAGGTGGCATTTGTGGTTTGGAAAAGTCCAAGAAATCTCTAGCTAAACTACTTAGGTTTTCAGTGTCATGATGCACAGACTGAAAGTGCAGGTGATAAAGCACTGGTAGAAAGTGTCTAGAGCAGCCTTTCTCAACTTTTTGACCCTGGAGGAACCCTTGAAATATTTTTCAGGCCTCAGGGAACCCCTGCACATTCAGGCTCAAATATAGGCCAGAGGTTATAAAATTATTATATTTCTTTCATGTGTAGGTCTGTATACAGTATATGTACGTATTAACAGTGTTCTTAAACTAAAAATAAAGAATGAAACTTACCTCTTTAATGTGAATTTGCCCGAAATTGAAATAATTTGATCTCCCAGGGAACCTCTAGTGACCTTTCGTGGAACCCTAAGTTCTACGGAACCCTGGTTGAGAAACCCTGGCTTAGACTAATCCCAGGATATAATTTTACAGCTCTGTATAGAAATAATTAACCTGTACGCAGAACACATCATGCGACATGCTGGGCTTGAGGAATCCAAGGCTGGAGTTAAAATCGCTGGAAGAAACATTAACAATCTCAGATATGCAGATGATACCACTTTGATGGCTGAAAGCGAGGAGGAATTGAGGAGCCTTATGACAAAGGTGAAAGAAGAAAGTGCAAAAGCTGGGTTGCAGTTAAACCTCAAAAAAACCAAGATTATGGAAACGAGCTTGATTGATGACTGGCAAATAGAGGGAGAAAAAGTGGAGGCAGTGACAGACTTTGTATTTCTAGGCGCAAAGATTACTGCAGACGCTGACTGCAGCCAGGAAATCAGAAGACGTCTACTTCTTGGGAGGAGAGCAATGGCAAATCTTGATAAAATAGTTAAGAGCAGAGACATCACACTGACAACAAAGGTCCGCATAGTTAAAGCAATGGTATTCCCTGTAGTAACCTATGGCTGTGAGAGCTGGACCATAAGGAAGGCTGAGCGAAGGAAGATAGATGCTTTTGAACTGTGGTGTTGGAGGAAAATTCTGAGAGTGCCTTGGACTGCAAGAAGATCAAACCAGTCCATACTCCAGGAAATAAAGCCAGACTGCTCACTTGAGGGAATGATATTAAAGGCAAAACTGAAGTACTTTGGCCACATAATGAGAAGACAGGATACCTTGGAGAAGAAGCTGATGCTAGGGAAAGTGGAAGGCAAAAGGAAGAGGGGCCGACCAAGGGCAAGATGGATGGATGATATTCTGGAGGTGACAGACTCAACCATTGGGGAGCTGGGGATGGTGACGGCCGACAGAAAGCTCTGGCGTGGACTGGTCCATGAAGTCACGAAGAGTCGGAAACGACTGAACGAATAAACAACAACAATAGAAATAATTGAAATTTCTACAACTCCTTCCTCCACATGTACCAAGCCTTACAGTAACCTAAGCATGAGGATACCAAAGATGGATAATTGATCCCCCTAAAGTCAATGGGAGAGCCAGTTAGATGTAGTGGTTAAGGCACCAGGCTACAAACCAGGAGACTGTGAATTCTGGTCCCACCTTGGGCATGAAGCCAGCTGGTGACCTTGGGCCAGTCACTTCTCTCAGCCCTAGGAAGAAGGCAGTGGCAAACTACTTCTGAAAGACCTTGCCATGAAAACTGCAGGGACTAGTTCTGGCAGTCTCCAGGAGTCAAGATTGATTTCAAGACACAGACACAGACACAAGCCAATGGAGGGATATTCTGTAGTAATTCCTGGTCAGGCAGCCCAAATTTAAGCATCAACCTAGAGCCTGAGAAGAAGCAAGAATACTTGAGTATTTTTTTCTAGGCCTAACTACCAGCTTAGTCACTGTTCATTTAGATCAGGGTTTTTTCAAACAGTTTGAAACACACACACACACACACACACACAGACACAGAGACAGACACAGACACAGACACAGACACAGACACAGACACAGACACAAACACGAAGTTCACTTGAGCACAGCCACTTTTCTGTCACTAGAGCTCTGCCTCTTGATCAGGGGTTCCAAGATTTTTTTTTAACTAACAGATTTTGTGGCCTGGAATAATTTGAAAATCCCTGTTTTAAATTATCAGAAGCCTAAAAGGTAAAGGTAAAGGTTCCCCCCGCACATTTGTGCAGTCATGTCCGACTCTAGGGGCCGGTGCTCATCTCTGTTTGTTAGCCGAAGAGCCAGCGTTGTCCGAAGACACTTCCACGGTCATGTGGCCGGCATGACGATGTGGAACGCTGTTCCCATCCCACCGAAGTGGTACCTCTTAATCTACTTGCACTTGCATGCGTTCGAATTGCTAGGTTGGCAAGAGCTGGGGCGAGTGCGGGAGCTCACTCCGTCACGTGGGGCTAGGGATTCGAACCTCCAAACTTGCGATCTTCTGATCGACAACCGAGCCACCACACCCCCCCTTATCAGAAGCCTACTAGACAGTTAATGGCAATACTATATGATAAGGGCAAATTCCATATAATCCACTTAGTTCTCTAGATTTTTAAGAACAACTTTTGTTGGATGAAAGCCCTTCAGATGGCCAGAACACATAGAAGCGTTTCTTTCAATAGTTCCTTTTTTTCTCTTTATTTGTAGGAACTGCAGAGTCAACCAACTGACAGTTATTTTCAATAGGCAATGGCAGATTAAATTCTTTGCAGCTAGAATACTTGCTAATGTTAGTGACATCCCAACAGCTCAGCCAATGAAAAAACAACCGTCATCTTATTCTTAATGTATACGTTACTTTTAACATCTGAAACAACAGATCTGAAACAACAGAAACTGTATCTGAGATCCTACATTTAAAATTTTCCTTCAGAATAGAAAAGTTCAAGGTTATACAAATAGTTAAATAAATTAACTGGATAGAGAGATAGAGAGATAGATCTAACTAGAAATATGTTTACTGTTAGGACACTTACCTAAGACTTCCAAGATATGTTTCCATCGATCCTTTACCTTTCGACGGATCTGTCGGTGGGCAATGATATCAAAGCTCAAACATCGGTATCCCTTTGTTAGAATAGGGAGAACAGAAAAAAAAATGAACCACAGAACTATACATATCAGCAAAATGTGTGATCTTATGGAGGGCAAGGCATGTATGTGTGAAGAGCTAGATTTTACAGAGGCATGAATGCAGGGATCTCCAACCTTGTAGGACCAGAGGGCACATTAACATTTTGAGAATAGATTATGCACACTCAAAATAATAGCTGCTTAGGGCGTATATCCATTCACAAAATGGCTGCCACAGTGGTTGAGGCCAGTCAGAAAACATCAGTTTACCAGAAAGTTAACCAGTGACGTTGATCGCAGTAACCCTCTTAAGTCTCCAAGGTTTTGCATTTTTGTACTGGACAGGTGAACACGCATACAAAGCAAGCATTGGACTAGAGCATAGCTTTCCAAACTGTGTGTCGCGACACAGTACTGTGTCGCCAACGGTGTGCAGGTGTGTCGCACGAAAACCCGGAAGTGCTGATGGCGTGCTGGCGCCGTGTGCGGCAGCGTGGTGGCAGTGCTTCCGGGTTTCGCGCAACACACCTGCACACCGCCGCTGCGCGCACCGCCGCCGCTGGTGTGTGTCACCAACAGAAAAAGTTTGGAAAGCTCTGGACTAGAGTAATTTTCTATTTTTATTTTTTTAAGAATGGTTATGGACCTATACATAGTCCAAGGACTTTTTGGGAAATAGGATTATTCTGGAGGCTGGTGCTGTTTTGCAGTCTTCTTCTTCTTCTTCTTCTTCTTCTTCTTCTTCTTCTTCTTCTTCTTCTTCTTCTTCTTCTTCTTCTTCTCCTCCTCCTCCTCCTCCTCCTCCTCCTCCTCCTCCTCCTCCTCCTCCTCCTCCTCCTCCTCCTCCTCCTCCTCCTCCTCCGTCATGAAAACTATCTTTAACAAAGAAAAAAGTAGAATGGGACCTGGTAAGGTGCCAAATTGGGATTACAACTTTAAATTATTGCTTTGGGCATCCTATGTGTGTATATAGGTACAAATGGGTTGTACTCAAATGAGGTCTCTCCTCCCATCTTTAAAGACTGGGCTACAATTAATCTTTTTACTTATTTCTATAGAAGCAAATGGCAAATGATTGCTATCAGTAGTAATACTAATAATAGTAATAATACTTTTACTTCTAATCTGCCCAATAATTGAAGTTTTCTGGACAGATCACAAAATTATTAGACACACTTTTTAAAGAAGAGTAACAAAAATGCAATTAATAATTGATTAATTCATTGATTATATGCCATCAAGCCATTGTTGACTCTTAGCGACCACATAGATAGATTTTCTCCATGAGGATCTATCCCTAACCGGGTCCTTCAGGTCTTCCAATGGTGCCCTCATCACCACTGTAACTGAGTCCATCCACCTTGGTGCTGATCATCCTCTTCTTCTCTTTCCTTCCACCTTTCTCAGCATTAGAGCCTTCTCCAGAGAGTTAGGTCTCCACATAATATGTGAAGTAGGATAATTTGAGCCTCGTCATTTGTGCCTTGAGTGAGAACTCTGGGTTGATTTGTTCAATGATCCATTTGTTTGTTTTTTTGGCTGTCCATGGTATTCTCAGGAGTCTTCTCCAACACCAAAGTTCAAAAGCATCAATACTCTTCCTATCCTGCTTCTTCAAAGTACAACTTCACTTCCATAGACTGTCACAGGGAGTACCATGGCTTGTACAATTCTCATCTTTGTAGGTATTTGAATATATTTTCCAAAGCCTTCATGGCTGCTCTACCAAGTGCTAGTCTGTGGCATATTTCTTGACTGCTGGTTCCTTTACTGTTGATGGTTGATCCTAAAAGGCAGAAGTTATCCACCACTTCAATAACTTCATTGTCAATTCTAAGGCTGGTTGTTCTACTGTTGTCATTAGTTTGGTCTTCTTTATATTTAATTTTAGTCCCATTTTTTCTCTGTGCTCCTTTACTGTTATTACTTTGCATTTTTGGCAATCAGGGTAGTGTCATCAGCATAGAACAGGTTACTGACGTTTTTTCCTCCAATTTTAAAACCACACTCATCTTCCACTCCAGCTTTTCTTAATATATATTCAACATACTCAACTTGAGGGGCCCATCATCCGCCATTATATTGTCAATCATTTTATATTTTCTATCCATGTGGTTTTCTTGGTAAAAATATAGGAGTGGTTTACCATTGCCTTCTCCCGCAGAGTATTAATTGATGCCTTTGCCATTGTCAACAAAGTATTCTTCTGCCTCCAGCATCTTCCTATATCGCTGCTGCCCAACACAGGTGCCTGCTTGCTTTTGCTGGGCAGCTGGGATGACCTTCACGCCTTGGGTGACCCTGCTGGGAATATATATTCTTGGCATACACCCCCAATGTTCTTTACTTATCCCTCCCAGGAACAGCCCCCCTGCCATGTTGAGGCAGCACAGCAGGACTTGGGAGGAATTAATAAATAGCACAGGCATAATCTAAAACAGAGCTTTCCAAACTGTGTGTCGGGACACGTTAGTGTGTCGGCTGCAGTGTCTGGGTGTGTCGCGGCTGCTGCTGCCTCCAAACCTGCCCTGCCAGGATTCCACGCCGGTCCTAGTGCCTGCCTTGTGCCCTGCTGTAAGAGTGTGTCCCGAAATGATGCATGTCTAAAAAGTGTGTCACCAACATGAAAAGTTTGGAAAGCTCTGATCTAAAACATAGAACATCCAATACAACCACCATAAAATCTATCTTGGTGCACTAAAGCAGGTTCTTAAAATCAAACAGACTATTCTCCTGTACACTCCTTAATGTGGGCATACTCCTTCTCCTTCTCCTTTAAGAGAAATCCCATTAACTCTGGGAGATCTCTAAAGGATCTATCTTTCTTGCTGCCACCACTAAATCTTTTTCTGGTTTATATATTCTTTTGTTTTTCTCCTTTATTTCTTTATCTCTGTAAAATAACATGACTAGATAGAATGTGGGGAAGATATAGGTCAGCATAGTCATTTACTTACACAATGAAACTAACTTTTATTAAGTAACATAAAATGGATTATAAGCAGGCTCATTTAATACTAAAACACATCTACAGCCTTCCTTGCCTTCCCTGGCAGTATTAGTAACCGTGTCTCTCTGACAGATTGAGGTTTTCCTAGACTAGGACGCTGAGTGTGTCTCAGACCTGCCCTTCCACCCATATTTCCCAAATCCATTTCTCCTCCCTCTGGAATATAAAAGGGAAGGCGGTGCCCACGTTGCCATGCTTTGATTGGCAGTTCCACTACCCAACCATCACAATTACAGAACTATAAAAATGCCCGGGAGAAGAAAATCGTCTTAGCTTGGCTCCAGAAGAACACCAATATGCGTCTTATGCAAACTTCCCTGGGGAGGGCATTATGCAAGAGGGGCCTGCTGCTACAAAGACCTTGTTCCTTGTATTTACCCATTTTGCTTCACTGGTTGGAGGCCCCTGGAGTAGTGCCTCCAAGGGTGAGAAGAGTGACCATACTGAAACATAGTGCGTCTCTTGAGATACTCTGCTCCCAAACTATTCAGGGTTTCAGAAGTCAGCACTGAGATCTTGAACCAGGAGGCCCAGAACAAGAATGGCAGTTAAGGGATGGATCCAGATTTGAGAGATTATCCCTTTCTGACGGTGTTTTGACAAGCAAAGGTCAGTTTTTCCATCCTCCCATCTCCCAGCCAGATTGTTTTGCTAGTAGCTTCAATGAAGGCCATCAAGTACCAAGTCAATGAGACAGGGGTGTCCACGGGGAGGTCATAAAAGTCAAGATGTTGGCCACAACCGTATGACACATGTAAAGTGTGCTTTGATTACATGACTGTGGTCAACGTCTTTCCTTTTTTTACACACACACACACACACACACACACACTGCTCCCCCCAGACACCTTGCAATGAGACCTCCATAGCCTAGGTCTGCCTTGGACATACTAGAGTATAATGGATCTTGAGCTTGGTTTATTATTTTTATATTCTATTTTTGGAGAAAACACTTGTCTGTTTAGGTAAAGTTGCAGTTTAATCTCAGGTGAAATCAATTTTGTAGAAAATTGAGCCCCCACACCCCTGCATATCCTATACATGTAGGACTGCACAGCATAGTGTTATTTAGGTAAGGCTTCAGTGCCTTGAGGATGAGGAGTAATCAAAATCACGTTTCTAGTCCTTATGAGCTCAGGAAGGCATGCACAAAGCAGTTCACTGACAACATGGCAAACACAGCCACAACTAGATGTAGCCACAAGCATTTCCAGAAAGATCTTAAAAAGACCAATTCATATACTTACACCACTCCTTTTTTTCCTGGCTCAAGACAGCAATAACATTCTTGTTTATGAGCATTCTTGGCACGTACTTGCCCACTTTCACACGGAGGAAACAGCAGAAGAAACCATCTACTGTATCTGCCAATAGATCAGGCTCCACGTGGCTGAATTCCACATCATTAAATTCGGCTCCATATGAAAGGGCTCCATCTGTACCGGCCACTTACCTCTGACCCCCGGCACATTTTTGACCTCTTCTCCAGCAGCTTGTGAAGCTCATGATCATCTCTCCGCTCCACATGAGCGTGGTCTGCTGGTTCGTTCCACAAGTTAGCTGCCTCCGACTGCCGCCATTTCTGTAACTTACTGAAATACTGAAATGTGTCACTGCAACAGAAAATGGAAAAGACTCACTGTTTCGTTTTGGATGGCGGGATGGGGGGAATCCATAGCAATGGATTGCAATGGGGTTTTGGAGAAGCATTCTAGCCTAGCCTAGTCTTCTCCATGGTATATTATTTATCTCATCCAAAAATATTTGAAGGCTACAGCCTTGCACAGACTGACTTTTCAGTAGACTGAGGGCTTTGTGTGTTCTGATATATTCAAAACTACTGTATGTCTGGGAATCGGGGCTCAGCCATAGCTGCTGAATTGCCAGTCACAGGCTGTGTGACTTCACCATTGCTGGAGAGTCCATCACCACTCCTTTGGGCAGTGTTTTTCAACCTTGGCAAGTTTGAGATGTGTGGACTTCAACTCCCAGAATTCCCCATGGCTGGCTGGGGAATTCTGGGAGTTGAAGTCCACACATCTCAAACTTGCCAAGGTTGAAAAACACTGTTCTGTGGAGTTGGATAGCCTTGGCACCAAGAGGGGATGGAAACAGTGGCACTGGGCACTTGATCCTTTCCCCCATTGCCGAGGGAACCATAGCTTGCATTCTCCTCTGGCTCTGCCAAGATTATTTCCCTTCCTGAAGACCTCTTGGGAGAATCCACGGCATAACAAGTTGGGCTGCAGCCTCCTTGGATCAAGCCCCTGCCTGTTTCTACCCACCCAAAAAGGGCAAAGAGAGTGGGAAATACCACTTTCAAGCACCCAATTGGATTGAGTTCCTGAGAGGGGCAAGGAGAGATGAAATGGTGCTGCTTCCCATTCAGGACCATGGTCCCACAGGGTGAGGCCCAAGCCATTTTTGCAGGAGGGAGATCAAGAGAAGCAGGCAAAGAGAAGCAGCCACTCCGCGCTCCTTATCACACATGACTCAGATCCTCCCTTCAGATAAGGTGAGCACAGCACTATCTCTGGATGAGGAGGAGGACCAGCAGCAGAGGTCATCAGGAGACCAGGAAGAAGGTCCAGCAGGCTTTTCCAAGATCAAACTCCCGCGAGCTTCTTGGGGAAATTGGCAAAAAGCGTAGATTTTGCCGAACCACCACCACCCTCTGCCCTGAGGCATTCAAAAAAGAAGTCCTTGAGAAGGAAGGGGAGCTGCCAGGGCAGTGAGGGTGTCGGCCCTATGAGGTAGACTAGGTTAAGAAACCAGTGCCACATAGGTCAAGACTTTTATTTGTAACAGCTATGATAACAGAATCTTGCAAGTCTGACATGTGCTTTCCCCCTCCCTCACTTTATCTTTGTGTGAATTAAGGAGGGCCCATCTGAGATGTTTACTCAAATTAGTTTCTTGGAACGGGCTCAAGCCGTTTGTCTGGCCATTGCCTTGCTAGCTTCCTCCTGTCCTTCAAGGCCATTCCCTATTCCCTCTACAAAGGCTGGCTCCTTCCCTTTGCCCATCAAGCTCTAGACTCCCCCTCAGGCTGTCCTAGAATGACTCAGCTCCCAGCACTGGAGGTCCCCATGACCACACTGGTATCAGAGACCATACTAAATGAAGTCAGGGAAGACACTCTGAAATATCCAAGGGATAGGACAATGGAGGTCCTGCAGCACAACCATAGCCACAAGGGTCTCTCTCACTGGCTCAGTCTATGCTGGACTTTTATCCTGTAGGCCAAACAAATCAAACCTCCAGAGCAGAGGACAGCATGGCCAGGAGACAGGAGGGCATGTTAAAGTGACACTGGAGGCACCACTCATTGGACAGGTCCTCCAATTTATCACTGGACACTGAATTGCTGTCTGTATGCTTGGTGGCCATGGCTGGATATTCACTGGGCCTGTGAGAAATGAGGAAATAAAAAGGGAGAGGACATCCAGGGAAGAAATGGCGAACTGAAGACGGCTCTGCTAAAAGTGAAGCCGACGACTGCGGCGGAATGAAGAGCTGGTGAGTAGACCGGCTCTTCATAATTCCTCTCCAGACAAGGAGAGGATTTGAGATCACCTACAAATGCTCCAGACAGTTGCTTCTCATGAGGAAACCACAAGACAGCAGTCTCTGGCAGGTTTAGAGCTCTGGGAGACAAGGGAATAGCCATCTTGCTCAAATCACAGTTGGCACCTTTAAAAGGACACTAAGTTCACAATCATTTTTGGAAATTGCTTATTAACTGCTTTTCAGCTATTAGGAACCTTTGGACTGACAAGTTTTACAGCACTGGGTGAGTTTCCTTCAATCCTTAGCAAACTAAGTTTTAAATAGAAGTTTAAGGACTTAAAAAAATGGGTGTGTGTGTGAATAAACAGTAAAAGGGTGATTAGAACTTTGATTTTGAAAAGTTACAAATGGACTAAGGATCCAGATGGATTTCAAATAAAATTTTAGAATTAATTATAAGAATCCTTCCTGTGGGAAAATACCTTTGTTTTGTAATCTTTAAAAAAGACATGATAGGATGTGACTTTGAAGGTTGAACACTAGAGGGAACTAGAGGGAACTAAAGATTACAATTAAAAGAGAAGAATGCTTAAATTCAACTTACAAATACAGAATGAAGCAAAATATTTTAACATTGGACATATTGAAGGATATTTTTGAACAATGGACCCAGAGGTTAATTTTAAGAGTATTTGCCTCTATAGATAGACTGTGTTTAAAAGATGTTATGGAAGAGGAACAAGTTTTACCTGGCAAGATTGAAACTGATCTGAAAGTAGATTTAAAAATGACAGGCTACAAGAATGATATGGAAAAAGATGTTACATTGGACATACAAAAGAAACCAGCTGATGTCTGAATAATTAAAAGGGATATACAAATAACAAACCAAGAGAGTGACCTGGATAATTTTCCTATACTGAATTTACAAAAGAGACTTGTTAAAGCTTTGAAGAATTTTGTGAGAAGGGACAAAGAAAAAATGAAAAGAAATCAAGTTCTAAGACATTATTTGAAGGGACTAAAGATCAAGATTGTTAAAAGTAAAAGGAATGAATATAAAGTTGGAATATTTGATCAAGGTTAAAATAGATATGCTATTATCTTTGGTAACCCTTAATGGATTTTTGCTGATCAGGACTGAAATGACGAGGTTTTAAGGATTTCTTTATAGATAAGAGATGGGATATGGGAAGAAGAGATCATTTGTTGTATTTTAAGAGAAGGTGTTAAGTCACTAAAATTGTTTATACTTTTTGTGATGGAGGGGGAAGTCATTTCTTTCTATGTTTCTTTTCTTTTTCTTTACAATTTTCTTATTTTTTCTTTCTTTTCTATTTTTCTTTCTATTTTTTTCTTTTCCACACCTTCTATTTTTTCTTTTTATTCTTTTCTTTTTTTCAGTTTGTATTAGTTTTTATTGTTGTAATTTTTAATAAAATTACTATATTAAAAAAAAAGAAAAGAAAAGGGAAAGAAAAGAAGGTATAAGGGATAACAAAATGGCAGTGACAAAGATCTCCCAAGACTGAGGGAGTCCTTGGTGCAGATGACAGGAACATCTGCTCTCTAGAGCAAGGCAGTGCCTAAACTGGGAAAGGAAACTTCTCCTTCCACTGGAAGTGACATTATAACCTGGTCTAACTCTGTCTCTGGAGCAAATGGAAGGGAAAACCCAATCTAAGATGATAGGAAAAGCAAATATTTATCTTGCTGGCAAAGGAAAACTTAGGAGATAAACTCTGCACAACCTGAGCTATTAGATCCATGTAGCAGCTCAGGTTGAATAATTATTTCAGTCTACTCATTAAAACTGAAATTTTATGCGTGGTGGCTCAGCGGGTAAGACACCAGGCTTGTCGATCGGAAGATCGCAAGTTTGGAGGTTCGAGACCCGAGTGCCGCATGACGGAGTGAGCTCCCGCACTAGCTCCAGCTCTTGCCAACCTAGTAATTCGAAAGCATGCAAATGCAAGTAGATTAATAGGTACCACTTCGGTGGGAAGGTAACAGCGTTCTGCGCGCATCATGCCGGCCACATGACCGTGGAAGCGTCTTCGGACAACGCTGCCTCTTTGGCTAACAAACGGAGATGAGCACCGGCCCCTAGAGTCGGACACCTTTTTTTACTCATTAAAAACACCAAAGTTGCAGAGCATGAAGAAAAGCAACACTGCAGCATTAAGTACTTTGTTTTGATCTAATACATTTCCTTTATATGTGGTCTTGGGAGATTATTGAAATTGACTGTTATGTTACCACCATAATGAAATTAAATGCAAAAGATTAAGAGATCGGACATTGTTGAAAACAGGGAAGACAAGTCTGCCTTGAAGCTAAGTAAAAGCACTCACAGATGTGGTCCTATTTATACTAATAGCAAGCCATTACTTTATATAGCCAAAATGGTGGCATCCAGACCTAAGGAGATAGCTTCAGCAGGGTTAGGCAAGCTTCCCCAAGGCTGCAGAAGTATTATTTTTATTTATTTTATTTATTAAACAAATCTATATACCAGCCCATATCCGAAAAGGAACTCTGGGCAGCAAACAAAATAAAAACACAATGCATTAAAAAAACAATAATTTAAAACAATAAACTGTGTTGAGGCCCCAGTAAAAAAATTCCATCCATCCATCATCTACCTTCCGGCTTGTCACGCGACACAGTTTGGAAAGCCCTGCCCGTCGTCAAGATGGCTGCCAGAGACGGCTGCCAGGTTGCCAGGGGTATGCCCACAGCAACGCACACCATGCCCACTGCCGCGCCTGCCCCGCCACACTCGCTGCCGCGCCACACCCGTCACGCCTGCCTGCGGAAGAGCCACACTCAAGGGGCCAAAGAGCCGCATTTGGCTCGCGAGCCGCCATTTCCGACCCTTGATCTACCCCATGCCTGGCCCCAACATCTTGGCCCCAGAGCCTGGAGGAAAAGGCAGATCTTCACCGTTTTCCTGAAGGCCAACAGGGTCAGGGCCATCCGTATCTCTAGGTAGAGGCTGTTCCATAAGGCAGGCACCATAACAGAGTAGACATGCTTCTGAGGCCCCACTAGGTAACACTGCTTCACCGAGATCACCCAGAATATGCCCATCCTGCCAGATCTACAGGCAGAAACCATTGGGGGGTCCCACAAGTAACCTGGCCCCATGCAAGTACATTTTTGTCCCTTGCTAAAAACCTAGAAAAGTGCAGGGAAGAGATCAGCCCAAGGAGAACAGAACATGTTGAATACAAAAAGTTGTCCTTCTGTTGGAATTAGAGAGGAGTGACAGAAAACAAGGGGAACAGGCAACAGAATGGATAATCCTAGAAGAAGACTCTTGGAGGTAGATCTAGAACAACCAATTTTCCTGTATGACTTTGAAAGCAAAACATTTTTACGTGAAGTATACAAATGTGTGCCATTGCTATCATGTTTATAGAATCTTGGGATAATTGTGAAATTCATAAGCATGTAGTTTGCTAAAATACATACCCTGTGATCAATGAATTATTCTCCAATTCATCTTCATCGTGGCAACAGCAACAACACACTTGGCCCAAGAAATCCATCTCACTCGCAAACGCTGCAGATTATAAGATATGTTTATAACTAGCATATCAGAGTATATAATTGGGATAGCAGAAACTACGCTTGGAAAAAGGCAAAGAAGTCTATATTTCTCTTTAAATACTGTCTGACAGTCATAAGCAGAGATCATGTGAATTGTTTCCTTCATAGCTTAAGGCATTTGAACAAAATGTACAAAATTGAACATATTATATTGTGGTCTTGGCATTTATATGGGATGAAGAGTTAAGTTCATTTCTGTTATCTTCCTCAAGACCTATCAGAGCAGTATTAAATAATGAAGTGCCTCTAGGAAACAGTATGTCCAGAGACACATATCTAACCTAGTATCAGTTGGAGTCCCTGACTTGACTTTGTTGTTTCTTCTTTTAATTTTAAAAAATGGAAGAGCTGCCATGAACCTCACATAAACCCCATAATTAGAAAAAAAATGGTGGGAGGCTGCAACTCCATGCTTGTCAGGAAGTGTATCTCACCACCCAAGTAAGCAAGGATGGTAAACAGTTAGCAATTACCACATTAATTTGACTTCTAGTTCATGGGTTTTTTAATGAATGGTCATTCCACAAGATGGCAGCCAGTTTCTGGGAGTCCTCTTGACATTCCCAATGTCCCCAAAGAATCCCTCTAGAATGATCATGGAATTAGAGGCTAGTTGTGAGATACCTCGTAACTTCGTGAAGACAAGGCACCCAGCATATTTTGAACTCAAGGCAACAGATCCACAGATGGGACTCACTTCACAACCAATCTATATTATTTTTTAATTTTTTAATCCCTTTATTTTTTTTATAAATAACTCAAGGCGGGGAACATAGCTAATACTCCTTCTTCCTCCTATTTTCCCCACAAGAACAACCCTGTGAGGTGAGTTGGGCTGAGAGAGAGTGACTGGCCCAAGGTCACCCAGCCGGCTTTCATGCCTAAGGTGGGACTAGAACTCACAGTCTCCTGAACTTTCCTGCTGAGGTCAAACACTGAGTTTGATATCATGCTGGATCTCAGTAGAGGTTCTTACTCCAAGCAAGAATGTCTAAGCTAGGGAATCTTCTGCCTTGATAGCTTTTCAAAAGGCTTGGAAAGGGAAACGGAAATATTTTAGATGTAGCAGACTTTTTCCAGTCTGGCACTTTCCAGATGTGACCTTCCAGTCCTGGCCACTTCATATTGGCCTACAGACATCAAGACATCTGGAGGAGGTCAGGTTGCAATAAAAGATATCTAGATTCAATAACAAGGTGAGGATTCTGTGGTACATAGGAATGGTTTTTGTTTATTTTTGCAATCACATTCCTTCACCCAAAATTTTACATCCTGAGAAGCTTGCATAGTATAGGAAATTAAGTCATACTGTTTTTTCAAGTGGTCTTTGATAATATCTTTGTGGCATGACCATAAAGATTTATAATAAAGTAGATGGAAGAGAAGCTGACTGGAGTTTTTCTTCTTCTCAACAGTCTCTGTTACATTACCTTATTGATTTGGGATGCTATTTTTTTTGTCCTAGGCTGTAGCTTATGGAGAGCCAGTTTGGTCTAGTGGTTAATTTAAGGCAACAGGCTAGAAACCAGGAGACTGAGAGTTCTAGTCCCGCCTTAGGCATGAAAGCTGGCTGGGTGACCTTGGGCCAGTCACTCTCTATCAGCCCAACTCACCTCACAGGGTTGTTGTGGGGAAAAGAGGAGGAGGAAGGAGTACTAGGTATGTTCACCGCCTTGAGTTATTTATAAAAACAATAAAGGCGGGATAAAAATTAAATAAATAAAATAAAAAGAGCAGCAAACAACTTTGGATCTTACAGTGGAGTTACTCTTTGTTTCATGAATTGCATCCTTAGAATCCTGCATCTTTATAGCCAGAATGTAGGAATTTAGGAGTTAAAGGAATTTCTTTCAATCTTAACATGAGATTAATACAACTGAAAGTTCTATTTTACATGTAGTAAATGCTTCAGAGCACTTTTAATAACTGTGGCTACAGATGTCTATTTGAAGGGGGCTAATTTGGGAGTCAGAACCCTTATCTACTCTAGGTTTGTTCTAATTATTGTTTCCTTTATATCTGAAATTAATTGGATTCTTGTTAGGACTCTACTAGGATGTTTGTTAAAAGAAACATGTGTTCTTGTAGGCCACAGTCCCAACGTATTGAAATCTATTCTCATTTCAAGAGCTATGGCTACTTTGAGTATTCAGTGTAGCTAAAGCATTACAGATTAGGAGAAATCCACTCCTCTTCAACAGTGGATACATGATATATGTTGTCAGCTAATTAAAATTGGCTCATTTTTGAGAAAGGCTTTCCTTTCTTTCCACTTTCATCCATTTTAGTCTATATACGATTCTAGAATAATTTTACTTCTCTATTCTCCTTTTTAATGCTATACATATATTTGACACTGGGTTTTAAACTTCTAAAAATCTTTTGTTCTTTTATATAATCCTTTAGGGCATATTTGTTAAAAGGTGGCACTTGTAATTAAAGGTTCCCCTTCCCCAAATGACATCCCCATCCCCCCAAATTGTGTAGTAGGCAGGGTTGGCAATGTTCTTTCAATATTGGAGGCGGAGGTCATATGCATTTTTCCTCCTATTTGTTGGACAATTGCCAACAAAAAAGAAATTACTCATTGCCCCTTTCATGACAGCCCAAATCAGCTTAAATGGTTGCCTCAAATTGCACAGGGTTAATAATTAGCTCCTCATTCTATGATTCTCTGATCTTTATGATCAGTTTCAATTCCCACTTCTTTATGTTCATATTGCAATCTCAGGCAGTTCTTTTTTAAATCTGCCAGCATCCAACTTGAATGAAAATTCTTGCTCACAGTGGTGGTTTGCTTGTACCCACAGAACTACAAACTGCAATCCTACAGAAATTCTGAATTTGGATGTCACACTGTTAAGTAGTTGGCAAGCTCTATATCAGGGCTTTCCAAAGTTTTCCCGCGGCGACACACCAACCGCCGTTGGTGTGTCGCCGCGGGAAAACCCAGAAGTGCCGCCGTTGCAACAGCGCGCAAAAACCCGGAAGCGCTGCTGCCGCTTTCGGTTTTTCCGTGCCGCCGTTGGTGTGTCGCCGCGTGATGATGATCAGCGCTTCCAGGTTGTGCGGCGACACACCAGACTGTGTGTGGCGACACATTTTTGTGTCGCGACACAGAGTTTGGAAAGCTCTGCTCTATATGGAGTCCTTGATGCTGATGAGTTCACTGATGATGTTACCTAGTTGGGTAATGAAACGTCTGCAAGCAAACAACCAAGCTTGGAGAGCATCAAGGCCTCCAATGTTCAACCCTGAGCTGCAAATATTCTCTTCAAGCTCTGTATCTTCAACAGTTTTGACGTGCAAGCCACAAAGCGAGGCATCAAAACACTTACTTATTTTCTATCCCTTCATTATTTTTATAAATAACTCAAGGTGGGGAACATACCTAATACTCCTTCCTCCTCCTATTTTCCCCACAACAGTAACCCTGTGAGGTGAGCTGGGCTGAGAGAGAGTGACTGGCCCAAGGGTCACCCAGCCGGCTTTCATGCCTAAGGCAGGACTAGAACTCTCAGTCTCCTGGTTTCTAGCCCGTTGCCTGAACTACTAGACCAAACTGACCTGATGGCCACATTAGTATCCATCTAAAAGGCTAATAATTAAGGCATAGTTTTGTGGCCTGCAGTGCATGAAAACATTAGATCATTTTGTTCTTTTAAGGCACCACAAGGCTCTTGGTTGTGTCTATCTCACAAGATTGAATAAAGAAAATCATGGGCATGCTGATGAGGGAGAAGTTATAACAGAACACATGTGCACTTATGAGAAAACAGGCTTTAGGTCATGTTATATATTTAAAAAACCCTGCTAATTATATGGTACAAAGAAGCAAAAACCTATTTGGAATAATGGGCACAACACTGATAAAGCAGCTGACATCTTACATTAGCGAACTGAACTGTTTCCTTCCTGTTTTGTAGTCTGCCCTAAACCTCATATACTTCGAACATTCAAACTAATACAACTCCCATTGTGCCCAACAGCCTTAGAGCTGAAAGAAAAAAGATAAACCAGGCTCAAAAGAAATACACAGCGAGACAGCAGAGCTTTTATTATTGTACTTTATTTGATTAAGTCACAAATATTTGAAGCAAATGGCATGTTTTTTATTCAGGTGGCTCTTTAAATATGGTGTAGAGGCAAAGAAAATAGCTCTCTGTGTTAGATTTACAAAAGAGTACATCTACTTCCCCAGGATGTCCAGAATGCTTACAAATAACTGAAGGCGTTTTAATAAGATTAATTGCTAATCCTTAGAAATGAGAACTCCTGCATATATTTCATGGTGGTGCAAGTTATTAAAAAAAAAATCAAGAGAAGTATTTTGAAGCAGCTTCTTGTTTATGACTTTCCTTCTCTCCGATTGGTACTTTCCTTATCCCCAGAGATGGTGGACAGTAAGGTTTCACTTCAGTGGATAGGCAACATATAAGACAGAGAGAACTGCTAGTCCAACTCATATCCTGAAGCCTTCTCGGGACATGCATTTATTAAGGAAGCATCTCCCATGGAAATGAATTTTTTGGGGGGGAAGATGGAACCCAAGCATCTACCTTAAGGGTGCACAATCCCCACACTCTGGCTATAGCCCTTGTCTTTGCCTTAAGAAGCTTCATCCCCTATTATGACAAATCCAGCACATGCCTCGTGATGTTGCACGGGCAAGGAGAAGCAGCAATGCCCGTCTCTGCCAGCAGATGACAAGATGTTTTCAAGTAAGCTTCTCTTGAACTTAACGTACATCCTTGCAGAAAAGGGTTCGAATTCACAACTCTGGATTAAGACGTCATTTAGGAATATATGGAATATGAATCTTGGCCTTAATTAGCAAGTTCTCCAGCCTATTCACAACAAGATCATAACCAAAACTATGAAATGTCAGCCACTGTAGAAGGTTCAGTTCTACAGACAGAGATGGGGCCTTCTTCACATTCTCGGGAAGAAGAAACTAAAAAGAAAGCATGATAGAACTAGAACAGCAGTCCAGAAGGACAGATACCAGCTTGAAGCAAAATTGTAATCCATGTATTCAACAGAGACAGTGGGAATTTCATTTCCTGTAACCTTCACCTCGTCAAGGACATAATAGTCAAATTATGGCCAAACCTTTGGGCAATTCAATTGTCTGACATGCAGGGGTAGATCGTTCTTTAGGAAAGTGGAGGGCCCAGAGTTGATACAGTAGTGAAAACTGTCTGGCTTATCCTGCTGCACTCCAACCGTATCACTGCATATATAGGGTTATCTTCAACCCTGATATGCAAAACACTTGGGTGGGTTTATGAGTTTACAATAGTCAGAAATAGTGTGGCTGTGCCAAGGGAGAAAAGAGGGACAGATAGAAGGTGATGGATTAAGCAACTGGATTTTGCAAGTGTGAATTTGGCACATCTTATGGCTCAACTTATAATTGCAGTGTTAGCTTTGATCATCAGCAAGAGATTTGAAGATGCTGTCCCAATCTTTCTCTTCAACATGTTCTGATTTGAACCATCAGCCATCTTATGTCTCCTCTTCCCACATGATCGTCTTCCTGAGTCCATTCACTGATATCCTGAAGACACCACCACAGGCTCATTTTTCACCCTTATCCTGAAGGTCAGCTAAATAATATACTTTTTTCCAACGAGTAGGAAGAGGTCTCCACTTCTTTGGGCCTTGATAGGTTCACAGAACATTCAAAAGGCAATGTTAAACCAAGTTTTAAGAATTAGATCTTGATGTGACCTCCATAATTCGTTTGCGCAGGTGGAACACAAATTCTGTCATGGTGGCACCCAAGCTTTGGTTAATTAGATATCGGGGAAGCCGACCCTACAGGACAAACCAAACCAAAACAAATCAACTTAATGTTTACATATATTCTAAAGCTCATTGGTCTAGTCTCGTTTAGTCAAAATATCAAATACTTGGTAGCAGTACTGCAGCATCTAAGTTAGATCAAGATTTCCCAGTCCTGCCATCCAACATCATTTTTACCTGAGGCATTACTGAGTAACTGTGCTTAACCACAAACCATGGCTACTCTCTTTTTTTAAGATGAACAAAAATAAAGAATTCAGGAAATTCAGGAAGAAATGTGGAAAAGATATACTAAGAAAACTCTGTGTTGCAAGAGAATCTATGTTGTTACATGATCCATGTACAACATTCTGCTCAGTATATCCCACTAGCTCCTAGGATCCAAAGACAATAATAGCCAGCCAATTATTTTGAAAAATATGAAAGTACAGTAGGAGCACAATGGACCAATTTGTTTTTTTTTCCCATAAGTTTTATTAAATTTTAAAATACATATTAAGAGCTAATACAAAAGAAAACAAATAGAAATACAAAGTAAGAAAAAGGAAAAGGAAAAGTGAAGTCAAAAAATAACAAACAAAGAAAATATAGAAAATAGATGTCCTCCAATTTATCCTTGAACTTTAAGTACAACAATTAACTTTAAATGTTAGCACAATGGACCAATTTGTAATTACAGGCCTGTGTTGAATCAAGACCTAGAAAGATAAAATATGCTTTACCTTGAGGTCCGTATTGAGTATCCAGAATAATGTACAGAGGTTTGGATTGGTGGGACATTTCAGGGCAACAAAACCTCCTGGGCCATTCTCCGCTCTGAGAAAAGCCAAAAGCATAAATAATGTTGAAGATATATTGGTCTATGACCGTAATAAAGATTTGATTTGAATGTTGACAGAGCAGAAAAAACTAAGATGAAATTTGGTTTACTGGCAGACTGACTATTCACTGGAAAAGTTCAAGGCAATGTACATTTACATTATGAAAACAAATTATGCATTATTATTATTATTATTATTATTATTATTCCCTTTTGGCTATTGGATTCTTGAATGCTTAAATAAGTTATTTTAGTTGAAATGCTGGATGTGTAAAGAATGTATATTTTATAGTAACTATGGATTTTTTTATTAGTATTTTAGTGTTTGACTGAAATTGTGAGCTAAAGAATGTATATTTTATTATTTTATAGTAACTATTTTTTTTTATTAGTATTTTACTGTTTGATTGAAATTGTGAGCCAACTGCAACGAAATTTCATTCTATTGTGCACTTGGTGTATAGTGTATAGTGGGATGACAATAAAGTTATTATTCTATTTTGTTTCTAATGATGCCCTTTTAGAGTCACTAATTGGTTTAGCTCAACTCCAATCCCTCCTCCAGCTACTTAAAACCGGTACAAATAAGCTTCTGGCCTGGAGTTTCCTTAGGAACATTCCATAAATGGAGTGCTAAAGAGGGCACCGTCCATTTCAAAGATAATCACACCCAAATCACCATTCCATTCACTTCAGATGGGAAAACAGTTGTCAATTATACTGGGCCCAGACCATACCATTAAAAACTTTGCAAGTTTATTGACTTTTTATCTGTACACTGTGTTTCATGGGAAGTTAGATAAAGTGTTAGAAGCAAGCCTCCAACCATAGTAACAGTGCCGATTTGCATCAGCTAGGCCATGCCTGTGCATTTATAAATAAAGCATTGTTACAAAGATCTCCATAAGTCCCCCGTGTCCTCTCAACCAAATGAAACTGGACCCCACTTAGAGCAGTGTTTCTCAACCTTGGTGACTTCAAGATGTGTGGACTTCAACTCCCAGAATTCCCCAGCCAGCCTTGCTGGCTAGAGAATTCTGGGAGTTGTAGTCCACACATCTTGAAGTCGCCAAGGTTGAGAAACACTGACTTAGAGCCTCTCACCAAGAAGGATGCCCTCCAAGAATAGGGATACTCCCCAAATTTAAGTACTGAGAAAGAGAAATGGGGGGAAAGATGCCAGCCTCTTATCTGTGTTTGGTATCAGAATTTTGATATCAGATGCAAAAAATCAACTTTTTTTTTTTAAATGAGCATTTTGAATACCAGAAACTCAGCCTCCTTGAACAGGACAAAGATACACAACACTCCATAATGCACTCTGACATGTGAAATGAACACAGCCTTTCTCATATATCTTTCCAACCGCTGCGCAGATTCTGAGTTAAAGGCCAATGATGTTTTAATGCTATTACTCAGAAAAATAAAGGTGGTGAACAAAGCCACCCTGACTGGTCACCTGAGGCAGAAGGCATCAACAACGAAGAGGCCTTGTTGGAAAATGCTCAGACTGGAGTTTGCTCATCACAAGACATTATCTGGAGGCCAAAAGCAGACTAATTGCTCAGAAAACGCTGCTATATAGGAAGCTCTGCAATGCACCATCTTAAGGACCAATATTTCTTGATTGCTGGTCACATTAAAGTAAGAAGGTGTGCATGTCTGTATTCATACAGCCTTCCCTACATACACACAAGAAAGGCAGTATAAACTATTTTGAAGAATGAATGCTATGATTGTTCCATTTGTTTTAGCACAAAGAACTTCTGGATGCTGGCACAAAACTCAAGAATCCCCGCTTATACAAGAATTATATATAAACTGCTGGCTTACCGCTCTGCTTACATCCTAAATTACTTACGATTATTATCAAACTGAACAATACGTTAGTTCAGAGCTTTCCAAACTGTGTGTCGGGACACGTTAGTGTGTCGGCTGCAGTGTCTGGGTGTGTCGCGGCTGCTGCTGCCTCCGAGCCCTGCCAGGATTCCACGCAGGTCCTAGTGCCTGCCTTGTGCCTTGCTGCCTCCAAACCTGCTGTGATTCCGCGCAGGTCCTAGTGCCTGCCTTGTGCCCTGCTGTAAGAGTGTGTCGCAAAATGATGCATGTCTAAAAAGTGTGTCACCAACATGAAAAGTTTGGAAAGCTCTGTGTTAGTTCCTCTCACTGCTGCTGTATGCACTGTGTTGTATTTATTTCCTCTTTGCCAATACAGACAGTAACTAAAAGCCTTATAATAAAAAAAAAAAAACCCTTTTCTACCTGTGCCTGTGTATTAGAAAAAGCCTACCGGGATCACATACCTAGGCATAACAATAAGATTTTCATACCTGACATATTTGGAAGTAGGAGGGCGCAAGCTGTGAACTGTTGCCATCCCTGATGAAATGTACCGGTCTCTTCTTCTCTCAATCCGACGCACATTTACAAAATCTCTGAGAGCACATATAAAACATTATCAATTCACTGAAACAAAACGGATAGTGGACAATAAAGTCTGAATCAGAACTTACCTAGGAGAAACGACACCACCTGCGGCGCCGGCTGCCACATCATAGGATACAGATGTGTTATCATCAATCCGTTGCAAGATCTGGTAAGAAAACAGAACTCTTTTCCCACTTCTGCGAACACAAGCTAGCCGACCTAGACTACTTCCTTGGCACTGTTTCTTTGTCAAGGAATTTTGGCTTGTGAAAAAGCCATAAAGATGATGATTAATTTCAGGCACATTCACAAAATTGTGACTTCTGGATTTACACAGAAGGGAAACGATAGCACTGACTCTTTTTTGGTACTGTAAGTCTCCATCTATTTAATCTGGTACTGGGAGAAATTGGGAGCCAATATATTTGGAGAGCACCAGATTGGGGAAAAGTAATAGGCTTTCTCATTAAATAAAGCAGAAAAAATATCTGTTCTTGGCAGAAACCAATGGATACAAAATGAAATCTAAATGCCGAATCCTGGATAACCTTGTAGAACTTCAAAGAGCCTCTTATTTTTGACTCCAAGCCTGGCTGGCAGCTCGACAAGTCAGAGTTTCTCAGAGCTCTGAGCTCTGAGACCTGGCTAACTTTCTATCTTGTTTGCAGGGGTCTACAGACCACTGAAGTTTCCCCCTGGAGAAGGGGGAACCAGAAGATTGCTCACAGAGCCATTGGAATTGCCCACTCCTGTTTTTCTTTGTTGTTTCCACCGCGGAGAAGAACGGGGGTGAATGCAGTGAAATGGCCGAAGGAGGATCCTAGCTCTGCAGAGAACGTAAGTCTCTTGGGAGACACAAGAGTGACAGCCAGCTTTTAGACCACTTTATATTAGTTTTCTTTTTTAGATTAGTACATTTTTATTATCTAAAATTTATCTTTGGACTTCGTTCAAAATGTTGGCTAATTTTGTGTTTTCTTTGCTATAATTAATTTTGGTGGAAGTTTGATAGATTTTATTTTGGCAACATAGTGAACAAGTTTGTATTTTTCTGCCTTTCTTTTGTATCAGAGAAATTGGGACTTAAGAGACTTTGTTGGTATTTCTCACTCGACAAACTAACTGACTTTTGAGAAATTGTTTGTTTGGGTTAAGCAGCTTGCAGCCTGAAGAATAAAGAAGAATAAAGAATAAAGTATAGAGAATGTGTGCCTCTTTACCTTTTTTTTTTCCTACTTTTTTTTAGAAAGGACTATCTTTCATTTGGAATATATTTTCATCTTTCCTTTTACAAACTGTTTGAAATACTGCTCTGTGGAATTTTTTCATCTTTTACTTTAAAAGCTTTTCTCACTTAAAGAAATAGACATTATTGATAAATAATAGAACAGCTGTTCCCTGCTCCCTGAGAAAATTCTTTGTTTTGGCTACGGCAGCTGATTACAGTTTGAACAACAAATAATGGCATTTCTCACAGCACTTCAGGATTTTAAGGAAGAAACCAGCAAATTTTTTTTGCAAATTAAGAAATCCATAGAACGTATATTAATAGTTTTGGTGGCTCAGGAACAGAAGATACAAGGGACAGATTTAGAAACAGAGGAAAGACCTTTCGAACCAGTAGAGAAACAGGGAAAGAGGACTTTGAATGTATTGGTACAGAAGAAGATTATGATATTTTACAGGAAGTGGTCTATTAAACGTTTGGGCATAAATACATTGTGGCAGCTGAGACAGGAAGATTTTAATATGCAAATTGATAGATATGGCAAAATAAACATTTTGACATCCCACATGAGTTATAGAAATAAACAAGTTGCATATTGTGATATTGGCATAACCTAAACAGGAGATTTATTGATATTGATTTGGAATGCAAGATTAATGAAAATGCGGATTTGGTATTGTACACAGAGTAAGCGCAGATATGAGAAACTGTACAGATGCATAAAAACATGATATTTTAAGTGTAAGATACAAGATTATAAATAAATATGTTGATATTATATATTACTCTTTCTGGAGACACATTTATGAGAAGACAATGAGATGATGAGATGGAATTAGAATGTAGGTTATTACAAGAATATGTTGTATGTATTAGGTTATATGTTATGTTAGGTTTTGTATTTTTGCTATATTATGTATTATGTTATGTAATATGTTAGATTATGTATTAATGGAATATATAGTCATAAAATGAACAGAATATACTGTATTTTATTAGACGTAGATAAGGCCTTTATTTGTTATACTAATTGGACTTTATTGAAGATATAAATATAGATGTAAAAATGGAAAGAGCAAATGGAAAACATTTAATTGATGCAACAATGAACATTTGATTACTATTCTAAGGAGTAGAAACCAGAGATGGATTGTTGGAAGATATCAAGAAAGGCGAAACCTATATGAAGAACAGAAGATTGGATTATAGAAATCATAGGGTATATGACAAAGAAAAGTTTCTGTGTATTGTATGAAGGACTAACATTTAAAGTTAATTGTTGTACTTAAAGTTCAAGGATAAATTGGAGGACATCTATTTTCTATATTTTCTTTGTTTGTTATTTTTTGACTTCACTTTTTCTTTTCCTTTTTCTTACTTTGTATTTCTATTTCTTTTTTTTTGTATTAGCTCTTAATATGTATTTTAAAATTTAATAAAACTTATGGTAAAAAAAAAAAGAGCCTCTTATTTTATAAAGCTGCATTAATTAATTAATTAAATTAAATTTTTTATCCCGCCTTTATTATTTCTATAAATAACTCAAGGCGGCAAAAATACCCAATACTCCTTCCTCCTATTTTCCCCACAACAACCACCCTGTGAGGTGGGTTGGGCTGAGAGTGCGCGGCTGGCCCAAGGTCACCCAGCCGGCTTTCGTGCCTGAGGCGGGACTAGAACTCTCAGTCTCCTGGTTTCTAGCCCGTTGCCTTAACCACTAGACCAAACTGTCTCTCCAGTGGGAAATCTGTGTTTCTGAACCCTTCAATCCTAAATGTGTAATGCTTGTGCAAGTGGCATCAAACACTTGAAAGCAGCTAAAGTTTATTTAGCAAACAAAAGGACGAGTACACTGCAGTTCTAATTCATAACAATTAGCTTGAGAAGAAAAACCCCAAATAATACAAGAAACCTAGAAGCCGGTGCAGAATTATTTTCGCTCCCCCCACCTCCCCCCACCATTTCCTGAAGAGAACAGTTCAGAGTGAGAAGAGCCATGTACAGAACCTCAGCCTGGGGGATAGAGGGGTAAGAATAACCAGTGCTACAAATAGTGTTAGGGATAAGTAAAGAATAGCCTTTGGGTACAAGCCTAGTTTGGAAGGACTTACCTGGCATGCTACCAAAGTTTTATTCCATAGGACCATCTTCTCTGGCTGGAGAATCAGCTCCTGGTACACTATCTCAGCCGGACATTGTAGAACAGCCTGCAAGCGAGGGACATGGGTTACAGCGCAGAGCCTGCTCCCTGCAAAAGGCTCGCCACACAGGGTGAAATTAACCAGTCAGCTGGAATTGAGGGGTGAGCTCAGACAATTAAACACCCCAAGCCTGGAAGCACTTATTTTCATTTAGTGGCCTACCCTCCACACTCACTAAAGCAATAATTAAAAGACATATTAATTTGAGGCCCATGTGACCCTGAGAGGTTGTTGGGTTCCAACTCGTATCATCCCATGCCAGCTGGGCCTGATGGAGTTGAAACCCATCCACACCCCAATGCAAAGTCTCCCAAACAACACCATTGGCAGAAGTGCTGGAAGGAGTGAAATGCCAGCTAGATGCAAAAAAGAAATACGCGTAACACAGGGAGGCAAGCAGCTACCCAAAGTATCTTCTCCTCCAGTCATTCAAAAAGCATCTCTTTCAGAATGTAGGTTGTATCTGCCCATCTCTACTCGCTTCACTTTCAACAAAAGGTGTGGGAAAGGAAAGAAGAAACGGGAGCTGGATGGAAAGTTCAGAAGGAAGCTGAAAGTCATCAAGGCGCCTTACCTTTAGGATGAAAATCTTGCCATAGAACGGCATCTCGAGACAATGAACCGTGTCACCAAACTCCTGCACAAGAGGTATCGAAGGCACATGAGTTCAACGTCTTCCCCTTCGCTGTCTCATGAAAACTTCTAGGGTTGTAGCACACCCACCCACCCACCATTTTTAATTAACTGAGCTGGCCCCAAGGCCTGCCGCATCACAAGTGCAAACTGCAGGCAACCCTATGCTAACTTGTCTACCCGATTCACCAACTGCCAGTCTAAACAACAACAGCTTCCACTGCTTCCAGGAAGTATCTAGCCCAGTGAGCGTCCAGGAAGCCCCCAAGAAGCCTCTTTGTATATGCCCTGGCTGGCCTAATTTGACACACAGATGAGGTACTAAAGACAGCATTCTTGGTTAATCACAGAGGCTGTGATGGACCCACAGAAGTAAAAAAGACAGAGTCTGGGTGCAGCTATTTCACAGGGATGTGTGCATTCTGCTCTTCCATCAAGAATCTGGTGCCAGGTGAATCCAGATATACTGTGATAGAATATATTACATATACTTCTTATTCTTATTTTGCTTTGATAGCTATTGATAGGGAAAGGATATAGGCAGCTATGCTTGAGTTTTACTCCTGAGCAACAGAATCCGGCAAAAGCCTTACATAGCCCACAGGAAACTATATTCTTCACAAGCTTTTTTTCCCTCTGGTACAACTGTTGGGTCTCCATGGTCCAATTTCTTCTTTTTCTCTTCTCAACTTAGGGATGCAGAATGAGCCTCCTGGTGTTGAGCAGCAACTAAGAAGGAAAATTTGCCTCCCTCAAATTATTCAACCCCATTCCCAATTCAGTAGGTCCTTATTATTGTAATTTTTAAATTAAATTTTGGTCTACAGACCTTTCGCAAAAACTAAAATCAAAGAGACAGAAGGGTATAAGACATCAGGTCCTTATTAAAGCTTGCTTGA
Source organism: Charina bottae (assembly GCA_023362775.1). Taxonomy (NCBI): domain Eukaryota; kingdom Metazoa; phylum Chordata; class Lepidosauria; order Squamata; family Charinaidae; genus Charina; species Charina bottae. The sequence goes on from JALMGJ010000024.1 coordinate 5,758,734, forward strand.
GAGGCCAGGCCAAAAAGCCTCAAAGCAAGAATGACAAAGCATTGATCCTGCACCCTGTGGATACCATAGCAACGCAGGGAGCATCAGCAGTCTCCGACCTTGCTTTGGCTCTGGGTGGAAGGGAGAACACGTCGCAAAACTTCAGCACTGCTCTTTGTAAATCAAACAGTGCCTTTCCCTCAAAATAGTGCATTTCATCAAGAGGGAGAAGCGTCTAGAAAAGCAGCTAAAAAGACCGTAAGGATTTTTTCATCCCAGTGAGGTTTTCTATTTTTGATTTTTAAAGAATATTTGTACATAAAAAGATGATTACTAATCTTTCAGTAATAATAAAGATGGCGACCTGGAAGCGTGGTGTATTATTTTAGTCTGGGCTGTCTGTCTGATTTTATGTTTTTAGCTGTTTTCATGTTTTTTCTATTTATTGGACTGGGTGGCCAATAAATTTAAAATAATAGTCGTCATCATCATCATCATCATCTACTACTACTACTACTACTACTACTACTAAGCAGCTCCAGCCACTCCATTAGTTCAGGGGGATCATAACTTCTGTTTTGTGAAAAGGTGACCTGGCTGGTTCTGGGATTTCTAGCCAGCAGCCTCTCAGAACTGTAAACTTACTGTGCATTTCTCAAATGTCCAGTGTTCCTCTTGGGCTAAGATCTGATCCACCACCTCCACTGCTATTTTGCCTTGCCGGACATACTCTCTCTCCTAGGACAAAATATAAAACACAGCTTAGCAACACATAACTCACCTTATACCCAGCGAATGCTGACATCTCAAGTTCAATAGATCAAGACTTCATTTAATCTACTATACAGGAGGTATTCTTGCCTACACCCAGCATCAGCCAGACAGACCTTCCTTCCTTTACCACCTGCACTCTGCTCCTGAGGGTCAAAGTGAACAAATTCTACTGGCAGGTGCCATTTCATGAGAGGATGGAAAGATCACACTCTGTTATCCATTGAATCGGTATAAAAACAGCTTTCCTGAAAACAAGGGTTAGGTACTCTTTTGAAAGCCAGAAGTCATCATATTTTTTGACAGCCTGAGGGCTGCAGTCTGGGCTGGGTTTGTGTGTGTAATGATACACAGTGGAGATGATTTGTCAAACACTTGGATTTCTTCTTTTCTCCTCTGGTTGGGGGAGTTTTGGTTATTTTATTTTTTTTACCTTTGGTGGGGAAGGAACCTTATGTTGAACTTAATCTAAGGTATACATAACAATTTTGTTGCATTTTTCATCTCAAAATAGCCCAATTTTACCCCAAATTCAAACTGAATTTAAGGGAAATCTCTCTCCCTTCACCCCTCAAAAAGGTTATATTGGGAAAAATATTACTTGTCTGCCTTCTTTATTTTATTCTCAGTGAGTTGAATATTTGTTAATTTTCAGCAATCTTTCCACCAATATTCCATAGTACTGTCTGAAGAGGTCTGAAAGGCTTTAAAAGAATTCAATATTTTATGTGGCTTCCAAGCCTCACATTAACATTTTTTCTGGATATTGTGCAAATATATCCAAACAAGTGTCCTGTAATTTTAGGTATTTTGCCAGTTTGGTCTAGTGGTTAAGGCAACGGGCTAGAAACCAGGAGTCTGTGAGTTCTAGTCCCACTTTAGGCATGAAAGCCGGCTGGGTGACCTTGGGCCAGTCACTCTCTCTCAGCCCAACTCACCTCACAGGGTTGTTGTTGTGGGGAAAATAGGAGGAGGAAGGAGTGTTAGGTATGTTCGCCGCCTTGAGTTATTTATAAAAATAATAAAGGTGGGATAGAAAATAAATAAAATAAGAAAATTTTAAGTTATTGCAACATCTTTTAAATAGAATTGGGTGTTTTCTTGTAAAACAAAACAAAATTAAACAAAAACTCTAACCATCTGATCAGTTTAAATATTACAGCCCTAGTTGTATGGCTTACTTTTTAAAAAAAATCAGGTGTCATACCTACAACAGTAAGACTGAATAAGCAAGTCCAGCCTCGTACACATTTTTCAAAGGCTTCCTCTCCCATCTAAACCAGCACCAGCCTACCATCTTTGCTGTTTTATTTCTCCCAACGCCAATAGAACTATTACTCATTCAGGGAAGCAGATGCAGATCACCTGTCCATGTCACAGCAGAACTAGCAAAAACTATGGCTTTATGCAGATTAGATAGAATAAAGCTGCCCTCTAGTGGATAGCAAGAGACAAGAGCAAGGCACAAGCAAGTGGATTTTTCAAGTAGCCTAGGCTGGGTAGAGACTGTTGAAATCTCTGCAGGGAAGATTAAATCCCCGATAAACCTTTGATGTTGTGCTTCAGGGAAGCATGTTAGTTAAACAATAGAAGAGATTGTGTAGGTTTTCCTGAAAGCCAGGAAAAGATAAGTAAGGAGAAGATAAGTAAGATACTACCCTGCTTACAAAGTTTGTATAAAGTTATAAAGTTTGTATAAAGTATAAATAAAATATAATGTTTGCAGTCACACTCCTACTTATGAACATAATATACTGTTGCATAGACCTACGTGAAGTGGCTGCAAATTTGATACAAGCAGATACAACATCTGATCACTGCAATTATTGTGGTAGATCTTCAGTTTATGCTGGTTCTTCTAGGCATGGCTTTTGGGATTCAGACTGATGTTTGGGTAAAAATCTTCCTATGATAAGTGCTTGGATATCTCAGAGTAGAAACCACCAGTACTAAATTTTGGGCACCCGTCCTGCGGAATACTTCCTTGAATATTTTAGAAGGCAATCACATTTCTAGCTGTGTGTGAAGTAAAACTGAAAAGATGAAGCAAAGGGATTTAAAAAACCTTCAAAGTAGAAAAGATGGATGGGTGGTGGTGGTGGTATTACTAAATGACACCTGATTCTTTTCCATTACTATTATGGGTTGCAAGGAGAAGCGGGTTCTCTTGGTGCTTATCGTTATTTCTGGGATTATTTTTTTTTAAAAAAAATCTTTTTAAGTTTTGGACTTTGTTTTCCATCCAAATATTAAGGAGGATTGAGAGTAAATAATTGTCTCCCTGTTATTATTTTTGTATTAAATTTGAAGATATTAGCATTTTCCTACACGTTGAATCGGCTGTTTTGAACTTTCAGTTTTCTGCTTCTACTTTCCCTGGGGAACTGTCCGCATATCTCACTTTCGCTTATGTAAACACATTCCGGAATTCTTTCATATCTTCGACTTTCACTGGTTAAGCTCCTAGCGGGTGCCATAACCTACTGCTTGAGACATGGAGGAGTTTAAGCAGACTTTCTCTGACTTTCACCGAGATTTTAAACAGATTCTTTCTGATTCCTGTCAAGTTTTTATGCAAGGCATTCAGGACATTGTGGAAAATATGAGGTCTAAAATGTGTCATCTGATTGGGGAAGTTGTGGAGGAAACTGAGGAATTTAACAGCGACAGAAATGTTTCTTCTAAGAGTGAGATTGGGACTTCTGTTGAAATGCTGGATGAAGATTGGATAGACAAGTTGAAAAATTAAAGGGAGAGATCGAGTTGCAAGCCATAAGTGAAATTGATTTTCTGATGGAACGCCATGGAAAAGAAGGGGTTATTATGTATGGGAGGTCTCCTGAAGAGAAGTCGGAGTTTTTGAGGGGGGCAGTTGGGCTGTTTGATTTTGCTAAAAAATGCTCTGTGCGTATTATGAGGATATGTAAATGCTCTGGTTTATTTTGAAGTGGGATAAAGGTGGAAGAATATTTATCTGGATTGCTTTTAGGGTTTGGCTGATTTCATTTATCTTTAACAAAAACGTTTTTGCCTCTCATCTTAAAACCCAATGCTATGGCCATTGACTGTGTGTGTTTATACACTTATCCATCATTTGATGCCTTTGCATTATAGAAACCCACACCACTGGATATACCTCATTCCATGCTAGCAAGCTTTGGAGTCTGACTGGAAACCAACCCAAAAGGTGCCGTATTGAGGCTCAGCTCATCCCAAGGCATACCTCATCAGTTACTGCCCTTTTCCCCATGAGTTCTTCATCTGACTCATCTGATCCTGCATTAGAGAAAAAAGAAATATTTATAAGTTGAGAGATGAATTTTAGAAATATTGTGTGTAAAATAGGAAGAAGCATTTCCAGCTCTATAATTCCTTGACCACCCCAACTATTCTGGAAAAAACACAACAGGAAATTCTAGATATTTACTGTTACTCATCAGTTTGGGTTACCCAATGGTGAGTTTGCTTTTAGAACATGTCAGTATATAAGAATTGCTAACTCTAATCCTTCTTGGTTTCTGTATGAATTAATGGTTTGCCTTACAACTGGAAGGAGGCAGGCCTAGAATGTGATTCATGTAAAGGAAGAGGGCAACCTTGCAGATTGGATAATTCTACACCAATTTTGCAGCAATATGGATCTAATGTTCCCATAAACATGCACCAATTTTGAAACAGTGGCTGAAACAGATTATTTGATTCTGAGATTTGCCCATCTCCGATTAAACAAATAACAACATACCATAGACAACCTCAAGGAACAACAAGAACAAACTATGACCCATGAACACACTGACATGCTGACTACTACCATCAAGACTACATCAATGAGACAAGCAGAAAAAAGGAAAACTAAACTCCAAACCAAACTACTCAAGTTAAACCCCAGAAACAAAGAGGTACCGGAACCGGAATGGGTGGTAAACATGTCCAGCCGCCCACTATCCACTGCAGAACCCAATATCCTACAGAGAGGCCTCAACTACAACACAGAGGATGCGAACAAATTAGAATTTTTTGCAGCTTTAGAAGCAGCATTTAAAACTACAGGACTTACCACAGAAACCCAAGAGGACGTAAGACAGATAATCATACCACAAACCAGAAGAACTGAAAAGAAGACAGAGCAGCCCTCAAAAACCTAAAGATGGACCAAACTATCATCATCCTCCCAGCAGACAAAGGCCGCACCACCGTCATTATGGACAGATCACAATATATACAAAGGCCAAAGAATTACTTGAGGACAAAGAAATCTACACCCCAGTAAACACCAATCATATACAGAAATTGGACAACCAGGTCAAAAGAACTCTTCACAACCTTACCAAGAAAGGTCAAATCACAAAAAAAGAACAGAGGAGGATGAAAAGCAGTGGTCCTATCCTCCCACGCTTCTACGGACCTCCCAAAATACACAAGCCTGGCATACCACTTCGACCAATTGTATTGTTACCAGGGACTCCCACATACAACATAGTTAAAGAGCTTACAACGAAACTTGGACATCTCACAGAGGAGAGTGAATACTCTATCAACTCCCCACTACAGGGCCTCCAGAAAATCAAAGACATAAAAATAGAAGAAGATGAAATTATGGTGTCATTCGATGTCACAGCACTCTTTACATCCATAGACCCAGCACTAGCGAAAGAACCCATGGCAACAGTTCTACACAACACACCCGACCTAGTCAAATACACCAAGATGAAAACTCCTTAATCTCACAACACATGGACAGACTCAACCATGCTTTCAACTGGGAAACTGTGAGCATCTTAAACCAAGCCAAATCCAAAAACGCAAGAGAATTCCTGGAAGCTTGGCACTCAGACAAAGCAGTCATCAACAGACACATAGAGGTAAACAACATTTACATACCTTTCAAAAGAGACAAAAAAGCCAAAAGACCAGAACACTTCCTCCCCAGAAGTCAACACCCAGATATGCAAAGATTAACACCAGGATTAGCACCAGATGGACAATCAAACAGTACTTTATACCTTAATCAAGGAACTATTAACCTAGTCAATCAACCAAACAGCAAACAACTGCCCAATCAAGGAACAACCAAAGAGTGAACAACACCCCCACCAATACAAGCAGGACAAGCCACAATATATAAACAGAGAGCAAGTCCCACTCCCTTTTCGCACTGAAGATGTTGCCTAGCCTGGCAATGAAACGCCTGCAAGAAAACAACAAGGCTCAGAGAACACCAAGGACTCCACAGATTCTTTTCTTCATAAAAAATGAGGGGATACAGTTCAGGACATACGAACTGTGCCCTTTTATGTCTGCTCCTTTGTGAGTTCTTTTAATGAACAGAGAAGTGAAAGAGCCTGGCCACATTCATATCAGCTATTAAAGCAAAAGGTTTTGTAGTTCACAAAAGAGAAGCCCTGTGAATGTCATGTGAATTTATAACTTCTATGTTCTTCTGCAGACCAACTCTTAAACTCATCATATAGAAGGTTGGTTAGCAAGTTTTTGAGAGGAAGAAAAAGCAGTCACCTGCAACAGATTCTGGAGGGGAGTAGAACTGGCCATCTGAAAGTGCCCCTGAATAAAGGAGGGGTCCTCGAGCCACAGCAGCCTGAGCTGCCAAGTACCCTGAAAAGGAAAAGAGAAAAAGAAAAGAAAAGTCAAGTTGGTTGGCTTAGTCATTATCGTGCGGCACTTGTTGCTCAGTCTACACAACCCATCAATGACATGGGAAAGCCTGTTGAATGAAGGGGAAAATGATATTTGAAAATAGCGAGCCATCTTCTCAGAAATCAGACTATTTCACAAACTGGGAATATAACTTTCACTGAAGCCCAACTGAGACTGAAAGACTCAGGAAGCTTGATCAGTTGTTCATCGTTCACTGGTAAAAAAGATAAAAATCTATGCCTAATTAAGAGAGACTGGCCTAATTAAGGACTGACTTGGCCTTCCTGGAAGATCTATCTGTGTGAAAGTGGAAAGCAAAGCAGAGTGAAAAATGCATTTTAGTTCTTTCAGTTCGGGTTATTAGACACTTAGTGATGAAGAGTTTGTAGGAAAACACAGTGGTCTGGCTGTCTGGATCACTGATCCAGCAACTGAGATTTCTGTCAGATACTACAAACAAGTGTATTCTATGTCCTGTCAAACAACAGTTTGTATGATGACTCTATAATCAGGGTGAAAGTTACTATTAATGTGTTTTTCTTTAAGGGCCTCATAATGACAGACATAGTTCACCCTTTTACCTTTTCAACAATTTTATTCACTTATTTCTCATATTTATATATCACCAGAATCCAAACACCCCTGGTGGTATTGGATTAGTTAGACTAAGTATTATCTCCAAGGGATAGGCGTGATTTTAAATCCAGGCCTTCCTACTGCTAACTAATGCAGACTAGAAATTGTGACTAGAATACTTTTGGGGTGATAATGGGAAACTATGACAGAATTTGAAAAGACCAGACAAACTTACTGCCCACTCCAACATCCTCGTGCTAAAATCCTTAGTTGTTCTTCCTAAATGCAAGTCTAGATTTCATGATCATGGAACAGTGCTTTAAAAAGACTCCAGGCCTTTAACCCATCTGCATCTCAAACTACTGCAAATCGAGACCACAACATCAGTCATACAAAAGTCTAATTACATCATAGTAGATCATGAATCTGGACATTCTGCTGGACAAACAAGGCAACTCTTTGCAGCATAACAGACACGTGTTTGGACCCAGAAAAGCAGACTTATCTTTCTCTTGTACAGGAGCTGGCCAAACTACCATAACTTTTCAGCTTGGCCTCTCTGCCTGGTACATCTAAAAAGCAATTGTCTAAATCAGTAAAGAGCTTTTTTCCTTCTAAGCAATCCAGGTTATGTGTCTAGACTAAAGGTGGCATTTTAGTTCTGCCATCTTTAAAAAGAAATTTGCAGTATGCCAAAAATAAAGTGAGACAGAAAGAAAAGATTTGTCATGGGTATATTCTAACTTCTTTCTCCTTATAGGAAAGAAGGAGCTTATTAAATGAACTCAAAGCCTTAGAAGATATTGGTTCTAATATAGCAAATGCTACCTTGAATTCTATGAGGCAGTCTCCGGTCGGAATGCCTCCCCAAGAAAGCTGTTAACACCATTTTAATCGGTGGCACAGCAGCTTTATTTGATACATCCACCCTCACTTGATAAGCAGACTCACATCGTTCTTCTTCTGTCTCTTGTGGCAAGACTTTGAAATCCAAAAACCATGTTTCTAGCCAGGCAAGGACAAAGGAAACGATGGGCAGAAGGTAGCCAAACGCCCCTTTGTTCAACAGCTGTTGGATAAAGAAAGAAAAAAAAAGGAGAGAAGTTTCAAGGCACATATGGGAGATCACTTAATATTTATTACAGCCTTCCAGTTGGGTTGGACCTATAACCTTCATACATTCCAGATAGAATGGCCACTGACTACAGGTAGCCCTCGTTTAGTGACTGCCTTGTTTAGGGACCATCTGCAGTTATGATGGTGATGAAAAAGTAACTTTACGACCAATCCTTGCATTTACTACTTTTGCAGGTCTGTTAAGTTGCTGGTCCCAATTGCGGTCGCTAAATGAGGACTACCTATATGGGAATTACAGCAACACATTTAGGGCGTCTTAGCTTAATGAAGGCAAATATATTCAGTACTCCTTAAAGACTGATATTCACCATCTTGGAAGATCAGCTGTTACAGATAAAGCACTTCATTTGTAAGCACACTTTTGCATCTCTAATTCCATTAGCACCAGTGGAGTTTTAATGATTTTTGTATAATTTTATTAAAAGTTTTAAAATAAAAAATAGTACACGCTAAAAGAAAAAAGAAAAAAAGATGCAACAAAACAAAACAAAACCCCTAAGAAGTGGAGTTTTAATGATGAACTGAATACCCATGGGCTAATTTGGGATATTCTAACCTGCTCCAAGCATTAGAAAGGTCGCCACAAAATTTCAGAGTAGAACCCACTTTTTTTCCCCCCATGAACTCACATCTGAGAAGATAACTTTCACTATCAGGAAGGTACTGGACACCAATGTAGTGATCTTGGGGATGAAGCGGTGGGAAGAAGGAGAAAGAAAAAGGAAAATCCATGAACAAACAAACAAACAAACAAGAACTATCTCTTGGGCAGCCACAAAGATACGCAATTAAGTGAATTATGCAAATAGATTTCTCTTACCGCTATAACCCACCAATGACGGAGTCTAAAAACAGCATATCCAAGAAGTAGCACCGAGAACCGGAAAAAAGCCAAGAGCTTATAAAAATGAACATACAAAGCATTTATGAACAATGATGAAGTTCTGAGAAATACAAAACATCACAATTATTTTTGAGTGAACTAAATTAGTACAAGACTATATAAACTGCTGGTCCTGCAGGAAGCTTTTCAGAGATTGAAAAAGAATTCTATAAAATGCAACTGCTGACATGCTTTAACAGTTACCCATGTGAATTATTTAGCAATAATTTGCCCTGGCCAAAAAAGCTTCTCTTTTTAAAAGACAATTTCAGCAGAATACTTACAAATATGTCAAAAAAGGATGTTTTAAAGTTGTAATGGATGACTTCTTCCTTTAAATTGACTTGGATACTTTTGATAGTCTGAAAGTAAGTAAACAAAATTACATTAATAGAGTTTGATGGATAAACAAAGGCTAGCTGGATACTTTTTAATGCAGTGAAGATCCAGCGGAGAATCTAAATTTACTTCAGCCTAGCCTTCCCCAATTGGAAGGGGCGTGGTGGCTCAGCGGGTAAGACGCTGGGCTTGTCGATCGGAAGATCGCAAGTTTGGAGGTTTGAATCCCTAGCCCCGTGTGATGGAGTGAGCTCCCGCACTCGCCCCAGCTCTTGCCAACCAGCAATTCTAAAGCATGCAAATGCAAGTAGATGAATAGGTACCACTTTGGTGGGAAGGTAACAGCGTTCCGCGTGCATCATGCCGGCCACATGACCGCGGAAGCATCTTCGGACAGCGCTGGCTCTTCGGCTAACAAATGGAGATGAGCGCCGGCCCCTAGAGTCGGACACGACTGCACAAATGTGCAGGGGGAACCTTTACCTTTAGCCTTCCCCAACTGGTGCCTCCAGGTATGGTGGGACAACAATTCCCAGAATTCAGAACCAGCATAGCCTCTTATCATGTACAAGGCCACACTTCTGGAGATACTGGAATAGGAAAGCTTTAGGATTGTGCACAATTTGTATCTTGAGTGTGAAACTGTTTTGAGTATGAAATCATCTGTTTCAAGCTCAAAACAGTATTTGAAGCATTGTTATGAGCTTGAAATATTTCCAAAATTTTTGAAAAAGCATTTCATGCTCAAGGACAGCACTTGAGGTGGGACATTTTCTGAAGTTTTGTGCTTGAAATGGTACAAAATGAAGTATTTTCCACAGCCTAGGGAGTTCTTTCTAGGCAATACTGGATACCTCAACTGCATAGAAAAAAGCCATGGAAGATAGTTTCAATACATGATTACTGCAGAGAGATTACTATACAGTATGCACAGAGATGGAAAGATTCAACACTACCCACTATGGAGGAATGGTTGGTGAAGTTGACAGATTTTGCTGAAATTGATAAGTTAACTAGAGAAAAGACACCATCTACTGGTAACTGGAAGCCTCTTAGGGACTTTTTGTGTAAAAATGAAAAAAAAAATGAACTTGTGATTTAGTTTTGATGATTAGACAGGATAAGATTATAGAAAGAAGAGTAATATGTATCGTTAGAGAGAGAGGTTAAAATATATTGTACTTATAACTGCTGTGAAGAATATCGGAAGCCACTTTCTTATATCTTTTTTCTCTTTTTCCTTAACTCTTCTCCTTTTCTTGCACTTTCTGCCTTTCCTTTGATTTCTTTTTTTCCTTTTTCTTTCTTACTTTATATTACTTTGTGTTAGTTTTTATCTTCTTCTTTAAAAGCTTTAATAAAAATTATATATATAAAAACTGCAGAGTAACATAGAGCACTGGGATTAGCTCTAGTCCAGTCTGATTTGGCTCATGTTTTCTGTTATATATCTTTTAGTTGTGAATTGCTGAGGAAACCTGAGGAAACTGAAGATGGGTTAGCTCTACAAGGAAAGGAAAGTTTAATTTGGAGTGATTGCATCCTTAAAATAAAGGTAAAAGTTTCCCCGCACAGTCGTGTCCGACTCTAGGGGCCGGTGCTCATCTCCGTTTCTTAGCCGAAGAGCCAGCGTTGTCTGAAGATGCTTCTGCTGTCATGTGGCCGGCATGACATGGTAGCACTGCTACCTACCCACCGAAGTGGTACCTATTTATCTACTTGCATTTGCATGCTTTCAAATTGCTAGGTTGGCAAGAGCTGGGGCGAGTGCGGGAGCTCACTCCGTCACGCGGCGCTCGGGTCTTGAACCACCAAAGTTGTGACCTTCCGATCGACAAGCCTGGCGTCTTAACCGCATCGCGTCTCCATCCTTAGATCAGCTTATTTGGGGATTTCATAGATCAGCCAGGTTGTAGCTATAATCACTAGTCTGATCCACTGAAATATATGTAAGAGGCATTAGGGAGCAATCTGAATCAACTAGCCCACTGAGGAAGACTAATTTATTGGGTCCCCATCACTACAACCGATTTAAACTTCACATTCAAATTGCACAAGCTCTAGTCCAAGATGAATTGTTGTGGCAATAATTAAATCTTGAGCCATATCTAAGAAGGCTCCGACAGTACTGCCAGGTTCCCTCCCCTACCTGTTAAGCAACAGGGTGACTGGGTAATATATTGACAGAATTACTATCCTACATTCATGGCCTAACTAGATCTAAGCCAGAGCTTTCCAAACTTTTCATGTCGGTGACACACTTTTTAGACATGCATCATTTCGCGACACAGTAATTCAGTTTTACTAGCAAACCGGAGGTTAAACTAACAGACTTATAAGAGATATGGACACATACATAAGTTGTAATAGTGAAATGTATGGGGACACAACGTATCGCATGAAAACAGAGTTCCCCTTTACAGCAGGGCACAAGGCAGGCACTAGGACCTGCATGGAATCACAGCAGGTTTGGAGGCAGCAGCAGCGAGGCGCTCAAGGCTCTGAGCGTCCGACTCAGAGGTTTCTCGTTACGTTCGCGCGACACACCTACACACTGCAGCCGACACACTAACGTGTCGCGACACAGAGTTTGGAAAGCTCTGATCTAATCCATACTTGAGACTGGAAGATGGCACTCCTGGCAGAGGGCAGAGTCCCATGTCACAACCTCCATAACCACGGAGGCCAGCCTCATAATATATGAAGAAACCTGGCAGGGAGAAACATTCGGGAGCAACATTGACAGACACATACACCTTCCTCAGATAGGTCTCAACCATATGTACATGATCTGTAGCCTCATCAGGAATCAGGTCCTGGACAGTCGGTGCTGCTCCATTCAATAAGCCTTCTTTCAGCAATACTTAAGAGATTCAGTGGGTTGCTAGAAGAACCACCAGAGTTCTTGCAGAGCAAAACTGTCTTACTCCTTCTCTAATCAGCTACCATCCAAGTATGCCGGACTTCAATGCTCATTATCTCAGTTGGCCTGGCATTTCCCAGGTTGGGTAAGAGTAGTTCTCTACCATCATATTTTTGCCTGAAATCTGCAAAAAAGGTTGAGAAACACTGCTCTACAAGAATCCCTAACTGAGGGGTAGACAATATGCAGCCCTGCAGAATGATTTGGATAACTCCTGTGAATGCAGGTCATTGGCCACTGTGGTTGGTGTTTATAGAAACTGTAGCCCAGAACATCTGCAAGATGCCAGATTGCTGAACGCCTTGGTACTATTATCTAGAGGGGATATTATATTATACTATTATGGAGATTCTCCTCTCTCCATTTGTTCTTATGAATGTGAGGTTCCCCTCTCTCCATTTGTTTTTATGACTCAGTTGTTCAACAACGGTCCTCTACAATGGAAAGCCTGAATCTTGCTTCTAGCAGGACAAGTTTTCCTTTGATTGTGCATTCCTCTGTGGTGAAACCGATTGGCTCATCTGAGCCTATAAGTTTATCAGGGAAATCATGTGCCATTTCCTGTGAATGTAATATTTAGATTTTTCATTGTTTCCCTTCCTTTCAAAAAAGCCCCTTTTTCTAATCCTTTGAAAGCTAGGAAACAGAGTGAATGGGTGGCCGTGTGATGAATCTCTGCTCATTTGTCTGTCAAAGAGGTTGCGGTTTCCAAATCTGCAATATAGTGGCATTCAAGAAGTGTGTAAGTTACTGTACTTGGGCTAGTTTCTCACAATGGTTCCCACTGTGGAATATACTGGCACGCTGCATGTGAAGCAGGGTAGAGTGAAGTAACAAAGGCATTCCATTTCCATCATATGGTTCCTTCCATTTACAACTACTCTGTTCTTGCTGACATGCCATATTGTGAACTGTTTTATTTACCATCAATATTGTTGGAACGCTCCACAGTTACTGCGTATTCTGTAACTTGAAGTGATTGTGTTTCTTGATGACATTTCTGTTCAGAGCTTGTAGTATGTCTTTGACAATTAGCTACCCTTCAGACATGATGGACTACAACTTCCATTTCCCCCGGACGCATGGCCAACAGATTTAGAAGGTCCCAGGTTGGAAGAATTGATGAAAGTTGTATGTTCTATAGTACTAACTGCTGCTGGTGAGCAGGACTATAGTATTACTCCATTGGGGAGTAGTTTTTTCTAATGCGCTGAGGAACCAATTGGAACATCATGTTTGCAACCAGGAAGGAATGTTTTTTTCTTTAAAGTCAAACTGGCTTCTATTCCTATAGCACAATGTGTAGGCTGAATAATTCGCCTGACTCATTAGCTCACCAGCCTGTAGCACACAATGGCATTGATATGTGTAGGCTTGTTTATACAGTAGGTGGAGACATGAAGTTGCCTTCCTTCTATGCCCAACAATTAAAAGAGTTCCAAGAGGTTAGTCAGTACTGTTTTTGTCCCAGGCTGGTTTACTAGTTAACTGAAATTAAAAACTTGCGGCCTCTCTTTTGGTTTGTGTTTAAAGCTGAAATGACCAGGCAATCAGACCAAAACCCCAATGAAACAGAAGGCCCTTTTTAAAAATCTTCTTCGCTAAGATGAAGCAACATGCAAACAAAAATTGGCAACTGACAAGCATCCATACAAGCCCCAGTACTTGGGTAAATAACTTGCTTTGATCGCTAAGTAGCTCTGTTCTTAAGGTGGTCTCCCTACCTGAGCATAACTACTCAGACAGAGACAGGCTGATATCGGCACAATAGCAGCATATCACAGAGAATGGACTAGCCAAACAGACGCCTAGCTTCTTCTGAAAGAGTCTGGTGCACTGCTGTTAGCTTGGGCAACCCTTTAACAAGTACAGGGGAAAGCATTTCCGGCTTATGCATTCTATTTCACCCACTGTAATAGCTATGTAGAATAGTGACTCTGGGGAAATTTTTATTTCCCTATTTATTTGAGCAAGAAGGGGGAGGGGGGAGAAAATCTTATTTCCAAAAACCAGCTCCTTAACTCACATTCAGTTCAATTATCCAGAGGAGTGAGATGAAGAGAAGGTCGAAGGTCACAAAGAGGCAGAAGGTTCGCCGCACATCAGAAATAATCCTCCGTCTCTCGGGAGAAAAGTAGTAATGTGGAGAAAACCCCTGGGTGTGTGAAAGTGAGGAAGCAATGGCAGGAAGACTCTGCTCCAAATCAGTGTTCTGCAAGCCACACAACTTGCTCATCCTTGGAAAGAACAGTGAAGTTGCTGACACTCACGTACAGACGTGTCATCCGTGATCTTCTCAATGGATCATCTGTTTTGAGGGAAAGGGGGAAAGAGAGAACACATAGATGAGGCCTTCGAGATGTTAAAGCTATTCTTTCTGCCAAGGAACTCAAGACAGCATATTAGATAGATACCCAAGCATATTCCTCAATAACATGATCTTACGTCAGGTTGATTTGCCATGGTTGTACAGTGAGCTCATGGCAAGTGGAACCCCATCACTAGTGCCTGTTCACACAATGTACATGTGCAAAGAAATTCAGGATCCTAACACAGAGAGGAGGGGGATGGGGAGAAGAGAAACGCACTTGAGTAGAATGACCTGAAATACATCTGAGTACAAACAATTCACTTTCAATATTTGCTTTGATTTTCCCTCCATCAAGTTGGGACCTAGCCTCTATCCTACTTCTACTCTCCTTTAAGAAGGATAAAACAGGCAACAGCAATGCTGGAAGTCCCCTGAAGGATCTTGAACATAAGTGATGTTTTGGGAAAAATGAACAACTGGTAAGAAACTGTGAAAGTCACATGCACTTCTCAAATATATCATTTGGTAGGTTCGATGGTAGAATGAAGGCAAGTATGAAAATTCTGGGCCACCCCATTCCAGCTTCTCTCAGTTGATCCATATGGGGGATGAGAAAATTGTGTCCCCCTCCCTAATATCTACAACTGTTGTATCAGATGGTGGTTCGCAGATTTGGAAACAATCAAAGGTCATCTAATCCAACTTTCTACCCAAAGACAGCAGGGCTGGAAGAAGTATTTTGCAATAACTAGACTCTAGCAGCAAATTACATGGGGGGAGGGGGACAGCTCAACTCCCCCCATACCCCATTTACAGTTGCTTGGGATAAGACCAGCCACTCACCCACCCAACCCAGCCAGATCAAGTTATGAAATCAAAATTGCAGTTTCAAAACATCCAACAGCAGAAGAGCTTTGCTCCTGCCATCTCTGCATAGCTGGGCTCCAAGAATAGGGTGTGTGTGTGTGTGTGGGGGGGGGGGGTTGGGAGGAGGGGAGTTCCAGATCTGCAAAAAAGTAAACTGTCCAAATTATGAGTCACATGTTACATCTCCCCAAGTGGCAGCTTTCACTATAAAGCTTATGCCAGCCACGACCGAGAGGCAATTAGACCTTCCATCTGTGCATTTTGCAAGGAAAAGCTACAATTTACACATGTGTGTGCCCTTTCCATAAAGGTTGCTATGTATGTAGGCATCACACTTGGTTCCCAGGCAACATGCAAACAGTCCCTGCTAAAATGACCTTCAAATCACTAAGCTTCACTGGACTTGGGGGCGGGGGGAGAATGTCACTTTAAATAATTCAGTAAAAACTGGCAGTTTCATTTCTTATTGGAGACAAGAGGCCTAAAGTTCAGCCATCTTACAATTCCCTTATAATATATGCCTGCACTTCTGTTGATATCATTGTACAACTTGGAGACCACTTACATACTGTATCTATCATGATATCCATCTCAAAAAAATTAACCATAAATCATAATCAATCCCTCTTCAGTGCATTACTGTTTCTGCACAACAACAACCCTGTGACTTTATGCCAATATAGGTTAGAGAGTGCTTAAAAGATCTTAAGTGACAGGAACGGTTGAAATCTAGGCAAATGCTGCAGAATAACCTTGTGAGCAAAAATTAAAGGCATACTGTTCTAATTGTTATGTCCCTCAGAAGAAGAGTTGAGAGCAGCTTTGG